>LS997564.1:35194150-36394150 GCA_000469685.2 Haemonchus contortus
TCACCGGGTCACCATGATTTATCGGGGAACTGATTATTTCTTCAAAATGTACTCGATTACTGATCAAAGTAGCTTTGTCACATTCGTCTCTATTCGCATCACGAATCATCGCAGGAAATTCGTACCTGTCGAAGTAATATGATCTCTTCGTAAGGAAAAAGCTTTTCTTTTGTTGGCGAAAATTGAATGAAGCCCAATAAACAAGACAACCAAGCGTACGGTAGCGATGATGCAGTCGGAACAAACGGCTCTTGGACAGCCGTGTACCCTTGTACAGGAGCCGCTCTCTCCGACTCCGGCAGTCTACAGCATTTGAATGCCTTTTTCAGCAATTGCTAAGAATACACATCCACTACTGAGTTTTATTCAGTATCATGACTAATTACGTCTGAAGTACAAGAGCACAGCATGATGACCTACCCTATCGCTCGAAGGTCATCTATCCATAGCTTCACCATTTGAACATCTTGTAAGTCCCAAAATGGATTTCTAAAAAGACCTTGAAAGTCAGACCAGCCGATGCATTTGCAGTACAAAACAAGTTCCAGCTCAAAAGCAACCAAGCATCAATCGACACAGGGACAGAGCACAAATGACAATTCCTTGAGCAAGATATTTCCCAACTCTAAGCTGAGAAGGGCACAAACTCCTATAAATCCTTCAACGATAAGTACAATCCCTGAAGACATGCGCAGCATCACCTACTCATTACCGCGTTCATGGTTCGCAATAAACAGGAATAGAAAGCTAATGCTTCCACCTGGCGTATTACTCTATTACGATGATGTTGTCGGTCAAATAGTGAAGATAGTGATTTACAATGGATCTACATTTATTTATGCTTACGGTATATTACTGTTGTAGTATGATGCGCGGTGAGGCGACTAGCCAAGGAGTGAAGCTCCCTGCGGATGGACCGAGCCCAATGCTTACTACCCTCACAAAATAGACTCTGAGAGAAGCACATTAGACTAGACTTACCCACGTCCCCTCAAATAACAAGCCTCAACCCTCTCTCCGGACCACTTACGGCCAGATAAGTTCTACAAAATTATACTTACCGTACTTGGGCAAGACTTTGAGCGAGTTTTATGGCACATTCGGCAATGTCCGATGAGAAACAACGCCATGAGTCCAAGTATTCGATTAGTTTTCCAGAAGATTCATACAGTTGCCTGAATGAACAGCGTACCTTCCTTCCTTGAGTACAGTTTGTGGATTTGGTCTTTCAAAAGCCTAACTTCTCCTGTTCGAAGTCCGACAGATAATCGTGAGCGTTCCGATTTTGGATTGCATTAGCTGGATAGAATGCTATTCTTTCACCAATCAGGTGTAGAAGTTTTTGGGAAAAATACGATCGCCATATATCTGTGACCCTAAAGTTCAGTGTTTGGCAGTTGCGATTGAAGAAGTAACTCGATAAGTGGATTAGATAAGACTCAGAGGAAGTTATGGCAATATTACGACAACTGATGTCTCTTCAGAAGTCAACGACAGTAATCTATCTAATCAATATTCCATAGGTTTATACTTTCATTGAAATGCATCTTACTAATAAAAAAAAGGATCACTGACCTAGAAAATATGAAAAAAAAACAAAAAAATAAAAAGTAGAAATGACTTATTGATTGAAAGAAAAACAAAAAATTAAAAATCAAACGAGAAAAACGTACCGGAACGCCACCGATACTGGAAGGAACAATGTGAAGAATGCACTGCTATGAAAAAGTGTATTCTGCGAATTCCACGAAGAGTATGTTCCTGAGAATACTGTTTACAAAATTTTCTATCAAACAGGCAACGTGTCACACATCCATCAAATACTTGGAGATAGAAAGTAAAATCTGAAGGTGTGCTTGAGGATAGACATACAACGCACCGTGAGATCGGTTCTATTACAAACTATTTTATGGGAAGCTTGCCAAACTGTAAAGGGATAAACATTTGCCTCCAGAAGCTAATATCCAGCATTGTCACTGCAAAATCAGTTTGGAAATGGCGTATCTGATTAGTTGGAAAACAATATCGAAGCATTCCAAACCTTTTTTCGCTTGAAAATGCCAGACTCTCGATCAGATTGGCTCTGTTGAACTGTCTGTTCAGAGGCCAGTTCAACAGAGCCAATCTGATCGAGAGTTTGCCTTTAAACACAACTACCAGATGCTTTCTACACACTTTCTCGTTTGCGTGTCGTCTTCCAGGATGTAGAAATTCCCATACGTCTTTTATGTGCCCCAGAAGCTTATTATCTAAGGATACTGTAAGTTGGGTCGCCGAACCCTTTGAAGAACCTAAGGTAGAGCTATTGGAGCGGTTGGCTTTTGATATAAGTCGAAGCACGAGATGATTACTCACCTGAACTGAGAACGATGGGTGGAGCGAGTTTACTGAAACTTTCGTTTAGTCCCGTCTCTTTGTCAGCATACATCAGCCTAAATCTCTGAAAGAGGTCAGCCAACTGAGATCGTTCTACGTGTTATCAGAACAAAACCAATACATGGCATGACTGATGCATACTTCCTACCTATAAATTGCGTCCACATCCGGATCTTTGTGGACAAGTCCTTGCTGAACAGCTGGCATACGTATAGACCGGCATAGACGCAGCCGACCCTGGCCATTAGAGTGATCCTAGAATTATTGGAGGGGAGCACTTTTCATTTTGTTCTGCGGTGCCTTTAGGAATGTGATTGAGGATTATTTTTTTTACCTTTCAAACTCCCTGGACGGAAAAGTTATGGGAAAGGATAAAAACAACAAAAGAGAGAAGGAAAAGGACCAACTCTTCTGTTTAGAAAAAAAACGAGTTCACATCTTTTAAAAAGTGTAACCCTACTTTCAAATGCTCCAATGGGAATCCTCTCGGCCACATTACAGGCCGACCAAAAAATCGATATGGATTGAAAAGATTGCTTCTGAAAAGTGACTGGTCCTGCACAATCGATCGATCAAAAATAAATTTTAAAACCATACCAACCCAACAAATCTGCAAACACTCACGAGATATTAGTGACAGTTGCAGAATGATTTCTACTGAAGCACAAGGAGCTAATACGCTCGGTGAAGTCAAACTGGTCAAGTCCTCTGCCTTCAAATATGATGTTCATCGGACAGAAGAGTTTAATCAGGTTTTCACCATGAAGAATCCTTACCAAACGGTTTATTGTCATCATCTGTATCATAGATCCACTTGGCCCCTTTTTGAATAGCGTACAAATAGCCGACATTTTTCCTCGTGTACGAGTTTTCTGGTAGTAGCGTTGCTATACGGAACCCTGAATAGAACCGTATCTAACCTCTTTGTAAGGAAATAATCATTTCGTTAGTTCTTTCGGAACTAGCGGTAAAACCCACCCAGTTTCTTTTGCACGTCTAAACTAAGGAAATGTACTCTAGGTGCATCCAGATGCCAATCCTTCGGTGTCTTCACATCAGCCACAACGACAAGATTCCAACCGTCTAATGTTGCCAATCTCTTCAATAGATCAACTTGCCTTTTGGAGCTCATTTGCTTTAATACTTCCAGAATCAACCAACTCCAAAAAATTACTACAATAGGTTTAATAATGTGTTATAGAAGTCTAAAATATGTATCTGGGAAGGGCAATAAGACCAGCTCGATAAGGATGGTTCAAAGAACGCTGAAGTTTTAGTCACGTTCGGGCTAATCTACAGCCGGAGGAGGCATTCCAAACGAACGTTTCAAGTAGAGAAACTGAGCAATGAGAACCACCTCTTCGGGTAAAAGGTACTTGATACTGTGGTCAGATGTATTAATATAGATATGTTTGCTAAGCCAAAAGGAAAATCGAAAATAATAATAGAAAAATCTGCGAGAACTATTCAAACGGACCTTTACGTCTTCGGAGGGGTACCTTATAGAAGTGACAACAATCCATTTATCAGACACCGGCTCAGGTAATGGAAGGCTGATTTTCAAATCGATATCTTCCCAACGTAAAGAACAAAGGGCATGAGAATAATTAAATGCTACTATTACAACACGTCAGAATTTCTGGAAACTCACTCCGGAACTTTTAGTTCTGCTTGAAATTTTTCCGCAGGTCGATCAGGAACACGACTGGCATGGGTGACATAGTTGAGAATAAGCAGAACGGTTAGTGATATCATCATGATCGCAATCCGATTCCTTCTGAAAACCTAAAGACATAGAGTTTGAAAAAACATAAACCACGGCTCAAGTCCAATTCTCGGATATTTCAGGGAATTTCTTGAGCCCTGCTGCCCTTGTTAACTTAGCTCCCTAAAAGTCAGCGGAAGTAGCTTCTTCGAATGATACCTGATTACAACCACAACCAATAGGTACTGCCCATAACAAAATTTTCAATTTAGGCTTCAGTTGGGTCTTTTTGCAATTCTTTTGCGGATGTTTGAACAGTTCAGACGAGATCAGTGAACCCCTCCCTTTTTGATCAGAGAGCGGTCAACTTTGTGAGCTTTCCCAGCAGTTTCCCCTCAAAGAAAAATGTGACCAATCCCTGTAAAGAAAGACAAGCAACGAGAGTCACTGTGACAAGGATGGCATGAAGCAGGTGCTCCTTTTGTGAGATCCCTTTGGGCTTAGAGAACATCAACCCTCACAATTCATCAATTATATAGCACCGATCTTATAAGGAGTTTGACAGTGCTAACTTGATGTGACCATCAGAATAAGAAAAGGCCGACAGCGCTCTGTCGTCCACCCGATTTTTGTCAGCTGGGTAGGAAAAAAGACCAAAAAAATTAATTCAGACTTAAAAGGGAAAATTCATGGAAGAAAAAGTTCAAAAAAAAACAAACAAAACGAATTATGGAACAGTAACTGATGCCCAATTCACGGGTGAACCAAACTAAACATGCTTACATTGAGAACTTTTGTGAGACATCGCCGCTCCATCCGTTTATCGAAATACTCAAGTCCTGAACGAAAATTTGGAAACTTGTAGAACGGTTTGAATTTTTTAAAATGAAAGGATAGAAGAATGGGAAATAACCATGAAAATATGCTCGACGAAAAAAATGTTTTTCCTCATAAAAAGATTTTTCGATTAACATTAATCGTATGTCAGACAAAATATCCTCAAATCGAATGCTGCTACCAATGTATAAGGGAG
This sequence comes from Haemonchus contortus, assembly GCA_000469685.2. NCBI lineage: Eukaryota > Metazoa > Nematoda > Chromadorea > Rhabditida > Trichostrongylidae > Haemonchus > Haemonchus contortus. Next base: position 35,199,265 of record LS997564.1, read on the forward strand.
GACCCGTCACTACTGAGAAGTTGCATCTGTGTGTGATCTGCGAAACCGCTTTCAGAGAAACTTTCTTACTCTTGTAGGCTAATTACTCCTATTTTCTTATCCCACTTCACTACAAGAGCAGCTTACCAGGCCTAATCTTTCCAAAAAAGATGCAAGCGCTAATCTTGCTTTGCTTACCCTCCACTTCTAAGATGCAGTACATTACGGTCAAACCTATTCAACTGAGAGAAGAGCTCATGGTTCTTCTAAACTCCCCGGCCTCAAGATACTACAATGCGGATTGCAACTTCGAAGCGGAACTGTAAACGCGTTACATGTTTGCCAATCCTTCTATTTTTAAAATAGGGTTGAAAAAGTAACAAAAAGTTTTAAATAAAGATAACAATTCATTAGCCACCATGTTCCCTAGGAAAGACTATAAATAATCGGACCGATCACAAAAAGTTCCCAGCTAGATTCGCTGAACGTAGAAAAAAGACTGACCTACACCACTTGTTGACTCAATGTGGTGACCATATTTATCATGACTGGTTTGAAAGGATTAAAAATGGCTGATGTAGGGAGAAAGAAGTAAGCAACCTCACTGAACCAAATTCGGCTGGAATGTCAGTTTAAGAGAATGAAAAAGATATTCGAAAAAAAAAAAAACTCACCATTATGACATGATGGCAGCACTTTCTAAAAAATCCATTCACGATTTCTTACTGATTCATAGGAAATTAGATAACAAAGGTCCGATGTTCAGGATCTTCGATCATCTGCAAATACAGGCAAATACAGCAATCAAATAGCTGAGCTTCTTGCTTGTACCACCAGCCAAATTCGCAAACGTCGAGAGATATAAATACAGTAGCGCTCAAAAGTCTTCGGTGAAATGCTTTGACCCTTTCTCGTTCATAACTTTTTTCTTAGTAGACCAAATCGCGCAAAATTTGGATATGTTTAACTAGAGCATATTTAAACCTACCCAACAGTATTTGACCACAAAGCTGCAATATCCACAGGCAGAGCAAGGTGTTTGTTGCGGTACTAGATTTTGCTAAAAGTAAAGTTGTTGACGTCTGCACTTATTCGCACCTTATGTGCGTTTTTCTCATCTATTGTGTTCGGTGTTACAGCTCGTACACTTTTGACATGACAAAAAGGAAAGAGCTTTTAGAAGGACCATCATCTGTATTTCAAGTCGATTTTTTGCTCAAGCTCTTTGGAATATCTGGAACATGATCAGATTGCAGCTTAATAGTGGTAAATATTCACAATACCCCCACGCTCCAAATATAGAAATTTCGCATGATTAGATCCAGTAGGAAAGGAGTTACGACTAAAAAGTACGGCTGAAGAACCATTTCACCGAAGACTTTTGAGCGCTACTGTATGTACAGGAGCTTCTTTTATCAGTCGCCCATATTTAGCAACCTGAAAGTGGCCTTATTCCAGTGCGTAAGAAACGACGCTCATTTCTAGCTGGTAAATGAAACCTGAGGACAATCATAAACAATGAATCAAAACACCCCCAAAATAGTACAGATACAGGCTATCCGTCCCCTTCTGTCTTTTAGAAATTTCTGACGATCAGAAAATCGAAGCACAGGTAAAAAAGCCAACATTTCCAAAAAAAAGGACTGAAGAACTCCAAAAATGATAACATGCGTGCTGAACACTTTTTTTCAGATGCTTTCCTCAGAAATGAAGTGACTACGCTTCAGTCAGCCATGAGAGGTATGTAGCTTCAAATATAAGAAGAGTGTGGTTGTTTACATTGAGAAATCTCACGTATAGATAAACCCAGCTATAAAAGAGCTAGGCTAGGTCTGATGTTCATTTCACACGGACTCCATGTAGAATGCGGTGTACGATTTTACTAATTCTGGGTGGTGTATTCGCTGTAAGTCTTTTACCGGTTGAAATGTCTGACATCTGTGACTTCACACTGTCGCTATATTTCGTTTATCTCAAAGGCCATTAGAAACATATCACATGTGATGTCATCATATTCTTGGTAATCTCTACACTACTCTCCCAACATCGCCGTTGTCGTTGTGGACACCACAGAAATCCGTCGCTTAACCTTTTCACAACACAAAATCTAGTTCCCCCAGTCATTCCCCGGTTTTCCGGTTCAAAACTCAACATCTCTTGTCCAACTGCAAGGAATTGCATCCACAGTCTCACAGCTGTTGTTTCAGGCTGAGCCCGATAGAGAGCCATCGAACGCAAAGATTGACGACGCATCGCAGGTATATCCTAATTCACTCCAAGCAGATATGAATCTTTTAGGTACCATAGAAACGAAATCTAGTCCTATAACCTACATTACATAGCTTCCAGACAGCATTAAAAGGTGTACGCATCCAAGTCCCTGGCCACGGAATTTTCTCAAAGAACGACATTGATCGCCACTCAGTATTCCTCTTCTAGCACCGTTTTTTCTGTTACGTTTCTCTCACTACCTCAGCTCCCGAAATGGGCTGGACCTCAGCGCTCGATCTTCTTAGTTCTAACTGATCAGACAACTCACTTCGTTTTTCTCGACAAAGTCAAGGCTTGATGAAGGATGATCATAGCGTTGCCAGTAGCAAGGGCTACCCGAGATACTGGGCATTCCACCTCAACCAAAAGAGCAGCACAGATGATTGAATATAAATACACGTGGAGCCGGCAAGACTTTTTTGCCTTTCTAGTGACGTGGGCGAACTTTTACAGCAGTTAAGGAGAAGGAAAACGAGTCTTAAGAATGATGCCTGGTTTCTACGCGTTGCGTGTGATCACTCCTGTGTTTGATCCTTACAGTAAACAAATCACATTACTATCGCATGCCCAAATAACCAGGATCAGATGTTGATGAAGCTTAGATAATAGAGCAGTACGAAAAACAACGACCAAATCATTTCGTAATCATCAAAACCACGGCACACCGATCAAATAGAACTGAATAGAACAACTCTTTGCAGAATGAAACAACTTGACTGATCCGATTTTGTCATGTTCTCAAGGGTGCAGCGGTGATCTTGTCACAGAGACAACATAATCGCAGTACCGCTGTTTTCTTTCAATACAATGAGGGATCAAATCATGTTTTCCATTAGCAAAGTAACTTATTTTGATATTGGAACGTGTTGAGTGTCACAGAAATCGTTCGCAAATTGCTTTAACACAAGAATAAAAACAATCCATTTATGTGCTCCTGGCGAGTATGCAGCCTTGTACCTTACTTGGTTCTCAAAGAGTTTCACCTCCACCGTTGTTGGAATAGAAGAAGCAGTCTGAACAGGAACAGAAGACAACCTCGAATTCTTCGCATTCGGTCTGCACATCAACACCTCTGCCTTTTCAGTGAATTGGACACAACGCGAGCAATAGGAAGATGTTAGATGTGATAGATCTCTAGATATTTGCACCCCCCCCCCCCCCCTCTCCACTACATACACTGTATGATGGAAGAACTTCAGAGAGTCGTTATCTTCCTCAGATTTCTTCGTAGATGAACGAACAATTTCAGAACGGAAAACAACCCGAAGTAGTTGACGGCATTAATAACTCAAAAGTAACGGATCCCTCAACAACCGACTCGGAAGCTCGCATGTATGGCATGGGAGTCTACTATGAGTATGTTATATGAATGTTAAACACCTTTCAAAATTCTCTGAACGCGAGTTTGGAAACAAGTAAAAGATATGGACGCATCATTTAAAGGTGCCATCGAAGCAGAGTTTCCCGAACAGGTTTGGGAAAAGTGCCCACGAAGAGAAGACGATAAGATATATAGCAGCGGCGCAAATGCAAAGAGACGCTTCAGTAGGGTCCATCGGTTGGCTGCAACGCTTTTAACGGCAATTCCATCCTCGAAAGGATATATTTACTTGGAAGTGAGGATTCACAATCACAGTCCATGAGGCACAACCTCTTCGTCTTCAGCGATAGTCTCACTTGGCAGCAGGGTCCACTCTTATGGTTGAGAGTCTGTCTGGGATGAAAGTCAAGTAATTTCAAATCCTTGCTCTAGTCATCATGTCAGCACTGCTTCAAGTGTCTCCTATCCCGTTTTCGCGCACGCCAAGGGTGAAAATAATACGTTGATGGGAATTTTTAAACAACGTTTTGAAAGTTTAAAAGTTTTTTTTTTGCAGACTTCATGACCTTCCAACCTTAATAGGCAAAGACGACGAGTTGGTCGTTTTCGGAGACGGATTGCACGACATCTCTGAGGTAAACTCAATAGATTGAGAAGTATGCTCAATGATAACTTGAAAATAAATGAAACAGCGCCGTTCGCAACAGATTGAACTGCAAAAGACCCGGCTGCGTAAACATGCCACATTCGCGGCTCGAAGTTGGAAGGTCAACGTTGAAAGACAAAGTAAATTCCTATGAAATGCTCATCCAAGTGACCGATCATCGCAACAGCCTTTGCTCTAAAACGTAAATTCAGCAAAGGAAACAAGTAACGCCACTGGATGGGAAAACCCTACTTTGTCGTAACTAACTTCGACTATGCTCGACCCAAAAGCTTCATTCGGACATACTATTCGGTCTTCCCAGTTTCCTTTTCTGTTTGATAGCATCCCATTGGCACTTAGAATTTCCAATTTCTTTCCTAAACGCAATAACCCATACAAAGACCATCACCGGTAAAACATTAGAATAGTGGTGGAAAAAAGCAGAGAAGAGGGGGCGAGGGAAGGGGGGGGGGGGCACGGGGTAACCGGCATCCTTTTTATCTAGCAACTTTGTAAAAAGAGAGGCAATTTCATGGAGTTTATTGACTTTTCGATTTACAGATGTGGCTACATCCTTCACCGACATGTGATGTACCGAAAGACAACAGATCAGTAGCTATGACTATTGGAGAGACTACGAAAACATTCATCGTTGCTTCTTTAGCCAAGGTATAAGAGTTATCAGAGACAGTAGATAAAGTCCCTTCCATTAGCTCAGCAGGGTATAGAAGCGCCGTTGCAACAAGCATACTGACATCGATGACTCGCTCAGTTCCTCTTCAATTTCTATTTGGTTGAAAGCCGGATAATTGGCAAAAATCCCCTCCCTCGCAGCTGCCTATTCGCAGGCTTAGGAGATTCGCAGCCAGAGCCGGGAGTACGAGCCTTGACTTCTTTTATGGAGGCAGTGTGGGAGAACTTCTACTGCTGTACTCACCCCCACCCCTTCTCCCACATCACATCCGTGACGAGCGCGGCGTCGAATCCCGAACAGTTAGATCAACACCCTCTGTCTAAACGAAAAGACAAAACCTCATGTGAACCCCTTACCCTGTGCAGATCTCATGGAAACTTTCAAAACACTCGAAAATCTGAACCGAAAGCAAGGGCATGGCTCACCATAAATGGTTATACTGTCGCGAGCATGACTGATGGGAAAAGCGAGCTTATTACAGGATGAAGACTTTCGACCCGAATGGATGCACCCAATTTTCTTGTGCACAGAACCCGAAGCGAATCCATCCGAGTTTCGATCAGTGATTATTTTGGACACATGTGGGTGCACAGACAATGGCCCTACTCAGCGTCTTCTAACAGTGCCCGAGAATTTTCCAAGCTCTCTATTTTTCAGCTGACCCCTGGCTTCCACTACTTATAGTCGTGTACTTTTGGTTCCTATTGATGAGTGCACTCTTCACTGGTCTCAACCTTGCACTAATGTCGTTGGATCTTGATGACCTACGCGTGAGTTGAGAAATAGAACCAGATTAAAAAATTCACAACTAAAATGCACAATTTTACACAAAAAAGAGTTATGATGACGTTGAATCAGCTGCCCTGCAATATTTATTCAGAGAAAAAGTAGGTACGTCAAGAAAGGAAAATCGTTCTGCTGCAAGGCGGTTACATTCACTCACAGTAATCCTCACCCAAACTGTGACCCATGATTCCTGCAAATCCAGTCTCACTCTAAACGAGCGAGGGACATCTAAGGATGGCTTGTTCAGTAATTTCTTATGTCGTCTGCTCTCTCTCCTAGCGCTACAAAAAGGCACTTGACGAGACTTCCGCAAATTTTACATCACCTAATTGAAAACAAAAATGGATCTTTGAAGCAATGAGGGGGTGTGGTGCATTAGGATCGAAATTGTCGCGTCGCGGCGAGTGGGACGACGAATCATGAATAAAATAATGATGGAATATCAATTGAGCTATATGAAGATACTAGTGCCGTAATAATGACGATTCGAATGGTCTACAACAGCCGCGTGCTGTGAATCGATTACTTAAAACCGTTCCTATTGCCCGTCTCCCGCGGCGAGGCTCCACGAATCCATCGAACTATTTCCACTGCTGACGCCTCTTTGACTTACAACCTGACTCAAGTTTCCCTACCCCGTGCTCCCAATTTGAGCATCCTGACTACTACAGCCATAAAGGGTTTCTGGAGATAACATTCCATTCTTGACCACCGATTTCGGCACCTGGAGCGCATTGTGCGAAGAGTCCCACGAAAAGCTACCAAGATTCAGCGACAGCTGGAGCGGTTAGTATCGAATGTAATGCACTAGGACTTCTGCAAATCTCTGTAGACGCCCAATTTTTCGGAAAAGCATGACATATAAATGCCAAAGTATCGTTCGAAAAGCTGGATTTTTGCAAAAAGGTTTCAGTGGATGGAATTTCAGCGTATTCGTGAATATGACGAGAATCCAAAAACACGGCGTTACGCAGCAAATATCATTCCGATTCGAGAAAATGGGAACTTCATGTTATGCACGATCATACTTGGTTTGGATACAACATGTCCCACCTAGATATTCAGCCATCTTCGAGTTTTACTGAAATATTTTTAAAACTATTTTTATTACAGGAAACACAATTTGCAATGCTATTTGTGTGCTGACGTTCGATCGAATGACTCGTGGACTGGTAATGACGCTTACTGAGCGAATGATTTTCATCAACATCATTCCAACGTTATTCATCATGCTCTTTTCTGAAGTGATCCCTCAAGTTATTTGTACCAAGTAAGTACTGACTTGGTTTCACATTCTTCATTTCCCACATATTGCACAGAGCCCCACACATGAGGAAATGAAGTAGTAGTAACTGCCCCTTACTGCTACGTACCATACGGCCCCTTGGAACAAGTCTTGGGGTAGTAACAGAATAACTAAGCCTTTCAACTACACGTGGCCTACTTGGTGATGACTGCGCATGACACCACGAAAAAAGGATTAGTAAACAAAGATTGCGTTCTCTCTTTAAAGTGTAAAATTGTAACTCCTCTTAACGACGGCCGTAATCAGGTCCAGTGGAAAAGCGAAAGAAGCACACCTCGATTCAAAAACAGAGTGGCTCTGTGAACCAAAACATTAGCTTCCTCCATTTCTCACCTATTCGTGTAGAGTAGCGAACGCGCGATTACGATTCGCTAAATCATTTCCTCAGCAAAGTTTGTGTCATGTTGTGAGGTAATCCTTTCCATCAGCCTACAACCCATTTATTTCTAGGGTCTAATATAAGGCACATCACTGCAGAATCACAAAAAGCGGAGGCCGTCCGGGTCTTCTCGGACGCTTTGTAGAATCTCCTGAATTCAGCTTCTGAGGTCCCAGTAGTCACGGCACTTTTGAAGCGGGCTATCTTCACAGAGCTGATTGATCTACGTTTTGTGCATTAAAATCGTATGAGGTATATAGAGGCTACCGCTTGAGAGATTTTTTCCAGGTATGCCCTACCAATAGGAAGCCGTTGCCGTCATCTTATGGTATTCTTCATGGTATTAACATTTCCAGCGAGTTACCCTTTATCGAAGCTTCTCGACTATGTCGTGGGGAAAGGTCAATCTTCTGAATAATGTATCAGAAATACGTTTTCATTTGCAATAGCAAGACACTTGTGAAAGCAATTGAGGTGGAAAAGACCCCTATAAGTTTAGCAGATTAGGGAGCACCATCTTGATCCCTATGGAGAAATGAAGCATTGCAGGGGACAATCACAGACGATCCCGACAGGAGCTGGAGCATTGTGCCAAAGTGAGGATAACGGAATTCCCCTGACCATAACCCAAAGACCATTGAAGCGGGTATTTGACACATGGACCAAAAAGTCTTAGGGAAATTGGCTGTCACGCTTATTCCTTTGCTCTTCGTATTACTTCACGATATTGATATGGTGTGTCATTGAAGCATTTTATACCCGTAGGAAACATGCCATCCTAAGCATGAAACCATGGATATGGGTGTAGTGCATGTAAGAGGTTGCATCGACTGCAAGAAGGTTGGGCTTGTCTACCAACCGATTATGCCTTCAAAATCAAAATTTACCGATGTGATGTTTGTAAGCACTGATCTCCGCTCCTTGGCATTGGTAGCACCTGAATGCAAGTGCAAGTGAACGCATTCTGAGGAGATTGCCCCATGTCCTTACATTAGTTTATGAAATACGGGCAGGTGTTTTTCAGAGATCCGCATGACGATAGATCGCCGAATGTTGGGCGATTTGATGCGTCAACAGCAGCAAAAGTATGAGACTGTAAACATGGCCGATGTGTTGGAAAATGCTATGAATCTTCAAGTACGACGCGTCCGTGATGTAATGACACCGATCGAGAAGGTATGCTCTTCACCTCATCTTATTCCATCGGTTCCTTCTGGTAATTTTGAGCAAAACAAAAGACTAGTCAACACAGTTCTGATAAGTGGTTGTGGAAATATCTGAATCATCAGCAACCCGTTAGATTAATGGCCCGTAATCATTCGACCAAGTTTAGGTGTTCATGATATCCGACAAAACCCAAGTTAACGCCAAACTGAAACGACAACTGAGTGAAAATCGACACACGCGAATACCAGTTTACAGAGGCGACGACCGTAATTGCGTAAGTGTGCCAGCTGTTCTCAGACTCTAACATTATAACCGATTCATTAAACGTAGCATCAACAAATGATTGGTCCTAAAAACCACCCAAAATAAGGCTAGTGGGCTAGGTAGGACTCTATTATCACTTCTAGAAAAGTTGTTTCCAGATTATTGGAGTCTTGAACGTGAAAGATTTGCTCTTAATCGACGATTCATTAGATCTTCATGTTGGTATCATAATGCAGTTATGGAATCGAAGTACTCTGGTGAGTTTCTATGAACCTACGTCAAATTAGGGGGAGGGGCAGATCGGATTCAAGACACGACGTTGCAAGCCTTGCATCAAAACCTCATATCCTTACATTCATAAAAGTGTCTACCGAGCCTACCAGGAGAGGAATGGGGAATTAGAGGCATGCACTACCAGTAACACAATTCAAGGGTAACACAATTGGTATATTTTATACTTGATCCAACTGAACCGAATTCCTTCGGAGTATGCGTTCACTCCGAGCATCAGATCCGAATGCGGAGGTGGTTTGTACCAAATGGGGCGCTCGCCTTGAATGGGTGAAAGGCCAACTACTGGCTCAATACCAGCCTAGGCCAACCAAGTCTACAATCCCAGGGTTGCTTAGTAGTTCCAGACTCGTCTGAGAAGACCGAAACATTAGGTTTTTTGAAGGGATGTCCACCTATATAATAAACACACCTGAACGTTACTCGAATCTGAGTGGGAACCGAGTGGAAGGGCTGGAAATGATCGACGTCCTTCTTTCTTTCAGAACCCACTGAAGAGGAAGCATTTTTCTCCTAATTAAAGAATACTAACTGTAAATTGGGAAGTGAGCAAGCCGTAGCCTCCTCATTTCGAGAGGATGCAAGCCAATAACTTACTGGTCTTTCAGTTCCGTTTCGTAAGCGCTGAAACACCTATAGCTCAGCTGATGCTCGAACTCAAACGAGGTTTCCCGCTAGCTATCGTCGTCGACTACTTACATGATGCAAAATGCTACCAAGTCATAGGTATTGTTACTCTGGAAGACAATTTAGAGGAGGTGAATTTCATTGTTGTCGAGAGTACTTCAATGCCGCCTCCTTTTATTTACCCGACCCAGGTTATCGGCGAGATCTACGATGAGAAGGATCGTGCTATCGAAGAGAATATTGAGAAAGTGGAAAGAGCTATACCTCAGTCATTGCCTCAGTCCGAAATTCATTTAGCACCCGAGCTTACGGTGAAAATAGCCAAGAAGAGAATGATTAAACAGGCTCTGGAGGTTTGTCTGTGTTTGGAAATGATTACAGTAGTTCTCGAGTGCCGATTCGTTGAGACGGATCTTGAACAGCTTCAAAAGATGTCACTGCTGCTACCTCGGGCACAAATCCCTTTACCCTATCGATATTCTTAGCAACCATCTCAGCATGGCGCATCCCTGGTTAGGTGGAGCAGGGCGGGACCAAAGACCTCTGTCATCTTTGATTTTCGACCAACTTTTTGATAACTACCTTTCAAGGAGCAAACCCCAGAAGCAGCACCTCTCCTGGCAATAGCACCTTCTGTGGTGAAATCAAAAAAGAAATCCAATAGTGGGGTAAGCGTGAAGCTTTCGAGCTGAGTACTTTTACTGAAACCGTATAATTTGCATATTGTCTTCAGCAGTCACAGCCAGATTTGAAGCAATAGAACTCCGTCGGTCATATTTACAAACATCGAAATCCGAAAATAACTACAAAGGCAGATGTGCCATTTTATCGGTTTTAAATAAATAAATTTGTCATTTTCATGTTTTTTTTTTTTTTTGCCTTTGAATAATGTTAGTGGAGGTTTAAGGAGGGTATCGTGGAGAGTAAAAAATGACACTGCTTTCCTTCTCCGCATCGAAACAGACCACTCAAGCGTTCCTCTAATTCAATACGTAATTAGCAAACTGCCACTGAACAGAGCTGTTCTTTGAAAAGCAGGGGTCTTCACCGCAATTCATCATCTAACAACAATCTAGCTTATTCATGACCTTCCTGCAGATGACGGCCAGCTAACGACAATTTCAAGTAAATTCAAAAATTGAACATATAGGAAAAAATAAAACCACTACTTTAGTTGCTACCCAAACAAAAAGTACAGGGGCACCCGGATTTGAACCGGGGACCTCTCGATCTGCAGTCGAATGCTCTACCACTGTGCTATACCCCCACGTGAAACGAATGCCCACGTTCATGAAGTACCGGTGAGTCTTACGCTGATTCTTGGCTAATGCTAGGAGCATGAGGTTGAAAAAGTTCTCGAACTCTGAGGCTTTTCGTTTCTCTCTCTTTGCTCAGGTAATCTACAGTAACAAAAAATGCGGCTACAAAAAAAAAAGCGAATGTCGCCAAGCAATGATCCAAAGCCTCAAAAACCCCTCTGATCAGAACCTGGGCTTGAGTCCTTTTCGGTCAAGTCAATTAGTGTGAAAATATAGATCCGTTAATCTGTTACGAAAAAACGCGTAGGCGCGTAGCACATAAAAGTACAAATTAGATGAGCTCATCTACGTTGAGATTACTCTTTTTCTGCCCGGAACAAATGAAAAATTAATGACCAGAAATTGATTATCACGAAAAACTGGGTTTTCACAGCTAATATTACCTCGCAATTACATAGATAATTAAAAAGCTCCCTTCAATTGAAAGTCAAATTTGATGAAAGTCAGAGGAAGTGTTTCTGATTAAATTAATTAGTGTGAAAAGTTAGGTTTTCGTGACATTTCGAAATCGCGAGTAGACGCTAATAACCTACAAAATGCAAGAAAGGGTAAAGAATCTTCAGTAGAAAGAAGATACGGCTACCCAACCCATGGAAAACTGTAAGGGGCCCGTGTTCGAGCTGGGACCTCTCCATCTGCAGTCGAGTGCTCTACCACTGAGCTATGAAACAACGTGACACCAGTTTCATACTCTTATTTATCACTTTCTTTTATTGTTGTATTGTGAAGTAAACAAACCACGATCTAGACGAAGATACAAGCGAGGAGTGACCGAACATAAATATCACAGGGTGTCATGAAAGTGTGAGCACTACTTTTTATGAAATCGTAATTATACGTTTGCGACCCGATCGAGGTCAAGGGGATCTGTTGGACGCACTGTTTCAGATTATGATACTGGCGAACTCATGCATGCATAAACTAACGATCAATTGAGTTAAAGGCACAGTTCAAGATAATTTTGAGGTACCCGTTTTTATTTGAAAAGCGGAAATATAGATTGAGAATAGTTCTTCGGTAGTGAAGAAAGCGGGAGAATCAGCCGATTCTGAGAAAAACAGTGCTCCTCAAAAGCAGGGAAGATAGAGGTTGGGCGAGATTGCCATGACGGAAATAACATGGAAGGGGTATTCGGATGAGATTTCGGTTGTTGCATATGCGCAAAGAGCTGACTACATCGGGCCAGAACTGCGCAGGTCTGCCTTTTCTGCCTGCCTTTTACTGCAGCTATGGGTCATGACAAGTAGTTTGAACTTCTCACACGGGATCCTTCGTGATCTGTGCAGCCTCTACAATGCCGGCGAAACCCGTCCGACGATACACACGAGACAATCTTTGAGCCTTTACAGCTCCCTAACTAGGCCGTTTTCCGACCTAATAGTGCCAGATATGGTATACGCGGGGTCCTGTGGGGGAATCTCAGTAATCATTTTTTTTCGTGAACTGTGCCTTTAATGCCTGACTACTCGATACTGAAAGGGATATATAAAGTTCGTAAGGGTTTTTCCAAAGTTGTTTTTTTTGTAAAAACATGAACTTCGACGCCAGCCTTAGAAATCAGTATTACCTAGCAGTTATCAGTATAACTTCGAAAAATCCTCTTAAAGGAGTACCAAAGGAAGAGACATTTCTATCTAATCCCATCTGAGGTCTACATAGATGTTCTCATATGTGCTCTAATAAACTTGCGTAGGTGTGCAACAGTCTAATTACTAAAAAGTACACATTGGAAACTCTTCAAATAGAAAAGTGCTCTTTTCCAGTGCGAAACAAATGGATCATCTAAATATAACCGAAGTTTGATTTCCACAAAAACCGGGTTCTCAATTACCTCGTCATTACCTAGACGGCTTTAAATTTCGTGCGAATGGGGATGAGACGACTGCTTCCGATTAAACCAATTATAGCGAAAATTCACCTTAATAACGTATTTCGAAACGATGAGTAGGCGTAATAACTACCAGAATAATAGTGCCAGAAAAGTTAAGGATGTTCGAATCGAGACATTAATTGCAACCGGAACAAAAAGACCAGGGAGCACCCGGATTTGAACCGGGGGCGACTCTATCTGCAGTCGAAAGCTCTACCACTGAGCTATACCCCACACCACCTCTACCCCACTATTTCATTCATTATGTCCTTTCATTCATGCATCAACAGACAAATCGCTAACGGAGCAAACAAAACCAACGAGGAGTGGCCAAACAGTCCGATCATTGGCGACTAATTGAAAAAAAAACTATTATACAGACAAATTTAATCTCTGTGTTCTACTTGATTGTTCCATATCGAGAGGAGCACGTGGTGCTGGGTGTTCCAGAGGTCAAATTTAGGTTTTAAAAAATTTATTTCGCTAAAACACGAAATTCCACGCAGACCTCAGAAAAGACATCTTTTTTTTGTAGCAGTCATCTGAGTAGTATAGGCAGTTCCCCCAATGAGTGTCGGATATGTAATTTCAACTTATCCTATTAGGGTGAAAATAGAGCCTCGACCAACTATTTCTAAACGATGTGTAGGCGTTAATAACTTGGGACTTCTCAACGTATCAAAGAGCATAAGTAAACGCTTTAACTTCAACCCACGCAAAACAACCAGGGGCACCCGAATTTGAACCGGGGACCTCTCGATCTGCAGTCGAAACCATTTATCTATATCCTCAAATAATACCATGCTCGATCTCTACATCTCCATGTTCTTGTTGTTGTTAGGATAAAATCCAAATGAAAAACTGGCTCGGAGCAAAACGGCTAGGGGGCACCCGGATTTGAACCGGGGACCTCTCGATCTGCAGTCGAATGCTCTACCACTGAGCTATACCCCCACATTGTATTCGACACAATCTCGCGTTAATCATGTTTTCCCCCGATTGCTCCGTCAATCAAACAAACCGCGAATTGAGCGAACGACGCGGACGGATAGTGACCAAACAGAACGAGACCGAGTGCAAAGGACGTACACGACCGGAGATGCAGATTTGGAAAAGTTCTATGGAGTTCGCATGAGTTGAGTATGACATATATTTTGAGTAGTCGGAGCAGACGGGGAAAGAACACTGTGCAAAGTGTCTTAAACTTCCATACTGCGTCTTGCACTTCACCTCTGCTCTGGAAAGAGATTCTTCTGGGTGAAATACAAGTAGCCAAGGAAGGATATTCTTCTATGATCAAAAATTTCTTGACAAGCATCTCGAAAGAAGTGTTTGACTATATCGTCTACGAAATAAAATCAAAGCATTATAGGTATGATGCTTATCAATCAAGTCCGATTGAGTTGTGATTTTATCATATGCAGCCAAGTACATCACATTACATCAGAATCATTTTTAGGAAGAAGTCCCTGAATATATAGGACCATCGACTCGTGATGGGTTAGAATTACCCACTCCCGAAGATGAGCATGGTCACTGTAACGGAGAAGTTCAGTAGCAATTTCACCGCCGTAGCACAAAACAATGCCGAGTAGAAAAACAGTAACGAATGAGGTAGTCGATAAACAAACAAAAATAATTCACGCAGTGCAACATGGTAGCTAGATGTGTGCTTCTGCAGCTCCTTTAAAAAGAAGGGTAGGGCCAAGTGGTAAACTGACATATGTGTGGATTAGAAATAATGTCCCGTATCAATCCCGCTCAGGGCGAGCCATTTATCCCTCCCCTGGTTCGACCGAGAGAAGAAGTCGTAACTAGTACATGGTACATCAGCTAGTCCCGCAATCCACAGCAAAGGCCAAATCAGCCTTCAAATGCCACTACGATTCCGAATGGACAGCAAATGCATGGGCACCATCAAAACTGAGAACAAAACCTTCGTCCATTCCCTTAATAACAAAAGGACAAAGTCTCCCACCCTGCTCAATCCCGTTTTGGTATGTGCCTCGCATTCGACTTTAACTCAGAATTGTAGCGTTTTTTTTGAACACTTATGTGGCTTATACGATGAATTACGGTGTACAACAACAAACGAGTCAGGGCCTTTTGTTCCCTAACGAGTCTGGTAACAATTACCCTACCCGAGGGCAGGGTAGTAGACCTCGCGATCTGGGCAAATACCGATCCGGGATTCGGACCGAAACCACGCGTATGTGAACATGCGCCACAAACCACTACACCATATCTGCCTTACTTTCTTGATACTTCAAATCCCCCAGAGAATATTCATTCATACATATCTCACAAATCCTGCGTTCCATTCCTCATTTCGAAGGTTTTTTCTTCTTTTGTTAGTCGTCATTCTATTCTGTATCAACTGTAAAAATCTATTACGGATCGCTGTGATTCACCGGAAAGTCTCTCCTGGCGACATTTGATGAAACCGGGTGGAAAAAGCCGGCCACCAAAAACACAGTTTTATGAAAATCTTGGTGATCAGAATTTATCAAGCAGCCTTTTCTTCCCTATTGCCTGGAAACCTTTTCATAATGGATAGCCCAGTTAGTACAGTTCTATCTCTACGAGTGAAGTACAGGTATTCAATCTGTCCAGGTAAAGGGTGGATGGTAGTGAGAACGCTTCCCATTATGTACGGAATGCGAATGACCTTTTCACACTACCTTCACCCGGAGCTTAAGTTAAGATCAACACGGAGAATGCAGAACGGTGTACGTTGGAAGGGCAACCATAATGAGAGTCATAGAATCTGAACCCTAAATTAGAATGTGAAAACATATTGACAAGTACTGGAGAAGCCAGACATCCAAATACTTGATCAATGGAATTCTCTATTAGCACAATTACGTATAAGTGTACGGTTACCGAACAATGTGGGCGTAGGGCCAAACCCCGTATCACATTCCCAAATATTTCACTTCCATTCCTATCAGAACCATGCTACCACTGGACCGTACACTATGCCCACGATATTCGGTATTACAAGATTCTCAATTTCACGCCAAGTTTAGGGCTACCAGTTTCCGTTTTGGCCTGTTTTCTGCCTGTTTTCCAATAAGTTTGCAACTTGTCATTACCCAATAAATGCGATCGTAACAGACGCCAGTTTCTAGCTTACTACAGAGCCACTGAATAGAGAAAATGTTTCCAACGGCCTAACGCTTAGTCTCAACGAGCACTCTAACGCTACATCAACTCAGAGTCAAGTCGTAGCACATTCCAAGGAGATGATTCATCACCATCATCTTTGATCTAGGTCCTTTTGACGAAACCAATTTTACAATTCTCATTATAGCAAAAGATTCAATGTCTCCGTTTCTTTGAAGAAAAACCACCCAGAAAAACAACCTCCTTATAAACTAAGTTCAGCTTAAGCTTAGAAGTAGTGGCATCATGGCTATGTTTCTTGGAATCCAATGCTACCTATTTGCTGCAGACACATGAAATGGGTTCCTTGAAAGCAGTATCCAAACAAAAGCTTTTAAAAAGGCAATCCTTTCCTATTTCCAGTAACATCATCTAAATTTCGTGGATTTTGTGATCACCGTACTTTGCTCACATAGACGTCTGCGGTGATGACATTTCATCTAACACGATCCCGCACAAAGATAGCGGCATCAGCACTAGCAGTCGGAAAGGGCGGTACGACTGGGCCGGGTCTCTGTATAAATGAAGCGACAACAATCATACTTACTCGACTTTCATCGATGATATATGACCGACGACGTTATGGTAAGTCTTTTGGACATAAATAAAAGCTTTCATTTCAAAATAGACCCAAACACTTCTGCTAGCGAAGCCTGCACGAGTCATAACCATTGCAGGGACATTTATTTACAAATCCAGCAAATCTCTTACATAAGGATCCGGAGAAGGTGTTGAGTCAAGAGGTGTCCATCACGTGCATGATCGTATTCAGATTGATATTAGCCCAGGCAAGTGAGACTTCCCCCTCATCTACGCAGCTTAGTCGGCACCAGACTCGTCTGCGAGGGTGAAAGCACTGACTTGATTTGAGCACTGGGCTACCCACCGCAAGTCATTGCAACGAAAACGAAGAGGTTTCTGTTGGGCCACATATCCATCCAAAATGCCATTGCGATTATAAATGCAGGTCAAATGCGGAGGGAAATACGGGAAAGCGTTGATCAGCGCCAAAAGACAGATTTCTGAGTGCCCAGTCCATGGATCTTACGATTTGTCCGATCAGATAATTTTTGAGGTCTCCCAAGAAAACTGACAAAGCCCGTGCTTGAGCAAGCGGAGTAGGCTTTAAAATAGGGTGTTTTTTACTGTGATAGCATGCGACTGTTGGTCCTCAAAGACATTTGCCTTTTTGGGCACATCCCACCCTCCGGTATGAGTACATTGGACAATTTTAATTGTTGCAGTTATAGTACTAGGTTGATGCATAATTATTGTTTTCCAACCAATTTTATTTAAAAAACCGACAGAAATATTCAGCAAAGACATACTCAAATAATTACTCTGAAACGTATCCACCATCCACGTCAACACTGCTTCCATTTGCTAGGCAGCCGGATTCCACAGGCAAAGAAGTTTCGGCCCTTGGAGGTGATCCTCACCTCGACATCGGCCACCAAGTCATCATTTCGTCGTAAGACCTGTTTGCTGGCCAATGTTTCAACGAACTGGTGACGTGATAACGTAGGAGTTTCTGTGAGTCAATACGGGGATTTAGGAGCAAATCCCAGTCCTCAAATGGCTTTGGCTGACAATTCCATCGCCAAAGAGTTTGTTGAGATCGCGTAATGAGTGTGACACATTCCATCATTCCTCGAAGTAATAAAGAGTAAGAAGATGACTTCCCAGATCTCGACTTCGATATTGAAATTGTATGGAGAGAAAAGAAGCCGCGAAAAAATCCGCAATAATTATGCATCAACCTATTAATAGACAATATATGTACTACGTTTTATTTATATATGAAGTAAAAAAAAGTGGATTCGTTGTGTTTAGAGATGTATGTGTGGGAACAGTTTTTCATCATTATGGAAGTCGCAATAGCATTAATAATGTTCATTTTGATAGAGTCAATAATAAGGGCAAAGAATGAACATTTTTTGTCCAATAAATAAAGATTTGAGATGCGCCCACGCACTTCTTCACAATTGACATTACCGCTTTGAGATGCACCCACGCACATGGCTTCCGTTTATAATCACTGCGGGATTAGCCACATCTCGGAACTTTTGAGACCCCCTACATTCTATTAAATGAGACTTTCATGCTGTTTATGATTTAATTGAGTTTATTTTCACAGAAGTTTTCTTTCAGGAACGTCAGCATAGACATTTCCATCTTCACTAACAACGACGAACCAACTCCACCATAACCGCGACAGTTCAACTCCTCAAACCGGTGCCAAAAGCCCCATTATGAGCGGGTTTGGTTGCCGTTTTGAGGTGTTGACGAGCCGGTTCACCTTATGACCTCATCCCTTTGTCAGTAGCCATCAACTCTCTCTGGGATAACACCTCTCTTCAGCGTGACCGTCATGAAGAGGAGCGTTGTCACAGTGAGGGTGAAAGTGGCTGAATGTGACTCTTGCCTATTCAATAAAACACAGAGAGTGCGACACCGTTCAGATGTTTTTGTCTCCAGTACAATGTGATTGTACCGGGATATGGAACGTCTGAATGGGGTCGTACATTACCCAGACGTACCCAAGCCTATTTATCGCTCACTAATCAACTACAAGACCTTTTCAAAGAGGACTCGCGTTCTTTAACCATATTTCAGGTAAATTGAACTTGGAAATGATTCTCTGGTCCCACAACTAATGAAGCTGTACTACCCTGCGTAAACCCCCTCTCAGTGTCTCTAACCGTTGTCAAAATCAGCTAAATTGCAGGATTTTGGTCGGTGGTTAGAGTCACTGAGAAGGTGACGATCATTGCGAGAATGGTCTTGATCCTTTGTAGTAAACCTAAAGAGTCACCGCATTTCTTTCATGATTATGGCTATTGCTGCATAATCACACCAAGAAGTGCGGTAGTTCTTGGTTTATTCACACCCGACTTCCCTCTGGTTCTCCAGGTGTTCAGACAGAAACATTCGGATGCACGGTAAGCGGGATTCATTTTTGAGTAATTCTAGTGATGTACTAATCTAAAAACAGATGAAAACGACTAAGGAGTAATAACATGGCCGATGTGAATCATGTTTTCCCACAGCTCCATCAATCCCGTGAACTAAGCTTTCTTTTGTATTCTGTAGAAAACAGCGAAGTTAAGCAAATAAACTAGAAATAAGTATCGATCGGTCAGAGAAGACCGAAATGGTCATACAATGAGCTGTGCTTGTGCAAAACGAACGGTTCTGATGGTCTAGAACCGATTTGACTGGATTCGCGGAAAGGATTCCACTGTATGCATCACCATGGGAGCCCTATACAAAGAGTGGTCCTTAGGTATGGCATATGGGAGGTATGTATTTCATTCCCCTAAGCGTCATCATGTTCCCTTGATTCGAGGACTACTGTCTATCTCCCCTAATTTACGAAAAATAGAAATATCACAATCAGAAAAGGGTTTAAATACTTCGATCATTATGATCAGTGATTTCAGAAACACCTTGCAGCGAATCAGATTTGGTCGATCGATAGGAAAAGTGTAAATATTCAAAGGTTGTTGGTACGTTGCCCACATGTTCCAAAAGGTCTTCGTCGAAACGAATTCTAGCCACACCGCTCGATGTCAGCTTTTCATGCAAACATGGATCTACCGTACACTTTTCTGAAGTATAAACAACTTGATAATGACAACTATTACTTCCAGATAATCGCCATGAGACGGTTGTACAGATGAGCTTACCGCTGGGAGCTATCTGTGTGAGTGCTTACTTCAATACTTTCTAGCTTCGAAGGTACGTTTCTTGGAGATTTTTAGAAGAATGTCATTGACTGTAGAGATGATTACTGTTCATGTATCTACTACACGATTCAAAATATAGACTCAGCACGCAGCTTTACCTAGTAATCCCATACGATTGCCCTTTTTAACAATCCTTCGACCAGTGTTGATTGATCTTTCACATAGCCCATCTGAAAAAGGGCAAAAAAAAACCTGGTAATCGTCGAATCGTTTTAACCTACACTTATATTTTCAGCTCATCTATTCCTGTACTCCTTGGCAATTCTTCAAAATGGAAACGTTTTCAGACTTGTCTCGGATTATTTCTTTACTTCTGTATAGTGATCTTTTTGGATGGTCTCATAGCTCGCTTGTTTCGTTCCCAGAAGAATTACGCCACCTACGCTAGAGAGGATCGAGTGTGTTTGTCTTTTACCTGAACTCTATTTCTTTTTCAAACACAATCATCAAATACTTACTAGATTACCAAAAATGAAACAAAAGATATTTCAGTGCGTCGCTGACGGATCAAGCTTCAAATCAATGGTCAGCATGGATCCACTGCCTATCCGAGCTCCCGTGGAAGCTGAATTTAATGCGGATGATGAGAAAAAAGATTGATTCTCAGGAATCATGGATGACATCTACAAACTATTAGAGAATTTATGTTTATAAATTTCACAATAGATAAAAAGTTACAGCACTCCAACTTGGCTAGGCTTCTGTGGTTACCTAAGGAATAACCGAAGAAAGTCGCCACTTCGACTTACGGTCCACGCAAGTCTGCTCAACAGCGCTATGTGAGAGGAACATTCTAACAAGTAAACCACCAGCTCAGCGCTTCAATTTACGTCTTCTCGGTCTACCTGCTCTCCAACAACGTAGTGAGTGAGATGAGGAACTGACCGCTGATGAAACGCCGGACCGCTGATAGAAGGCAGGGCCAGTATCACCAAATGCGCTTCTAATTGAGATTCTGCCTTATTAGGATTATATAAACGCAAAGAAGCGTTATCCCCCGTAGAATGCTAGATTTAAGAAGATCTTTCTAAGTATATACTTCAGTGTACGAAAGTTCCAGACAAATAGTGAAACTGGCACGAAAACCCGTCGGTAGTCGATGTTCCCAAGGAAATGTGGGGTACTCGGCGAAACTGAGCTTGCCCTCTCGACTTTGGCACAGATAACGGGCCAAACGATATTTTACTCAGATTTACAGAACCCCTCGATCCTCCGGGGTCACCAAATTGACAAAAAGAATCCGTTGGAGAGAGACTTTCTAGTTGGAGACTGTATTGATATAAATAGCATGAAGAAAAATCATTGCCAATGGCCGATTGCATCGCAAGGTCTAAAATTAGCCAGTAGAGATCGAAAGCTCGAAATTGGAAACAAAAATATCATTATAGAACCTCAATAAGCTTCATTCATATGGGCCACCGTGATAAAAGTCAAAATGTGGCGACAAATCGCTTAGCTATAAAGCGCTAGGAGCCTTCCTTGCTACTGTACATTCACAGTGAGTCCTAGCTAAGTTGGCAATAAAAACATATGAAGGATGCAAAAGCTTGAGGGGGCACCCGGATTTGAACCGGGGACCTCTCGATCTGCAGTCGAATGCTCTGCCACTGAGCTATACCCCCGACACGTAGTGCTCACTATCTCTCATTGATATCGCCCTATTCGCCGTTCAGCTAACCAAACGCCTCGCAAACGTCGACCAGTCGGACAGTCTCGTGTCGCCGAAAACAAACAGTTCATTCGAATTTTACCGGTGATGAAAGTCTTGTAGAAGTGAATCAAAAACATTCGCAACTTCGTAATGGGTGAAAGTTAATCAACATTAAAGTAAATGACCATACTATCAAACCATCAACACTTTGTAGTACAATCTCTAACTACAATAGGAGCGTGACTAGAGGTGCATTTTCGAAGAACTTCGATGGCTTACCCCCTGCACCTGGACATTTAAACGGATGAACATATTGGTGGCGAAACCAGCCCGGATTCTAACATTTGTTTACAACTTGCTCAAGGTGGGGGTGAACTTAGGAAGGGCCTAGTAACGTCACTACCACTCGTAGGTTTTGAAAGTCACGACATCAGTCGAAACCATCTAGGAAGGCTGACCTTCCACTTTTTAGTGTGTGTGTCAATCAGTACCAAATATAACTGGACCATGATACTGGCATGAAAACCAGTTCTTCGAAAAAGTTTGTAACAGAGGTACTCAGTTGTCACTGCGATCCCAAATGAAAGCTAAACGTGTGGCATATCCAAAATAGGAGCGTTGACGCGACGCCGTACGTTCCAGCAGCCATTTGGTGGCTATTCGACTTGGTGGAGAAATATAACGCCTATCATACCTCTTGACCAGATGGAAGAGCCTTGAAGGGTTTCAATGATTATTTCGAAAGCGTACTTTTGGTTTTCCTTTCTTCGTACTGCTATGAATAGAAACACTTCACCTATAAGTTTCGAAGAGTTTGAAAGATGCCATCGCCTTATCATTTCCGTAGTAAAATTGCCATTAACGGAGTAGATAAGCTGAAATAACTTGCTAGTTCATGACCAGATTAATACTGAACTCAATATCACCCACTCCATTCAGGTCGTTCTCCTATACTACTCTTACTTTTCAAATCGCGCAATCCATCCTTAATTACATACTTTGTGATTTCATGACTGAGCCACTTGGTTAATTAAGTTGAGAGCTTAGAAATGACATCCCTCGGAAATCAACTTCCCTTATTATTTCCTCTATGTATTCAGAATAACCCAAGATTGTCACGTGTGCATATAACAGTTTCCTCCAAAAAGTATAATAGCTAAACCTTGAAACTTATTCGGCAGTTGATGGCCCTAATTTCCTTACAATCGGAAACTTCTTGTGCTATTACCACTACTACAGGATGGGGCAGTCACATAGTACGACTATATGTATTAAAAACACTTGCAGCCAAAAACAAAAAACTCACACACACAAGAACACTTAAAAAATTGCACTTGCACAATTCAACTTTCAAGTGTTTATTTTTGGATATGATTCCGTTGAGGAGATGATCACCGGTCCTTACACAATGTCTAAAAGTGGGTCTGATACTGAGATTCTCACTGACACGTCTTAGCTTCGCCGCTGTTGTCGCGCGAACTTCTTAATCAATCCAAACTTTGAAAACTTGTTCCGTTGTTAGACGCGTCTCTTGAGATGTCCTCATAGAATGTAATCACGAGACCTCAGATTGGGCGATCGTGAATGGAATATCACCATTTTCACTGATTAAGCTGTTCGGAAAAAAGTTTCACCGAATGGTCAGTGACGCTATGGCTGTATGACTGGTTGCTCCATAGTGGGCCACCTCCTACTTCCCTCACTACACATCCCTCTATTCTACCGGCCTTGTTAATCGTGCGCTTCGACTGCCTCACCCTTTACTATTATACCAGTCGGCTCGCCCGGCTAAGCCGAGCCCTCCTCCATCTTGTGTGGAGTCTTCCTGCCACCTAGGTCCCTCCCCAATTCGGACGGACGCTCCAGCACAGAAGAAAAGGAATCATAAACCTCCGGCCAAACATACACACATCGCTTCGTGAGCGCCTTGCTTCTCATGAGCGGAATCAATCCATATGTACTGAAGTCATCTGGTTCACTCACTCTTCTTTCATCTTCAGTGGTCCATCAGCACTCGCGTATGTCGCCTGTACCCCTATTACACTTGTACTATTATATTTCAAAGCCTTGATCAGTTTCAATGAGAATTCCTTTTCTTTTTTGAAATATGATTGACCTAACGCACGTCCTATCGACGGCGGCACTAGCCACTTGCTGACAACACTGGCGCGTGATCCATCGGCGTCCAGAGTTGTCAGCACATAGCCAGCAAAACCGTCGGTCGGACGCATGCTCGAAAGGCCACCAATGAACTCTGAAAGCAGCCATCCATAGACATTATTCCAAGTTGAGAAGGGTTCTAATGAAGTCTCCGTTCAGAAACTTCGAATCCGTCTTAGATCCTCAGAATTCAGAGCAAACAAATAATTCTAGGTTCTCAAGAAACCCCATTTAAAGATTGAACTTCGACACTCAGAAAGCGCACTAGTACAACGGAAGCTAGTTATTGCAAACCGCTTTTTTCTTGGTCAGCAAATATCATAATATCGTTCACGCGAGGGTTCGCTTAGTATTTACCGCTGAGCTCACAGTTTGCGTTGGATACGCTACATGCTGAATAAATCGCGAACAGTACTGCCACTGTAACCTACTATCACTGAATGTCCTGCCGTTGAGTGACAGCTGCGATATAAACCACTTTTCAGGAAGTTCAATGATGGGAAAGAGTTCGCTGGCTCTTATTTATACAGTAGCTTGTGTACTGAGCAGCCACGCCTCCTCAGTTCGACTATTTTCGAAAAATCTCCTCAAAGCACTTCAGCTGCCACCGGCAAACTATGACTACGAAGGATGCCTAGACAATATTTTCGATAGTGCTCAGGTTAGCATCTACGTTTAAGGCACAGACATTGTTTAACGTACGGGCAAAATTCGTAGTATTAGGTTGATGTATAATTATTGCGGATTTTTTCGCGGCTCTTTTTCTCTTGATAGAATTTGAATATTGAGTTCGGGTTTTTTCTAAAATGATCTACTTGATTTCCTCTACAAGATTATACTCGAAAAACCATCCGTATATTCGCGAAATTAGGCTTTAGTACTTCGAGAAAGATTGGAAGGTGGCACGGTCATTCCGCGATTTCACTAACTTTTCGGCGATAGTTCATTAGGTGATCTAGTGGAAGTACACATGATTTTCTGGTGGTTAAAACGATTATTTTGATATTTTCTGTTTCCCCTGCATTTTACCTGCCTCTATATATTACGTTGATGCATAATTATTGCGAATTTTTTTCGAAAAATTGTATTTAACGAATCGATAGAAATACTTAGCAAAGACATATTCAAACAATTACTCCGGAACTTGTTCACCATCTACGTCAAGCACTGCTTCCCATTGATTAGTTCGTCGGATCCCAAAAGCGAAGAAGTTTTGATCCTTACGGGCGATCCATGCCTTGACATCGGCCATCAAGTCATCCAAATCGACTTATCTTCTATTCTCTAGCCATTTTTTCGATGAACGGTCTACGAGATAATCCATAAAAGTTTCTGCTGGTGAATATGGCAGATTTAGGGGCAGATCCCATTTCTTGGTTGGCTCTGACTGATTGTTCGATCGCCGAAAAGTTACTGAGATCGCGGAATGACTGTGCCACCCTCCAATCTTTCTCGAAGTAGTTAAGCCTAATTCCGCGAATATGCGGATGGTTTTTTGAATATATTATTGTAGAGGATGATCGATGCCCGCCTAGGCCAACCAAGCCTTCCATCCCTCCGGGGTCGGTGAATTGGTACCAGACTCGTCTGGGAGGATAAAAGCACTGACTTGTACATCGGCTGGCCACCGCAAGTCATTGTATAGGCCACATACGCACTCATTACGCCACTACGATTCTGAATGGAAGTCGAGTGCGGGGGCGCATCCCTCAGACGGGATTGATTAACGCCAAAAACTTTATCCTTTATTTATTGTAGAGGAAATCAAGTAGATCATTTCTAGAAAAATCTGAAGTTCAATACTGAAATTCTATCGAGAGAAAAAAATGCCGCAAAAAAATCCGCAATAATTATGCATCAACCTAATAGCTGCCGATCACTATTGATGGGCCTCTCTTTCAAAGTAGTGGAGGGACCAGTAGAAATATCGTAGCAGCCTGATTAGAAGTGATCCTCCCATACTCCAACTTGACTGCTCGGCTAACCACAACGATTGTGAAAAATTCCAATTTCAGGTAAATTTCAATACACAGCTTGGAATCGATCCGAGCTTGACATGGAAAAACGCCACCACACTCAGCGAGCAGGTTCATAACCTCATTAATGTGGGCGTCGACAGTTTTGTTAAGGTTTGCAGGTGAGTTGTCCCATTTGGAAGTTCCATGAAGGCTATCCGAAGCGCTTCGAAATTCGATGCGCATTCATCCAAGATTTTAGTGCTCGACAACAGTATGCTCAGAAACTTGGTGCCACTTATCCGTTCTGTATGAATCGTTTCTATTTGTTGAATCGCGATGCAACTCCCTTCGACGATGCGGTCACCTACGTACACACCTACAAACACCTTGAATTCCTCTGCAGTACTGGATTCGACGGTGAGTACAGCGATTCGCCAATCCAACGAATTATACACAGATGAGACATCATTTCTGCTCCATTTAGTGTTTCAGTTTAACCTCCCGTGTATTGTCAATGCCGAACAAGAAGGTGGAACCCTCTATCAAGCCTGCTTCTACAAATTCCAACAAATTGTCAAACAGAACCCGTACCGATATTGCGAGTAAGGCTCAGAACTTTAAAATTCACCGTACAAACCATACACTTGGAAAGCTTATGACCTCCCCATAATAATTATAAACGATTTCCAAAGTTTTTACGAAAATTTCATCAATCTGTCTTTTTCAAAGATCGCCCTTACAAACCCCTAAGAAATCGAATCAACTTGCGTCTTTTCTCCAAACTCTAAGGGAATTCGAAGCCTAAAAGTATGTACACATTTTTAAAGATGAATCATTTACCACGATACACTGAAATCCTCAGAACAGTGAGCGATCAATAACTTTCTGAAGAGTGTGATCTCGTCAAAACATAAGCTTAGAAAGTCTTGGTACCAATCTTACGAGTTCAAGGGAATTTCATCACATTTAGTTATAGCGTACTCAAAATGACCATCCCCAAAGGCACTATTCGCCTTAGTTCTTCCTGTGTCACCAAAAATCTGCTCGAAAGAAAGAAGACCACTTCTCTACCAATTTAAGTGAAGTAATGACAGCCACCGTTTTCTTTTACGAGCGTGGAGTTAGGTTTGATAGTTACCTGGTTGCCTCTACTATGAGCCAATAACCCTGCTTGGAGATCATGTGAAGAAAGCTAGTTCACCCCCATACGCTTCGAAATCATAACGATCGGACTTCAATAAGGTTTCTGAACCAAAGAAACTTCGCCAGCTTTTCGTCTCAGAAATCCTCTGAAAGTCTGCGCTCATTGTTAAAAGAGATTTTTCGATTACGAGTAAGCCTTTTCAACAACATTTGCCATTTTTGGATGGGCCTTTCCTTAGTGAAGTCAAGAGAGAAAATATTTTCTATGGATGGAAGTTTTGAGAAGAATAAGGACGGAAACCATAGCTGAAAACTAGAGGTTGGATAGAAGAGGCCAACATCATCGTATCGCGAACAACCCTACAGTACATTTGATATTGCAGAGCTAGTGAGACGTTCGTGATGTGCGTAAGGGACTTCTTCACTGATTACTGTGGAGCGCAGGTGAATTTATCTCAGAGTTTGAAACTAATTACGCTTGTTGTGCTTGTGATGTCATCTATTCACTGCATAATTTCATCATGTACGATTTAAGAGTGGATGGGTACAATGTGAAAAGGAACGTCTCGGATTCGCCTACGATTGCCCGGGCCTTTCCTGTTGATTACATTTTGAGATGATTCTATCAATTCAATCAATAAACGTTTTTCGTATTGATTATTCCTAGCAGTAAGTCGAAAACGTCGCCCAGTCAAGGTTGTAAACTTTATCAGTTTCGAGCTTCCTAGCAAGTTGCAGGCTATTTGATTGATTTATTTGCCCAGTTGCAGTGGCTCTAGCTTTATACAACCCGCTTTATTTTCTTCTAAGTTAACCATTTTCTTTGATATGCAGCCGAATATGAAAATAGGGATAGCTCTAAGGAGCGCGCTTCCTAATTTTTGTAGATGACTTTATATAAATTGTCTGGAGCGCGTGGGAGGGTGGCAACTTAGTATCTAATACATTATCCAGAGCTCTAGATTTAGAGACCCGCTTTCACTCGTTTTTCGTTATTTCTTCTTTCTATTCTTCCGGCGCCATACTCGCACGAAATACTCCATGTAACATGGCCCGCCGCGGCCGCTCGCATCAATGAACAACAATTCATGAAAACACCGATTGAGAATGTATCAGTGGGATGTTCGTGTCTTGAACTGCTCTAAAACTCTTAGTTTCCACTACCTCGAACTCTACTGATTCATAGAAAACGATTACAGAACTGCTCTAGATTCAGTGCTTCCAGGTCTCCTTTTGTTTTTGAAGCCTCCATTCTCCAAGGTTAATAGAAAATAAGCTGTTCTAATCAATGTCAAAAAAAACTGACCGTCTTCAATCGCAAAATAAGTGAAGATGTAAACCCCTCACAAACCTTATTTTCTTTGATCTCCTACATGTTGAGATTCAACAAGTCAAATACTATACCTCTTGCAATACCTCTTGCATCCCATCACTTCACAGTTTTTTTTTGATACGGAGTTTCGTAAATACGTCAATCAAATACTAAAGTAAAGTAGGAAATATGCTTACCACACTCCTATTGGCACCGCTCATCGCCGCTGCCGTGGCTCTCGATGGTCCTTTGCCAGTGTTTTCCGAATTGGGACTCTCTGAAGCGGTCGTAAAACAGGCCTTCTTCACACCATCCAAAGATGACATATACAGTGCATGTGAATCCAACCTCCTAAACGAAGCACAGGTGAGTACTCAGAATTTTGCTTATTCAAACTGCAAAAAGTCTACCATTTTGACTACTAGTTAGAAGGTTGAAACAGAACACTTTATGATGTAAGAATTTCTATTCAAGGGCCTAGGGAATCTTAGGCCATTGTATTTTGAGGAACTCGATGACTTTCAATTCACATATGTAGGTGTAGAACACTCGTACATTACATCTCCTTGAAACTTCTCGCTGAACGTCACACTCGTTGCCAGAGGTCTCGTAACGAGGCTACTCACCTAGTAGAGTTCTATTGAGCTGCAGCATCGCATCTTCGCGCTCCTACTCTATACCTAGTGGAAGCACTGCTGGAAGTTGCTCACGATTACTTGATAAGTATTTAAATACTAATGACTTTTATTTTCCTACTGGTTACGACATAGAGAATGGATTCCGGAAATTTTCAGAACATTTTACCACATGTTACCGTTCACTATTCGAAGGATACATCGTCTTCGAGTAACCCAGAACTAGATTTCTGAAGGTCTATAATGCCAAACTGAAGCTCGAGTTCGAATTAACTATATGTTGACCATCGGAAACATACATACGTCTGACCCGTACTCAAACCTTCCTTCAAGACAATGATCTCTTCTATGCCGAAATGATAAGATTTAGAAAGGGAACCTGATAAATACATACTCAGTAAAGTCTCCGCGCACTAATTTGGGATTACTAAATCAAATAGACATAGAATCAAAATCAAATCAAAATAGAAGCAAATAGACACCCCATACACGGCCTTTTTTTGGGACCAAGTCTTTTTATTACCCAGAAAAAAAAATTCCTTTGAGAGGAACTCTTCGTAGGGCAGCCACATTACAAAGCGCTACAATCTTGCTAATGCCCTATCGAAAAGGAGCTAAGACCCAGATCACGAGCTGTTGAAAAGTAAGAAATTGCGGTTTATTTATTACTCCAATTTTCGATAACCAGTGATTCCAGCAAAAATTCAACAGTGAACTCGGCATCAACACAGACTTTACATGGCGTAACGCCTCATCGCTAGCCTACGCTGTCAACAAACTCATCAATGCAGGAGCTGATGGCATGGTGAAAGTCTGCGAGTGGGTTGTACTGAACAGTCAAACTAGAGGTGTTTTATGTCCTCAAATATGTGTCATGAGAAATTAGAGAATAGAGAGCTTCTCAATAATCCGTCTAAGCTATCTAAATCTTATACTTTACGCCACTCATCTTATCTTAAAATAGAATTTTTCAAAAAATAGAAGTTTCGCTATGAAAGACAACTTCTTTCCTGCCGTTCATTCTATGATGTTACGATAGGCTCAAACTTCCCAATTCTTTTGCAAAGTTAACAGGTGGTGAATCCTAGAATCTCTTGCTGTTGTTAGCCCTTCAATCTAGAATTTCTCCTCAAAATACTAAAAGTCCGGGGGTGAATTTATTGCTCTAGTGCTCGTCGTGATTATGCTGGAGTCCTATTGGCTTCCTATCCATTTTGTGTGAACCGATTCTACCTACTGGAACAAGGTGGCACCGATTTCAATAATGCCGTCACATATGTACATCTCTACAAGCATCTTGAATTTATGTGCAGTACTGGCTTTGATGGTAAGTTGCAGTTTACGAGTACCACTATGCAAGTGCACTCCGTATCAGCATCCCCGGTGGCATAGGCACCTCGTAAAGAAATTTAATGTTTAAGTAAAGGAGTAAATGTCTAGGTAACATTATGGTTCAAGAACTATGCGTTATAGAAAGGTAAAGTCTAGAGTAACTGTTAAAACAGCCCGAAACTGCAACAGTGAGTAAAATGGCGAGATCGTGAGTAATCTCAGAGAAGCATATGAGGAAATCAACATAAGATTGTGACGAGGAAAGGGGAGAATCAGCCTATGACAGAGCAGTGAGCTCACCTTCAGTAAATAGTCCATAGGAGCATAACTCCCTCCGCTTGCTTTCTGAAGTCCCCACAGGTACACAAGGAACCTTTTACAGCCGTCTTCCCTCTCCTTTTATGCATTAAAAAGTACCTGTTACTACTAATCCTACTGTAACCCGTTATATTAGAGTAAACAACAAATCGAAAGAATTGAATTATTTGAAGATAAAAATTGCAATGAACATGAGAATAATACTGACGAAGTAGCTTGAGGATACCAGTACAGAGTTTTCCAGAGCCAGTTTTAATTTCATGGATGGCACCGCACACTTTCCTCATAAGTTGATAATTTGATTTTATAATTGAGTTGAATAATTTATTTTTATTTTTCCAGTGTACCAATACAATCTTCCATGCATCGTTGGTGTTACAGCACATGACGATACATATAACGCATGCTTCTACAAATTTCAGCAAACCATTCAAAACTACCCCAACATGTTATGCCAGTAAGTTTCATTAGCATCCGTTATTTTTGATCACGACGTGAACCCAATTGTCTAAGCTTACTTGTAAAAATATAATTCAGTTAAGCTATCAAAGGACTGACGCAAAATGACGCGATTCTAAATTGGGCATGTGCTCCCGTTTTTTTTCGGTAGAAGTTCAATTATTGCCCTTCTTCCTACCATTGCGTCACTTCTCATCGTAAGCAAGAAGAGTCTGAAGATCCTTTTCGGGATCAAAACGATTGAGGTATCCTCAGAGCGCAGTCTAAGCCAACGACCCTGCTTTACTTCCTCTTGAGGGAGTAGTCGGGGCACCTACCCCTCTCCCGCACTGTTCCCCAGGGACGGGAATGTAGGTGGATGAAAACAAAAACTCAATGAAATTCTCACCGCCTTAGTTAGGTTTTCTCACAACCAACAACGAGTCACTATAGAACATTATAACCACCCATCATCATAGTTATGGAATGAAGGTAGTGTGAGCCGAAGACGAACGGATATCACAATTCCAGGGCATCACAAACGCTTGTCCTTTGCCTCGAAAACATCTTTGCAAGTGCATGCGGAATGCAGGTAGTCAATTTATATATGTTCGTTTCTTTTCAAGAGCAATTGGACGAGACTCGGTGTTTAAGTGACGAAAAGTAAAGATAACAACGAAAAGTTAGATTGCTTCATACCTGGTCAGAAGGAACAGGGGCGTCAAGGTGCGCAAAGACGTCTTCACCACATTGGCAGTCCCTAGATCACATTCCCTCGAACCATTGATGCCGAGCATTGTCTGGAACAGTTGGATGATCATAGACTTCTCTGTAACAACAGAAGCTATTAATTCCTCTTCACCCAGCCTGAACTGTTCATACCCCCCCCCCCCTTCTCCTTTCTGTACACTGCCCTATTTCTGAGGGCAATGGTCATAGGGTGGAGTTGCAAATTGATGGAACATCTTGAATGTACCCTGAATCTACCCTAAGACACTTCGCGTAGCTAGGTTGTACAGTTATATGAGGTTCCCTGAATGCCCTGCGAAATATCGCTCTCATCCCTTGATACCGTTCGCCATACTTGTCCAACATTCAATTCATTCATTCCTGAGACGGTACGAAGAGTACAGAGGTACAGAATACAACTCTGACACTGATACGGCTCCTTTGCTGCTCTGGCTAATAAGATCTCAATCTCACCAAAAGAGTAAATGCGATCCATTTGCTATGTAGCCACAGAGACTCGCCTTTACCCAGGCTTTGCCATCTGCTGGTAGACAATATTTAGAGTTATTCTCATTTATCATATGCTTACAGACCGGATGGGTGGAATGCGAAATGGAACGCCTCGGTTACGCTTATGATTGCAATGGGTTGCAATGCTAAATCTCCATCAGAGACGTTGTATACTGTAACTATAATAAAGAATCAAATGTTGCACATTTCCGTGACTCAATTATCATGTCTAAATTTTATATTCATCCAAAAGACAAGAAACCTTCGGAAATGACTGTCTGCACTGGCCGCCGTAAAAGGCCTAGAGGACCATACTTCTCTGCCTCCAGAATCAAGACGGACGGACACGCTTCAGGAGCAGCATCGTCATTATTACCCCGCACAATCTACACTTTCTGAAGGCCGAGCTGAATCTAGTTGAAAATCTGCCTAGAGCGTAGATTGAACATTCGAACACAAGCACGACTTCGACTTGAAGACCAAGAATGTGTGATCTATGTTCAAGGAATCAGGACACCTCTCCGTCTTTTGGAGCCATGCTTTTCGCAATGTGGCGGCCAAGGAAACAGTTTCAAAATTCCGCACGAAAGAGTAGTTTACAAGAGTTAATGGCACCCAACTGTTCGGCTCTCTGGATGATGGCGCACAAAGAGAGCAGCGCGGCTGGCTTACACGTAGTGCATATTGGGCTAATTAAACATCGGTAGAGAAAATCTTAAGCAGGGCAATTCATGTTCGTGTTCTTCATGAAAAAGTGGTGAAAAGGAAAAGAGTTAAGCAAAGCTTGCAACTTAAACCCAAAAAAGAATTTTGCCTGAGTAGCATTATTACACTCAGATTTGGCCATACCCCAGATGTCTTATCCTCCTAAATAGAACCTGTCAGAGTGGTGCATGCATACGTATGCGTGCATGGTGATGTAACCATTTGAATGGGCAGAATTAATAATGGACGAGCACGTAAACGCTGGTTGGCGCGACTAGTCATGGAAGCGTTGGAAGCTACTACTAGTAAGCTCCATATACTCAATTATCAATTGGATTACCCACACCTACCTTTTATGATCTATTCTTTTCAATTGAAGACTATCAAAACTTTCTAGAATAAAATATCGAAAATTTGAATGGAAAAGCCATTTCATACATGACAATCAATCGGTTTTTCTCAGACACTTCATACGTCATTCTATACTTTATGATTGAAAGAAGGAAGTGATGCAATATTTTCCCCCAACAATTAACAGAGCGAGCATTTCTTTGTCTTCATTAAAGTGGCAAATCACTAGAAGCACAGCGACATAAATTTGGAGTTGGGAGAACAATTTAAAATACCTCAAAATCAGCTTAGATAAATCGAGGCTTTCAAACTCGAGTAGTGTTTTTTCGCTGAATCACTCAGAACCTTGAATTTTGCTCACCAGTTTTCTCTATGGAACGAGCCATAGTAAAAGGACATATCCCTGTAGATAGTCCCCGATTTCATTTATCGCTCATCTATGTTCAGCTGAAGCCTCCAGACTACTTTTACAATTTCTCCTATTTGCTCCGGTTCAACGACGCCATTCTCCATTAGCGAATAGCTGGTTCGTTGAGCATGAGTCGACCAGCGGAGCCCGAGGTGTTTTCTAAGCTGCTGAGGCTCCTCGTCGCTCTGCGTCTTTGACCACGATCTCGTCGATAAGAGTATGCTGTCTCCAGGGAACTTGTGTTCTATCGTCGGGTTACCATCGTTAGAGCTGCTCCGGCTCTATTTATCCGGCGCTCTGCCCCTTTAGTCGTGCCAAATATTGTTCGCCTCCATTTCAGAAGAGAACTCCTTCCAGTTGTCATGGAGTCTTCGATCCGCACCTCTTTTTGGCATATTCCATTTCCACGGACGACCAACAGCTACTCTTCCCAAACTCAATACTCAACACCGAGCTTCGCATTTCCAAATATTTCTATATATTCCTGAATTATGGAACTCAAGCTCATACCTATTACAACTCAACTAAATATTTAGCTATCGTAACAGAAATTCGCCAGATGACTTCGTTCCTACAGGCGCATGTCCCTCAATTGACCATAATTCCCTAGAGAACCCCACAGTAACCACTTAGGCGTCAAATTAATTGAGTTCTGTCGTAACCAAAGTTTTTAGTTATTTTCTCATGACACCTTCTCTTCGGCCATTTTTTTCCACTTTCTTGTTGCGTCGACTTATTATACTGATGTGAAGGCTTGTGATTTCTTCTCGTTTCTGCTCCTTTTTATGATGCTCACTACCATGGGAAACTGGAAGTGATTCGAAGAGTAGCGGATGTATTACAAATCTTTGATGGCTAGGGTGGCCAATAGATCCATTTTCCGAGGTGAAGAGTCCACGAGGGGAAAACCGTTTCGTCTTCAAGCAAAGAAAGGGACAGTTATTACCATTGTGATGAACTGTAGATTTCTTGTCATTGCGCTCTGCAAGAATCAGATCTAATGATCATCCCCATAACCCGGATCTGCTGATCGGCTCGTGCTCAGTCCATCCTGGGATACGGAATGACCCCATCAACACCAGTTTGGGAAGCCTCGAGTGACAAATTCTACTATCAATTATTCCAACCAATGAACAAGCAGGATTTATTAGCTACCGGAAAGTAGCCTATTTTGACGTCGTCTTTACACGAATCTTTAAGAAAAAGCTGCTTAGAGCAGCAGTGAACTAAATTGGATCTCATCCCGAGCGAGATCTTGCAACTCTTGCATTTAAGACTACTAGCTGATGCTGCTTAGGCGCTTTTTGCTTTGAAAAGGATTCCCGCAAGATCACTTTTTTCCTTCTACACTGAATGCAATTTAAAAGGCAGTGAATTGAATACACAGAACAGGAAACAACCCACCTTTGATCAAATTAACTTCACACTTGGCTATTTAACTCCACTTCAATCTGGCCCTTTTTTGCCTTCCTTGTCATCTTCACTGATTGAATTCCTGACATAACCTCTTTATGGGGAAACGTTTCTTATAAAGGTGAAGAAATAGAAACATAGAAATTATCACTTTATACTGCGATACTTCTCGTACTTAGAAACAAGATTCTCTCCGCAATATAAATTATTCATTTATTCACTTTTGATGCATGCATAGGACGAACTATACCATCACAAAAATATCAGTCTGTGGAGTAAAACCGGGACTTCCAGCACACTTAAGGGAAAGGCTCCACAGAATCAGTTGTATCATCAGAGTAACACACCAATACAGCTAGATGAGGAAGAAAATAGAATAAAGACCTGGGGAGACCAGAAACATGATGCTAGGTTTTACCAAACTTATTTACCAAATTTACAATCCTTTTTAATAGAATCTGCTCAGATGGAGACAAAAAAAGGAAATAGAAGCAGGTGACTGTCCTTTTTGATAGTGGGCCTGCGCAAGCAGTATAGACGGGAGACGGGCAGTAGGAACGGTTTTGGGTAATCGATTCATCGCGCACGCGGCTGTCGCGGACCATTTCCCTCATTATAACAGTTCTAATGTTCTTCATACAGCTCAATCGCTACTCGATTATTACTTATGCATGATTCTATTATTGGTTCTTTTGTTTCCGAATTTCTTTCTTGCTGCTGCATTCTGCTACATTCCTTCGCGCGCGACGTCTCTCTCGCCGCGACGCGACAGTTTCGTTCCTACTGCATCACAGTAGACACTGCTCAGGAAGCGAAGGCATGCCGAACTCACCCGGTGGACAAAAACCTATGTTAGTTGGATGCCGAAGAAACAGACGCAGAAGTTATATAAAGCCAGGCATAAATGAACCAAGCATAAGTGTCAATGGAGTTTTCCCTATATTGAGCCCCTTCTTATTGACACCATACTGAAGTCCTCACCTCAAATTTTGTGGTCAAAAGGTGTTCAATTTGACAGACGCAAAACAATAAATAACCAATAATATCAAGATTCAAAACTGCGTTTCTAGAATTGGAACCTAATGCGGTTAGCTATTTGCACAGTTTCTTTTGTTGTCGAAATATCGACAAAAATTGCATCTGGTGAAAACTAGTGTTCAGAAAGCAAATCTGACTTCAAAGTGATTGAATTGAGCACCGCATCGTCGGCTGGGTGCGCGAATAAAGACTCGACCCATGAAAGAAAACGATATCAGGGTAAAACGATTAGGGATTTAGAAGAGTAAGAGGGCGGGCATGGAGGTTGTGTGAGAAAGAATACGGATGTGGTAGCTATTCCTTATCAGGTACTGAGGAAATATTGAGCTTGTTCTCGCCTTTTTACTAGTTGTAAACATGGCTATCCTTGCATGTTGTTCAATCGAGAGCTGTCGCTTTGTAACATTTGTGAGATGGCACGTGAACAAAGCGCCAATCCTTGTGTTACCACCCGGTAACGACATTCTGATTTTTCAATGATTCCAAAACGCACTAAGCATCGGCAATACAAATTATTTGACCGTACCTTTAGACATGGTGGTCCATGCCGGGAAACGGAGATTACCACATAACTCCCCAATTTCCGATTTCCTTGATTCGTTGATTATCCTGGAATTTCGAAAAACGAGCGTAATCCATCACCAACACATATACGTTCCAAGAGAGGAGAATCACGGAATAGTGTATAGAAGGAATCATGAATATCACTGAAGAAATATTCGAATAAATCCGTGTCATACGAATTTCCATTTCTACAATAATCTAGGTTAACATCTAGTTTGATAACGGATTTCTTGAATCTGATGTATTCCGAATTTGAACTTCTCAACTAATCCTCTGATTCATACATTCCAATAAGAAACTGTGAGTGCAACCATAGGAACTAAACTGAGTTAATGTAAAATGTTTAAGAGGTTTCAGGATTGGTGTCACTCTATTTTTCAGACGTATCCTCATCCCTTTCCGATTTCTAGACATAATATTCTTCTCTGAATCATACAACAGACTTTTTTTGTTGGACACCTAGTAAGAACTTGAAAGAGATCCTTCAAACATCATATTTTCGCCACTTTACTTCTAGTTCGACTCCACTTCAAATGAGTTCCTGTCATGCTTGATAAAGGAAAACGGGCAGTAGGAACGGTTTCGTGTAATCGATTCGCCGCGCACGGCAGTCGCGAACCATTACGCCTCGTTATTGCAGCCTAGATTTCCTCATACAGCTCAATCGATATGCGACTATTGCTTATGGCATGATTTCACTGTTAGTTATTTTGGTCCTGAATTTCTTACTTGCTACTGCATTCTGCGACATCCCTTCGCGCGCGACGTCTCTATCGCCACGACGCGACAGTTTCGTTCCTACAGCACCACACCCTTTGATAAGCCTGTGATAGCAGGCTTTCATCATAGTCCCAGTTTTGCTAGAAAGTCCACTTGGCAGGGGTTATTTAAGCGACGCGCCACACGGGATTTCAAGGAGAGGAGGAAACTGAAGTATATTTAAAA
The DNA here is from genome assembly GCA_000469685.2 of Haemonchus contortus. Classification (NCBI taxonomy): domain Eukaryota; kingdom Metazoa; phylum Nematoda; class Chromadorea; order Rhabditida; family Trichostrongylidae; genus Haemonchus; species Haemonchus contortus. The sequence continues at coordinate 35,236,710 of LS997564.1, forward strand.
AGCACCGCCTATTGAGAATAATGAAAACGCACTAGTTAAGAAGTATTTGTTCGAACTTTTAACCATGTAACAAGCTATTTTAAAGAAAAACAACAAGTATACAAAGGCACCAATTCCAAAGGCAAAGGAAAAGTCTATTTGGGAGAGCAAGAAGTGGCTGGCAACAGAGAGGATTTGGATTGCTCCGGAAATCCCATATTAAATCTCGTCATAAAGCAAGTACAACCAAAATAACCAATAGTTAACCTAATAGCATGGAGGATGTTGTATGTAACCATTCTGTGAATATTAAATATTGCTACAAATACTATTAATAATGTAGTTATGTAATAGTGAAAATGGGAGAGGTCCAATTTGAGTGAGGCGTATTGATCGTTCCCACAATTGATTGCCGAGATCACTAAAATTTCGCGCTCATGTCACCTCTCGGCAGGCTCTGGCTCCAACTACCGTAACATCGGCAGTTACAGCTACAATTACTGTCATGACTTGCCCAATCGTTTTTCTATCGTGTGTATATAATGTGCAGAACATAGGACCGACTAGGAATGTGAACCACACAGAGTTGGAGTTTATAAAGCTTACATTTATTCTCTAGGAGAGCCATAAAAGCAGTCAATTATTCGAAATCACCAGTTTTATCGCTACTCTTTTATCTTTCCGATCATTCCCTTACTGCCGCCTAAACCTACACCCCGAAGAAACGCCGGGCGAGTTGTCGCGAGACATTTGTCAAATTTTCGAACATTTGTCAACTATGTGGCTTGCGAATCAAGCAATTCGTTGTGGGACCCACGCTATCGACTCGACTTTCGTTTCATTTTGGCTCTACTTATGAATTGCTGTTCGAAGAAATGATATTAAGAGTGTCCGCACTCATTAGATATCCGAAATTGAGGAAAAAGATGACAATATACGTTGTTTGAAAGGTAAGCGGTCGTTTTGATAAGGAATATTGGCTTTTTCACCAAGTAGAAACCTCCTCTAAATCACTGGCACCTGACAACATAAAGAAGTAGGGAGAACCAAGATTTGCATTCTTACTGCTTCCCTCGAAGAAAACGACGTTGCTTTAGGATCAGCATAGTATAATTGGAATAAATGTGTCCTAGGTCACCACAAAAAGGCGAAAGGCAGGAGCACACCGCTGCGCCTCACAAGACATTGTATTGGATCAAAATGGCTTTCAAATACATTGCGGTCACGAATGAATGTTCATTACCTGGCATGTTCCTAACCAGTATCCTGCGCTCCACTTCCCTTTTCAACCTAATAACTATGCGAGGCTTTCAGGAAATGGCATCAAATCGCATAGAGAAAAGAACTTCCAAAAAGAGTGCCATTTCGCTTCAAACCGCATTTAAACGAAGTTATACCAATAGATCAAAAGAAAACATGCTCGTCATTTTCAATTGTTTGAGAGACCGTTTAAAATGAGTAAGGTTGTAATTGATATCTGTCTTTTAGTCTACTTTTACTGATGAGCCCTTTCCCGTGACGCAGTCTTGATTTCGTCAATTTCACTCCATTTCAATCAAACGTTTTATGATTACTTAATCTTACTGGTTGGATTATTAGTGTTAGTGTAATGCAATCGTAGTCAATGTATTGTGGCTATCTACACAGTGAACCGTTTTAGGTTACAGGTTATATGACATCTTGGAAGGAGGAGGCACAAAACCGCACGATAATAGTCCTGCTCCACAGTAAATGTATCACTGCTGTCCAAAGAAAAGAACCGCTGAGTGAAATTTGGACTGAAATGGAAATATTTGCCGTTCCGGATACCCGTTTCCACATTCATCGAGAAAGGTTCTTCGTAAAGCTCTCCTTCGGCCCTTCTTTTTGAAACTTTCCTCCAAAAATGCCATATAACCTCTTTAAACAACGTATATTGTCATCTTTTCCTTTAAATTCGGATCTCTCATGGGTGCGGGCGCGCTTAATATCATTTCTTTCAATAGCAATTCATGCAAAGCGCCAAAATGAAGCCACAGTAAAGGAATGATAGTGGGTCCCGCAACGGACTACATTCAAACCGTGGGCAGCTTGCCAAAAAACTCGCCCGGCATTTCTTCAGGGTGTAGGTTTAGGCGACAGTCATTCCCTTTTCCATCTGTGGCCTTATCCTTCTCCTGAAGCCATAATATTCGTGTGACAAGGTTTTCATCTTTACTCCTCGTGATTTCTCTGCGCTGGTATTGAATTTAGTATTTTTCCTCTGCCGACAAGGTTGAGATGTCGTTTGAAAAGATTCCCTTCGCTAGACTACATCATTTGAAGGCAGCCCTCTGTCGTCAGTGCAAATGGAACCAACATTGTGCTACTTCATTGTTGATAAGAAGAGTCCGTAGATTTGTTACTTGATAGAGAAGAAACCTTAACATTTCGCTGGAAAATGAGAAGAGGATGGAGCTTTTCTCCACTTCGAGTTGTCCATTTTTTAGTGATCGCTCAGGAGAAGTGTTGTTGGATGCCTCATGGTATCAATGAAAAGGGATTCGTCGTCACTACCAGATCATAACGATGCCGTAAAGAAAACAAAGGACGATACAGAATCAGACATAGTGGATATTGAGGAGTGAGTTTACCTGGTTCTTGATACGCAGACTTCAAGCTTTTTCTTCTCAGAGATCATGAAACTGAACAAAAACTGGCGATTGTTGGAGCTCAAGACGATGATGCCCAAATTCCTGAAGTAAACCCAGCGTATTGCATTACCAGCGGATTGAACGAGTAAGTTGCCTACAGTACATTGTTTCTGCCTTGTTTGAAATTTTATTCTTAGAATTTTTTCTTAAATTTTTTTCTTGGAAGTTCTTGAAATTTTTCCTATACATATATGTAAGGAGCATCTGCAGCCCCATGTCACCTTACTCCAATTTTCTAAGCTTTACTTGTTGGAGATTTTCATGGTTTCTGATGATATTACTTTCATATAGAGATAAGGTCTGTTACAAGTAATATATTATAACTATCCACGCTTGAGTATACTTCAAAGCGCGCCTTTGATGACACTGATTGAAATGGGAATCAGCATGACTAATGCTCTGGCCATTTGGAACCTTAGCCCGAAACCTTTTTTGCAAAGCAGCCCAAAAGCAGCTTCACAGCGCTTGTCGTTTCATATCAATTCAAATTCAATTTCGTCTTATGTTGCATACTTCCTGAAGCCTAAAATGTTTCATCATAAGAAGTGGGAATGTTTCCTATCTACCTTTTTTTTCAGGAATGATCGTGACTTTGCACTGGCGCGATTACGTTGCTTGGGGATTGGATTGGATAACGTTAACGCACATGTTGACGAGAAGGGAAAAACTCGAAAGTTTGTTGAGTAGTCTATTAGCCTTAACCTCAAAACGCTCTTCTGAGAGCTTCCGTAGCTCTTACTCCAACTCAGATATATTGCATAGTCTACTAAAACTTGCCCTTGCTCTGAATCTCGCATATCTTGGCCGTCTTTGTTTGTTGTCCATTTTTGCATTTTGAAACTGCAAACTGAGCAATCCCCAAGGGCAATTGAGCCACTCAAAACATGTAAGCAGTCGGTAGGGCGGGACTGCAGTAGTAGCATGTTGTATTTCACAGAGAGCGCAGACAGGAAGGGAAAGATAAGAACAGTTTGCGAGCGAAGTTTATACCAAAAGCAGGCAGGTTGTAAATAAAGCGCCTAACTTGATCGTGCTTTTGAACTTTTTGTATGAATATACCCATAATTGAAAGCCATCAAGCTTGTAATCTCCATTACTGTTGTAAGACGTTGCTCCAGCTTGCTGAAAACTGATAATGACAAGCTTTTTCATTCATTGCTTCTCTCACCCCGAGCAAGTCTATTCCTTCCCCAGTTGAATATGCAACTTTTTTCAACATCTAATTCGTTTGTTAATTGTGTGAACATCTCTCCGTTTACCAGCTAATTATTACCCTCCTAGAACGCATCAATACGGCCATGGCGAAAAAGAACTTCGAAGAGAACGAGGGGAGATGCTCGTTAGGCTTTTCAAAGAGCATCCATCACTTGCTGTAAGTTTTTAGATGATTTATTGAATTTGTCAAGAATGTTGTAGAAGAATGAGCATTTATAAGCTAGGACTTGGAGTTTATAACAGCACAACTTGGGTTACTGGTATTTCGAAGGTTACAAAACAAAATACTGAGATGGAACAAATTGATTATGAATAATGCTCTATGGATACTATATTTACTCCATTCCGGAATGATAGGATCAAAAGTTGCTTCTTTAAATATATTGAGATGGAAACTCTTAATCCTAAGCGTCACACTTTAAGGCGGCAGCAGCTGAGCGGTTTATGCAAGATTATGCCATGCTTCTTAGGAAACCTGGGCGCTCTCTAGAGAACCTCCTAGGGGACCATAAAAATTTTTCTGTTCTATTCTGAGATCGTGTAAAATACTATTATATAATGAACTGTTAAAATGCTAAATTTTCTGTTGAGCCACCTTCACTGTCCGCGATTGCTGTTTTACACACCGGCGATCGCCCTTGCGCAGCAATCGATAATGTGCGTTCTCTGTCTGGTCTTGAAGGGTTCATCTTCACCTTTTCATTCACTACCCGATCTGTATCGATTTTTGATTATCTAAAAGATCTTCTTGTGCACTCCGGAGAGAGCTTTCTATCTGAGACACTGTTGAAGCCTTCGAATAATAAATAATCGATCTTCGTGATAGTGGTGGCAGACGATAAATAGCGAAGCTGAACTGCCCTCAGTACAGTAATCCCGGTCCAAAGTGTACAACTGCCAATTGCTGCATGCGCTCATACTCTGCGGCAACGCCGATCTCCAATGTGCAACTATAGTCATGCTATGCCGGCGCAATAATGAATTGGCAATTTGCTCATCGTGTACCATGGCGGCTGTTTTATTACCTTGGTGAAAATTGAACAGAGAGATCTGAAGCTGAGCGGAAGTCCACAAGTCGACAGCCGTTGTGTTCATGTTGTGCGCGGTTCTAAAGAAAATGGAAAATTAATGGCTGCAACTAAACTTTCATGGTATTGGAGTGTTTTCCAGAATGACATGGTACGATGATATGCTACTGCATCGCAGGAACATAACTTCTCGTGACCAACGAGATAGATAGTACCTGATTATTTAATGGATTTTAGTGTTGAGATCCTCCTGTACATAAAAAGTTTAGAATCTCATGGGGAATGTGAGTGCGCAGTTACAGTTCTGAATCAATTTTCTCATCGACTTCTGCCTACATTTCAAACTTATATTTACTTCCTTCTTTTTCACTTATGTATGTATATGGCTGATAGAGTCCTCTGAACCTTCATTTTTGAATTTCGTCTTGATAGTCACGTCCCTTGACGCTGATGAGAGGACTACGCATCACCCTTCGCTAGGAATTAGGTGAACGCCCATCGAGAGTACCTGCTTCTTTGCACTTCTTGATTAGCTTTTTTCTTATTGAGCAACTACAATCAAGGTGTAGCTGGAGTTGCTAATCGAGTGAGGGAGAGGAAGTGCCAAAGTGACTTCAGCTAGTATCTTATATTTAAGTACGATGAAAAATCTGGCATCTTCTGGAGAGCTACTTTTTCTAAATTCAATTTCCTCAAGATTCAATTGTTCCTGCAACAAGCGCCCTTCAAAGATGATATAGTATTTACTGAAGAAAAATACGCTGATCAATGGAAATTATTTAAAAAAAGAAGCTTGCTGAAAAGAAAATTGCTGTAAGAATATTCCAAAAATCAAGAAAAAATACAAGATTGAATAAGAAAAAGAAAAATTACAAACGAACTATTGAAGTCCCGAGTAGAACTGATGGAACTGACAGGGGAGTCCCTCCCACTTTGGTCCTTCTTAATTCGGTACGATTGTGCCATATCATGTTAAGTCATGTTTTAACATGTGCTAACATATTTCGTTAAAGAACCCTGGCAAGCATCCCTCGCTGTGTTGGGTAGTTTGGTCAAAATTCTTGTCAATACTTGTTACTACGAGTTCATTGTTTCGAATGATAAATAAGAATGATAAAAGGATGATAATGAAAGAATGATTTTTTTCCGATCCTTCTCTATTCCTGTTTCCTTTTCGTTTATTCTGTCATATAAAAAGCCATGAAGGTAAATCTCTGTTTGTTTGCAGTGCGGGTATTTTCTGAGATTTTTTGCTATTTCGGCACCTTTTTTATGCAATTACACAATATTTGATGGGTGTCCTTTAATATTCCGCTATATATGAATGTCACCAGAACTCTTCATAGGCCTGGCCGAGTAGGAGGATCCTGATTGCCTCTCAATGTTGTTTCGAGTGTTATCATTCTGAAGGCTGAGGTACTCTTCTCAAAGAACTAGGGTATTTTATGAACACTTGTTCGCTCTTTCCGTTTTTTGGATTTTTTTTTTGATAATCAATTTTGTTTACTTTTTATTCTCGAATTGATTATGCCAGTTCACCGACCCACCAATTTGACCCAGTTGTGAACCAGCTAGATAAAAAGAGTGCTTGATAAGATCTTCAGAGGCTATAGTTTAGGAAGGAGGACCGATTAGATAGTGAAACACATTGATAGCGATAGCCCCATGACCTAGGGATGTCCTGGGCGGGTAATAAGAAGAAATTTACTGTTTCTCTATGCCTTCTGTGTTTGCAACTGCGCGTTTGCTATCGGTTAGCATTATTTTTTTCACATCGTCACAAGATATTCCTGAAGATTTCTCGATTATTCAGCAAGGAAATATCTAGCTCTTGCCTTCAGTCCATCATTATTTGACACTGTCCAATTTTGTTATGCCAATACTACGCCATGGCGATATCTAAGTTGTTGCTACAGCAGCTATTAGTGAGTGTAATTATAATTCCCACTATCCAAGAAACTATGTCGTGGGCATCTTTTGACAGACGGTTGGAATCTTCAACTCGTTTCTAGATGAATTTGCAGCGGTCCATGTACCTCTCACGAGAATGATCGAGGAGAATGTCCGAACTCATGTATTTAGGGTATAATGGGTTGACCTTAAATGATAAAGGAGACAGCTGCCTGGAATCCTAGATTTCTCGCCATGTTGCTTGAGAGGTTCCTGTGGACCCTGACCTTCTACATGAACAATCACTGTTCTTTTTTTCAAAGAGTTTTTGCAGAAAATGTAGTCAAATCGTTATAGGGCAGTATGAGAAGTTTCGCGTATAATTAATTGATCTTATCGGAATTGGAAGTAGGTGCAGTGGCCAATTTGAACATTGTTTTACCTAAGCATTTCCGCCATTGGTTATCAAAGTGCGAAAGTGAGCGTTTGCTTTGATGTGCTTTAATTTTCAGGTGAAGTGATCCATCAAGCAATAATATACAATGATGCTTAACGTTATTTGCATAAATTAGTAGAATTTGAACTTTTGTAGGGCTCAGCAACTGCAAGAAAAGCGGAGAAGAATTTGGAACGTGCACTGATGTGGGAGCGAATCACTCAGCAGGTATGAGATCATTAGTTACAGTTGGTTGTTTAACATGATTTGCTCCTAAGAATCGCTTTTTGTATTTGAGTGAACTTGTGGTCATTTTCGAGAAATCATCTATAATTGCGCTTAGAGATTACGAAACATATTTCATGCACTTCGACTTACTTCGAAACTTGTTAGATGTGAATTTGGCATTGCTAAAAATCCAGAAATTTTTCATAGTGCCTTTTTGTGTCGTGCTCACATTAAGGAAATTCTAGAACAACACTTGAAGGCACTGTATGCACTGTTTGTGAGAAACGCTAAATTTCTTCCCATCAGTGTGTTTTACAAATTATTAATTTTTCACGTCTTTATACATTGTGCTGAGGCCTGTATACTATGCAGCTATGAATGTGGAAGGTTCAATAGATTACTTTTCTAAGGTGAACGAGGCTTTTGGATCTCGATTAGAGGTGTTGTCAGTGGAAAAAGTGAAGAAGCTTCTCACCTATTATAAAAAGAAAGATGACGGCAGCTATGACAACATGTAAGTTGGTAGATAATCGAATCGATTTCATCGTGACTTGTAGATGTAACAGCCTATAAACATTCTTCTCTATCCGCATCAGTTTGGTGGATACTGCATAGATCTTGTGACTCCACTTTCATGCATGTTTATACCACTTTCAGCAAGCTGGCGAACCAAGCGTCACTTGACGACCCACCAGCAGAAGGGGAATTAGATAGTTCAAGTTCTCCGTCACGATGTGAATCCGTTATGAGTGAGCATGGTGGACTCGAAGGTGATCACATGACTGCTGCGGCTCCCGCAAATTCCACCACCGATGCAGATCAGCAACTGCAAAGCTTTATCGCGTTAGTTACCTCTTCAATTTGAAAAAAAGCGGTTGAAGATAATTCCTGCTTCCCAGATCGCTGTGCTCATCGCCTTATGACTTATCGGCTGTCAAGTCTAACGAATCAGACACTCCTCACTCTCCGATTTTCTGTGACACCACTTACCAACTGAAGAAAGAGCGTCACGATTATGTTGTTTCTCTGGCTGAGCATTATATGGAGAGGATGTGTTTTGATAGCTCCTCCAGGTGGGCGTAGAATCAATGATTTATTTTATTTGTGTTCACTTTTTTGGCGATATATGCGAAAGCGGCAGGAATAGGGTTTCGTTGTCTTATTTGTCAGAATAATTAGAAGAGGGCCCAAGAAGTTTTCTAAGGAACTACAACTTGTGTTGGCTTTGTTTCCGAAAGTTTGAGGCGCCGCTCAATTTCTGTTTGCAATGGACCACCTTTCTGAAAAGTATTATCATTAATTCGCCAGGTGTCGGCTGAAGAAAATCCTGTTTCCTATTCCTGCCACATGTATGCCACGATGATGCGCGTTCTTATCTGGTATTGTTAAGCTACAGAGGGAATCTCTAGTTTTTAAGGTCAGCGCAAGTGAATGCTGAAAGGCACAACATGTGGGTAAAAGTAGCGCATCTCACTAACGAGAAATACGTTGGCTTGCTCAATCCATTGGGTGTTGAGCAGACGAAGAAATTGTTCTCCAACTGCAAGCGACGTCGTCGCTTGCGTCTCGGAAAGTTAGTGGTTTCTTATTAATCTGCTGGCTGTTTGGCGTTATTTTTTGTGAGCACGATCTAGCATTCAAAGGAGTATTCTTTGTTGATTTTAGAAGTGAAGATTCGCCACTGGCATCTTTGTCGGGAACATCCGTTTCGGTATCACCCGACGGGAACACCGTGGATCCCAACACGTCAACAGATGTCATGCCTTCGCTGGACAGTTATCTGACATCTAACGGTATGTTGAGGTTTCTATATGGTCCAGAAAGTTGTAAGTAGTAACAACAGATATGCGAATGTTTATGTTTTGTTTTGTTTTATGAACTAGTATACTACATAGATCGTTTCCTTTTTTTTTCAAAGTAGTCAAATCGAGTCCTATTATATCTAGAAACTTCACCACATCCAAGTCTTCAAAGTTTGGTTCATGATCTGGATCTCACCGTAGAAATAAAGGAACTGCGTCGACAACTGGCTGAACGCGATGCTGAAGTGGCTCGGCTAAAACGTAAAATTGTCGAGGTACAGCGATTTTTTTTCAGTTGTTTTTTCTTCTCCGGGGCTCTCAGTTGTGGGTGGTGCGCGCTTATCCGCTACCCAATTGAACTGATAACTTCTGATTCCTGTAAATAGCACTTTGTGATAACTCGAGAGGCAACTACAGTGGTGTTTGTATTGTCAACGGTTTTAAAGGGCAGTGCATTGCAAGCAGAATGATATCATTTCTTGGCTCGGATTTTGTTATATGCAAGCATCCTCTTCCTTTTCGCAACCCACATTATAACGGCAGCAGACTTTCAGTCTACCACGGGGCGCGTAACTTGGTGCATATCACGCCTTTGGTAGCGTTTGTTGTTCATTCTGTAGACTCACACTGAAAAGTCATCCTTGACGATGAAATATGGCCGATGAGCCTCGCCCCACATGCCGAATCCGCCTTACTTCGGTCATTTCAGAGGTTGAATTCAAGTCAAAAGTTTCTTTCATTGTCTAATATGTATTTTAGCAAGCCAATGATTACAAAATACGGATCAATTCGATCGCTGACATCTTGAAGAACGGAGCCGACAGGAAAGTCTCGGAAGATATTCGAACCTATTTGAATGTGTCGTAATTGCCTTCGTTCACATGTGTAAACATTTATCTTTACAGCAATATGTCGTATGGGTCACAGAGCTCTTGGTTGAATAATTATTTGACTTTCCAAAAAATTACATTTGTTCTGCTTGTGTTCCTTTTTTGCTGATATGATCTTAAAATTAGTTCTCATAGAGATTTGAAGTTGATTGCTTTTATTTTTATAACTTGATGATTTAATCAATTTCATGAGCATCAACCTCATGCGGTAAAACAACATGAAATATCGATGAAAACAAGCCAATCAATCGCATAGTTATCGAAATGTATATGAAGTTCGTAATGGGTTTTCCCGTTTTGTGATATTTTCTCATTGTTTTTAGAGTTTCTTACAGTAGATGCCCTCATACTAAAGAAGAGTACGATCTCTAACTACTGGTGTTTTGTTTCGTTTACTAAATAAATGTATAAATGTTATTCTTATGAATTGTTCTCGAAAAATTGCTCCTAAAGCGAGATGACTTCTAGAATGAAGTTGAGTATATAGTTTGTACAACGTCGGCGTGGTTCGTGGTGCTGGCAACAGGTTAGAAATACGGCCTTTCGTAAGAAGGATCATGTGCGTCATGAGAGTTCAATCCTATGTTTTAACAGGTTGCTCATCTGGTACTAGGCTAATGGAAGGACGTGGTCAAAAAAAAAAGATAGTCCTCAGTCTGATATTTAGAGAGTGAGAATTTTTTGGCATTCTTTAAGCTCTTCAAACCTTGAGTATATTAGCATTATCGTTGTTTTATCGAGCTTACCACTTTTCGACATCACTCAGCCAGGAGGGACATGGGGACGCATGTAGGACTGATTGTGAGAGTAAAGAGTAATCTCAAGCGAAAAAAACACTTGTTCCATGAATCCGCATCACAATTGTGATGGTTTCATCACAATTTTGTCGGGTGATGTAATTACCGATGTTGGAAAACCATCCAGCATTCGAAAGGGAAACGGATATGCAAAGAAAATCTGTATCAGTAGGCATCCAAGAAGTGTGAAGTTGTTCTGGGATAGAGTGGTTATTGGAGATTGACCAGAGGGGGAGCACGTCAAGCGAGGAGCCTTAATCGCAACGAATCCACTCACTCAACCCAGGTGGATAGACATTTAATGCTTTCCGCTCAGTTGGCCTTTGTTGATGGCATGCTTTGTATTGTTCTATTCATATTTCAAGAATCAAGAGCCAAGAAGAGAAGAGGGATCTGCTCTATAGGGTACGACGCTGAAATAGTACTTTTTCCGAGTCGTTCCTATCTCTTGAAATGATAGGAAACGTCAAGGGAAAGAGCGGGAGGAGAGGTTTTTGGGTGAAAGAACAGAGATTGAAGATCGCTTTTCGGATGGGTAGCTAAATAGATTTATATTCGATGATGGAATTTCGCATAAATAAATAGTTCCGGTTATAGGGTTATACAAATAGGGAAGAGCAACTCAAGGAGTAAAAATGGTTAACGATGAGTTGCTCACGGCTACGTAGTCATCGGTAAAGTGCAGATGCGTTATTTTACTCAGTCTTAGATAATGGGCAAAGCATAAATAGCCAGACCAAATGACCCTCTAAACCTTTACCTTATCAGAGGACTGCCGAGATTTGAAGAATCCTGTGACGAACAGCCAAGGTGGCAAAGCAGAGCGTCTGCGCTGCCCCAGGAGTCTTACGGGCACGCCCATTAGCACGCGTCCTTGACGATCATGAGCGTTTAAAGGAGTTTGAAGTTCATACTACTCCCTTTCCAAGCCGATTTTTGAGACGACAACGCGACATTAGGCCTCATGAGACACTCGAAAGAGGGAATGTTTATTTGCTAAACACGTTTTTTCCTTGTAAACTCGGCTACTACGACGCGTACTTATCTTTACCTTTGTCCTTCCTCTGTCTTAAAAAAAGAACTCCTGAAGAAGAGAAGCCTCGGCTAAGAATCATTCATTATTTTTTAATTATCGAAATTGAATGGAGTCTTGAAAATTGAAAAGGGCCCCGCGCTATGCTGGTACTGACAATCTGGTCCTGAAGAAGCAAATATATACATATGTACAGATATGTGGAATCCTTTCCCTTCACGTTTTCCGATCAGAGGAGCATGCATGGTGACTAACATACTCACGAAGCGCGCCCCACCGATCGATAAGCGTCTATCACACATTCCTTTCATGGCGCATTCTGAGGCGCATGGCGAAAAGTGTAAACGCTGCATAACTAGAACTAAAAGCGGTGCCAAGTGGGTTGGGGGGGACCACGCGGCGCGGCAGGCGGCGCGGCTCCCTGCGCTCTACAGCGAGACAGTAGTGGGCTGAGTCTGGGAAGGAATAGTAAGGTTGTAGTGATGTGTTTCGTGATTCAGAACAAACAATATGCTTGCATATTATGGATACACTTCTTCTGAGCCGATAAACCTATTTTTTTAAAAAGGGGAGGGGCTCCGGGGTGGGGGAGATGGTTGTCTCGTGCAAAAGGCTGAGATGAGATAAGAGTCGAACGTCTAATTGGCTAACCCACCCCGGAGCCTCTCCCTTTCCTAAAATTAGGTGAAAAATACACAGTTATAACATGAACATGAGCTATGAAACATCCCTAAACACCATTCGCCTACCCTTCCTTGTCTACTATCTCGTTGGAGAGAGCGCAGGGTGCCGCGCCGCGTGGTCCCCCCTTCCCCCTCCCCCAACCCACTTAGCACCCCAAAAGCTGCATTACATTATCACAGTTGAAGCTCATCACCCGAAAATGCATCTACCCATTGTTAGGGCAAAAATGGCTTGTGTAAAATTACAAGTGAATAAGTAAATCGAAATCGAATGAAACCATATTCGCTCGTCTCAACGCAAAATTCCATTCTTAATTCTTAAAAGTGAAAACGATAACCAGCGATAGTGTTCATTCACCTCTTCTTTATCTGACTATGACCTATGATTTCTACCCTGAAAAAAGTAGATCAAACTGGCGCCTTCTCGCGACGGACGATCGATAGTGACGTCAATTTCGACGCCATTTCTAGTCTAATCATCTGCAGCACATTGACACCACTTTCTACAGATTGCTGTACAAATCTTGGGTTATCCCGAATATGTGAGAGCTGCTGTTTACATTTACTGCCTTTTGTTCGATCTCTAAGTTATCTCTCCTACTTACTGTACTCTTTTATCGTTTGAATAACCCCATTCGTTTATTCGTCTGTTTATTTTTTATATATTTATCTTTTAAATTCATTCATTATTTCTTATGGAAGAGTGTTAGTATGCCAAGCTCATTCCTGAGTACCGGAGGAGGACCATTCGTTTTATCTTTTCTTCCTACCTTCTACGCTCTCTTAGTTGAACACTATTCTTGGTACTCGTACGCTCCTTGCAATGCTCAGAAGGTTTGAGCAGGTTGAGCGCTGCGATGAAATATTGGGCTCACATCAAGCTCTCAAAGTCGTCGAAGCATAGTGGAGTGCCCCCCCCCCTGACTACATTTTTACCAGAGTTGCTGAATTCTTCTGATAGAATTAAAAGAGAGCTTTTTCGATCTGCCACCTCTACTGCAAGCAACTGGTTCGACGGTTCGATCTCGTCATCCCGTCATCGCCTCTACTTCAGTCATCTTACAAGAAGAATTGCTAGTTCAGAAGACCGTGATGATGAACGTGATGGTAACCTTCCATAAGGAAATGCAGAGATACAGACTGGGAGGGAAGAGGTCAGAATTCACTAGAGAGGTGAGTCTTGCATGATGTTTAGCCGTTTCTAGTTCATTTCTTTTATTCTGTCGTTCGAAGCCCTATTTGCTCTTTTCGAATTTCCTTCGATTTTCGAAGGCAGAGGCTTGGCATTTTGTTCACGCGAGCTGTCGATAACAGTTTACAAAAAGTTTTGCACTGTTTAGTAAGAAGAGAATAGTCGTCCTGACAAAATTCCTTCCTTTGTGAATAGAACTTGTTTCTCTTTCACTATAAAGTCACAGCTTATACAGCACTGGACCGCTGGCAAATATACACATAAGTGTCCATTTCTTTTTTCTTTTGTGCGGAGTAAATGTACTTCATGACAGACTCGACGAACTATCTGTATGAGAATCTGCCTAGTCTTCTGTTGTTTCCGTCTTTGATCGTGTTCACATCAATTCGGTTAAAATTTAGAGGTCCTCGAAAAATCCTGAAATTGACGTTGCATTAGAGAAAATGTTGCTAGAGACGGAGAGAGACGGCTCAACTCACCTCGATTCTATATGACTTCGATAGCGATGAACGCTCTTCAGGTATTTTGCTGTATCAAACAATGATTGGTGGATAATCAATGAGGCTATTGCTGTTACCACTGAAATTAGATTTCAAAAAAACTCTCCCTAGCAAAATTTGGGAACAAAACTGTCAAATTCTATAATCGAAAACTAAAAATCAGAAGAATACTCAGCAACTCATTTACATTCTTGTTGTAAAGGGAAATCCATTTCAAGCTATTTGAGTGTAGTAAAGATTACAGTCAGATAGTTGTCAATCTACTGCTGCCAACTAGTCTGGAAGAGCAAGTAGCCTAAAACCTTACGTACTTACTTACGATTAGTAGGGCCGATTTTGGATGTGGCGCAGTAACTAAAGATTTTCAATGAAAGCGGTGCTCTATGCTATTAAAGCGGGTCTGAATGGTTTTGGTGCATCGAAGTAAGTGAATGCTCATCCCTGTCTTAAGTGCTTATATAAATCAAGCACACTTACCGCAAGCTACCCAAATTCCTGACAGCGGTTGTGCGATGAACTTGCAAGCGTACCATCCAATGTTGTTCCATATACTCATAAGTTGGCCGCAGCGAGGTGACATATCAGCTCCATATGACTATAAATGAGTAATGTGTTCATGTACCTTATAATCTTTTTGAATGGGTCGATGAAGTTGAAAAACTGATATCTTTTTTGAGCAAAGTATATTGTTAATGAATAACCTTTCTATGGGTGTGTTTGAGTCGAAGTTCCAATGGGTTTTTTTCTTGAATGGAAAATCACATTGTGTAAGTGCTGACTCAATTCGAGACAATAGAAGCAGTCAAGTGGAGTCATTGAACGTATCGAGGAGAGAGTGTCTTATGAATAACCGCCAACTTATCATGGTTTTATACACAATGTGAAATGTGTATAAAACCATGATAAGTTGGCGGTTGTGAAATGTTTTATACACAATCTCTCACCGATTCGGGAAGACAAGGGTTGTTTCAGTCCATTTCCTTATTATTGTGTAGTTGTTGTTGGATGCCAAGGTTTAACACATGCCCCCAAAGATTACATATTTATTATTCGAGATTTGGGCCATGTATAGAGTTTACGCATCCTCGAGCTTATATGGCCTCGCAGGATGTTAGGCGTTGCGTGTTAAGATCCTCCAGTCAGATGATAGTTTTTGCCAGTCTTTGGAAAGTGGCTACGATCCGATGCTCATTCCTTGAACTTGAATCGAAAGTAGTTGCATCAGCAGTATTGCTCTATTTCATCAATGCTTCTTTTGGAATATCCTGGTCAGAGATGGAAACAGAATCAGTGACAGGAAAAACCGGTCTGATTTGGACAAAACTTGGTCATATGAACTGAACCACTTTCAGCAGTTTGTAGTTTCATCTGGTTTCGTGATGCCATTCGGTCTTTCTTACTCTGATTCGTGGAAATCCGAATCAATGAAGCATCGAGGGATTCTAATGTTGGCGAAAATTTTTTAGCTATGAGACCTGTTGGTTATCATTTTCTGAGCAGACGCCAGTAACGTCTCCATTCTTCCTTGTCGCGAGTCGCAGTGGTCCAGCGGATCGTCCTCGCTCAAAGAACATGGCAATCCTTTCATCCACAGTTTTCGTGAAGTGTGCGACCTAATGCACTGGCGGCCTCCCTGGCGTTTGTTCGACATGCCGAGGGATTCAGTCAGTAACTGCTTTGGTCCAACGATCATCATGATAACGCATAACGTGTCCGACCCACCTGACCTGATTCCATGGCGTAGGTAACGGCATCGCTGATCTTCGATCTCCGATTTAAGCTCGGAACTCCGGTTAATCCATTTTCGTGTGTAGAGGAACTATGATCGTCATCGTCCTTTCCACAGCACGCTGAATGATGCTGACTGAATGTTCACCCTGCTTTCGTAGAGACCAAGTCTCCAAAGCGCACATCATAATAGAAACGACCACAAATCGTCCATCATGTTGACTTCTCGACCTAGATACAAGTAGCCAAAGCTTTTGGAGATATTGGCTCCGTTTAGCGTAAAGGAGCGTCAGGTACCAATCCGTTTTCAAGCGAAGCGGAGATAGTGTAAGTAGCGACCGTCGACCTTCACTCCCAAGAGCGCCACTGAAAAAAGCAAGTGAGATGGTATCGCTCTGCCGAACCCTTCTCTTCACGTTAACTTCATAGTCGTAGAGCTCACGAACCATCATTATATATTGAGAAGGAACGCCCTAGTTGCGCAACGCTTCAACTACCGTTTCTGTCTCAATGATATCAAAGCCTTTAAATTAATGGACGTCAAATAATGGCATCCTGAATTTTCGTAATACTTCGATGAATTTTGTGACGGTGTGGATGTGATCGACTGTAGTGATCCCTCTGCGTACTGAGTCTTGTTAATTATACGTGAGTTGTTCTGAATGATGTTGAGGATGACTCATGAGAAAAGTTTGTAGATTACAGACAACAGGCAGATTGGGCGGTCTCGGTAGGCAAACGTGGCTGTCGAAGATATTCTGCTGAAAGTCGAAGATGACCTTCTTCAATATGCTTCGAGTTCAGTAACTGTTCCATTAGGGTGGCGAAGGGTAGTCTTGTGGTTGGCGAAGTTCCGGCGAGCTTTGAGAATGTTTTTTCCTACTTCGGCTTCGTCCATTGAGTTTGTCGATGATTGCCTGTAGCTCGTGCGATTCCACACTGGCTTATCAGCTAAGTCTTCGAAGAAAGACGTCCCTAAGTTACTTGTAGGCTATCCGCTTCCCTAGTACTATCATGAAGTTGTTTGACGAACCGGTTGTAATCTTCATCCATATTGAACGGAATCCTCCTGAAATTTTGCAAAGATAGCGGTTCATGTTGATGAAAGGCTTGTATCCTCGTTTCCTGAACTTCGCAACTCTCCATGCTCTGAACAACGAAATCTGGCGCGGAGCAAACGATGATCCGATTCTGTGTAGAAAGTTGAGACAACAGCGACGTCATTCAGGCGAACCTTTTATTTGAAGATGATGTGATCTATCTCATTACAAAACTTCACCGCAAATGAGAAGGTTTCTGGAACTACAAGTTATCACTGGATAGTGTGGGTCGACGCAATAAACTCGGACAGCTTTCCCCTGCTCACTCCATTTCGTTCGGTGAGTTTCGAAAGCTCTTCGGCCGTTTTTCTATGGCGAGTTTTGGAGCAGAAATCACCGACGATGACCTTGGAGGAAGTGTTGACTCCTCTGAGGAGCCTTCACAGGTATATAAAACGCTTCCAACTCCTCTTCGTAGCTTGATGTTGGTGTGTAAGCAACGGAAATTGTCAAGAGCTGGGTTGCACCACATCTCTGCGATCGCAAACGTCCGATTCGGGTTGTCATGCTTTTATACGAATCGGTGTTCATGGCAAAGTGCGTTTCGAAGGAAACACCTATACGGCCGATATTCTTCTGTAGCATGTTCCATCAAATAATTCTTCTCCATTCTCGAATGAGGCGGGCAGCGCGAGACGTCTTCTCGCCTCTGTCAGTCCGATGACGATGTATTCGATCTTTTTTTTTGGATCCTCAATACACGCTTCCGGTGCAAGCGTTCGTGCGTTGAAAATACAGTTCGTCCTCTCAGTCCTCTTTCCGGGCAACCTGCTTCGACCCTGAATATTCAGCAGTTCCTTTCGAGTGCTCCTAGCGCAGCTTTATTGGGAGCTCCCTCATGTTCGGGAGAATGAGGCTCTCTAATATAACAGTTGTTGGCATATTTCGGCACGAGTACCTTTCTCGGCTCAAACGTGGAGATTGGGTTGATTCTGAGTAGCCACCAGGCTTTTAGAGTGGAAAAAGGCCTAGATACCGGAGGCGCCCTCGAATCGCCTTTCAGACACTCCCCAGTCACTCAAGTGCAAGCTTTTCGCTGAATCGGATAGCAGAAAAAGTGAAGTCTTTCACAAGATCAACCTGCGTTTCTGAGCTCTCTGAGCATGATTTTTTGTCTGTGACTCATTCTCATGTCCGCCACATGGGGTCGTGCAACATGGCGTTCTTCCTGGCGTGGCGACTGGACCGGGAGAGGACCTTTATCTATCAAACTTTATGAATACTCCTGCTTATACTGGAAGCAGCAGCTAATAGGCAGTATTTGAACGCGTTAATTAGAGATTGTTTCAAATTTAATTCTTTCGAAAAGTCACAGCTTGATTCACTTTTAGTATAAAAGTCTAGGATGAAGTTTTGGTGCGTTAATCAGTCCCGCCTGAGGAATGCGCTCCCCCTTTGGACTTCCATTCAGAATCGTATTGCGGATTGAATGCGTATGTATTCTACACAATAGCCTGCGGTGACCAGCCGTTATACAAGCCAGTGCTTTTATCCTCCCAGACGAAACTGGTACTACAATTTCAGTTTATTACTATAAAAATTAAAATAACAATAAATTCAACCTTTGCTTTGACCAAACCTACCACTAAATTCTTCACTGAATCCGTCACATAGTGATTTATAGTTTTTGCTTCCTTCTCGAAGGCAAGAGGGCTCAACTGCTGGATGATTGCGGCCATCTTCTTTAGCTTAAAAGGAGAACTTCCAGAGAAGGAAACTGAAAGCTTTGCATAGTTCCTGCTCGAAAATATGAATTGCTGTGCGAACAGTCCTGATCAAAAAAAAGTTACCCTACTAGACGTGTTTTGCGATACCGCGCCGCACTAATTTATAGTTTATCTAATTTGCTGATTAGATCTCAGCATGATACAGAGTATAAGAAGACTAAGGCTTATCGTTATTCATTTTTTCTTGAAAATGCTTTCATGGAAAATTGAATTACGTCAAGCCCTCACGTGAGGTCAAGATGTTGAGAAGACAAAGCTCAAAATTCCGCAAACTCACATAGCTCACGATGTCTTGCACTCTTGCTTGAAATGCTCTCAAGCTGGATTCTGCTTCCTCTTTGAGCTTCTGAACAATATCTGAAAGTTAGGTGATGTTCAGATCGAAATTAAGCTTTCTAGGATAATCGAACACTAGCCTTCTTTCGATGTTGCCTCTCGAAAAAGTGCCTGAAATTTTATCATATAGATGCCAGCGGAGAGAACATAGTTATATACGAGTGGGAGAGTAGTTCAATAGGACTTCTGGGAACCGGTTAAGGGTGTATGGGTGACAGTATTTCGAGAAGCCCTTTGAAAGCACAGTTTATGATAAAAATCGGCTTTAGATTTCCCATAGGATGAATTCGATGTTTCCTCGTATACCATATTTGGCGCTATTAGATCGGAAAACGGCCTAGCCAAGGCGTGGTAAAATCCCAAAGATTGTACCGTATGTACCCTAGGATACAGTGCCGGTGTAGAGATTGCACCGATCACTAGGGGACCTATGAAGGAAGTTCAAACAACTTCTCATGACCCATAGCGACAGCGGAAGGCAGTCCTTTAGAGTTCTAGCTAGATGTAGTCAGCTCATTGCGCAATTGCATCTACTGAAATTTCGTCCAAATACCCCTTCTAGTTGTTTCCTTCACGATGATCTCCTTGTCCAACCGCTACTTTCCCTTTTTTTAAGGAACCTTATTTTTCTTGAAATTGGCGAATTCTCTCGCTTTCTCACTACCGATGAACTAATCCCAAGATACCTTCGCTTTTCGAATTAAGAGGGGTACCTCAAAATTGTCTTGAGCTGTGCTATAAATATAAAAAGGTTCCATTTCTGTCAAATGGTCGGGCATAGAACGTTTGACACTGGAACGGCATGCTGGTGTTTACTGTGCTTTTAATCAGAACTAGGAATCATGAAGAAATTGTTCTCTTTGACATATATCGAAACATGTTAGCATTAGGAAAAGTGAAACTCACATTACCGTCTGCCAAGAACGTATCATATGCTGACGTTGCATTGATGTTGTGCGCAGCTCTTTCAATAATTCTTGCTTCATCTCTAACATTTAACAAGTTGATCTTCTGAAACAGGAACATGTTGTACATCAGGTATATTCAGCTCTCTTCACCGCTTCATCGTGAGCTGTAGTTGTCTCTTCTTCTTCTTCAGCCATTTCACCGGGACGGGAGGCGGTCGCATGGCGCGATCACTTCCATCGCTCCGCCCATTCAACGCGGTTTGCGAGTTGGACAACTCGTCTAGGATATCGAGCAACCCACTGCCCATCCAGCTGATAGAACCCCGATCAATGACGCCGCTACTATTAGACGCCGAATTATGAACCTCCTTGTATTCTGCCTATCTGCCTACCGCAAATCGCGTAGAATGGACGACGCGATGGGAGGGATCGCGCCAAACGGCACACCCACCGGGACAGTGGGCATATACAACGACACGTTTTATTCCTCACACTAGATTGGAACGTTGAGATGGGAAACACAAACGATTCTGTGCAATCCAAATACCTCCATGTCAACCGAGTACCTTTACGCTTCCCCAGTGCCCCGGCCCAAGATGTGTGTAGGTGTCTTTCGAGATGAAACACAAAATTAAAGGCCAAGATAACTAGGCTGATGCATGAAGTATTTGACCAGTATTTAGTGGCAGCTAGCACAAAATCAAAATAGCAGCGGAAGACTATTTCAGCTATATAAATATCTATCCATTACTCGAGGATTTGCGTATTACCTGTGTCACCTGTCCGTCATCATCGACATGCTTGAGCGAGCACCAGTAAACTCTCCGAGCAGTAACCTCCTGTCGCACGCCAATGTAGTCTAATGAATACCTTTCGCTCGATATTGTTTTCCCGCAGTTCTCGTGAAAAACGCTGATCATCGGACTGGTTGCCGTTCAGGTGCTCGTTCGAAGCCCCAAAGCATTTAGGCCAGCAGTCTACCTTTCCCAAAGCCATCACACATTCGCATGACGTGTCTGACCTACCTGATCTTCAGTTCTATGGCGTAAGCAACGACGTCTCTGATTCTCATTCATTCGGTTCCATTCGTTGATGTAGCTCGAAACTCCTGATCCCCCTCTGCATTTGCGCGTATCGTGGGATTCCGAGCATCGGCCCTTCCACAGCCTTTTGCATGAAGCTGGCTGCATACTAGTTCAGTTTGCGTGGAGTCCAACTCTCTAGTATCGAAGCAGGAGTAATGGTAGTGTCGAAAAGGTGATTACGAACCGAATCCTTCAAAGGTGAAAATGTAGTTGGGGGGGGGCACCCACCGAAGGTCAGTATATCAAGAAATGAACTCAGTCTAACGTGTTAGTCCTTGTTATATTAGCACTGCATCGGTTGCGTAGAGGATGATGGGAACCGACCACCTTAGGTCTTTTATGCGGTTTCAGCTAGGGAAATTCAGTTTCCCAAATAAGCCTAGGTAGGTAGGATCACCTGGGTGACTGGGATGATTACCTCCTGCAAAAAAAAAACAAAGAAAACTTGCCCATCGCGGTGCTCGTTCCCTACGAAAGCCCTTATTTAAAAATTGGCATGTCCGTGATATAACACGACAACGCGTTTCATTGACGTCATTTCTTGATATACTGACCTTCGGAGGGGTGTCCCCCCCCAACTACATTTTCACCCCTTCAAATTCTTCACTACTTCCCCGATAGTCTCAAGTGCTTTCCATGCCACGCGTTTCCTTCTCATCAGCTTTAAAGCTATGCTTTAAAACTTCATCATGTTGACTTCACGTTTAAATCATGTAACTAGATCATCCAGATATAGCCGTTCCGTCTAGCGTAAAGGTAGTATCGATACCAGACCATCTCTTCATGTAGACTATGACTTACTTGTAGAATAGCGAAATTTGGTAGTGTAGTTGCTGTAAACTGCTTTCATGCGTATCAAATGCTGAATGCTTAAGACTTGAATTACCGCCGTCGGTCACGAAGGTATCGGAGACCTTCTTCGAGTTGATGAACGTAAGAAATACGGCATCCTGTACACTATCGATACTTCATTGAGTCTTGTGACAATGTGTGTGTGTGATCCACTGTGCTGAATCCTATTCGAAACTGTATGCTTAAATGGCTGTGATTCACCCTTTGGTGAATTCGTCTCGCAACACTTTTGTAATCCCAAGTCACCTCGCGGCTTGCGAAATACGAGGACTGCCCATGGGCTCACGTACCTGCACCCGAACGGCTCACTAGAAATGCCAATAGGAGCCCACTTCAGCAGAGCAAAACTAGCTAAACTTGGAAACTCCGTTCTTCGACCACCGTTCACTATCAGTACCTTCTGATGCAGTCCTCAAAATAGCAATGGCTAGTATTCGCGCTACTTTTTGTGACGAAGCCTTCCATAGTTTTATAGGAGGAAACTTCAAATCTAAAGATAGTTGTCTTGCTGATGTGTATGTTGTACAGCGATAGATTGGTGGAATCGTGGCAGTCAGAAAGCGTTTTGGAAGCTGAGCAAGGAATATCTGTATCATTCGGAGGGTCCCATACGATAGTCAACAAACCTCAACACCATCGCGTTTCAAGAAAAGTTTACTCAACTTGGATGTGTTGTGTTCCATGTTTGTATGGAAGTTTTGATGCAGGCTTGGCTCCAATCCTGAAGTTTTCAGTAGATATTGTTGTTACAGCTGAACTGGGAGAGTAAAATTGCTTGGAACTCGCAGAACGTCCTGAACTTTTGGCCGTGAAAGTAAGCCGGATTGACGGGTGTGTTTATGCGTGAAGCAGTAACTTGGTGTTTTGATTGTAAACTTATAAGCTTGCCATTCTGTTTGTTGTTCCCTTGCTTAAAGTAATAACAGTGGAGAACTGAATGGAGAACTTGCTGCGTGCTAGGCGGATACAGTCAAGAGGATGCTCACTGGGCTGCGACATAACAACATTATTATGTGATTCTCCTTATAAACAATGGCATAGTAGGAAGTAACTAGTCTCACTCGCAACCGATCTCAGGTCGTGTTTCACAGTAGACTTCTCCAGTCAGCGGTTTTTGTAAGTTTCTCTGGGGAACAGCGAAAGCATCTCAGCATAGTTCTATATCGCGGATTTCCACCACTCGTGTTTATTATTCTTTTTTACGAGATTATGCCGGGAAGTCAGCAAACGGAACTGTCTCAACACTTCTGGTGCGGAAGAACTGAGCACGGTTATCGATGAGACCTTCAGTCGTTTGTTCCAGAAAATCTGCGAGGACAACTGCAGCTCCAAGGACCTTCATGCCGAGGACGCTCGCTGACCACAGATTATGATCGGATCATGGAGCTCATTCGAAACAATCCCAACGTTACTGAACTTAGCTTGCTGCCGACACAGTTGCAGTGCTCCCACAGGGCAGTGAGCCTTTCACCCTGACTTATGGGGGGAATCATACAAGCTAAGGAGATGAGTTCCCCACGAACTGAGTGAAGCTGCTTGCAGGCAAGTGTGAACATCTGCCAATAAATGCTGTTCAGAAGTCGCCAATATGATTGTTACTGATATGATTGTTACTGAGTCCTAGAAGTGTTTAGTGATCAATACGCCAGTTTCAAGAAGTGAGCTTCACCTGGGGACGGTGATGCTATGCATCAGAAGGAGTGTGTGAGGCTGCATCACAATGACTTCTGGACGACAGCACCACCGTTGAAGCACATGGTGCTTGTAGCCGCGTAGAGTTATTGCAAAACTCGAATAGTTGCAGGCTCTCGTGGATGAAGGTCCCTGTTACACGGCAACGTGCGCCCCTCTCTCCCAAAGGAAACCCAGAAGACAGTTCGCTAAGTTGGCATCGTTGCGGACGATCGTTTCTTCGTTGCGGATGCTTCCTTCGAATAATGTCGGTCAAACTCTGTAGCTGATAAGCATAAATCTCAGCGCTCACGGTGGATCCTTGACGGAGTCGTTCAAAGCAGAGCATTCTCTGACATCTAACCAACAATACAGCAAAATCTTCCTTAGATGTAGTCCACTTCTCTGCTGTTCTGAAGGTGTCTCGTCGCGAAGTGCCCATCGGTTGAATACGTTGACTCTTCCGAGTGCACCACAGATATCTGCGACGGCCGTCGATAGATTATGCCCTTAGAGTAATTCGTAATAGACGATAGCTCTCGGTCGACAGTTGAAGGTTGAAGTTATACTTGCGAATAAGAGTAATTCGTAATAGACGATAGCTCTCGGTCGACAGTTGAAGGTTGAAGTTATACTTGCGAATAATTACGAAACACTTACAAGGGCATGCTTATGTGTCCCCCTAAAGTACACATTCGAACTCTTTCCGGCTGGCCCAACGGAAGAATTTAAAAAGAGATGGAGAGTCGATCAGACTTTTCGCTCAACTTAATGTTCCACGTTGCATGTGCTAGAAGTGTTGAATGTTCGCTTTGAATGACATAGTAATGACGTACATAATAAATGACTTACTTAGAGCTGAATGTTTCGACCTCAGCGATTTTGTCAACCGGCAAGAACTCACCTTTTCTATTGCAGTTTCATCTAGTAGCTGCGAGCCGTTCATAGCATCGAAAAATGAGTAGCCGTTTTTGCATTTGAAGAGGATTTCACTGGAAACTTTTTCATTTTAAGAAGATTTCACTGGGAAATCTTTAATTATAGAAGGACGTTAGATATAAGCAAAAGCTACTATGTTTTTGGGGTTCTCGAAAATAAAATGTATAGTTTATCATAGAGAACGTAGACATTCATGTGCTACTGCAGATCGTAGCAGCTTTTGATCGTGGTGACGTACATAGCTGTGCTGAAAAAACTGCGAATCAAGTAATCTAAAAATTCAAAGAACGTACGATACTCTTATGTGTAAGGTGTTTTCTGGGATGAAGAGGTGATCAGTGAGACGGAATACTCGCAGATTGTTGTCTTCAAAAGAGCTAATACACACCATCACTGCTGAGCAAGCAGTAAGAAAAGCAAACCTTAACGGAATTAATAAATCCCCTTTGAAACCTCACAGAAGGTGCATTAGCTTGAGTAGCCGTCGATGTTTTCGTCTTGTTATCACCTTCAGCTATCCATTTATTTATTTATTTGTTTATTTATTTATGCACTCGGAAGTGAGCTTGTAACAGAAACTTCACCAGTTAGATAACATAAACATACTAATTGCAGAAGCAAACACAGATGAACAGTTTATACGTATGTATGCAGTCAACAGTCTGCATTTTTGCTCTAAGGATGTTTTTGTATATATAAAACCCACGATGATATAATGAAGAGGAGGGCAGTCAACATCATTGCTGCGTATCCTGTCACGCCCATAACTTCGCCACCAAACCACCACATCAGCCGACTCTTACTGCTGAAAGAGTTTGTTACACAGAGTCTGAAATCCAAATCAGTCACAAGAATCTATATACTGTTCGACGAAAGGTAAATTTTTTTGTTCATCGTAACTACTTTCTGGGATTTTTCCCTCTGAAGACCATTGGTTGACATTTTTATTTATTTATTTATTTATTTATTTATTTATTTATACACTCATCTGAGTGCGCCAATAGAGGGAATCGAGGACAGGTGTACAACTACAGGAGAGTCTAACCAAGACCAAGAGAAAACGAGCAGCGCGACAATCCGCTGAATACCAGCATCTGCTCTAGGGTAGAGGTGGAAAAGAATCATCTACGAAGACTACGATAGCTGAACTGACAGCCTAGAAGAGAAGAATCCAGATACCCAGTACCCGCAGCTGTTGGCCATGGTGCCTCATCCGAGAAGGAGTCACCAGACCATATTGCAGTCTCTTTGATTTCCTCCGCTACACCGGTCTCCTCAGTGGTATGGCAACTCTGATGTCTGTTCTTATTAGAGAAAACCTGTAACGCTGAAAACTAGTTGTGGGCTGGTCCAGTTTTTTTTCTGCGGGAATTCTCTCGGATTTTGTAGTCTAGAAGCTAAGAAATGAATCAGGGATTAGTGCTTCTCCGAAATAAGAGATTTTGTTATATATTTCCACTGGTGGACGTTATCAGGCAACCCACAACGTGTCCCAAAGAACGAGCAATAGTTTTCGGCTATGGGTTGCAATCGACTTGCATTTGTCGACGAATCACCCGTATCACCTGTCGTACCGTTGATCGTCGATTTCCTCGAGCGGGCGCCAGTAACGTCTCCATTCGTCCCTGTTACGAGCCAGATTGGTCCAATGAATCGCTCCAGGGAAACGAGAATCAACATTCCTTTCGTTCAGAGCTTTCGTGAAGAAGTCTGACCATCTCGTTGGCGGCCTTCCTGGAGTTCATTTGATGTCCCGAAGGATCCAGTCAGTAACCGCCCTGGTCCAGCGGTCATCATTATATCGCACAACGTGTCCGGCCCACCAGATCTTCGATTTCTTGGCGTAGTCAACGGCATCCCTGATCTTCGTTCGTTGACGGAGCTCGGAACTCCGGATTCCCTTCTACACTTGCGTGTACAGGGAAATTTCTAGCATCGTCCTTTCCGAAGCGCGTTGAGCAACGCTGACAGCATGCTCACCCTGCTTTCGTAGAGTCCAAGTCTCTGAGGCGTACGTCAAAGCAGGAAGAACAGCAGCGTCGAAAAGGTGAGCGCAGAGGATGTTCTTTGTCTTTTTCACTATTCCCTCGATATTCTTAGATACTCCCCACGCGGCGCGTTTCCTTCTGCACAGCTCCGGAGCTAGGTCGTTCATCATGTTGACTTCCCGACCTAGATACACATACCTAGAGCATTCGGAGATATTCTTTCCTTTTAGCGTGAAGGGAGCATCAGGTACCAAACCGTTTTTCATGAACATCGTCTTCGTTAAGTTCAGTCTCAATTCGATCTTTCCACAAGCATTGTCAAACTCGGCCAGCATTCGTTCCGCCTGCTCGATTTTCGGTGTTATGAGAACAATGTCGTCTGCAAAGCGGAGGTGATGTAGATGGCGGCCGTCGACCTTCACTCCCAAGTTTTCGTTAGGGTGTGGATATGATCGATTGTACTGAACCCTCTCCGAAACCCTGCTTGCTCGCATGGCTGTCCTTCATCTAATATTCTCTCAATCCTGTTTAGGATGACACGAGTGAAAAGCTTGTAGATTACGGACAGCAGGCAGATTGGGCGATATTTGCCAATATCGTCTGGATCTCCCTTTTTGTACAGCAACACAGTCTTGCTAGTTTTCCACGACGTGGGCACTTTGCATTTCGACAGGTACCATGTGAAGAGCCTAGCCAGAGTTTTGATGATGACTGGTGGTATACTCTTCAGATGTTCTGGTTTGACCCTATCGGGACCGGGCGCTGTACAGTTCTTCATCGACGTGACGGCATGTCGTATTTCGGAAGGGAAAACCGAAGGAGCGATATATTCGTCTTGCCTAAGATGGTGAGTAGGCAGGTAGACGTGGCTGTCGAAGAGATCCGAGTAGAAGTCGTAGATGACCTTCTCCATTGCCCCCCGGGATGCAGTAACGGTTCCATTAGGACGACGAAGGGAGGTCATCTTGGACTTGTAATTGGCGAAGCTCCGTCGGGCCTTGCGAATGCTCTTTCCGGCCTCGGCGGCTTCGTCCATGACTGCTGCTCTTCTCTCTCTCTCAGATCTTCCTTTATCGCTTCTCTGCATAGCTTCGCAAGTTCGGGCGTCTGTTGATAATTGCCTGTAGCTCGCACGATTCCGCGTTGGCGTATCAGCTCAAGAGTCTTCGAAGAAAGTCGCCTCTTGGCTACTTATTGACTCTCTGCTTTCCTTTCGTAGCACTATCGTGAAAATGCTCGACGAGCCGGTTGTATTCCTTGTCGATGTTGTCGATAATTGAATCTTCCCATTTACTCGCAACGGAAGCGAAGTAATCTCAGTTGATGGAGGTCTTGGGGCTTCGTTTCCGAAACTTCGTAGCTCTCTCCCCACGCACTGAGAAGCAGAATCTAGCGCGGAGAAGACGATGGTCCGATCCTGTGTAGAACTTCGGAACAACAGCGACGTCGGTCAGGCCAAATCCCCGATTGAAGAGGATGTGGTCTGTTTCATTATGGAACTGTCCACCACGTGACTCCCATGACCATCCTAAATAAGAAGGCTTCTGGAACTGCGACTTACCATGGATGGTGTGGGTCGTCATGATAAACTCGGACAGCCTTTCACCCTGCTCATTCCATTCCATCCCGTGAGTCGCGATGTGAAGCTCTTCAGCCGTTATCCTGGGGCCAATCCTGGCGTTAAAGTCACCGACGATGACCTTGAGGAAAGTGTGGTTTTCTCTGTATAGCCTCTCCAGATCCATATAGAACGCTTCCAACTCCTCTTCTTCGTAGCTCGATGTTGGTAAGCAACGAAGATTGTTAGAGCTGGGGTTGAGCCACATCTTCCTAATCGCAAATGTCCGATTCGAGTTGTTAAGCTTTCGTACGAACCGATGTTCATGGCGAAGTGCGTATTGACGAGGGCACCTACGCCGCCGACGCCTCTACTGTCGCATTTTCCATGGAACAGTTCTTCTCCAGTCTCAAATACAGCGTGCAGCGGGCGGTGCCTTCTCGTCTCGGTCAGTCCGATGACGTCGTACTTGATCCTCCTTGCATCATCAGGTCTTCTATACACGCTTCCGATGCAAGCGTCCGTGCGTTGAAAGCACAGATCGTCATCTTAGTCCTTCTCCTGCCTGTTTTGGCCCTGAGACTTTAACAGCCTCTCCCGAGCTGCCGTATTGGGGGCTCCCACAGGTTCAGTGGAATAAGGCCCAATTTTATTACTGTTTTTGGCGTGTGAAAAAAAAAACCCATCGTGTAGCTTGCCAGGCTTTGACGCTTGGGGGTTGGACGAGGGGCTTTGTTTTTGGAGACGACCCCGAATCGCCTCAAAGATCCTTCCCAGCGTGACTTGTTCGTCACTCGAATGCAAGCTTTTGGCCGAGTCGATGGGCAGGATACCAACTGCAACCACAGACTTTCCACACACGTATGCGTGGGTACGCCTGCGAGAAACAGAGGGTATATCGACCCAGCACAGCAGAATCAAGGAGTCCATGCCCTTAATCCACATGCGTCTCTGGGCAAGTACCGGTGACTTTTGGTCGGCGATTAATTCCCCTATTCGCCACCTGGGGAAGCCCTACGTAGCCTCGTCACTAACCGGCTGGGGATCCTTCAGTGAGGTCGACGAGTACTTCCGCGAAAGAATGCACCTATGAGTTGCTTCGAACTCAATTGTGCATCACTCTTCCTAGAAAGTAATCCGTGGAACCTTTAAACTCATACAACCTGAGTGGTTGATGCTTACCTTAGCCAGATAGTGTTGTATGAACTCACTATTCTTAGCCAGGGAAGGGTCTATCTGCCTGTGGAACATTGAGTAAGGATACAAATTTATCGATAAACTTAATAACGCTGTTCACAAGTTTAGAGCTCATAACTTAAAAGTTAAAACTACCGGGGAATTTCCCCAAGAGTTTCAAGCTCTCAAGGTTTGCTAGGGAATAATTTCAGTTGAAGAGCGCAGATGTACGCAACATACGAAGCGCCTCGATGGTGCAGGAGTAGTTCTCTGCTCTATGAGGCGTGGGCTGTGGGTTTTCTTCCCGCCTCCGGGTCAGTCTCAGCGAGCAGTTATATTCGTGAAAAGCATAATAAGCTCATAGATATACCAAGGCTACATTCAAAGTTTCATGGGAAACAGAAACCCTCTCCGATAAAAAGGTTAAGGCAGTTGAGCGCATGGTTACTACAGCTTTTTCTGTAGGTGTCATGATTCTCTTCTCATTCATGTGAATAAAAGTCTAATCACCCACCGAAAAAGGTAAAACGTACCTAAACAGAAGAAGCACCATGGAGAGTGTGCACAAAAATAGCATTAGTGAAGGTATGATGATGCATAGATAGAAAATATAGTTGGTATGGTAAGAGAATTTCTGTAATAAAGTTGAAATCGCCTCGTTAGTTTTGGGCTGACGCTTATTGATAATCAGGAAAGCATGTTTAGCTATAGGGATTAGAGGGTAAGCGCAGTCATACCCCAATTGAACACCGTGCGAGAACGCTATGAAGTAATGGGGGGGGGGGGGGCTGCGAATCACACTCGCGATTCTATTCCATTAACCGTTCTCACAAAAAAATGAAAGTGTTGATGCAGTAGGTCAATGACGAAAGAAAAGAGAGTACTCGCAGGGAACTCGAGTTGCAACGCTCTCTTGGAACTACATTTTTTTTCTAAATGTTTGTTTTTCTATGCGTAAATGTTTTCTATTTTCTACAGGGAAGTTTCTACGGGAAATCAGTTACTACGAAGCAAACTGCAAATTTGTGAAAGAAGTTGACCACAGCATTCTTGCGTCGACCTCAACTTTGAATTCTTCCACTCGGTATTTTTCCCTTTCTAGGCAGCCTCTTAGCACATTCATTATTGGCAGTCATTGTCGGCAACGGCTGTTAGGAACTGCCTTCGGAACCCCTGAAGCGCCTTCTTTGTTCTCTCTCAGGGGAGCAATGCCAATGCCACCTCAAATGTCCATCTCTATTTTTTACCTCAAACTGTACCTTTGGGGGCCTTGTGACTGTGACTACAAGCATAACGTCACTCAGGCGTTGGACACCACTCAGCATTTTTCTTGCACCGGACACTGAATTCTATGCTCCACACCTTTCAACCTAACGTCTACAAGCTGAGCTGAAGGGTACCTAGTTCCATTCTCTTGCAAATAGATGTTAACTTACATCGTGATTTTCCGAAAATGCATTAATCATATGAGATGAATCTGCAACGAAATCAACAATTCTGTTGAGAACCTGAACCGTAATCATTATGCTATTCACTAAAAACATCAATATATGCGGGTAAAGATGTTATGTTCAAGTTTACCGTTAAGACAGTTTCGTTGATGACTGAATGCAATATGGTTTGAATCGCGCCACGTTGATTACCAAACACTTCAACAGCCTTTTTGAACTGAAATCTGTAAAATTAGCCATCTCAAAAATTCGTAGAGTGCTTTAGTGACTACCATGCTTACTGTATCGAATTATTATGGTTGGCCGGTCGTATGGTTCAAATTAACTGCCTTTTCTTAGTAGATATTCCGCTTTCGAGGCCTCAGGGGACGCAATTGCCACCTGCCTTACCCATGTATTTTTACTATATGCTCGAAGTTCAACCTTTGTTATTTTCTTATACTCATTTTCAAAACTCAACCCCATCATGTTCGTGTCCTAGGTTCTACCGACCTGATGTTTGACATTTTGCAAGCCATCTGTAGGTAATAACTCATTTTTATTCTATTCTCACAAGGATGCAACGAACGTACAGGGTGCGCCATAAATATGGTAGCAATATAACTGTTGTGCAGAGACCGCATTTTGTATTGAACTATTGCATGGAACTATTGCACTTTTGTGAGCTGCTTATTATAATATGATCTTATCAACAAAATGAACGTGTCTGATAGAACCGTCTCCTGTACTAATCATAGCTCAAAGACGCTTCGGCTACTTAGCGACGGCGGCCCGCTCAGTTTCTTGAAAATAATCTCCAGCCCTGACTTTTTTCAACGATTTCTTAGAAGCAGCGACAGTGGTGTCATTTAAAGGCTTCGCTCTCCAATATATGCTATACTACGGGCCCATCAGAATGAGGACCGAAAACTCTTCAGCCAATCGAAGAGGGGATGAATTGCGAACATTTCGGCGCCAAATTCATCTTTTTCCATTCGTGAGCAAGTGTGCGTTTTTTTCCGAAATCGTATCCTTGAAGCAGTCTTTGACCCTAAACAGCGCCTTCTCAGAATTTTCCTTCATGAAGATGTTCTTGTTCTCAACAAGAAGAAACGATATCGCTCTGACAGCACAGATTCCAGACCAAATCATAATAGAAAGGGAAAATGCCCACACGAAACGATCTCCGTCAGAAGCGTGTGCCGCGTACAACAGGGCACGGCATTTGTTCTTCCTCTCAAACTTCTCGTCAAAAACGGCTTCGAAACCATGGATACAATTCGGGGAAGACCATTTAGATAAGATAAGATATTCTCTTCTTTTATGTGATAAATATAAGAAAAGGCGCAGATTTGGGAAAAATCTCCAAACCAGGGAATTGCAGACTTCCTCAAGGTTGTATCATGTTATATTTATGGCGTACCCTGTAGAGCTTCATCGAAAAATAACTACTTTCCAGGAAGTTTCTAATGTGCAAAGCTCTACCGTGAGGAAATCAAATTTGACGAGAAACCATAGTCTGCTCACTCAAGCTGGGGCATGTACGAACATTGTTACTTTAAAATTTGGAGCGTACAAAGTTGGAAGGAGTGCAGGCGGCTTGATGAGAACACTGATCGTAGGTGATGGGACTAGACACTGCTCACAGGAGGTGGGGCGTGCGAAAAATTGCTCTCTAAAGCCAAAGCGTTCGAATTCAGAAAGGATAGATACAGGCGGCTACGGGTAGAGCGTGGAATCCGAGGCTGGCGAGCTTGTTCGGGAGCTTTCTAAATTGCGTACCGTTGACTCACAGCTTTGCTCACTATAGACGTGAGGGATTCAGGTGTGATGAGACTTACGCTGGCCGATATACCGACTTGCTACACCTATCCGTTGTGTAATTGAACTATAAGTGGCCACTTCGCTCCCTTTAGTGGTACAGTTTTCCAACTCTAAGACAGATGGAAACATATGGAGGGAATACAGCTGTAAACGAAGCTGTAGATAGTGGCAACCGATTTCGAACAGTTTCGATATGTACTGCACGATATATGGCTGCTACTCACTACTCATTTTTTCGAGAAGGAAAGGTAAGGAGTGGTGAGAAGAAGGAAAGGATAGGCTTACGTGTGTCAGTGTGTGCCTTGGTGTGTGTGTTACCTGGAAAGTCACAAATCATCTTCTCATGGACCTAGAGCGTTGAAGTTAGGTAAGAGTACAGGTGGCAGGATAGAAACACTGCGGTAGGTGGTTTGAAAAGACTCTACCTACAGGAGTGGGGCGTGCGCATAAATAATGAAATGGGGCTTAGATCGTTTAAAGTTGATAGGGGTGCAGGCGGCAACATGGGAATGCTGCCGGTAGGGGGTACGACTAGAATCCACTCACAGGAGCAGGGCGTGCGCGAAAATAGTCACCAGGGTTTTCCAAGTTCGATAGGGGTACAAACAGCATACGGAAGTGCTGCCGGCAGGCGGGATGACTGTAAATGAAAGAAGAGTGGAGTGGCAAGTGTACTACACGATGTGTCCGCTTCTCACTACTCATTTTTCTTCCGAGGAGAAAAGGTAAGGAGTGATTATAGGTCGGTGTGTACGTTGGTGTGTGTGTGTGTTACCTGGGAAGTCATAATTCCCCGTGGACCTATATCGTTGAAGTTAGGTAGGAGTTCAGGTGGCAGGATAGAACAGTGCAGGTAGGTACGACTAAACTCCACCTACAGAGGCGGGGCATGCGCATAAATAATGAACTTAGGCCTAGATCGTTTAAAGCTAATAAGAATTTTATAAATTCTTTCCTTCTGTGGCGGAGCGTCTGACTTTTGGACAGACGTGGGCGGCAGGTCAACTCTACTCGAGAAGAAGGAGATCTGACTTTTGGACAGACGTGGGCGGCAGGCCAACTCTACACGAGAAGAAGGAGAGCCCGGCTGCAGCCGGGCTATCCAACTGGTTTGAAAAGAAACAGGACAAGCTTACTCCCCTTAGGCGTCATTTGACCCCGTTTATAGAGGATTTCAGGAAAAATTAATCTCGGCTGAGTAATTCCTCATTCGCCCCTCTATGGTCCTGGCCCAACAAATTACCACTTCTTCCGCCGTCTATTCGTTTCTTTGAATAAAAATTACACGCTCACAGACATGAGTGAATGATTTAATGGCCCAATCTTTTTTTGCTCAGAGGGCAAGCATTTTATGGAAGAGGTGGCACAATGCTGTAGATAACAATGGGGCATACTGGGTTGAATGGATAGGTCCTCAAAAAAAGGGAAAAGGGAAAGTACCTAGACCGGTTGTGAAGCTATATGCCAAGCTAACAGGAAACGGTATTTTAGAAGAGAAAGATAGGAAGTATCGAACAACTACTTTCGACGCTCGTAGGTGCACCTATTGGATTGGTTGGCGTTCTTCTGAGCTTGAACTCCTGACTACGATAAATGTAATATGCTACTTGGGATGGAATGGCTTACTTTGTACCAATGCGGAATGGCTAGTCCCGTCGAAAAGAAATATCGTGTCAGTGATGACTGAAAAATTGATAGATCATCAAAAAGCGCGCTGCCAAGAAAACAGGAGGCCGCATGTCACCTACTTCCGCACTCACACATTTTCAGTTTGACCACAATGGCATCTGTGGCTGCTTTCATAGTGCACGATTTGGCGAACGACCGATCGCGCGATCGGTCGAGGAGGCGGCACTAGCCAAATCATGGACTATGAAAGCAGCCTGTTGCGCTTTGCGCCGGTGTCTGCGCCAAGCTACATTTATAACCTGTATGTACACAGTTGGTTCTCAATGTGGGGGGTGGGGGGTAGTTAATTTGGCGAATCTCACTTGTGTTAGCTTTGCATTAACCTGCCCACTTTTTCATTCGATACCATGCAGAGCCAGTGCCCACAATTGCGAGAGGTAGTTTGTAATTGTACTAAAAGTGACTCCCGTCATCTTCCACGAGGCGCTTGTCCTCGTAAACGAGATAATACAACAATTATGAATTCGACATAAAGGTTGAGGATACTGTCACCTCCAAAAGTCCTTTTTTCAATTGTTCTTCATCGAAGATTTTGATGGGAGGCCTCATCACATCGTCTACTAGACCAATCTGAAAATTTGGCTTTATTTCCAAAATTTTGGTATTCTGAATTTGAGAAATAAATCGATTGGTGGTAATGTACTCTCCTTCAAGGGGTGCTATTGGGAACTGCTCACTCTGTGGGTTGAGCTGATCGCGGACATTCGAATGCAGACGACAGGCCTCCGTGACAGGGTGGACTATGGACACCTACGTCACACCAAAAGTGTTCATGTCAGTGGTGCTACCTCAACGCGCACCCTCAAAGCTTGGCGTTTGTGAAAGGTATGCAAAGGTCTTCGGTTCAAGCACGGCTTTGGAGGGGGGGGGGCAACTAGCATAGTCCAAAAGTCTCACAACGTATGGAAGATGCGCGTCGCGACGTTAAATGTTGGCACGTTAACGGGACGCTCGTACGAGTTAGCAGAAACTCTAGAGCGTCGACGAATCGATTTCTGTGCAGGAAACGTGGTTGTGCTGCGAGTCAGGGGACATCATTCGCGACTTCGAAGCCGTTCTCCGCGTTGCTCCTAAAACCCCCAAGGAGTAGAGATAATTGTCTTTAAACGGCTCTGTGATCAGACAGTAAGCGTGGAACTCTTCGATACCCGCTTAATGAAGATCGTTGTAGTCATCGATTGCTAAAAATACCATTTCTTAGCGTATACTCCACAGAATGGATGCTCCGAGCAAACTAAGGGCACGTTCCGGAACCTCGATGTATAGACAGCCTAGGCACCGTTACAACATGCCGTAGTCGTCGCGCATAACCTGAATGGCACGTGTGCGCTACGAATGACTACGAATGACGGTTATAGCTGTCATGGTGGCTTTGGATATGGGCCACGTAATGCTGATGGCGAGCGAATTCTTAATCATGCAGACCTCGCTAATTTTAACACGGAGTTTCGAAAAGAAGACTCTTATCTTATCATTTTCTGCAACCGTGGAAAGAGAACACAAGTTGATTTGTCCTCGTCAGGCACCGCGACCAGCAGCTCGTAACAGGCGCGGAAGCAAGACCTTATGAAACGACCATCGCACAACACCGACCACTGATTTGTACGCCAAAGATCGCCCCTACGAAATTCCAACTAGTCGGCGAATAAAGAAAAAAGGAGCGGCGGTCGTCTATGCCGTACCGGCGGTAACGATTGTGGACGAAACTTGGGAGGGCTCTGCCGATACGATAACCGGGATGCGCGGTCGAAGCATCAGCAAGCCCCTGGACGGCGAAAGGTTGACATACGTGTGTGGACGGATATAATGTCAGAGAAGAAGTGCGTGAGTAGGAAAACATACCAGCATTCCTTCCACGAAAATCAGCTAATAATTGGCAGCGCTATCGCAATCGGAGGAAAGAGGCAAAGAATTGCTTACATGAGGGCTGCTCATTTTGCTGATCTGAAGGAGAAACTCGGGTCTCGCGATGATGACCGTACTCATACCGACTTCCTATATATACTCAGACCCGCTATCGCCAACCTGAGTATATATAGAAAAGTTCTTCGGCGCAAATGACGAGAACGTCACTTCCTGAGGATCGCAGGCAAAATTGAAGCGATGCCATCCTTGCGCTCCGCCAGTATACGGCACCGTTTGGAAGGTGACCGCGAAGAAGACAGCTACGGTATGAAAGAGGATGAAACCAGGCAAAACAACTTGTCTTGACAACTTAGTGGCGGACTTGTGGGAATAAGAGTGCAGGAATCCTGCAGAATGGTTGACGGATTTCCTCAATCAGGTGATTGCAGAGAAAAGGTGCCTGAGAGCTGCGAGGCTGGTTGCGGCACTATCGATGCCATTCACACCACTCGCCTTCTACTTGAAAAGCATCGCAAAAAACAAAGACCGGTTCATTTGCCTTGGAGAAGGCTTTTGATCACGTTCCACCTGACGTTATATGGCATGCCTTACGACGGCATGACATTCCCGAAGAGTTCATCGAGTGGGCACGCATCCTTTACACTAGTCCGAAGAGCCGAATGCAAACGGCAGCAGGCACATCAACAAATTTCCCCTATCTCCGTCGGAGTTCACGTGGACGCTTCCTTATGTCGATGAGGTAATGCTCGCTAGGGAAGACAAAAACTCGCTCGAGCAACAGGTGGAAACATGGTCTGACCGTCTGGCAATGTACGGGCTCAGTAAACACTGAGTACTTGATCACCAATCCCTGCGAGGCTCTATCAAGATCAGTGATACTGAGCTCACATGGACAACAACATTTATGAAAATTGGATAGACAATTGCGTCTGACGGCAGCATGGTTTTTAAAACAAATTTTCGCGGGAATGCAGCGTGGTTGAAGTGGTGCTCGATGACTGACGTGCTCTGCAATAAGAACATGCCTGAACGTCTCCAATCCACGATCTACAAAACTGTTATACGGCCTGTCGCAATTTACGACGCTGAATTCTGGCCCGCCACCAAAGAGGGTAGGGCCGTCTTACAATTAGTGTGATGGAGATCAAAATGCTGCGTTACACAGACGGAGTAACACGTTTAGACCGCGTAAGTATCAGCGTCATCAGGGAACGATTCGGTGTAGCACCCATTGTTTATAAAACGCGCCAAGCCTTATTCGGTGGTATGTTCCTCACGGGAACGATGGACATGTCCGGAAAACAGCCCAGAGGAGGCCTAAAGCAAAGATGGCTCGACACGTTGCCCGAAGACCTCAAAACCGTTAACATCCACCCCGATCAAGCGTTCAATCGGTAGTAGTGGAGTCAACATATCAGAAAAGCGGGCCCCGCCTACGACCATCACAGAAGCCAAGGAATAAGAAGAAGAAGAAGACGAAGCAAAGCATGGATGGTCTATCGAAGAAATACATTGGTGAGCGGATAATAAATACAAAAATTTGAGCATATGAATGAAAAAGCTCACCAAGGCTTTAATTTTTGTCGAGTCGGCTTTTCCACTTTCCATCAGAATGGTTAAACTTTGTTTCAAACTTTGTGGTTGCAACTGGAAAACGTTCAATTTTGTGAAACTGGATCTACAACTATTCCTTCTGCCTTCTCACATTTACACCCTTACATTTGCTCGAGCTTCTTCTAAGTCGCTCAGCGTCTTATCCAAAAGGTCAGCTTCTTCCTTACTCTCATTTGCGACTGTCTCAATATAGTCGCTGATGTTATTTATGTGGTATTCGAACTGACATTGGAATTGTTGTGCCAGTTGCTCCACGAAACTTTCGACGTCTGAAACAAAACATGATGGATGGGATACCAGCAGCCGAAACTGTTGGTGACTTGTCGGTAATAACGGATCCTGTTTAGAGGGAGTGATGATGTGAAAACCTACCCCGTCTTTCTCCCACAGCAGGAATAAGGGGTACCTGACACCAGGTCAAAAGGAGGGTGAAGAAACTGCCTTCAAGGGTTCAAAATTTGCTCTTAGAAGAGAATAGGGCAAAAAATATTTCTCTGGTTCTCCCTTTCATTTTGGTCTATCATACTCAAATCTGGATCACTATTCCCAAGGTTAATTTGGTCGGTGAATAACTACTCGGTCGCAAACGATTACTTAGCCGTATCCTTTGTTAAGGTGCTACAGTTGACGTAGGAAGGAGAATACTGGTGACCGCGCTCAAGTTTTCAGGCTTTTTACCCGTGAAATTTTGTGATCCATTGAAGGGTGAACCTTCATTTCCAGAAGAATCTAAGGTTCGTTCAGGTTTAGGAGATAATTGCATTTGCTGCGCATCATTTCACCTATTTTGAGTGTTAGTGTCATGTTCGAACTCAGTTGGCAGGAACTGAACGTATGCGGATGTAACTCACCTGTGACGGATTTGTTTACTTGATCAGGTAACGCATTAAGACCAACAGCGATCGAATGAGCTGCACTGCCCACCAGCACAATACATATAATCGACATAATCGTGCAAAATACAAACATAAACCAAGAACACCAGATAAGCCCGCTTTTTGGTTTCTCCTAAACTGATTCTCAATATTTAATCCCCCAGATTACTCCGAAATCTTACCCGACTCGCCGTAGGCGATCGAAATATGCACATGCAGACGCATCCCAGAAGAACGGTCAAAGCCAGTAAAAATCCGGATACGAAAATCAGAATTGACACAACCTGAATTGAAACTGTTTGGACTAGTTGGTTTTAACCTGATGTTTTATAAGTATTCTACATGGAAACCGATTGTGAGTGCTATAATAGGGAAAGGCACTTCTTCGAAAATTTAGCATATTTTAGCTAAAGAACACATCAATACTAATAATACAAGTTAATTTCTTACATTGTGCATGAATAATTGCAAAAGTGTGCTCCACGTGGTACTTTTTTGTGCGATGGATTCGATCATAACCTGGAATGCAGCCTGTCCCTTTTGTAATACTCCTGTACATCTAATCTTGGATTTGCTATTGTAAAGAGTATTCAATTGTTAACAGGTGTCAATATAGAACTATTTTGGATTGTACATATTTTGTCTTGAAAATATTTAAAAAGTGAGAAAAAAGAATGTGAGGTTCTATCGTGTAGACACTAGCCTAGATTCCACTTGACGAAAATGTTCTGTACATAATATTTGATCCTAACATACCTCAATGCTTTTTTCGTCCGAAGACCGCGCAATCAATTTCATTAGACCACCAGACATTTCAAGAAAGGGAGCGAACACTGGCTCATAGTCTATACTAGGTAATGGAGGTTTCCATGGCTCTAGACAATCTGTAAGCCACAAACAAAAGTAGAACCTCGATAAATTTTGAAATTTCATTTTCACAAAAATAGAATTCAAGAAACATACCGCTCTGATTCATGCTGATCAATCAATGAATATCTCTTGCCCTTTACTATGTATGCATAGCCGTGAATGAGGTTTTAAAATGCACTCTCCCACCGAAAAAAAAGTGTAGCTGATAAGGCCAGAAAGTAGTCTTGGTTGTCCCTAATGTTTGATGGCATTTTGTTTTTTATGTTCTGGTCGTACTTATACCCCCTCGATGCAACAGCATGCGGAATTGAACCCTGTCGATTGAACTTTTTCTGCCAACTTTTAGGAGAGAAAGCCAGGGAGTAGGAAAGCCTTTTAGTCCTAAATCAACTGGGAATTATGAGATGTTGAAGCAAAGCGAAAGTCTTTAGTCTCTTATACAGAAGGATTGTTTGTTTATGGCGTTTCAGAGGCAGTGCGATTACTGCTGAACCGTTTCGGTCGATCGTTCAGTACGAGAAACCCTCCTTTTCTGTTTCTTTACGTAGCGATCCTCTCCATGGGACCGAAGGGACCGTGCGCATTATTTCTCATTCCAAAAAAAATTACAATTGTTCAATTGTTCAGAAACTTGAACGGTACTCACTTGAACTGTTCCATGACTGAATGATAAAGTCCGTGTTCGAATTTGAGGTCATCTGGTGTGGAAGACGGCAGTGTTGAAGGAAAGCCGCTGAGGGAATGGAAAGACGTGAGAGTTTTGGTAGAAATCTGCATAAAGATGACTCAACAAATAAACATGCAACGTCAAAAACGTTTCGTCGGAGCCTGTAGAGCCGAGAGGCTTTCATAGAAAAGTGTTAACATTTCGCTTTTGTGGCACCACCAAATGCAGGCCAACGATAATGTTTCAGACTACGATCTAATAAAGCTTCTTATTTCCACAAGCTTATAGTTGTAAGATCATTTACCCTGAAATGTCAACTGTTTAAATCTGATATATTTACTTTGGAATAAAAGAATGGTTTGCATCAATCGCAAGTCACTCAGGCCGTCTCATAACGAGTTAAAAGCTCATGAAAAAATATAGAAGAAAAATAATGATATGATGAGAGGGCGTGGCAGCATATTTTGTACCTCTCTTATTTGTCGCGAAGGGCCAGCTCTAATGAGGAACATGGCCAAATTTTAATTTCAGATGAGTGCTTGAGTCATAGGCAAAATTGTGCATGATGAATAAACATTCCGTTCTGAATATAAGTGCCGGCTACTTCGCTTCGCACATTTGAAAAACCATTTTGCAATGCAGCTGAGGTCTTTCGCAATTTATTAGCAGTGGCGATGTGGAGCACGAGTAAGGTGTTCAAGTGCTTTCTCCTTACTGAGTGTTTCATTGAAACCCATGGCTTCTCTAGCCCATTTCTTGGCCTCAAAATGTGATGACACATATGTCGTTAATCGATCTCGTTCGTAGGATCCCAACACTGTCCTGCAATCAGAATCGTAATGGCGGTTTGAATGCATAGCATCTCCTATACAATGAGTTGCGGTGGCCAGCCGATGTACAAAGTTAGCCCTTTCGTCTCCTACACTGCTCTGGTTCCGATTCACCACCTTCGGAGAGATGAAGAGCTTGATTGGCTTGGGTAGATATTAACCCGTATTCGTTTCCAGCCCATGAAGTTACTGTGCATGACTAGTAACTACACAACCTTCACCCTGAAGTGGATGCAAGAACATTTTGAATTTGAAATTATGTACTCGAAGCTTGGCCATGGTAATTTCGTGGAGTGGTAATTTCGTCCAGTTGCTTCTCCCAATTATTGATGCGTATCTCGTCCAGCAAATAATTCTCAACTATCAATTAATCGTGATCTTCTTGAAGGTGAAGCCTCGCCGTGCACGGAGCCGGTGATAACGGAGAGGGTTTATGGAATGCAGAATTTCATAACTATAATTACGTTATCAGAGGTTTCTCCAAAATAGATAGATTAGTTTTTTCTGTGATTAATATTCCTGGAAGGCGGGGCGAGAAAAACATGCAAAAGTGCATGACATCACCTTAGACTGACAAGAATGATCAAAAATATCGCGGTGATTCAGTCATGCGTTTCAAGGAAACATTAGTTTCGTTCTCTGGGGTTATCGGTTCCGACGGCTTCTGAGATAGTAGAGCAAAAGGGTTGGTGAAAGGAGTACACCTCTTTATTCGTGGAAAGCTGAGGTAAGAATGTAGAGCTTATCAATTCAATAACGCAATTCGTCGAAACGGTCGATATATTTTTTGGTTTCCATCCTGTTCTTTTCCCTTCTAAATTCCTTCCTTTTTTGTCTATTTCTGATAAACCCTTTCTGTCAAATTGGTAGTTTAATTCGCGCACTAGTCCCCAGTAGCGCCAAGCACATTAGAGCTGAAAGCAAGGATGGACCATGGAGCAACATAGCAACAAAGACGTAAATTTCACTTCTATTTTTATCATTAATATTGAAAACGAAGTCAAACAATAGAAAAATTCGAACACATAGGGCGTTCTAGGCGCAATCAATGCTGCTGACATTCTGAAGTATACGAAGTCACTAAGATATGAACAGAGAGTGCTTCATCGTCTATTAGCTGGCAGGAATAGGACATTCCTGAGGTGCATCCTGAGGTGCACCGGTAACAGCAGCAGCGATCGTGCTGAAAGATTCCATGATCTTTTGTGCGATCATTGCTAGCGTCGTGAGCACGGTGAAGCCGAATCCTGGAAAAAAACTGTATGGTCATGAGGCCTCTCACTCTGTCTTCCACTGAATGAACGTTTTGGCTGAAGATGATCAAAGCATGGCTTAAGCTAGGCTACGGATCTATGCTGTACATATAGTTCAACTATTTTCAACTCGCCCACCTTCAGTTAAGTTCACAGCTGTAGGGAATTGCGATCGTATATCTTCCTTCGTCTCATTGTTCATCGTCTGTACGGATAATGCGACATCTCTTAGGAATTGTAGTCTTTTGGCAGCCGATTCAGCAGGGGTGTCTCCTTCCAAAGAAACCGCTTTGTCTCGCCACTAGAATACCCAAATAGCTATTTACCTGGTCAGGGAAAAAAAGTCGACTTAGTAGGCCTGAAGTTGTGCAGTATCTTAAGACTGAGAACATACGAAGAAAACTTTCCAGTCATATCTTAGACATACTTACAGTAATTGCCCACATTTAGCAATTCCACCAGCCCAGTTTTTGTTTTTGAGCTGATATGACTATGATCAGCCAAACCAAAGGGGTTTGAAAGTAAGCGATCCGCCTGGGTTAGTGGACTTCCAAGCAGAGGTGGAGAGGAGCTGATACTCTCAAAAATGTTTACTTCTTTGCTTCGATCTACTCACTAAATTGTTCTTTGGGGAGATGGGTAGGAACGCGACATCATGAACTCTCGAAGCATACTTACCGAGCGAA
Source organism: Haemonchus contortus (assembly GCA_000469685.2). Lineage (NCBI taxonomy): Eukaryota > Metazoa > Nematoda > Chromadorea > Rhabditida > Trichostrongylidae > Haemonchus > Haemonchus contortus. Next base: position 35,279,727 of record LS997564.1, read on the forward strand.
GTAGTTCTTGGGTTTCAGGCTTCAAGGCCTGGAATTTGGTATAAAATGTTGTGTTCAGGCTGTGGATCTTGTCGTATACCTGAAATAAGGGTAATTACTGCTAGACAGCACTGATTTCAAGGGACCGAGTACTCCTTCAAATATTTTCTTGTTTAATATGGACAGCACTAATTACCGTTGGTAACTTTTCTTGGAGCAGTTCCACGATTTCCGCCTTATTTTCCGGCTTCTTTATTCTTCCATTGTACCAGTCCGACAGGAAGCTGATCAGTTCACCCTTTTCCGTTAGGTTTAGCTAAAAAAATTTCAATGAAAATTCCTTATAAGTATAGTATCAGTAATTGACTAACATTATCTATTGTTTTCATGAGATCCTGTGGTAGCATACCTAAAAATGTCTGGATTAATACCTGCAAAACGATGTGCTGAGCATAGTACTCCTACGACTACTTTCTTTCAAGCGAAAGCAAAAAAGTACAGAGACGACAGTCATTTTTCTTCATTTTGTTGTTGAGAACAAGGTCATCGGCAGCATTTGTTGATTGGACGACCGACTGACCGTCTTCAGACACAAGTTCAGGGAAGGGTATGAGTGACAAGGGGATCTGTGATTATCCTAGAGATGATAAGGGGTAGTTTTCAGAATCAGAACTGGGCTTTCAGGGCGTGACCCGTACTCTGCATCAAGATTGAGATAGGACAGTGGCAAAAGATGATGGCGTCAAAATATCGAAAGGTTGCAGAACTTCGGGGATTACTGTTTTCTACCTGAAGAGGAAAGCGCTACCTATATTAGTACAAGAGTTCAGAAATCACTATTCCTTCACTGACACAACATCACAAGTTATAAAATGCAATTGCTTCGAATTCGAAAAGCTTCCATCGGATTTGCTTTTTTGATATGTCAACTGATGAAACAACTTATGTGGTACAAGAGTAAAATCATTGTGAACAAACCTCGAAACATCTTGATCATGTCCAAATACCCGTCGAATGTTTCCATGGTGAGCACTGAATTGATTTTGTCATTAAAGCGAAATCAAGAAATGAAAAGAAGTTGAAAGGAGATTGAGTTTGTGCAAAAGTTTTGATTGCTTTTGGTTGATGTATTGAAAAAAGTGTCCAAGTGTGACTGTCTACAAATCTCGGCATGCTTCTTTACAGTTTTGAGCTTTCCTTTTGAGCTGTGGAACCGAGATTGCAACAATATTTTATTAGGCTGACGTTTCGGTGCCTTCACCTTCCTGGAAAGATGAAAGGCATTCGAAAACCCATTCGATCAAACGCTATTTCAATCGTTGCCATCTCGGTTCCACAGCTTAAAAGGAAACCACAAAACTGGAAAAAGTTTTTGACGGAAACCTCACTCTTTTCTTCTTTTTTCTCCATTACTTCGTTCACATCATCGATAAGTGGAGCCGAAAAGCATACCAGGCATATGCTCAAGATGATGTAGAACTTCATACCTGGTAAGGAAATTTCTTGGAGATATCTTATTCGTCTAGGGAACGTATGATAAGAAACATGGAGCTATGGAGGAATCGTTAAAACAAGAGGAATTGAATACGATATTTGGAATTTGGTGACGATCCACTGAAAACATACAAATATACATGTTGGTTATCCGAATATGTCTACTAGCAATCAATATCCATATATCTCGTGTGCAGACCTATTTGTAGAGCATAATGCAGGGGCACACCAAGCGGTATTTGGTGCATTTTTTTATCTCTTAGAGCACCCTATGAACCTTTTTGTTATTTGATTTTGTTTTTCTTGTTTTCTCGACTGTGTAGAGGAGTATTTCCAGGATTTCATCCACCATCATAAGTGAACCGCTCACCCGTCAACAATATCAACTCAAAACTCCACCCAGAGCAGATGTTTTCGGTAAGTACAGTACATTCATCATTCTCACTTGTTTCTGCTGGTGAACTGTAATGGAGGATTCTCTGGGGAAGACAATAGGTTTGTTTGAAAAGATTTCAGCAGAGGAAGGCTCTGGCTCAGCATCAACTGGGTAAGGGCAAAGAAAAGATGATCAAAGTCCGACTCATGGCGCAATCAAAATAGCATGTTAGCGAAGAAAGTATGCAGACAATTTTGATTAAATCACTGGAACAGAAACATCTACAAAAGAATTCGATATGTACCTACTTAGAACGCTCACACTCCCATTAAAGGGGGAAAAGTTCTCTCCTAAAGTCTTGAAGTCTCTTTCTTTTAAAGTCTGGGTAATTAAATTTTGTTTTGTTAGTTTTCTTGAATTTCAAAACGTCGAACCATTCGCCTTTGACCTATGCACGAGAATTTTTTCATGACTTTGGTCTTCGCTGCCGTTTGCTTCTCAAAGGGCAGTTGGTAATTCTTATCAAAGACATCAAATACGGAACTCATCTATCAGACGTTGTCGCCTTATCAAAAGGAACTTCTTCAAATTATTTCACATATGCAAGGTTTTTAGAACGGCGACATTGTATAGCAGCCGTCGCTGTTACTGCTGCGATGATTCAAATTGGAGTCTCATTTTGAACTAGGGAACATCGTGAAGCTGTAGCGATACGGGGTGACCGTGATCTTGCTGGAGCAAATCAAATGCTGAGGCTCAAGTCCTGCTACCCAGCCACATCATTTGGGCCGCTTGAACCCTCTCGTACGCTGCTTCGCATGAGCTTTCGTTTTTTTCGAGTTAACGATATGCCTCGAAGGATTGAATGATAAAGTTATCTGAATTTGATCAGCAGAGTCCCTCTAATCCATGTATACGGTTTCTACCCGTATTTGTAGTGGCATCGTAATGCTTATTTGTGATCACAATCTCTTGGGAGGTAGCCAATGTAAAAGTTAGCCCTTTTGACCTCTCTAGCTGCTTCCAACTACCCATACCTCTAAGTGTTGAGAACGCGATCGATCTTGATGGAATCGACCCGGATTGGATCCCCTCAGGATTGTGATACGGAGGCCACATGTCAGTTATCCTCTTCCGTTTGCAGTCTGTGGGCTTTTCGGAACTCTCCCAAGTCTCTTCTATGGATTTCATCCGCGAGAAAAAATGCGAAAAAAGTTCAGGAGACGAGGAGATTGGAGATTTCGACGCAGGATGAGACACGAGTGGAACTATGTGAACATGCCTCTCGTCACTACGTGTTTGATAGAAGACTTCATACTTCAAGATTATTTTCAGTGGGATTGTTCTCCCAGGAAGTAAAATACTTCCACCTGAGCATCAAAACCCATCTCACATCAACACGAGAGTGGCTCGTGACTTTAGTATTGATTCGACTGAACTATTGAATTCAACTACCAGAAATGCAACAGATCCGGTGATTCCTACTGCCAGCACCTCGTATCAGCCCCTGTCTACTATTATCACTTTCTGTCACCAATTGATGACGATCATTGACATTTGTATCTCTTCTATTTGTACGGTTTATATCTAGGGCCAAAAAACTGTATAACGGTAAGTTACTACGGTAGTACACACAAAGAAAGGATGCCAACAGATATACCGAATGCGATGAATAACTAGGATAAATTGAACATCGACAAGGATTTCGTGGATTGAGTAATAAGCAATATCAAGCGTGCAACAGAAAAGTTGTTTGCTATTGTGATGTCTGAAAGTTGGAACGACAACAGCTGTTATCATGGAAAAACGTATAGTCGTGACGTTGTTTAATCGACAACAAATTGACTAATGACCAGTGTTATTCCGTCAGCCCGACGTCTGTCGTGGTGCTTCTGCTATTAGTTGCACTGGGTATTTACACTCTAGGCAAACTTCATGATACATGAAGAGCTTGGAGAGCTATTTCTTGATTTGCTCAGGAATGCGAGAACGAAATTGCTTCGGAGGCGAAGTCTGCTGCTTAGTTCCACCGAATCTGGGTTGTTCACCATCACAGTGGAAGTTTGTTTTCTTTTAAAAATATGGATGAAGCTCAGTAACAGGACCCACTTGACGTACCCATGAATCCATTCGATTACCTTTCTGGAATGCTGCTTTGCCGAAATCTGCTCAAGTAATATGGGATAACCCTACCGAAGAGGTTATGACTGTGCACTGCACTGTAACTCGCTGAGGAGGTTCCGCTTCGGGCAAGTGATTTTCTCCGTATCAAGCTCATCAAGGAAGGAAGAGAGGAGGATTCGTTCTATTATTGACAGTGATTTCACAGATGATGCACGGGCCTAACCCACTTCCATAGCATCTTGATTTTTGGTGGACACTGAATATACGGCTCATTCAGATGGGTCTGCTCGATTTGACGCTTGGTCATACCGTTATTTGGAAAATCCAGCTCGAATGAAAGTCTTTAATGTTGCTGAATTGAGTCACCCCAAACACTAATCCTACGTGATTGATTTTTTTTCAGAGTATTCAGAGTTAAAGGGATTACACTTCAATAATTCATTTGTTAAACACTTGTCTTTTTTCATATTATCCAATACTTGGATAATCTTAAATAATCGCTTTTCTCGTTGATATTTTTGTTGGGAGGAACTGTTTCGTAGTTCGGAGGGGAGAGTCTATCCCCTCATTTTCAAGGAAGTGTGGACATATGAAGTCATGAGAGAAGTCCGATGCTCACTTTCAACTGGACTTGCTGTTGTGTTCTGTAAGCTGTGGAAGAAACATTTGTTATTTTCGTAGTAGTACAAAAAGATTGCTCAAATCCAACAAAATGAATCGATTCTGGTACCAAATGTCAATCTTATTCAGATTTTTCGGGAACTGCCTTGGGCTATGTTCAGTATCATTGTGAAGTACAAAGTATGTTAAGAATGGTCACACAAAAATGTTTAAATGTAATATAGGTGAGGCTTCCGTATAACAGGGCATGATCCTCACGTGATTGTGGATGATTGTAATGGCTTTTACTTTGAACTATGCCAGTGCCATCCGAACAAGTCCAACATCAGTTGATTGTTATGAAGAATCTGTGTGAAGAACATTGACATCGAAAGACGAATGTTCCTTGACTCCGTATCAAGTGTTGTCTTGAATCGGCCCAGCCATACTGTTATCAGGTGGTATTGTGACCATCCAGGTAATATACAGCTCCTAAGGGCTTAGCAACTCATAATCAGATAAACCCAGCCCTGACACGGTCGCTGTCCATTATCCAGATCGTAGCCGAAAGTGGCACCTTGGGCGGATTTGGTAGGATAGATGTCACCACCAAGACTTCATATATAGGGCTGAAAAGCTGATCAGTCAGCATTCAGCGGTTTCGTCATCTGTTCGGCTGTTCACCTGCACATCGGCTCATCTGCTCCACTATTCGACTTCAATATGTCGGCCGCATCTCCAGCGGTCCGCTACAATACCGTCGTTGAAGCGTTCATGGTCTTCACCGGGTGTCTTGTAGCGGACATGCTGAGCGGTTATACCACTGTTCACATTCAAAAGGAACTGTTTCCAAATGCTTGAGGTTTCTAGGGAGCTTCGAATAGATTCTGTCGAAATCGCGTATCGCGCACATTGAATTTTTTACTAAAAGACAGAAGGAAACTGACATATCCTTAACCTCCCCTCCTCATCCCTTGTGTCGGTGGACCATGAATCCGTCTAGTCATAATGACCATCTCCAGTGCAGGTTTGAATGCGCTTTCACTCTCTTTGTTTTGTGTGTGTGTGTCAGTACAATGTCCATTCCTTTGTTCACACAGTCCCACGAATGTGTTGGTTAACCTATGAATCGGTAGGAAAATTGATCAGTACAAATCTCCAACCGGCGAATATATTGTTTATTGATACGGTCGTGTAGGAAATTGTGTCGTCGATGGCTTATTCTCGCATGAGAGTACCGCGAAAATAGATTTTTTTCTTGGCAGTACTCGCCCAATTCATAAATAGTACCGTGTAACCCTTTATTTATTCATTTTCAATTTGTTTACACCAAGCTTTTGATCCCGCCACTCATTTGCTCGAAAATGCGAACACTGGGATGGGCTGCCTTCGAATAAGAACGGTCTTTAACTCCTTTCTTCATTTCTAAGGTAAGGTAGGGGTGGAGGGAACGGCTATGCAGCAGCACTTTGAGTAATGCTTTCTGTGATCCCCTCAAAAAATCAGGAACGTTGTGGTATAATCACAACTGATTAGAGATGGCAGCAGTGGTCCCAGGCTTAGAGGTGGCAGCAGTAGAAATGCAGATGATCACCAGGCTTTATAGAGCTGCAGAGCTACGGACTTATCTGGATCTCGAACTTTCAGTTATTCTTTCGAAACCTGCTCGCTTAATTATGTGCACACAAGCTCATTATAGTTTTATCGATAACGACTCTGAAAACCTCTACAACACAAAGATACTTCTCAAAAACAACTAAACATCAGAAAGTTAAGGCAAGACAAGCAAGGCAAGAGGTACCCGTTTGCATCAATGATCAACAACAATTATTTTGAGAAAATATCTCACGATCAATAATACCAATCGACATTTGTAGTTCAATAATTTATGTATGAGGATTTCATTTGAGAAAATGTCATGGAGACTATTTCCTGGAAATGAACGGAAAACAAAGGAATATTTCTGGCTATGAATATCAGGCGAATGTTCTGGACCTACGAGGTGTTCGTTCTACGTGTTGGGAATATGCCAAGGTTGACACCCTTCACTCTACGTTTATGCATGATGGACCAATACCGACTTGTCCACGGAAAACTCGAGGGGTTCAGTAGCACATTAACGATGGGCTCTATATTCTCTAAACCATAGTTGGCCCAGCAGAATTGGGTTTAGTCCAGGCCGTTTTTGTTTTTCCCTGCATGAAGAGCAACGGACTTGAAGGGCTTTGCCAGTTTCTGTTCAGCAACAAAAGCGCGCAAGTGGCCAGTGGGCTATTTTTGGCTGAAGATTAGCTGTGAACTGAGCTGGGAAGAGGGCCAATAAAAGGATAGCTGGGTTTACCAGTTACCGATAGGACCTCGTTACCAAGTTAATAGCTATCAAAACTACTACAGTTGCTACGAAATCCTAACAAAATGGCAGTAAAAAATCAGCTTTGGTAGCTGAAGACTACCCACATCTTACTTCTTGAGTTCCATGAAGAAAGTGGTAGTCTATCCATTCAGCATTATAGTGCTCTACGTAGCATTATGGTGCTCTACGTACTCTTATCGACCATGGCATATTGTCGAACGATTCGTACTGGCCGATCGCGTCCTGTTGCCGGATTCGGAATGCCACGCTCATGTTTTGCGACAAAATCGCCGACTTTACCACGGGCAACACCAGCTGGAAGAGACATTTGGCGTGTGAGAGATTTACGTGATCGTGGAGGAGTTTGCGGTGAAATCGAGCGACTTTTCTCATGGCGATTCTGAAAGAGGAATACAATAACCAAACTTGGCACGGAACAAGTCTTCGTCGCAATGCGTAGCTTTGAAAGCATGAGAACTATAGCTTCACAGCTGGCACAAAAGTTACAGTATGCTGATTACGAAAATACACTCATATAGGATTGCGCTGTGACTGGAAGGCCAACTTCCGAGAGAAAACCGAAGTGCTTGAGCCGAAACTCAATGGCAACCAAATGAAAACGGTTAGAAACTGAGGAGGAAGCTACTAACTAAGCAAAGCAAAATCTTCAAGCATGCAAATCGAGGTGGTCGCTACAACCAGTTAGACAAAAACGGTAAGAACCGTGTAATCTTATGAAACATACGGCATTCTAGCTTTTCCTGAAGGAAAACAGACGGGAAACTCCAGGCTTGCTCTGTAATTTATAATTAGGCGTGCAATCTAGTACAATGTAATTTTTTTCTAAATCTAACTTTCTACTGGTAAAAAGATTATGAAAAGGGGCACTAAAAAGTGGAAAAAACTGAATTAAAAAAGGGGTGCTTGAAAAACATAAACAAAAAAATTGGGAGGCATTCTCGTGAAGGTGGCAAGAGTAGAGGTGACTAAATCGAAATCTAAGATTTCTTCGAAACTTTTGGAACAATCCTCCTTCTTCTCTGATCGATACCCATCTAGTAGACCCTGGCATTTTCGTTCTTGCTATTCATTTTTGCAGTTGTCGAGTCTTTACACCTGAAGCGGGGTGTGGTGCAGTAGGAACGAAATTGTCGCGTTGCGGCGAGAGACGCCGCGCGCGAAGGGATGTAGCAGAATGCAGCGGCAAGTAAGAAAATCAGGAACAAAAGAACTAATATTAGAATCATGCCATAAGTTATAATCACATCGCGATACTGCCCGTTCCCCCTGGAGCCACATCTGTCCAAATGGATTTAGGCAAAGCTCACTTTGTGCTTCATATACCCAGCTGAAACGATGATTTAGAGCATGAAGGATCTTCTAGAGGATGTTGTTATGAAATGCGTGGGAAGTGAAACGCCGCGCTCATTTCGTGGCTCACCATGAAATGCGAAAACTCTATAGTGCAGTTCATGCGTTCCCTCAGTTCGTTTAAAAACGGTAGCCACCCTTTCATGTAAGTCATAGAAATAGCATGTATGTACGTATATTGCAACAAACTCACTGAAAGTGCCGATTCTAAGCGATCCTTATCCATCGAAGTACCCGTCTGAGCCTCAGCATTACTGTAAAATAGGGTTTAGCGCTTGTTATCTATCAGCAACTTCTATGTTATTTGTAGAACTATTTCTAGTTCTATTTATTATTTACATTTATTTATTTATTTCTATTTTTATTCTTCTATAGTTCTATTCTATTATAAAAAATCTAATCTAATTAGTCTCAATAGATAAATCACGCCGCCAACTCACTCATCCTTCTTTTCGTGCCGTGAAGGTGATTTAAATAACTTCCTATAACCATGTTGTAGCATATTCAACATTCGCTACACTAGTAATTTCTCTTTCAATTTCTTAATTGTCTAGGTACTATCGAAAGCGATCTCTGGAGAAAGTGGGATTGGCCCGGCGCTGCTCGTCCCATTGCTTCCGTAGAAGTAGGTTCAGTGGAGCTCCAACCAGTGGATTTAGGCTACCTTGTTTCAAACTTACCTGTGCAGTGGGCAGTGGGACAACAGCTCTACATTCGCGGTTTCCAATCATCAGCAGTAAGCTTAAAGGATAAAGTCCTGAGGCGTTAATCAATCCCGTCTGAGGGATGCTTCCACGTACTCGACTTCCATTCAGGGCAGTGATCACTTGCGGTGGTCAGTCGATGTAGGTCAGTGCTTTCACCCTCCCAGACGGATCTGGTACCAATTAACCTTTTAACGGCAATGGCATCCACCGGTGGGTGCCGCTAGACTGGCACATGGAACATTGGCACCCGATTTTTGGAGCCACCATACGTTCCTGTTTCTTACCAATTGCTGAATTCAGTAAGCCAGTGGAAGAATTTCCTATTGGGACAGTGCCGCTTACCGGTGGGTGCCAATTGCGTGCGAAAGGAGAGGAATGTGGTCCCATGGGCGCGTCACGTGGAAATCCGCATTGTCGTCAAAGGGTTAAACGACCCCGGAGAAATGGAAGGCTTGGTTGGCTCAGGCGAACATCGACCCGGGACTTAAACCCGTGATCATCAGTGTGTGTAGTGCGCCGCTTGCACTGCACCACCTCCGTCTTAGCAGTAATCATAGATAAAATAAGTTATAACCACTCTACTCACTTTATTTTATGACTCATTCGTCGTTTGGGCTTTATGGAACACCTTCGCTGAAGCCCTTTAAACTCAATGGAATATCCACGCCTCTCTGAAGGTCGATCAGTTCTGAAATGTGCAATTTCGCCAATTTCCTCCCAAGAGACTTCCTTTATCAATGAAAAAGTGCTTACTTGAAAGGTTCGATGTCGCGAGATTCGAGAGGCGAAGCTGCTACTACGGGTAGGAACTGTGTACGGTTCGAGCGATATTCGTCCAATCGACGGGCGATTTTCAAGTATGAGTCATCTGTTTGGATTATGACTTCCTGAAAGAATAACAGATACCTTATACCGACTATTCTCCAGAATGCAGATTCCAAATTTGCATTGTGGGTTTTGTACCTCTGATCTGATGGGTTCCGGGAAGGATTCTCTACCTTGCCTATTCTGAGCACGTAGTTTCAACTTGAATCCAAATATTACAGTACCCATTGACCAGAAGATCCCAACCAAGTGTCCCTCACATGCGATAGCGAACCCCCTCGGAACCTGTCCCGGGTGCTAGACTCCAAGGTTACTTTTTCGAAGTTCTTCACAACCCAGGACTATAACCGAAGGTCTTACATTCCTGAGCTCTAAGCCTGTGCTGACCCCTTGGTATGGCATGGTTAAGCGGGATGTTTCAAGGATTACAATCTGGAATAGTCTCAGGCGAAGGTAATGAAGTGAATCTGCTCGGTAGAAATGACAAACCTGACGATTTTCTTCTTCGTAGATGCTCGTACCCAGTCCAGACGTTGAACTCGATCGTGCTCTGGTATTGCTGCAAAAAGTAGTTCGAAAGAAAGTACTGGATCACCTCTAAAACTGTAGCAACTCACGTTACACCCAAATTTCTACTGTTCTGGGTCGTAACTGATCGCGACATCGGCGGAGAGCATTGGGTACTGTAACTAATAGGGCTTAGTTTCTCATTGGCACATGAAAAACATCTTTGATGTTACGATGGGGGTTAGTGATCGTCTCGGGGTTCGGTTAGAAATCGCCCCTGACCCACCTCATTTCGATACTGTCCGTCATCCGTCCATCATAGAAACTACCGCTGCCAAGATGATTCCAGTCCGTGCCCGGATGATACGATTCGGCCTCTGAAAGCGTTTACGTGAATCTGAGCGATCACAGTGATTCCCGACCAAGGAGCAAACCTTCATCGGGTCCGACGGACGTCGAGACGACAGACAATTTCCTAGCCATCAATTGATTGAGTAGTTCGATTGAGGTCTGTTGAGATCTGTAGCAACCATCGACTTATACTCCATAAATGCAGTTATAATCAACTGATTTCCACCTACCGATTCATCATATCTTCCTGCGATGCTGGCATCGGATAATTCCACGGCAATGCCACCATTGGTGCAGTCATCTTTTCCATGACATCCGGTGATGATTGAACAGCGACATGGTCGACAGATGGACGTGGCGGCAGATCGATGATGATCGATGTTTGCTGTTCCTGATCGAAAGCTGGCTGAAGGCGATCGATGATCAGTGACGTTTGCTGAGAATGGTCCGCTTTGCTTTGTGTCTCTTCAGCTGAATCAGAATGCCGACTAGTGCCAGCCGTTTTGAAGAGTAGTCGTCGAATTACTGGTGATGTCATCATATCACGACGGGCTTTCTCAGCCCAGGATAAGTTCGAAAAAGCGTCGCTTGCAGCATCCACATATTCACTCCTGGAAATGTATTATCACTGATATGAGCACGAAAATAAGGCTAAGCAAAGCTAAAAGTCAGGCTACAAAATGTAATAGCAAAAATTGGATAGATGATTTTGTCAGGTTCCGGTCTGAATTGGATGCACAATTCGGTTTGGCGCTTGAAATGTGGACGATGAAGCTTGTGGCATTGAATGAATCCGTCATAGGATGTCTCGACTCATTCAAGTCGCACTCAGCTACTGATCATATTCAGGTCTTAATACGTATTTGGCTTATACAGACTTGCAGAGGCTAACCGATGCGCAGGTCAATGCTTTGAGCTGCCAGACAAGTTTGGTACCAACTGACAGGTAACGAAGGGACAGCATGGGATAGAGCTTCGCTAACTGTGCACCATGGCTGAGTAGAATGAAATCATAACAAATACACGATAAAAGTAGCAGAAGAAAAGGAAAAGACTTTACAGTTGCGTAATACTCATTGAAATGCGTCATGAATTCGAGTTTGATGCAGATCAGCTATTTTTGAAAGAACACATAGGTAGAGAATACGTAGAGGAGTCTCGGCTAATGATTCTCTCTTTTCAGTCGATTAGCTACCATTAACCAAGCCTTGAAGATCAGGTTGTCCTGCGTGGAAATAGAGAGCGATTAATGTGGGTGGAAGCTCGTGAAAATGGAAATCCAGTAGATAACCCATTGCAGTGTAAGGAAACAAACCCTCCAGTGTGTGAAGCAAGCGCTGAGAGAAACTCAGGGTAGATTCCGAAGAGACAAGGAAGTATGCTTTTGCATTGCAAGAGGCTCGCTCGTCAACGCTGCAGTAGCGACGGCAAGGAATACGATACGGAAATGGACATCTCGTACGAGAAGCTAATATTCAAGATGAAGATGGGTCAAAGCCCGCAATCGGGCTACTCAGGACAACGGAGTGGTGAAATTTTCCAGGGCAAACTGCAGAAAAGGCAGATGTTCTGAAAGAGAATGAACGTGAAGAAAATGAAGATTCTGGGCTCAAAGAAACGCTGGGAGCCAATGGTATACAGTCTGGGAAAACATAAGGAAATCGTCTTGTCTGGGAGAATATAGGGGAAACGCAATCGAGTATGAAAACTATCTCGTAGCGATTTGTTTCGCATAGGCATCATTTCAAAAAAGCTAATAGTGAAGGTTATTATTTTCTGTAGTGAACGAAATGCCATACCTGGATGTCTCCATACTTTTCTCAAGTAGCCTTGCATCGTCTGTTTCGATACTTCGGCTTATGAAGTCGTGGATATCGGTTTCGATTGATTGCGACTTGAAGTAGACTGGTTGAGTGGCTACACCGCAGGATACGTAAGTATGCTGCTGTGTATTCACCCCGAGATCCTGAAAATGGATCCTAGAATTCATTTTGAATGGAAATGAATTTCGCCACTGAATTGTAAGTTCGATTTTTCTGGAACCTGGACTCCGCAGGGTTTAGTTGAGGTTTGAAACGGTCTTTAAGTTTCTGAAGGTTCCGAGCTCTGATTTGCCTATGGTTTAATGGACTATGGACTACCGCTTATTGCACTTCTGACGCTTGTTGTCCATAGTTGCTCATTTGTATCACTTGTTGAGAGAATCCGTCTAGAATTTTTACCCAGAAGGAACTGCGAGAACTTAGCTTCTTAGCTGGTATCTGAACTTTCGGGAAAAGCTATAAATGGTTTAGTTCCTTGCGAGCGCACTGGTTGAGCTATTAATCAGGTGCTCTAAAACCCTTCCGAGTCCTGTGAGACGGGAGAAAATCGAACAAAGCAGTTTCCAAGCGGAAATCCTGGCTCGCTTTTCTATTTTCCCCACAGGCAGTAAACTACTTCGTAAACTTCTTTGTTGTAGTCATAGGTATACTTGATTTTATTATAAGATTCATCAGGCGCATGATTCATTTGATGAGTGTCAGTACCTTCATCGTTTTCTGTGGGATCGGATCCGTTTCCATAGATTGTGTCATCACATGCAGCATTGTTGTAAGGATTTCTTTGTCCTGAAAGAAAGTGTGATGACATAGATTTTTCGGATCAATATCGATCAACAAGACCAGAATTTACCGTCATTTCAGCGACACTTTTGTTACCGATGCTTTCCGAGCGATTCCTCTTTTTCGTTCTTTTTCTAGTACAGATCAGCGAAGGTTCCTCCGAGTCGACATCCTCGAAAAGGCTACGATTTGCCTGAAAGAAACTGATTCAAATGAGCATTGAGTTGACGCTGTCTTGGGTGCAATTTAGTGGGTGATGATCGGTACATTCAGTACAACTGTTCATGTTTCAATTTTGAAAACGGGGTCTCCCGTTTAGAAGTGGTGCCCCACAGTGACGTCGAATCTACTGGCGTGTAAATCACAAATTTGGAAGGTGATACCTGAAGAGCGGCCAATCGTAGAACAATCTCGTCGATTTGGAACTGCGATATGTCGGTTTGGGCATGAGAATCAACAGTGTGCACGTCTTCACTCACGAACGAGGCGCTTCCACTGCTGAATGAATTGAAGCTCATGTGAAAAGTGTAAATCGATTGTAAAATGAGCAGTATTCGAATATGCAGTAGCGCTCAAAAGTATTCGGCCAACTTTAACTTGCTGTAACTTTTTTCCAATTTAGCAAATCGCATGCAATTTTGATATGTTTAACTGAAGCATATTTCACACTATCTCACACTATTCGACTACAAAGCAGCAATGTCCACAGAACTGAGGGGAAGGCGTTTGTAGACTATGCTGAAAGCAGGTTTGTGACGTCTACAGTTATTCACACCTTATTTGCGTTTTTCTCTTCTTCTATGTTCCGCAATAGCGCTCGTACACTTTAGACATGGCAAAAAGGAAAGAAATCCTAGAAGCATCAATGCCCCTATTTTCAGTTCGTTTTGATTTCAAGCTCTTTGGGATATTTAGAACATGATCAAAATGCAGATCAACAGTGGTAAATGTTCACACTACACCAATGCTACACATATTGAAATTTCGCATGATTAGATCCAGTAGGAAAGGAGTTATGACTGAAAAGTACGAGTGAAGAAGCATTTCGCCGAATATTTTTGAGCGCTACTGTAGCTCGTTCTGACAGCCTTCGGAGCTTTTACTGTTTCGAATGGATAACAAGGTCTGAGAAGAAACTCAGCGAAAGGCACCGGAGATTATCGAAGAGCCAGTCTTTGTACTTCATGATAGAGAGGTCAGCTTAATACTCAGCAGACTTATGACCGTTGAGCATCAGTCTCAGAGCAGCTGCACGGATTTAACCACAAAACGCACTTGTCAAAGGTAGCAGATAAAAAGAATACCTCGAAGAATCCTCACGACTCAGTTCCGTATCGGGAGAGAACGCAACTTTCTTGCCATTATTTCCCTTGAGTTTGGTTTTCGGATAACTGAAAATAAATATTTATCAGAGCCATTCCTTAAGCCACAGGGATGGGGCGAAGCAGCTGATTGTCTAATTCGGGATCATGAATATACCGTACCGTTTGACAGACCCAAGAAAATCCGTTATTTTCATTGATTTGTGATATCAAATTACTACCTTATTGAATCCAGCGGCAAACTGGTGGCATCGGACATCGAGTCCCGATCGTCATCATCGAAAGCGTGTTGGAGAGGCTCCTGTTGAATTAGCGAATGTTGCCTAGAACAAGGGGAATCCACAGTTGAAGCTGTTGAAATGAAGGGCTTTTGCGCAAATGACACTTCCCAAACGATCGGGCTATACCAAGCGGAACTTTCTGGATAACGTTGAACTCAGGTGGCGGACTTCTTGCCGTAGTTCCCACGGTCGCACACCCGTGAGCGGCAACGGTTTGCGGCGATTACAGTAACCATCCGAAAAATTTTTGAAATTCATCCTTATACTATGAGCTAAACACGCGCCCAGTGTGGCTCGTCGCTTGGGTAGAGGGGTCCACACCAGTAAAAATTAGGAAACGTCCAGTGGCAAGAATACGGTGTAAGAATCTAGGTACAATCTAAGGAATAACTAGTGTCGCTCACTTACTTCGACCACTGAGTTTCTCCATTTACTTGAACGACTATATCAGACATTGACATTGGATCACAAGCCATACTCTGAAATAAATCAATACTCTGAAAACGGTAGAAAAGGAGCATCTGGCAATTGATCCGTATAGGACCCACATTCCCTAGATTGTCAATCTGTGTTGCAGCTCCGTAAACAGTCGGCATCTCGGTTTGAATATTTTTGTTGTTTGTGACTCGAATGATTCGTTCGAATTGCTCGGCCTGAAATTGGAATTACATTGGGAGGGGTTGAGTTTTCTTTGAAGGCCATTTTGAGCAAGTCACTGGTTATAATATGGTACATGGAAGGTTAGAATAAATATTTAAATCGAGTTTAGGTTCTCTTGAAAATTTCAACCCTCACCGTATCCTCGATCTTCTCTTTCTGCTCTTCAGACATCAATTCCCCTCCGAAAAGTTTCATAAAAAGTGGCTGTTTCTCCATTGCCTTCTTTCGGATTTCCTCATGATCAAAAGGCATTCCAGTGGCTAGTTTTCGGTGGTACTCTTCCTGGAATTTCATTTAAAACTATTCAAAAACCCTTCTCCGGCTTAAAAGCGTCCTGACCAACCTGCATTCTAATCATGAAGTTATACAAGCATTCTTCGAATTTTATTTGAATTACAGTAAGTAGCATAGAAACGATTGATAGTCCAATAATCACTAACCAGAACATCAATATTAGCATGTGGGGATGATCGGGAACAACATCGCCTATAAAATAGTGTAGATCTATCTTCTCAGAATTGAGTTCTCCTGAAGTTTAACTTTGACTGGAACTACCCAAAACGGTCTGATCTCTAATGATCACAAAAGACTTGAGAAATCGAAGAAAAAGCATTGTTGAGGATTTTTTAGGAGTAAGGAGTTTTCTCGGAGTAAGGAGTTTTCTCGGAGTAATTCTTTCTGATGAAGGAGGTATCTTGAGCAGAAATACATAAATCGGGACGCCCGAATACAATTAAGGTTTTGGTACAATTTTGTGACGAAGTGAGAAGAACCATTGTGATTTTAGACGCAATACACTCAGTTTCTGCTTCGTTACCATCGTTTTGTGTCCCCTCTAAATGCAATCTTCACTGCCTTATTCTAAGGGGTCCCATATGTCCTAATTGGGTCTTTGATGATGTCTACTCATTTGTAAGCATAGAACTTTTTCAACTTCAAATCGATTGTCGTCCAGGTATTTCTAAATATATCCAGATATGACCCGGAGCTCGACATTAGATGAGCATTAAGGTGAAGAAGAGGTTTACAACAAGACAGTTGCAAAGTCTGTCTTTGAGAGTAACAAGTCATGAGCTTCTGAACGTCTTACTACAGGGGTCCAGCCACCTATCCGATTGAGCGGATAAATCTTGAGCTGACCATTACGTTTCAATGCCCAATTGTGCTCAATTGTATGCTACCTTGTTTGAGAAGATTAACGGTCACTCTATTGTCTTCAGACATAAATCTGGAAACCAGAGGTGGCCGGAGAAATGAGCTTACCCAAACCGATCGTCGAAAGTGAAATGAAGAAGAAGTAGAGACTCGTAAAGAACGTCCATCGTTTCTCCCATATAAGGAACAGAGCCGCACAAGCGCATATCCAACTGATACAGAATAACAGAGCAAGCCAGATTGGAATAGTTCTGAACAGAGATTGATTATAGTGGCTAGTGAATTTTGTGAGTGAGCTTTTATCCCAAGGAGTGTCAAATATCAGTTTGGGGACATGTGATAATCGCACGAATGTTGGGAATCGGATTGATTCGACTATTCCTTCACTTAATCTAAAATTACCTTATACAGTTGCGTACACCAGTTATAGGTTGAAAATGAAGTCATGGCGCATTCTCAAAATACTGGAAAACTCTTCGCATTGCTCCACTACTATGTAAAAGGGGCAATGGAATAGTAGATATCAACTGCAAAATGGTATTGACCGAACGTTTGTTCTATGGCGGTCTTCCGCTTAAAATGTTCCCACTCCGGATCGGCTTCAACGCTACTTATTTGAGTTCGTTCATCTCCCTTTGCTTGGCATTGGAGTGACTCTTCGAGTTTTGCGAAGTAGTGAGGCGAGTCCGAATTCAGTTTTTGAAGATTTCTCAAGACTGAAAAGCCTACCTCGAGTCTTCTATCAAGTGATCCTCGAGAAAGTCTGACTTCTCTTCGGTGACATGTTTTCCTTCTTCGAGGTCGTTGAGCGATGCACTGAATTATTTTGAAATCTTTAATCGAAGGCAAACGTAGCAGATATATAATAATATATAGAGTGTGAAACGCCGTACAATATGATGCCATTTCACCGTGATACACGATTCGAACCTACCTTTGCTCTGACGTTAGATATTTTTTCGTTTTCTTGTGGGCACGTTTGAATTTTTCGCGGTGTTTCAGCCATGCTCGAGTGATCGTATGCTCAAGGAATTGACCAAATCGTGAAAGTATCGCCAATACCAACGGAATGCCTGAGCAGAATTCAGTGAGTCAGAAGAATTTTCCAGTTTTTTTTCTACATTTCGGTTTTGTGTTCGATTTGGTTGTTGTCTTTGATTCCATGGCCTTTTTCTGTGATTGTGCGCAGTGCACTTTCGATACCGGTAAGTGGTTATTAAGATTATCCTTGGTTTCATTTATATATCGATGAATTAATACCGTAAGTAATAAGTGTAAAGAAGTGAGAAACATTTGACAACAGAAGTGAGCTCTTGATGGTAGTCAGTGTTTGAAGTTGGGTGCTGTCCTGAGTGTCTTAAATTAGTCCAAAGTGTGCCGTTACCTTTTATGTCCCTTTCAATTCGCTATGGTCATTTTCTTATTGCTCTTATTCTGAGGCCTGGAGGTAAGTTTCGATGAACTGCTTTCTATGGGGTGTTTAATATGCTTCACGAGAGGTCAAAATTATAACATCAGCAAAACATCGATTGAAGTATTGAGTGCGTTAATTAGAAAAACGTCCGATGTTGAAGTAGATCGAACTGAGCGGAAATTGCCGTTGTTACTTTTTTTCTGTTTTTTTTTTCCGCAGATTTGTTTCGTTTTCATGACGTTAGGCAATCATCGAAAGCTTATCTCTTGAAGAGATAAGGAAGTATTCAATTTCAAGTCGAATGTATCCGATGTCATCCTTCTCACATAACTACATAAAAAAGTTGTCTGCAAGAAGTCGGAGCTCATAAACCATGGCTTACTTCCGAACTCAAGACCTACTTCTGGCTTTGGTCAGTTGGTTAACGATTCCGTTGTTTAGGGAATTGATCGAGTAAAAAGTGTTCTTGGATGCTTCTCATCCCAGTCTTGCTTCCCTGCTCCCCTTCCCAAAACCCAATTCCTCATGGCTACTTTTTTTTGATGGTGTATCCAGCTACCCCGTGCTGATGGGAGGCTGACAGTTATGAGCTAGGCTGTGTTAACGGAATACCTCGAAAGAATGAATACCTTTTCTGTATATCTAATAATAATCCCTATGAATTCAATGTCAAAAATAATAAAAAATAAGTCTAAATAATGAAAGTAAATATTTTAATTATGTATAATAGATATCAATTTGGATATGAATAATAGATATAACCTTGGATATCTACAGCATACAAAATAACAACTGCCTTTGAATTTTGTACGTCAGCTTACATGTTTTTCTGGATTATGCAACAAAAGGCTATCAAAAAGTAAACATGCAAATAAATAAACCAGTATTCATAGAGTTAATGGAAGTAAAATGTGACACAAAAACTGTGATAAACAATCTCACCGATCATGGCGTACACCACGGATAATGCTCGTCCAGTTACTGTCCTGGGAACGATGTTACCGTACCCTTCAATTAAACATTGTATTACGATGACTTCACGGAGATCCTTTTAAATCTCACCGATTGTTGTAAAAATCGTTCCCACATAGAACAGTGCTCCCCACATGTCCCACTCTAAGGCCTCTGGTAGTTTGACCTTTTCCAGTTCTTTCTCGTACCACAGGAGCAAATCCCTTGAAAGCAATAGGCTTGTCAGGCATGGTTTAAAACAATAAATCGCGGTAGTACCTCGATCTTGAAGCGCGTTCATTTCGTCGTTTGGTCTGGAATAGGTCGAGAAAACGTAAAAAGGAATGATGTCGCAATCGATCCAGATCCTTTGATTCTTTCCTGAAAATGAAATCATGTGGCCGTTTTTTGAGTGAGTGAAGATTAAGAGTAAGACGTTAAAGGTGAGACTATTCCCCATATTGTGATTACATCAGTCACAGGGTTCATATTATATCGTTTACTATGAGGGTACCGACAAAGGAAGCTATTTGAAGCCCTCTATGGTGGATAAGATGATTGAAGTTCAGAGAGCCCTCTCTCTAAATGCATTTTCTTCATAGGGCTTCATGCTCCATAGGTTCTACGAGCTAAAAAGCCATGCTAGTTAGTGTGGCACCTCTGCCAAACAACAACTAGTAGCTTTTTTCCCGATACTCCGCTCATTCTAATATCACCTAGCTCTTTATCTCCGCAATACGTTCTGAAATTAAATTGACATTGACATGCTGGAAGCTAAAAGTAGCCGAAATGGGATTCACCGACCAACGTAGGTTCGGTTAGACTAGAGATTAGGTTGAATGCATAAGACAACCGCCTCGCCACTCTCGATCGCCTTGGCGATTGCCGTCTCTTTAACAACTAACAACAGTGGTGAGGTGCGAGTGAACAGCTGATTTTTTTTTATGCCCACTATTGATGTTGGAGCCATCTCCACCAAAGGCATCAATGAAAGCATCTCTTATTTCCTTTCACTTCAATTTTTTTCTGTGCAAATATGACGTCCAGTGTGTGTAAGGGCGATGACGTAATTTCTGGATTGTCTGTTTTGTGTATTTCTGTATAGTTTCCCTACCAAGACGATATCCAACTCCCGCCTTTTCACTACAGTTCGAGATCATTGCTTGAGAGCAAAGCAAATAAATATGTGATCAAATAATTCTAAAAAGTGCTTCCAGCTAGGTAGTCTAGTTGTCAACTGTTGTTGCTTTATTCTAAGAATACTACCATGCCTTCCATTATGCTACGTTATTCTATCTTCATCTGTGTTTGCTTCTGCAATTAGTATGTTTGTGTTATCTAACTGGTGAAGTTTCTGTTACAAGCGCACTTCCGAGTGCATAAATAAATAAATAAATAAATAAGATACTTCTGATTAGAAGTCACTCGTTGATACGATTCAAAGTAGAAGAGTCTGCTTACAATTTCATTTCCACCTCATTCTCATATTCAACGAGGTAGAAAATCCATGCGCCAAGTAGTGAATAGATGAACAGCAAGAGAAATGGTGCAAAATATCGACAATTGTAGCGATCATAGTAGTATTTGGCCTGAAATAGATTCACATTTCTCTAAGAATACATGTTCGTTGATCACAAGAGTAGAAAAAAAAAAACTCAGAGCGAGCCCCTAGAATGCGCTTGTAACATTTGTAAACGGGGGGGGGGGGGTGAGAAGGCGATGCGCTCAATCGATCCAAAATAAAATTTTGCACCACATGTTTAATAATAATGATCTAGGATCCTTATTCGATTAGACCGAGATCTCCCTGGGGTAGGAAGAAGTGTAGTGGTCTATAATATGAAACAGAGTGTATCGCTCAGATGAAATCGGTGTATATGTGACCCTACAAACAATGACGTGGAGAAAATGGGGGTTCTGTCCGTGAATAGGGCGATTTGAGTAGGCAGGCGGCAGGGAGGGGCTTTTTATTGGCAGAATAGAGTACCAGTTTGATATCACGGATTTATCTGATTTTTGAATCTGTCCAGCTAAGGAGATAAACCAAGTTTGCTATGACGTTTTCAGTAAGCAGATGGCTCCCATCTCAATAGATCAAGCTCCTGCAGTTCATTCATGGGTTTAGATATACTGCGAAGTTCCCTCGAATAGAAATTATTTTCGAAAGGCAAAGGATGCTTGTAAATTTTTTTTTTCGATAGGTCAGCTGCTGACGAGGATAAAATATTGTTCAGCAACAGCAATATTTTATGGGGTCCTGATGACTTGATTAAAGTGGTATTCAGAGAATTTCCTAGGGAACAAACAACATCATTAAAGCAAAAAAAAACCGGCGCTACCCAGAGCTGTTATCCATTTTCAATATATATTTTTTATCTATTCAAAAGACTCTGAATAAGGTCCAGTGTCATTTGGTCCTTGAGAAACTTGGTGGAGGGGAGAAAATGGAAAGACTCAAAAGGCTGGAACTTTTGCTTCCTGAAAGGGTACTATGTGTGGAGTGATGAGTGCGCTTGCGGACTCCCCGGACCCTTACTTTACTGGGGGTGAACCCAATGCCTACCTTTCAGTCTACCCATCAAGATGTGCTAAAGATAGCTGAGAGTTGAAACAAAAAAGCAGTTGGTTGTGAGTCAAAGTTTAAACCTGGTTACTTGATTGGTAGGTTGTCTTTGTACTGCTTCTAATAAAAAATCACAAGTCGATCGGCTTGGAAAGATTATTTTAGGCCTTCCACTCACCAAAAGTCATCTATGACAAAGCAAAAACCTGGGAAATGGTTCGGAAAGATTAGCTCCTTTGCAAACATGCCTTCAAACTAGAGAACAGCTTCCGGAAGGCAGGTACACATTGAATAACGTGAAGCATTCACCCCAACATGCGAATAAAACGAAAGGCGCAAGCAACAATCGCTCGGTTTTTTCGAGAAAGGAGGCAACGAGCGACAGACAGATACGGAGTAAGGTATTTACCAAACATTTCGCTTGAACAAAGTAAAAACAAACACAAACACAACACAACAAAGTTAATTATCGGTTGCAAACTCGAGGGGGCTGAGTTCAGGGACTTCGATTTCGCAACTGTCTCCGAGTATAAGCGCGGCATGATTGTAACTGTAGTCTCGTAACGGACATCTCTCATTTGTATTTGGATGTTTTTCCACTAGCCTCGTATAGATGTTCGCTTTTGAAAGGGTAGTCCTCATGGTGGTAAGCTCCTAGGTGCTCTTTAGACTGCTAACACAGCATTCATTTTCACCTTCACTCGCACCCAAAGAAAACAGAAGGATTCAAAACGATTAATTAGAATTTTACCTTCCCTAGGCACGACTTTGGTACAGTTCGAGTGACCCTTCGTACTTCCTCTGTTTGAGCACAGCTGAATCGCTTTTGATTGCTGATCATCTGAAAAGTTCATAAGAATATCGGAAAATTCACATAAACCACAGGAAATTTCTTCACAAAACTTGATTCCAGATGGAGAATAGAAGAATTTCTATAGGTATTCATCTGGCTAAAATTGTAAATGGAGGATTCAAATAGAAATGAATTTTATGCGCAACTTGGCTGTGGGTTGGGGTGGATCCAATTGTCACGCTAACACAAGTATAGTCCAGGGATTAATTCTAGCGTACCTCCGACGAAGCCAACTGAGATTTCGTCCTTCTGATGCCCATAAGTTGATAAGAGTAAAACAGGAGCTCTGACTCATATATCACGTGGCCCTTGAAAGTGGTTATCTAAGTCAAACACGCGTTTAATCGCCATTACGGTTCGAATGGGAGTCGAATGCAGTGCGTATCTCAAGACGGGTCTTTCCAACACCGACAACTTCATCCCTTATCTTTCTATCAAGATAATATTGCAGTTCTTTTAATTACGGTGAAAATTTCGATTCTACGAAATCGATAATTGAAAACAAAGTCAATCGAAAAGCTCTGGAACAATCACGCCAATAGGTTAAAGCTTCAAAGTGGAAATGACTCATTCGCTTGATGGATGGTGCCCATTGTGTTTTGAATAGACTTTCTATGAGAACATAACCTATCATTCATCATGAGAGGTTTCGTGTGGCTCATAAGATGTTACTTTTTATTACCGGCACAAGGAAGCTAGCGTAACAAGCATATTTATTTTCAAACATAATAAAAAGCGTTACAAGTATTCGTTGTCTTAGTTTACTATTTATTTATCTATCGAATTAGGTTGTACAAGCCCCGTATCTCATGTCCCCTCGGGGGGCGCGCGATTCACGCGTGACCCCATTAGAGCTCTTCGCGCACGCAGCATCGTTTCAGTACCTTTCTGTTGAGATGGACCAAATGAATTCGCTGTAGTCCACGGCTTCACCATGAATAGAGCAAATCTTTTTACTATGGCAAAAAAACCCCTTCGAAATTGAGAATTCGCCTCATAGGTCAACAATTTACTTGCCAAACGTTCAAAATACAAATACCTTCAAATTTTTTGATCCTAGTAAATGCAATCCTTCTGTAAACGTGCATAGTTGGTCACTTATTTGCTTATTCTACTTATAAGTTCTTATTTCTTCCGTTATGATGGTAGGCATGATGTTTTGGCGCATTTTATGCGATGACCTCATTATATTGACGCGTGAATCGCACCACACCCCATGTCCCCTCCCTTTGTAATGCATAGTTGCCAGAAAACTGGGCCGAATAAGTGAACGCGCCAAAATGTTCGGCGTTTTCTAGTACGATAGTAAAACAATACATAAATTGGTGGTTCTTTCGAACGATTACGAAAATTGTGCCCCTGCAGTGCCCTGACGAGCTTGCTCTGCGCTGATATTCTCGACGACGACAAGAAGAGGGAAATTCTGTCAGGACTCTGTAGAAGGGAATTTTTCGGCTGAATGGCTCAATTGCCTAAACTGTATTCCAATATAGTTTGGACAAAACAGGGCGGGGTCGGTAAAAAATAAATACAAGTAAATAAACACATAAACACGACGCAACACACTGGAAAAACATGAATAAAGTAGGAAAAGAAATTTAAAAAGAACGTTTCCGTGGGTTATTCGATCTAGAGAAGCTCTGACTACAAAGAATCAGTCCTCCTTTCCTAATAAGAACCTTTTAGGGAAGCAGTTTTAATCGGATAACTTTTTTACTACTGTAACAATACTTCTCTTACTCTTACAGTTTCGATGTCGATTAGTGACGACTTTCCTCTGAAAATTCTACTCTTTTCTCAACCCGTTTGAGATAAGCTTCCCGTAAAATAACGTACTGAAGGGTAACGCGAAGTAGTGGTCTCCATTCCTGATACATGAATGGTAGATCGATGTGAAGAAATGACAGTGCGGTGTGATTTTCAGTTCACCAGAAACCCGTGATTGCATATTTTGAACTTTTGAACCAGTAAGATTATTTCAAACTAACACATACATCTGGTTTCGATAGACCAAAAAAGGCTGGTTAGCTGGAACTGATCAGCTGCATGGAGGCTGACTTCTCGGAGCCATTTTCTCTTCTAATGGATGAGTCCGAATGAAAGTTTGAAGTGGTTTGGATTGCTCAGAGATGTAGAAATTAAATTATGATTTTGTAGCAAGTTCCAAATTTTCTTTATATTGAATTACTTAAAATCTTTACCATAATTTATAATGTAATAAGTAATTAAATATCGATTAAATAATAAAAGTAATAATTCTACGTGACACCGCTTTTTCTTGTGTAAATCAACGGTGTAGAGCTCACAAGGGAGGGAGAGCGGTTGGTACGTGAAGTGAGGGAAAAACTGCTGTGATCTTGTTATGTTTGAGGGAATCAGTTGGATATCAAAAGTGGTGAAGGCATTTTCAGTACGAAATGAGCTGTCGTTTGTTGGGAGGAGAAGAAACAGGAGAGAATGAAGAATGAAAGGGGAAAGAATGAAGAAGGGAAGGCAAATTTCTTGTTGTTGGTAATACGTAGTATTCTTAAGTTGCTCACGTAGTCTGTTGGAGTAGGATCTGGCCTCGACAGTAGAGAGTCGAACGAGAAACGGATTTTCGAGCCGAGCGATGTTCCAGACTGTGCTGAAGTGGGACGGGAGAATCTGAAAAAAGAACATGACAAGTAGGCATCATTACATGGCTATATATCCTTCTCGTTAGTACCATCAGGAATGTGGGAATGTGTCAGAAATAATGAGGCTTCGGAGTTTTTTATCTCGTTTATCAGCTGTTGTTGAAGAGGAATGTGCTACCAGGTAGAGATGGGGAATGAGCTGAGGGAAGGCTTACGTGATCATGCTAATCGTTCCCGTGGAAATGGAAAATGAGCGCTTTAGGTACTCGAAGTCTCGACCTTTTGTCATGGATATTGGGTGCCAAAGATTCATCACAATCCTTTCATTGGTGCAATGTTGACGACGAGTTCAACTAGATAACGTCAGTCAAGCGGTGGTGTGAAACCCGAGACGATTTTTTGGTCTCTTTTGCAAGCATCCCGTGTTTCCTAGGGCTGATCGGGATCAAGTTGTTGGTTGGAATAAAGAAATGGGTTGGCTTCCAGTGGCTTCCACGAATCACAAATATTCAATTGCTCTGGGAATATACATAAGTCTGAGCAAAGCATCTAACGTTTTCCTCACAGATCAATTAATACTGCACTCTTTTTTCGTTCGATATCGAGACGTGCTACAAGCAACAAAGAATGATGAAAGGGATAGAAGCATAAATCTTCGGAACAGAAAAAACCTAATGTCGGTAGGGTTGAGCTGAGGAATTGGAGTGTTCCTTTGTGGGGGCACAGCTTTGCCCAGGGCGTCCTGATGTTTCAAATAGATAGCATCTGTTTTGAGGATTCTAAAGAACCAAGAAAAATGGTATAGACGATGGAGGGTCAAGGTTCCATTCAGGGAACGGAAACCCAGCTTCTCTTCATGAAAATGAACATTTTATGCAAAACGAATCTTGCTAAGGGACCACGAATCTCGTTAAGACGTTACTGATTCAAGACAAAATAATTTTTGAGCAATTCTGTCGGCAAAAAAGTTCTCTCCATAAACGTCCTTGCTAGCGATTGCTCGAGCTACAACTGGGGTCATTCATCACAAGAAAGCCGAATATTTAAAAGATTGAGGCAAAAGATTGAGGAAGAAATGTCAACAGTTCACAGGAACAGCTGAAACAATTCAAAGGTCTTGAGACAGCTGAGATTTGACGATAAGACGAAGAAAAAGCAATGTTGAAGCATGATATATCTTTCTTTTTGTAGTCCTAAGTGTTGATCTCATAGCACCGTGCTGATCGGGACTCCTAGACGTCATTCGCACAAACAGACCTCATTTTATCCACCATTGTCGCTTGGCAGAGGAGAGTTCAGCCACTTCACGTTAGGCGAGGAGTTAGCTATGTGAGGATTATATGACTGTCGTCATTTGCTCTTCGCAACATCAACTTTTCAAAATGTCTACACAAGACGAGAACAGCTTCGAAAAAACGAAGCACTTGCTTCGTGGGAGTTCTTAGAAAGTATGACTATGACTTCAGCTGTTGAAGTGATCTCGGAGCAGGGAGCTCTTCAGTTTTGCTGGTTGATTCACCCTCTGTACGTATTCATCGAGGCTTTCGATCTAAATTCGGTACACTCGCAATTTTCTGAGACCATGCCGTATCAAAGTTGTGCCTGTGTTTGTGCAAGGGATATTAAGACTTAAGCCGAGTGATCGCTTCAAGGGGCTCAAATGACGATTGGTCGAGACGTTCGATGCATGGAGCGAAAAGGTAAGGGCAGCGCCTCGCGCCATTTTATCGTTCTCACTCCGAAAACAGAGAAGATGCAGAAAGGTCCGTCAGAAAGCATACACTCGAAGTTGCGAAAGAACCATTGCTCACACAAAGAAGGCGGATATGAAGTACGGAAGAACCCCGTTAATGCAGACTTTTAATGGGATGACTACAGAACATCGTAGATACCGATCCCCGGAAAGCTACTTCACTTTAATGGCGGTTGATTCTCTATGACCGAAACGAAGGAGCGACCACGTGTGTCAGGGTGCCGTGGAGCTTTTATAGAGCATCTTTTAGAGGGAAATGATCCAGGATCTGGCTTTTAAGATTGAGTCAAACATTCAGCGGTGCGTAGCAAGAAAGACTGGCTTTTCGTTCTGGTACAGCGATGACTTGATGATTCTGTGAAGGACAAGTCATCTGGTTGGCAACAAAGAAAATAACTCGCTGAAAAGTCAAGAACCCAACAATTAAGGTATCTCATAGCAGGAATCTCATGTAATTTGAGACGAACTGAATGACGCTCTCTCAACATCGAAGCAACGAAACACTTGCCATCGACTAAGTTACAAGAAAAATGTCGGCATGCTTGATGTACCCTTTATGTTGAATGGAAAGAGAAGTCCTCTCAATGGTTTATCATTGAGGTTTCGATAAAAAGTACCGTTAAGTGAAAATTTCCTCCTCGATGCCGTCTGTTTCAATGCAGCATACTACATCTTTCGAATTCCGATCCT
Organism: Haemonchus contortus; assembly: GCA_000469685.2. NCBI lineage: Eukaryota > Metazoa > Nematoda > Chromadorea > Rhabditida > Trichostrongylidae > Haemonchus > Haemonchus contortus. The sequence goes on from LS997564.1 coordinate 35,307,277, forward strand.
TCGAGTGGGATCAGTCTTTCTCAATGGCGAATATACATCCTCATAGGATGAAACTGCAACAATACACGGTGACAGAGCGTCCCTTTGGAGATCGGAGGTTCTGTGGTGCATGGAAGGGAATTGATTCCTTAAGAATCGCGAAAGCACTATTCAATAGTAACTGCCCTATGCTGATACTCCCAGTGGTTGGAAGGATAATATCAAATTCAAGCTCAATGAATTACGAGGACAACTGTAATTTTGGAGTTGATGTAGCCTTCACATCCACCATGAAGTTGGTCTAATCTTCAAATACGCGAAGCTTTGCTAGCAGTGGTTACGATGATAGTCAGACAGATCTGTTCAACCTTCCTTCCACTGGATGTTTCGATGAAGGGGATATGGAAGGTTTGAGTCAGCTCAACACCTGTCCCAAGTGGCTGCTTTTAGGTATTCCTAGATTTTTTCTAAAGGACTCTAGGATGGATAAGTCTATCCCGCTAAGAAATCTTTTTTTTTCTACCGGATTTCAATCTGATTACTCGCTTCAAGCAAATCCCACGATAGGCACAAGAAAGCGCTGATCATAGCGCGAGTACCATGGGATCTGAATGTCGTGAATACAGGAATGTTCCAAATGGTTATCTACAGAAGAATGAAGGTGACATGTATCGCTTTCCTTGACAGAAGATCATTTTTGTAATGCTGCAAAAGGGCGTTTTCATGATCAACAGTGATTTCTCAAATTCAATGTATTTAAAATAGAGTAAATCTTTCATGTTCGCTATCATCATCGGATTGCTTTTGATAGATCGTCGAGCAGCAGCTAGGATGAACGCAAACGGGCTCAAGGTATTCGAACTTGCGGAAATGATAAAGAGTTCAAGTTCAGGAAAAAGGAAGTATTGCTACCACCAGAGGTGCGAAGTCAGATGTTGATCGCGGAGAGCTTTTTGACAGCGGTCGTTAAAAAAAATGAGAGCGGCTGTTTATAACTAGCCGTTAATGTCTTGCAAATGAAAATCGATTGTAGTAGAGTATTCTGCCTGAGTGGGTTCGCCACTGTCAAGACCAAGACCCGAATTGTTCAAGTGGTAATGGGAGGAAGAGGTAAAACTTTCGGAATATAACGGAGACAAGTGGGACTAAGTAGGCCCGGAAGGCCCATGGCTGAAGATAGCCCATGACTGCTTTGATGAATATCATAAAAAGAAGACGAAGGGATAACGAAGACGAAGAGATAGATAGAGAGAGAAGAAGGAGGGTCAATAACATGGAGAGAAGAGGGGCAAGAAGTCTCAACAGATCAAATTATTATGGTGACAACTATGAAACTTTGTATTTTCCTGGCACTTCAAACATTTATCTTAAAAGCGAACTTCTGATTTTTGTGAGTGATTCTTATTATAGAGGAGGAGATTTAGTATTTTGTGATCAGTAAATAACCGAATGAGTACTCTTTTTCCATAAAAAAATAGACAATTATATTTCCAAAAAATTTATACAGCTACTTTGTTGCCAGCCTAATGTTCGACCTTCAAATAACGCAGTTGGCTTATTGATAGGTGAAAAGCCCATGGATCAGTATAGAGAAAGATCCAATCAGTCTCGACACTTTTATTAGAAGGATCAGATCGATTGATTGGATCAAATGCATATTAACGGTGTAGGCGATGATAGGGGGTTCGAAGGACGAACATCTCCATGGCTGTACATTTTTCCATAAAAGGACTCGATTGCACATGAGCAGGTGGGAGTAAAGCTATAGTTTTGTTGAAATTGAGTTATATTTATTAGTAGAGTGAGAAATGTGCATAGTATTCCCCGTATTTCTTTAGTCAACTGACTATCACAATTCCGAGCAGTGCCGAATCCTCTAGGCACCTTTATGCGGATACAGTCTACCTTTCGTTCAACGTGCCTGCAGCCTACCTTCTGATTTGAATCTTGAGATATTAGGAGAGTCTCATAGCTTGTGAGAGGTCAACAATCTGTCTTTGTCCAAAGGATTTTCTTTTGCAGAAGGTTTTGCCTCCGATGGGACCTACTCAGTAATTTGCTTTTCGTAGTTGGAGCATCATGGGTTCGTGTAAACCCGAAGACGTGGGTCTTGCGGGATCGTCACCCACGGGTTGTATATAACAATCGATTTTACTAATCGAGGTTTCTTAGAAAAGGGTACTTACATAACACGGACCCATTGCTGCCAGAGAATTTCACCTTTCTGTTTCTAAAACTTTGAACTCTTACCAGGGAGGGTAGTCTACTTATCTTGGAACTTTGAATTCAGACCCAGATAAATCGATAGTGTTTTGAATGCTGGGGAGGGTAGCCTAATTATCTTGGAACTTTGAATTCAGACTCAGATAAATCGATAGAGTTTTGAATGCTGTCTACGAAAATGGAAATTGAAACTGCAAAATGATTCTCCTTAAAAAGTTATGGGGGCCCGAATTTTGCTCGACAGTAGTATCAATTGTCTGAAGAAATGTCAGAAAACGTTTAGAGAGCCTTTGATAAAATGAAAAAACACTTTGCAAAAGTGCGGACAATGCCGGGAGGGACCCCTCATTTTACGCCCACGAAGCGAGACCACTACCACTAGGTCACGTGGGCGTTTGATATGGAAGCGACGAGTTCGCATTTTCAATTGATACTACTGTCGAGCAAAATTCGGGCCTCCATAACTTTTTACGGAGAACCATTTTGCAGTTTTGATTTCCATTTTCGTAAACAGCATTCAGAACTCTATCAATTTATCTGGGTCTGAATTCAAAGTTCCAAGATTAGACCTTTTTAGGTGTCATGCAGTCTTTGTTGAGTGTAGGACTTCTGCATGTAAGCCTGCTATAATACATCTGCTCGACTTACCACCCTTCAGGGTTATCTACATCATTTACAAACCCAAAAACATCTAGGCTTGCTGCACGGCAGGTGGTCAACTTGAGTTTTGAAGCATTGCACAACAAGCTTTTTCTGCGGCATAGTCTATTCATTTATCACGGTTGTGGGTCTTGATTACTAGTGGAGGTTCACGATCGGACGATTGAGAATCGGAGCTGAAAGGAACTTTCAAATTCACTTCGACATGCACAGGATTGGGTGAATAGCATACACTTTGTCGAGGGACCACTGGATTCTGAATCGCAAACTGTGCAGGCGATTAAAGAATGGCTGCGGAAAGAAATCGCAGAGCTTCAGCCCTTCTCGATGCTGCCCAGCTTCCCCGGTTTAGCCGTAATCGCCCAACGGAGTCCGGCCACGACCCCGAATATGTTTGTGAAATAATGGGAAGTTGATGGTACTGTCGCTTCTTTTGTGTTTTGCATTTGTTTTTGTGTTGCGTCGGAATTGGAACGCAATATTCAAATTTGGTCTGGATTAGGTTGCTGTCTCAACAACAGGGTGGATTGTGTTTACTTGAATGCCTTTTACAAATACAGCACAACAACTGAGTTTTGTGGTACAAAAGAAAACACTTTCAATTGGCCTCAGTGCCTCTTCCCCTCGTTCAGGTGTCTAGCACTCGTCCACTACTCGAGGTAAAACAACAACAGATAAACAAGAGCGCCAGATTTCCAGTTGAACAGGTCCTACCGAGCTTAGTCTGTACGCTTTCGAACCAAGAGAATGTATACGGCCCATACAATTTGTAGTGCCGTCTTCTACATACAGATTGCTGGTGTAACTCAAAACGGACGGGACTAGGTTAGGGCCCCATTCCATCAGACCTGTGATTTATAGGGATAGCCACATGGTTGACATTGATTGGGAGTTTCACCTACTAGGTCTAGTGGATGTTTGTGACCAGTATTCTTATTCAGATCCCCACACTCCAATGGCAACCTGGGAAGGCCGGTTTACTATTCTCTCCTCATAGAGCGCAGTACTAGTTTAACACATTTCAGTATGTTCCGTAATGTTGTGACTCTTCTCGCCTGTTCCCTTCTGTCTCTCTCCTCTGCCATTGACGAATATCCAGACTATGGAAGTGATGACGGTGTTACCACGAATGATACCGAAGCTTATGGAGTGATACTCGATTATAGCGGCAACGGAGAATTCGTCTACGGAGGAAAGAATGACACTGAATATAGTGAAGTGCCCACCTACCTCATCGTGGGGATTCTCACTCAGGTTAATTTCTGTAGCAGGGTTGTTTGTGGGAAATGAAACGTCGTCTCAACTGAACCGTTATCTGCATAGAACATTTTATAGGTGGTCAAAGTGCTCCTACAACTCGTGTTCGAAATTCAAGGACTTGGTGGCAGTCCTGGAAACCAAAGTAATATGGACATGTTGGGATCCGGCACTGGCACTTAGAATTATTGCTAGGGCATTTATTTTGTCAGAAATAAAGTTCCGATTACTAGTTCCGATTACTATCATCCCATCATGAGCCTTTATCTTTGCTTTTGGCATTTTATTCTCCCTTTGAGAAAATTTGGTTTATTCTGTTCTAAAAAGATTCAATTATCGAAAAATACGTGATTCTTTCCAAACAGCTGGTTTTGGCTAGCCGATATGGCTTACAAAAGGTTTCATGGCCTTAGGAGGTTTGGCTTCACTCGTCCCATTTTGGAACGACTGGAAATTACGGTAACAAGGTGGAATTTCTGTTAGAGGGCAATGCAGCAAAAAAAGAAAATCAGCAAAAATTCATGCACAGACAATCAAGGATAAAGTGAAAGCTAAAGTTTCTTGGGGGTTTATCAATCCCGTTTGAGGAAATCCCCCTTCCAACCATGCCTTCCATCCCTCCCGGCTCGATTAACTGGGACCAGACTCGTCTGGAAGATGAAAGCACGGACTTATACACTGGCTAGCCACAGCAGATCATTGTATGAGACACACACGGTTTCAATACGTTGCTACGATTCACGATTCTGAATGAAAGTCGAATGCAGGGCGTATCCCTCACGCGGGATTGATCAATGCCCGAAAACTTTATCCACTTCATTTTACACAACAATATTAAACGGAGATTCCTCGACAACCAATATTTTTCGAACATTCTGGACCGTTATTGATTTGATCGCTGATAGAAGTAAATATCAGAAAGCATTTAGAGGGATTCGCAGAGTTAGATCTTGATGAGGAAATCGCTTCAAATCTGGCACATTGGCTTAATTGGAAGTGTCTGTAGGAGTTCCTCTGGTTAGGGTTGTTCATCAACCGAAATCTTATGTTAGATGGATAACGAAAAGATTTTTGCTGAAGAAAATAATGAATCTGGGGCTTTCGACAGGTACCTAATCCTGTGAATACCCATTTTGAGATGCGCCGCGCATTTGACTCTATTTGGTATCATGACTAGGGGCCTTTCTATCTGCCCTGACCATATCTGTCCTGGCATATTACCAACACAATAACTTGTGGGGTAAGAAGATGTCATTGTACCCATCCACTCAAAGGGTAATCAGTTCAGTTATATCAAATGGACGAAGGCAGTGTTGGTCTGCAGAAACATTGATCCGAGATTCTACAAGTGAATCGTACGGGTTTAACATTTTGATTACCGAGATTTCTGCATAGGACGAATGTGCGGCTCACAAGGATAGTCTAAGGGACGCTGTCGGGTCGAAAAAACAGTTAAGATATGGTGTACGAGTTGTTGAGCGTTTTAAAATCTGCAGAGGTTCCACTATTCACACCGAGACCCACACCTTGCACGCAGGCAGCTCACTGCCGCCAGATGTATGCAACACATCCACTAAGCCATACCATCATCCATCGAACTGCTTGTATTGATGATTATATGTATTGCAAGAGGACGTCGAAGAACAAGCATGGTTATTACAGAAAAGTAAAAAGGAAAGTAGATGGGATGAAAGTGGTGACAAGGTGACAAGTTGCAGCAGGTGGCTGCGTGCGTCAGTGACGGCAGATAGTAGGAGACAAACATCACGTCATCACTGAACTGATGCTGTGTCAATTATTTGACGAATGTCGGTAGGCATAAATACCCCCACCCCAGCTCATCCACAGATGTGGAAAAACTGCTGGAAATCAGGGTATAAGAAATCCAAGGTACGCTCAAAAAGCGGGAAGCTAGCTTTTCGAACGAAGCAATATCGGAACTGGTAGAAGTTGAGAAGAAGGAGCAGAAAATGCCGGGTTGAACAGAGCGATTGTGTAAACTTGAAAACTCGCGCTATTGATGGGCTATTCGAAAAGCCACTTGATGGGCTATCTGTGGCTGTTTCCTCAGGTTGTAATAACTCAATTGAATGCTTCATTCAGAGTACAAGCCTGGGAACAAGTAGGTCGAAATTCTTAGGCTATGCACGGATGGGACAGGAAAATAGGGGTTAGAATTTCCAGAACCCATGAAAAACAGGATATGCCACTGCTGCAGATCCAAGCTTGAGATCGGCTGGTAAAAGGTAGAGCCAGCCGCCATCTCCGTCACAATAAAACTCGAGCTGTCGACGTTAACTACCTATTCATGACTTGCAGACTGAACTGGAATCAAGCTCGGCTCGTTCCGTGACGAGCGGTAAATCGAATTGAGTTAGCTGAAGAGCTCAAACCTCACCACGTTAATTGGGACACTGGCGCAGAAAATAGGGCCTACCTATCCGCCAGATTTTCGGGAAAATAATTCATTACATTTGAGATCGTGTTAGTTCTGACGCTTGGAACAAATTTTATAGACCGGTCTATATAAAGGGAGCTTCTCAAATGGTAATTGGCACTAATCGCGAATCCTCGGATAATCTTTGCTTCATACTAGTTGGGAGCACCCTATTTCTTTACCAGTGCCTCCTCTTAACACTTCTATCTTTATTGTTTCACTCGTCCGAATAAATCATTCTTTCCCCTGAGACGTCCCACTCAGACTATAGGCTATGCTTTCAAGCTCATTGGTCACAATCTGTCTAAGGCTGTTCTCAACTCTGTCAGATACAGAGCACTGTCGGGAGTAAAAATGTCGATACCTAATTGATGGCAGGTGTAGTCCTTTGTAAAAGTATATGGAATTAGTTTTCCTACATGATTTTTTTTTTCATTCGCAGAGTCATGGCATGAATTGCAGCGAGAAGTCTCCAGGCTTTCAAGCAGGTCTTCCAAAGAACGCCACAAAGAGCACGAGGGTTGCTCTTCGGATTAATCATCGAAGCGAGACTCGTGTTTGAGCGCTTTTTAGAAATGCTTCTCGTTGTAATGTATGCCATTTGACTCTCCAAATGAGAAAAATCAAGTAAGAAAACTAATCCCACACATTTTACTGGTTCATTTTTTTTAGTTATTACAAAGGGCATCATCTCACGTTCACCGAATACAAACGATTCAAAATCGTCAGTTAATCCTGGGTAGTTTTCGTAGAAAGTATTAAAACCTGGCAGCGCTCAAATTGCCTACCACGGAGGAATCCTCTTAGATCAAGACGAAGCTGAAACTATAATAGATGCTTTTGAGAAAAGCACAGCAACATCCGAGCTGACATCGTCTCGTTTGTGACTAGTGCTCCCAAAAAGGCGGTAGTTCTAGCTGTGGCTAGAGCTCTCTAACTTTACTTTTACATCTTCTTAGTTCCCACCTCTAAGATGAGTTGATGAATTTTGGTAAAGCTATGCCTATCTCTGGTTTTAGCCTATAATATGATCAGACTTATTCGCCACAATGAATCAATAAAGTCACCTCTCCCGTAAGATTGATCCAGTAGGTATAGGGAGAGATGTGTGACTGGGAACACTGACGCGGGTGTTGACTGATAATCCAACCGCCCCAAGATTTCGACTAATCGCTCATCTTTGCAATACACTTTGGAAATAAAATAATGAGCTCTTTTTCCGCAGCTGATACTTGAGGCTCCCTAACTGTGAAACAGGTTTTCATGGGAATGACCAGAATCGTTTATATTCTCCTTACCTACTCACCTACATACTCACCATATGAGTGGGGAGGCATTAGCGTTGATGTTTAGTGCATTTCTGATCAGAGGACATGTTTTTGAACCAAACATTTGGTGTACTTATGATCGAGCTATGTCATAAAATAGGAGTCCAGCATAGATCAGATCGGGTGGCAGGTTTATGCAGATGCCAATATTTGCAATATGAAAACAGTGGCATGGTGAAAAACTCGCAAGGCACCATGTTAACAGTAATAAAGACGAACCAGAAAGGGTTCGAAAGTCGAACTTACGACAGAAAAGTATTTGAAGGCACAGTTAACAATAAATTTGAGGTCTATGTAGAAGTTGAAAAGCGTGAATGTCGATGGAGAGTAGTGCATTGAAAGGGAAGAAAACAAGCAAATCTGTAGAATCCATGAGATCCGAGGTTCTTGGAAGTAGGGAAAATCGAGGGTTGAACGACGTTATCGTGATGGGAATGGCAGAAAAAAGGAATTTGGACGGGGTCTCGAAAGCCGCTGAAACTCGTCCACTTCTGGGTGTGACCGTCGACGAACCTGGTCTTTAAGCCCTAATCTAGCCGTCTTCGAACCCGACAGCGCCCTATATGGCCTATTTGGAGGTCACAGGCTCGTCCTAGCTGTAACTTTTGGGAGCCTTTTTTCGGTAAACTATGTCCCTTATTTTATGGGATATTATGCCCAGAGTACAGGATATATTCAAATCATGGCAGTGGCTGATTATGAAGTCATGCTACCATTTTTGACCACGCAGAGTACGTATGATCAGCTCTTTCTCGGAAATGTAAAAGAAACCCGACGTCAGCCGCTACATGCTCTGTGTGATCGAATTTCACCTGCAATTTTCTGCGGAGGAAATGCTAAGATCCTGTGAGTGAATCTGGGCCTGCTTGGAGTTTTTAGGAAAGTTGCTAAGATGTACGGTCTGGAAGGTACAACAGACATTCCCTGAAATAAGGTGTAGAAGTTGCTCTGGGCAATAGCTTCAGGCGCTCGTCTACAGATTCAGTAGACGAACTCAGAGCGGTCAGGAAGGCTACCCGGAATATCCATGGATTTCACCAAGGAACCGATAAAGGAGGCCAAGCAATAATGTCGGTATGATGTTGCAAAAAAATTGGTGGAAATCCAACAAAAACAGCGACAGTGATGTTTTGCTTTAATTAATCTAAAAAAGCTGATCCTTGAGCGTGGACGCCAGGACGATCCAAGATGACTGTGCAGCACTTGCTCGAATCGATCTCGAAATGCTATTTTCGTACTCGGAGAGAGAAGTTTTAAGGAAAGAGCGTCCTCAAACACTTTTACGAAAAGTCCACTATTTTGATGATGAATTTTCAGACGAGGGAATTCATTTACTTGTGGACTCTCAGCGAAAGCTTGGTATTTTTGACCAACGGTTCTCATTTCAGAGAGGGTAGTTTTGTTTGACAGCGTCATTGAGTTTGGAAGTTGTGCATCCTAGGCGCGTTTTGGCCAACCATTTCCATGCTTTAGTCGAACTTCATACACTTTATTTCCGACAATTTCCATATGGAATGCTACAGGATGGGCGAGTTAGTACATTTATGTACATATATGGTAACATTCAATACTTCGCAGACATATAACCCATATGAAATTCACAATCCAGTACGATAAACATGTTTTCGAAACAATACTGATTTAAAATACTGGTCCAGGTCTTAATACTCTACAGCAAATAAATTCGGTAGTATAAAAGGGAAACCCAATTGCATTGGCCATCACATCATCTCCTCTTCGCTTCCACTTGGCAAACTCTCCTACACGAATCCTCCAGGTACTCTTCGGAAATTCGACTAGATTCGCGTCATTTGTTGGATGTAGTCGGCATCGTTGAGCTCTTTTCGGCCATGAACAACCTCTTGCTCATGGTTGAGAGGAATTCCGACAGTGGCTTTTCGTTTTCGACGGCTTGATAACTGCTTTTTGATTCATTTGGGCCCTATTTGGGTTTTTTGTTCATGTTCAGCGATAGACCACGAGCAGCTTCTGCAGATGACATATTTGAGTCGAGAAGTTGTACCCAAACGTATTCCAGAATGTTCCATCACGTTGTTGCCTTCATTGCTGCCTTGGCCGTCTACCATGTTGCTTGCCAAGTTGGTGGTAACAGTACCAGAAATGGTACTCTCAGTGGAAACGGCACCAGAAATGGCACAGGAGGTGGCAATGGCACAGGAGGTGGAAATGGAACTCAGGACTATGAGGAGATTTACTTTATAAGTGCAGACCTTGTCGCTGGCGTTCTCTATCAGGTTGGGAATTTGGCAAGTGAGTTTACTCTGCGGAACGGTATACAAGGCAATGTTATAGGTCGTTAGTGTACTAATTGGTCTTATCTATGCACTCGGAGGATTCGGATATGGATATGATGGAGGAGATATGGGCGGAAACTCCACAAATATGACCAATTCTACCAATATGACTAGACCTTTCTAAGGATTCCACTGTATATGATATTCATGGGATTGTTTGTCATTTATTTCCACAGAAATAAAGCTACCCACTAACCAAATTCGAGCGCTCCCGTTCCCCTTCGAGAAGAGTTTTATCAGGTCTTACTAAATCTTATATTGGTGAAAATAAACATATAATCTGATTGTGAGTTGAAACAAAAGAAGAATAAGCAGTTAAGCACGGGAACATCCTCTAATACATACTATACGCGTACACTTCCCAAGTCGCTCAGTGCAGCAAATCTCGATATATGTCGACAAAGTCAGCAGGAGGAATTGTTCAATTACATGCTCAATTTCACTACAGTCTAAGTTGTAATGAGAAAAAGTTTTCGGTTTGCCAGCTTGATTGAATTTGTTCATAATCATTGCGGTGGTTGGTTGGGAAATCTGTTGATTTGAACTATCCTGGAGGTTATGGCCATACCATTGATTGGCTAAGGAAGATTTGAAAGTTGGAATAGGATAGTAGCTGGGTGATGTTTATCGGCATAGCTGCTACCCACATGTATGCAATAAGATGAAATCCCGGGAAAACTTCATCCATAGAACACCTTCAATTACTACCTGACTCGTCTAGCTAGAGGTAAGCAATGCTTATACAGCAGTGCACATATATATGCATCTGCAAGACATTTTAAAAAAAAAGGCTCCCAGTAAACCTTTAACACGTTGACGACGATGTCGGTCAATGGTGACCGACAGTACTGTAAGTCACCCAAGTGAAGAAATTCTCAGGTTTTTTTGTTTCATATTTCACATTTACTTATTTACTCACTAACTTTGGCGTCGACCCATGATCCTTCAAAACCTACGGTTTTTATGGAAATATTAAGTATCGAGTCAGGAGTCATACATCATATCAGATAACCATTAAAATTTTAATTCCTTCTAACAATCGGCGCCTTACCTCTAATCTTGTTCCCGCCAAACGTTTAAATAGTGCCTCCTATGAATGTTCACAAATCAAAGCTTCATACACCGAAATGGTCTAAAAAGCCCCATGTTTTGGAAAATTCATTCAAATTTTAACAGAACACAAGTTTTTCTTTTGTTTCCAAGAGTTTTTACTTGTTTCACACAAATAATAGCTTATTACTTATGAATACAGTGAACTAAATTTGGTTTCTGCTCCGTGGGACCATTTCTGCCAATGGTGACCGACGATTAGTCAGCGCTTTCAACGTGTTAAACAATACGGCAAGATGCTTAAAGGCATAAATTACGACGTTTTTGATGTATTTATTTGAGTGAGACAGGTGCAAGTGATGGTGCATAATAATACAAAAGTGGCGGTTAGGTCCAAAGAATGGCTTTTTTGAGAAATATCACAGTAGATAGTGCTACTGAAAAGTCTGTAGTAAGGTAAGTATGTTTTACGACATTATGGCGACGAGAGCTGCATACAGGTGGTATTTGGATATTAAGTGGTATTAAGTATGCAAAAAAAGATTTCCATCGCCCCCAAAGATAGTAAAGGCTGGTAACGACCAGCTCTTTGATTTCCAGCGTGTGTGCTCCATTGTGAGTAGTGCAGTTCCACAAGGTCTTTGAAACACGACCACGTCTGGGGAGAGGGGCATACAGTGGAGACCACTTTGGAGCCCTAGTTGTGCCTTATCTGTCGATTTTCGCCCTAACATCGCCACATGTAGCATACTCGGGGGCTACAGAATCCTAGGGGAAATTTCGCAAATCACATTCTTCGTGAACTATGCCTTTACCAGGAATGGTGGAGCATCTAAGTAAGAACTGAATGTACGATTTCTACTGGATAACACTGAATGGGATGAAAACTCAAAGAAATCGTTTAATTTGAAGACTGGTATACTTGTAAATGAACGGAACGGATGCCTAAGCCAAGAAGGAATCAAATTGCTGATGGAATGATAAACGGTGTCGGAAACTGCATGTGATGGCAAATATCAATGGAAAAAGGAAATAGTTATGTAAAGGATGGAAAAACCGTATTGTTTTTAACGGCACTGGACACATGCGATCTCATCGGTCTGCACAAGAAGGGCTCATGGCGACGATGGAGAGTAACAGACAGCATGTTGCCAGTGTCTAGCAAGTCAGGACAGCTGCTTGCATGCTACTGATGCACCGACAACACCTGATCAAAACAATCCACCGTAGACAGGTGATATTGCAATGTGGGCCGTTAGTCAGGTATTCGTAATCACTAACCATTGCAGTGGGTGAAAGATGGGAATCATAAAGTGGAAAGATTTGAATCGCAGGAAACTGATCCCAATAGTAGTCACTTACCCTTGGTACGCAAACTATGGGAGACCCGAGTTTTCCAAAGAAGGCTCGATTCATTGATTCATTTTGGAGACAAACGTTAGCGGAAATCTGTCTAGATTCGATTTTAGGACCATATACATATGTCTAGCAGCTCTACCCCACCTCTTCCAGAAGAATTTAAGAGTAGTTTTCGGTCATACAATCATCGATCTTCACCTGTGAGCATATGCCCACTCGACGGCGGTTTTCCCTGTGGAAGAGTCATTCCATGTTTTCTAGGAGTTATGATGATGTTTGCGAACATTCTTTGCTGTGGTAACACCTCATATGAGCCCTCATAATCCGATCGTTCCTGCCTTGAGTTCGTTCTCGTAAGCCGCAGGTAAAGTCACGTACTAGTGCAAAAGATGTCTTTGGATTGCTAATAATCATCCTCAGGTTCATGTTTCCGTTGAAATCTTCTTGGTGATCGATTAGGCTCTTTGCATTTGAAATACTTAGGTTATAGGTTGGATTCAGTGTCCTACTAGGGACTTTCGAGGAGTAGCTGAATATCGTATCGATGTGTTTCTCTTCTAGGGAAGGGTTCAAATCTCCAGCCAGAGAAATTTCGATGTTCGATGACCCCACGAGGAATTGGAGTCTATGAAGTAGGTTGCTGATGAGAGGCCCATCCTGGAACAGCCCCCTCATCACTATCCCTCTCTCGATTTGCTTCATGTCATCTCTCGCATGTTCCACTGATCCGATGCTCACGTTCCAGTCCCTGATCTGGCCTAGTTTGGGACTGGTCAGATGTAATCCCATATAGCTTTTTTTAATTTTTCCAAGATAATTTTTAAAGTATGTTATTTCTCAAATTCCTAGTGTTCTCACTAATACTTGGCAGCGAAATAGGCAAAAGCTGGATTACAGGGCTATGGGTAAATAAAGTGTTTTCAAAAGCTATTGATGGACCAAAAATCACCCGAGCGTCAATCGTATCTCAGAAACTGTCAATCATTACTATGTAGATGATTATGATAACATCGTAAAGTTAGTTAGGTGGTGGCAACTGTTGTCATGTTAGGGCTCAAGGGGTGTTTATGTAACTAACTCATTCGTATGTCTAGTTGAGGAGGAGGTGGTGTAGTGGCAAGTGGCACACTATCATAAAGGTATGGTCTTGAGTTCAAATCCTCGATCGATATGGGTCTAAGCCAACCGAGCCTTTGATCGTTCCGGTGTATGTTAATTGGTTATGGACTCGTCTGGGAGGATGAAAGCACTGACTGGACACCGGCTGGTAACTACAAGTCATAGTATAGGTCAAATACGCATTCAACCGCTACTACGGCTCTGAATGGAAGTCGAATGCGAGGCGTATCCCTCAGACGGGGTTGATCGGCCGAAGACTCTATCCTTTCAGAGCTTATGTTAAGCTACTGCTTACTATGGGTTGCACAAGCCAAACAAACAATAAAGCGATTGTCAAAAGAAGTGCCAGTGGCGAGAAGGTCGAGGTATTTTTCGATGAATGGAACACTTGAAATGTGCCTCAATTTTGATGGGTTTGAGCACCATGACATGACATGGCAGGTGTTTATTTTGAAAGTTAGATGTCCTAGAGCAATTCTGAAACCAGCTGTTCAACCAGAGGGTATGGCACCGATGATGAGGACAAAAATAGGTAGGAGCGGCTCTTGGGGCTTGGGCATTATCGCTTTGCTTACATGTTACACCAGAGATCACAGTATTCAGACAGTGTTACCAGCATAATCCTCCCATAGGGTCGCCTTTGACTACAATTTTTGAATGCTTCAATGTCTTTCGAGGATTGCATCGCCCAAATAACTGACTGATTGTGAGTGTAGGATTGGAGGGGGACTACCTCCCTCCCATCCTTCGTGGTTAGTTGATGGTACCACTCTGTCTGGAGGGAACAGAAGGAGGATTCACCTGAACATTGGCTTACTATCCCAAGTCATGGTCCAAGCTCCAAAGCCCCATATGCCTAATCATAATCCCAATTTTGGATAGAAGTCAAATGCAGTGCACTTTTTAGAAATGGGATCCAATGATATCGAAATGCACTGTTTTGTATGTTAAGGTATTTAAAAAAAATCTCAATTTTGCATCCAAAGATGTAAAACGGCGAATTCTTCTACGGAGATTCTTCAGGGTACACCCAGATGTTTAGGGTTCACCTGGATCAGTTTTTCATCTTGAAAATGTGTGTTCTATCAGAAATGTTTTTTGTCTGAGTGATAGGTGTGACGAGAGGCGCTGTTATTACAACTGTGGTCGAGTCGGACGGTGGAAGAAAAACGGTGTGAGATTGACGAACCGCTCGTATTAGTCGCAGCTGTTGTGCCACAAAGATACTGCTCGGATTTCAGTTGGGTTGGCAAGCCGAAAATCGGAGGTCAGTAACGGAAAGGACTCGGAGGGTGAATATGAGAGGATCTTTTGCAAATAGCCAAGCAACATAGAGCATAAAAGGCCCTCATGATCACTTGAGAAACCTTTTTTTGTAATCAAAGCCAAATTCATTTATTTTTCTATTCAACAGTTTTTGTATTTATTATATTACGATAATTCGACTGCATTCTTTTCAAAAACTATTTTTCCATGAAGACGAAGGAAAACTATAAGTGGGCCCCTGAAGGTATTCCCACAGAGAGGGCTTTGCCCGTTTGTAACTAGTACTCCTCCAGAAACTTGTAAGATATTAATTAACCCTGGCGAAGGGGTTGGAGAAATAGGGATGGGTCAATGGTCAGAAGGGATCGGGCTGATAGCAGGTGCTCATTTACAACCAGGTTTTATTCTTACCAGAATTTCAGAAAAACGATCTTTAGGTAATCCAGCAACTCAAAATAAAGGGGAGACGGGCGTTGGGAACGATTTTGGGTAATCGTTTTGCCGCACGCGGCTGTCGCGGACCACTCATTCGCCGTTATAACAGCTCTAGCGTTCTTCATACAGCCCAATCGATATGAGATCATTATTTTATGCATGATTCTACTATTAGTACTTTTGTTCTTGTATTTCTTACCCACTGCTGCATCCTGCTACAATCCTTCGCGCGCGACGCCCCTCTCACCGCGACGCGACCATTTCGTTCCTAACGCACCACACCCGAAATAAAGGACGGCCTGCTTTCCATGTGTTCTAGCGATATGCTAGGGATAAGCCCATACCCGAAGCACTTCTAAGTAGCTAGGCGTAAGTGAGCTTCTTACTTCGGATAGTATTTTGCTCGGTTCTCAACAACGGATTGTCTACCGGCTCTTTCAAGGTGTCTGTTTTGAGCAGTCAGCGCTGGCAACGATATGAGATCGCTCAAATTTCCAAAGATGAAGAGATCAGGTTCAATTAAGAATTCAGAGGTGAAACAAATAGGGTCGGAAGAAAAAACAAGAAATCGAGTTGAAGGGTGAAAACAGCTCGGCTTGAGGGCACTCCTGCAGAGGCTGGACACGGGGATTGGAGCCATTAGTCAAACAACGTGTAACAATGCAGCAACAGCAGCATCGACAGCATTTCTCTATGTTATTTCAGCTTCTCATTTGAAACATCACTCATCAAGAATTCACTGGAACAACTGCGCTTGGATAGTGGTGGAAGTGAGGGAAGTTTCTTGAAAAATAAATTTAGAACCCAAAATTTGCCTCCCCAACATGCAGCTCTTTTGATCCTGAAGTGTGTTCGGCTCTCACTGGAGCTATGTAGTCCGGTCAGTTTGGGAATCAAATGGGCAGGTTACGTTAAGGAACAAGGAAAGTTGTTTTTACTGGTAAATATTACTAAATCAACAAAGAAGTTTTGATTCAGACGGAGTTCACAAGGTTTACCCACACAGTATCTTGCATTCACAGTGTACAATCTATAACTTATAACATTAGCACGCCCAGAGGGCGCTATCGTTTACCCTTAAAGACTCAGTTTACGATAAAAATGGTTTTAGAAATTCTATTCAAAGCTGAACCTGTGATCCTCAAATCTAGCGCAGGGGACGATGTCGGGTCCAGAAACAGCCTGAATAGGTCGTTCTCAAGGCCCCACAAACGGCTTGGCTGACGAACACACCCCAAGGTGGACGAGTTTTCACGGCGTCGTTAAGGTTGTAGAGGTTGCATCATTTGGTACCAATGGGCAGCGCGTGCTTCATTATTAAACGTTTGCTATGTAAGCCTTGCCCAATATACTCCATTCAAGCTATACAGTTTTTTGATCAGGCTTGGCTCATTCTTACACCAGCCATTATTGTTTTGTTTCGCTTTTTGGTAATTCACAGGAAATAATTTAATAGTTTCCTAGGACTGTTTCAGTTCATATCTCCAACTTCAAATTGTAGTTATAGGGAATTGGTATTAAAAGTCGGCTAATATATATGTATTACAATCTATCAACAAAAAATCTAAGTCGTGGGAACATTGGCTGACATTGTTATTACTTCGCAACTGAATTGGAGACTAGATTGTCTTCCTCCCCCTTGTGGTATAAAGTCTTCAAAAATGTTGTGGAAGATATCCCCTCAATGACCACCCCATTACCTAGGCCGGATGCACCCAGATCCTGCAGTAATGATGAGTATGATTGTTCTGAAAAAAACCTCCCAAACGGTTCAAGTCATACATGATGAAGCCTTGTGCTGAGGGTGGGGGAGGGGTCGGATTTATCCCTCATTGGGGGTCATCTGTACAGAGAAGAGCTATGCCTACATAAAGGATTGGGTTAGGTGGCCACGAAACTGAGAGCAGAACGTAGTTCCATTCAGAGCCCATATTTCATGAAATCGGCTCAGCCGTCCTGCAATCCCCATCCGCAATGGTGACCGCACTTTGTTCCCTCCGACTACCACCTGTTCCAGTCTCTACCGCGCCCTCGAGAAAGACGGTACTTCCCAGAAGACATTGACCTTGAAAACGATCTCAGACTCTTTTGACGGCAACCCTTTGACTGGTCTTTAGGCTTGCTGGTTGCTTTACTAGCGAGGAACATACATCGGCCCAATCGTTACTGATGGCGAGTTCTACATTGGGCAGTAAGCTTCTGGTCCGCAGTAAACAATAAGATAAAAAAGTTAGGCAAAAAGTTCTGAAGATACAATGAGTATGAAAGACGTGAGAGAGTATCTGTTGATAGTTCAAGGAGAAAAGCCATGTGATAAATGACAAATTAGCTAGAGATTATCACTTCGCTAACGCTATCAAGCTTGGACTCACCGATGATTGTCATATTTACTATTGAGCGCATCGTCGGTGTACCCATCGGCTAATATTGTGGTAGTATTTGGTGAAGCAGTCAGATGTCGATGCAGCTTGAACATGATGCTCCACCTGAAAAAGGGGAAAAAAGTTCTCAAAATTCCTTATTTTTATTTTTTTTTATCTCAGGACTCATAGAGGTACGTCGTTCTCGGAGTGGCAGAAAATCGGGAGCAACGCGAGGAGATAAGCCTTGTATCTTTTATGGCGAAGGGAGACAATTTTCGGACTGCTCTAAAACCTTGACTTTATGAGACGATCATTTTGGCATATGGGTGCGCATTAAATCGATTAAGTCTCGCATATAAGTCATCTATCAATAAATCAATAGAGGTTTATTTCGGGCTCTAGGATCAATTATTTATATTGCGTCATAATTGGTAATTTCTACCTCTGATTGGATAAGTTCTACTTTTTCTTCATCTACACTCCCTGGGTGCACTCTATGCTCATAAACATCGCACTATCCGTCCTACGAGCCCTAGCCCAGGTCTAGCAAAGCGTGATATCGACCATCCCCAGAGCCATCAATCCAGGGCTACTGAATGGAAGCATGTTTACCCTGGGGTTTGCAACCAAACTAACCCCTTGACGGTTTATGTGGCCCAAACCAAAAAGAAATCGGATGCTTACCCCAACAAGTCATCATTTGATGGTGGTTCTCGGCTATTATCAATCTACCATTTGGGTGTTCCCACACACTAAAATCCCATTCTGGATTGTATGTTTGGGAATGCAACTTCGCTCTTCTACAGAACGTCATGAGGGGCAATCCCATAAATTGTCGGCGTCTTCATCCTACGATGTAGCTGGGCCTGATAGAAACAGACCTATCCCAGAGGAATTGAGGATTGGTTGGCCGTGACGGATACCGAATCAGAATCCAATCCCAGGATTGTGTGATAACGACGATCACTGCTTCGAATCTTGGATCGATATTAACCTAGGTCTACCAGGTCTTCCACTCCTCCGGGGTCGGTTGATGTACGGAACTTGTCTAGGAGGATAAGGATAAGGAGGACATCAAAGATTATGTCTTCACACGATAGGAGCGTTGATATCGGTGATAAAATTTTGAACGAACCAGAAATACAGAACTTGGTGGTCTCACGCCTTCACATGACAATTTCGAATGAATTTGGGTTTTTATAAAGATTTATAAATACAGCGATATCTAAAGGGGTTGATGAGCACGGCGTATGCGCCTTTTGAGAATAGGAAATATTGATCGATTAACGACAAGCAAATGATTAGTCCAAAACGCAATGGCCCAGTGGTGATGGGGAACGAAGTAGGCTGTCAAGTCGCGCAGCCTGTAAACAGCATCAGAAGGTGTAAGCACGCGGCTGCTGCCGTCTGCGTGTTTCCCGAACCCGACGGGGTCAGTCGCAAAGCGGCACGGTTGTTGGAGACTGTGTCGGCGGTGAGGGAATTGACTATCTGAAATATAATCAAAGGAAGGCTTTGCGGTGCCTTCAGATTGTTTCCGCTTTTTCTGCCAACCAAAACTGAATTGGATGGATTTTTAGTGTTTAGCTTCACTTTCCTATATTTTGGCCTTTTTCTGAGATAAGGGAATGAGTAGTGGAATTTCAACAGAGGAAGCCAGTGGTGAGCTTACAAATAGTCAAAATTTCTTTTGAATCAGTGGAATCTCTTTCACATCTTCTGCAACTTGGTGATAATACTGCTAAGTAGGAGCCATAAAAGTTGTTGGTAAGAAGTAATCCAGTGAGCGGTAAGCCAATAACGTTCCAGCAATTTCTTCCCTCTGTTAGAAGTGGTGTAGTCCACTGAAGGTGCCTTTATGGTGTGGGCCAGACAGCCCAAAAACGCTTTTGTTCTATTCGCAATTTACGTCAGGGGCAGGGACTCCGGAGAATTAGCGGCTTCAGTTCTAAGGATTTCCATATCGTATTCCTATTCTATACGCAGTATGTAATATTGAACTGTTAATACTTTCCCACATGTTAGTCTTTGGTGGGAGTTTGTGGCAAAAAATGTCCTTTCTTGGGGATTTGATACGCTGATCTTTTTTTCCAAGTGATATTAATGACTACAAGGTACGATGGTAGCCTTGAAGTTATTATTTCTGTTTACTACTGGATATTCTTGTTTATCTCATTACCAGTCAATGTGCTGCTGCTTTACCTTGTGATAACAAGAAGTCCACCATCATTTTGCCACTTCAAAATCCTTCTTATTAATATGGCATGTAACCAAATATGTGTTACAGTGATGGCATTTTTTAATCAAGAAAGGTAATTTTTCCTCTTCTGCTCAGCTCTCTGAGCACCCAGCAGAATAGTCTAAGTGTTTTGATGGCAGATAACGAGAAGAAAGTGAAGTCTTTAGGCATTAATCAATCCCGTCCGAAGGATTCGCCCCGCATTCGACTTTCATCCAGAATCGTAGTGGCGTATTGAATGCGTATGTGGCCTATACAATGACTTGCGGTGGCTAGCCAATGTACAAGTCAGTGCTTTTATCCTCCCAGACAAGTTGGTACCACTTCACTGACCTCAGAGGATGGATGGCTTGATTGGCCTAGGTGGATATGGATCCGGGATTCGAACCCATGACCATACGTAGGCGATAGCCGCTTGCTACGACCCATATCCTCGCTTGATGGCAGGTAGGGAAGCAAACCAAACCTTCCATGCCTCTGGAGCAGGTCAATTGGTGCCAGACTTGTCTGGGAGGATGAAAACAGTGTTTTATCTATCGGCTAGCCACTTTAAGTCATTGTATAGGTCGTATACACATTCAATTTCTGCTGAGCAGATAAATTGGTACCGGTTTACCTACTCCGGATTCTGAATGGCAGTCAAATGCGGGGGCGCATCTCTGGGTGGGACTGATCAAAGCTCAAGAACTTAAACTTTTCTCCTTTATGAGCATCCCCTTTGTGGGCATCCCCATGTTGACAACCGAAGGAAGTCATCAACATCTCATTGAAACTCGAAATCGATTAAGTTCTTTACCCTGTGTTTTTACTTTTCAGGATAGTAGCAACCAAGGATGTAATGGCTCTATTACCAATTGGGCCTTGTAGGGCTCTTGGCCCTGCCGCTGCTGTCGTGTCCTACACTATCTACAATGCATTCATGGTGAACATAGGCTTTACTGTTGGAGCTGCTATGTACTTCCGTTATTCCGCGATTAACATGGTGGATACAACTCGTACCAAAGTGATTTTAAGTATTCTACTTTCCTATGTTATACCAGTAAGCATGGTAAGTGACTTCAGGAGAATTCCTTTCATTGAGGCATACGATTGAGGCTATGTTACATGGTATTGCATTCGCCTGAAAAGGCTTTTTGATTGTACCTCGCTCATGACGGGGAGACGGACGGTAGGAATGGTTATGCGTAATCGATTCGCCACACGCGGCTGTCGCGGAATTCGCTTCACCGTTACTACAGCTCTAACATCCTTCATACAGCTCGATACCCTTATTTTAGGCATGATTCTGCTATTATTTCCTTTGTCCCTGTATTTCTTACCAGCGCTGCATTCTGCTACATTACTTCGCGCGCGGCGTCTCTCGCCGCGACGCGACAACTTCGTTCCTACTGCACCACACCCCTCATGACGCCATCTTTAAATGGCAAAGGAATTATTGAATCAGAGAAAGGAGGAGAGTTGAAAAAAGAAAGAACTTAAACTGTTATAAGCCAAGTGTCCCCACATGCCGAATGGAATCCTTAGTGATTGGTTTCCGGACCACAAGGACAGATAGACCCCACCAAATCGTGGCCACTCTGTCCTCGGTAGGATATGTCTGCCCTCGTGGTCCGTACATTAGTCTTCACGGACGACTCTTCTGGCCGTAGTCTGATACTCAGTTTTGTGCCATTACCTTTTTCTACAATCTTGCATGAGACCTCCATCTTGAAAGCAAATGTAAGTGGACTGATGGACGAGATGAGCGAATGAGGACGACCTGCTCAAAAACAGTAGTCCTTTAAAGGTTGGCAGCTTACGATTCTCCCATCTTGGTCTGCCCATTCTCTAACACGAACTACACCCTCAGTCCTTTTACAACCAACGTTGAAGCGAATCGAGTTCTACAGTCTCCTCATTTGTCCGCCCTTTCACTCATGGACGTGAATGATATGTCTTCATTGGTTTCCTGCTCGTTGAAAGGGTATTCTGGTTTTTATTTTCAGATCACTCCGACTGTATCAGAAAAGGAATATATGTATGTAATGTCGGTAATAGTGGCAGAATATCCTGAGACAGCTGATTATGGCCCATTCGGTGGTACCGTCACTAATCTTCTTACTTACAAGAAGAACACACTGATACTCATCTTGGGTATAGTTCTTTTACCGGCGCTGATATTTTACTGGCGCTGTCTTATCATCAGGCGCCTCGATAAACTGAAAAAGGGTCTCTCGGAGAAAACTTTATTGTCTACGAGGGTACTTGTTCAGGTAAGCAGTAACCTACTTCTTTTTTCGTGCTTCCGCGTTGGGTAAGCACGATTTAATATTGACAATAAGTTTGTTCAGGAAAAAGCCCACTGCATGACCTTTTCCTTGTAGGGCAACGATTGAAATGTACTATGCTTATATCAATCGCATAGGTTTGCTTACGTCGGCATCCCCTCTTTTTTGAGACTTCGGTATGCCCGAATAACCCAAGGCATTCGGACAGTAACCGCCTTTGTAGAGTTACTGACTCGACCAAGATTAGCTGATGCTTTACGAGTCGTTTTTCCACGCACTCCTACGCGATCCTCTGCAAAGACTAACATAAGGCTGGTCTACCCGCTGCATAATGCCCCTAGTATCATTCATCTCATCCCAGGCATTTGGGTTACTGAATTGGAATAAATCAGATTACCTCAGGGCACAAACGTCGTTGGGTACGGTACACATTCATGGTCCTCGTTTTTCAGGCTCTTCTATTACAAGGCTTACTTCCGTGCTTGTTCTACATCCCTTGTATGATGTTTTATCTTATATCGCAACGAATCAGACTGGATATCAAACCCTTAGGATATCTCATCATGATCCTACCGTCTCTGCCAGCTCTTCTGAACAGCTTACTCGCTATATACTTTGTTGCACCCTACCGGATGTTTATAGTGAATGTTCTATTCTGCAGGAAAACTGAAAAATCTCTGCATATCAAAACGAAGACTACACGAGTAACAGTCTTTTGAGTTATATGCGCTTATATGTATAGGGAATAGAATAAAAGTGTTCATTAAATGGATGCTTCAACAGCCATGACGAATCGCAAGTGGGAATCTGAGGTATTCGGTCTCTAGCTCAACATTTGCCGCTGTCCCTCTGTTCCCTCCTGACCCTGCTGCTTATTAATGCCCCCGTTCTCCAGTCGATCTCCCTCTTCTCTAAATTGCTCTATGGATTCTTCCCGCACCCACTTCTATGTAGGTACAACACCATCACCATAACAGGTGATTGGGGTGGGCTTTGGGTGAAGTAGAAATCCTCGAGGACGTTCACTGTTGCAATACGGAACCCATGAACGTTCCACTTGGAGGTCAAAAGCATTCCATCATATTTTGAATCTGGTGAAGCTCCTACTTGCATTGTACTTTTCCTGAGAAACCCCGTTACGAATAACTTTTCGGGTGATGACCCGCGATGAATAGCCGTTACAGTCGACCTTAATCTAGCCAACTCCTTCAGTGTATGACAGGTGTAGTGTTCTGTATATTGTAATCGTTGAAATTGATTTTTATTAAGAACTACGTGCAGCATCTAACGCCGAAGAGATCACACTGTTTGCCTAGGTTAGTTACATTCTTAACAATCTGTGTACTTACAATTTATAGATCAAATTGTTGTGATTTCAGGGGTTTTCAATAATACAGACGTACCACTCAATCTGGATCATCTACATATCTATCGAGATAAATCGATCCCAGACTAGCAACTCTGGGCATGAATATGGGCAGCACATCCAGTTCGATCGCTTTATTCCGCCCGTCTAGCCGATGTGGGCATGAATGCTCAATTCGCAGGTAAGCGTCCGGAGTGTTGATTGGACCAAAGTCTGATCCGCAGCCAGATACTGTAATGAGGCTCCATTCGACAGAATAAGTGGTCAATAGAAAGTTCTTTTCAAGAAAACCAGCAGCGAAAGTCGGCAGCGGGTGGCATTCTTTTCTCGCTGCTCTCACCGTTTCGTTCCATCCAAAAATTACCTTTTATCTATAACATTAGCAATACTAACCAGTAAATGAGCCATTATAGATTGACCACGTTCTTCCCATGAGATCATCGCTTTCGAATGGAAGAGCTGGAAGATAATGCTGTACATGGAAGACAAGTACGAATCAATTTTGTTAATCGTCATGTAGTTACGTTGAATTTTTATAGTTTAAAAATAAATTTTGAATAGAGCCGTCGTCATGTTGAGTTCTATTCTGTCTAATGCTGTGCGCTTATATGGCGCTATCGTGATTGTTATCCACTATTTTGATAGTAGAGAGGGTTCAAAAATGAGTATGATAACAGACTGATCACGTCAGGACAGATGACAAAAGTTTTTGAGCGCAAGGGGCGGGGCTTGCGAAACTGGGTGGGTTTCATGATCTTTCAGGGTTATTTTAACTACTACTGCTAGACCCAACAGGTTCGTTTCTTACAACATAATGCATAATAGACGACTGTTTTCGAACAATTTTATCCCGTTGAATAAGTTTCGGCTGTGGTTAATGCTATATTCATGTTTCTAAAACTATTTACATCTGATTTATTTATTACTGTATTCATTCGTTTGTTTACTGACTATTTACATATTAAAAGCGAGTGAAAACTTAATTCTGAACGGGGTAGATCCTGAAAGGAATCTTTCCATAACTGAAGGATAGCTGAAGATTCTAGCTGATACATCGGTCTAGAAGCATGAAAAGGTCACTTACGATCTTCATCGAGAAGGTCGATTTGGACGCCAACCGCTTTCCGTGTATTGGTTGGACATCTTAGTTGTCCGGTCACAAGAAAACATTCTGAACGACTTCGAACAGTTAGGCAGAGCTTGAGAATGATCAGCAACGTCATCATCAGCGAAGGCGGCATGACAGCAGTGATTGCCGGGCAGTGAAGGTTCCTGTAGAGGTCGACATCGACTTGTTTGCACTCATGATAACAGCAGTTATTTTTCGCGATCAGGCGGTCATCGAGTCTGTTCGAGAAAAATTTTTTAGGAACACATACTATAAACGTAGAACCTCATTGAGTAATTACAACCCAAGGTGTAATTGAAAAGCTTTATTTCTATTCCTTGTAATTCATTAGATTGTGCAAATCGAATCATTAGTAGGTCCTAGACGTCATACGAACCCCTACGGTCTGACAAAAGCAATAGACAACGGTTATGGTAGAACAGGTATCAGCTCAGGGCCCGTTCCTCCTCGTGCTCCCAGTGAGTGTCATTACAAAAGGATTCCTGGATGGATAACTTTTGTGATGACAGATTTATATTGTAAGCATAGAAAGGGAGAAGCTGAAAGCGTCCCTTTTCTATCCCAATAGTGACATATACGGAAGGTTCAAAAACGACTGTTCATAGAGATTCATTACCTGTATCTTCAAAAGAAAAATAAAATTC
This sequence comes from Haemonchus contortus, assembly GCA_000469685.2. NCBI lineage: Eukaryota > Metazoa > Nematoda > Chromadorea > Rhabditida > Trichostrongylidae > Haemonchus > Haemonchus contortus. The sequence goes on from LS997564.1 coordinate 35,332,713, forward strand.
CCGGATGTGGTCATCAGGTCAGATACGCGCGCGGTTGCGATACGGTTAACAAGAAGAAAACGCTGGAAACTTCAACGAACTAAACGGAAGGAATGAATTCAATCGATGCTTCGTTTGAATGAATGGAGCGCGTACCACGTGGCGACTTCGTCATAGTTTACGTTACTGCCGTAATCACGATCAACAATTTTGAACTCGGAGTGAAGTTCCTCACGAGGGGTCAGCTTACAATGGGGTGGATCACTAGGCACGTGAAGGAACGTCATCTATTAGAAACCTAAGTAAATCCAAATCCCAAAAGTCCAATCAAAGTCCATTCATTGACTTCAGAGTAAATTCACTCAAAAGGTTCTTCGCTGACACGCAGAAATGGCCTCTGGGAGCAGCGCTCGAGTTCCAATCCTAAACGCTCAAAATTACATGCATTCGAGGAATGCCTTGTAAGGGCCTATTTGTAGTACACCCACCTCAGTGAAGGTACAGGGCAGATTGACCATGAAATGGCAGTGATTTCCTTGATAATCAGAACTGAAAGGTTCTGACTTGTATTCGAGAGGCTACTCTGGATGAGGGCCAAATAAACTAAAGGTGCTTCTGCCATGAACGTGCTCAGAGACAGTTCTAAGCCAGAAAAAAAATATAGCTTGACCCGAGCCTTGGAAAGGAAAGAGCATGAGGGTGAGCGAGATTATTACCTTGTGCAAAAAGGTGGGATGGGATGAGAATTGAACATATTGACCCACCCATCCCGCTGTTCGTTCCCTTCCAAAGCTCAAGTTTGCAAGCTCCTACTGTCCGTCAAGCTCTATTTCGTCGTCTCAAGAACGTTCTAATGCACCATTATAGGTTCGCGGGATCGGCTACTCGTTTGCACTCTGGCTCTCGATGTTTGAAAAGAAACGATACCCTTCCCCCTTTCCAAACTTCATTTTCAGTATCTATTGCCTCAAACCGCTACTGCTGTGAAGCTGTGAGGGTGTTTTGAACGCCAATATTGGTTGCTGTACCCGTGCTCAATGAAGCTCAATGAAACTGTGAAAGCTACGTGCCGGTTTAACAAGCTAGCCGTAAACTACCGCGTCTCGTCTGCAATATGATGCTTTATTTTAAATATGACGCCCATGTGTTGTAATTAAAAATGAACTATTTCTAGATTCCTTGTTAAATTTTCATCTCCCCGCCTAAGTAATTGGTATCCTCTGATGTTTGATTATATCACGTATTTCTGTTCAAGTTCGAAGCAGGACTCAAAAAACTCCCCGATTGATGTCTTCGCTTCCAATTTTACCTTAATTGATGCTGTTTATTTCACCATTACAATGAAGATAATGTGTTTCTTCATAGGTAATATCTGAAGTAATTATATGGAATGCAGTGTGACGATATCACGTGGAATATCCTTCGTAAGGGCCAATGTGCCTTTAAAGTATGGTAAGCTTTTTTCTAATTTTGTTTCTTATTCAGCGAGTTGTGAGCGGTTCAGATATGGCGGTACTATTCCACTATTACAACCCCAAAAACTCAAAATTTTAATTTTCGATGAAACTTCGCCTAAAGGGGTAATCCGATGCCCTGATAACGAATATGACCTTCACTTTTAGCACTGGCGCCATTTGGCGCCAATTGGCGCCAAGGGTGTTTTCACCAAATTTGCTGAAAACTTGCGTTTAGGGGTTATCTGACGTGTTGATAACGAATATGGGTACTATTCTACTATTACGCCCCCAGAACTATTCTACTGTTACACCCCCCAAAAACTCAAAATTTTAATTTTCGATGAAACTTCGCTTATCAGGGTAATCCGATGCCCTGATAACGAATATGACCTTCATTTTGGCGTTGGCGCCAATTTGGCGCCAAATAGGCGCCAGCGCCAAAAATGAATGTTATATTCGTTATCAGGACCTCAAATCACCCCTAAACGCAAGTTCTCAGCAAATTTGGTGAAAACACCCTTGGCGCCAAATTGGCGCCAAATGTCGCCACCGCCAAAAGTAAAGGTCATATTTGTTATCAGGGTATCGGATTACCCCTATAGGCGAAGTTCCATCGAAAATTAAAATTTTGAGGTTTTGGAGTTGTAATAGTGGAATAGTACCGATATGGCAGTTATCGGTGAGATAGTTCATCTGGATACTATATTCAGAGTGAAATGAGCATTCTTTATTGGGCGAAATTTTTGTAGTATAAAGAAGTTTTCTCCTTTTTTCAGGGCTAAACCAACTCTGTTTTGTCGGAATGAAATGAATCTGACTGGTCTATGTAATCGTGCATCTTGTCCCTTAGCAAACTCTCAGTATGCTACAGTTAGGGAGGAAAATGGTGAGTGAAGCATCCACTTATAACCTCTATTTACCTTTTTTATATCCTCATGAGTATTGTTTTCCCATCAGGGGATGCTTTTCCTTCAGCCCCTTCTAGCCGCCAAAAGGGTGGAAACTAGTGACATAGACTATGGTGAATTTGGAAGTTGCGTAAAAAATATAAGAATGGCACTTTCTTTTTTCCCCAAAAACACTTCATTATGATCAATCGGGGCGGAAACGTGTTGAGTTGAGCTGAGCTTATCAGCTCGATTCATTTTCACTTTCTTGCAAATCTTTCATTCTATGGAAAGTGATTAGTGGATAGTTTTTCACTGAAAAAGGGTCCTTAGGTCAAGATTGTTCATGCCTTGCTGACTGAAAATTGAAAAGCAAGAGACATGCCAATTGTGGATAGGATATCCCTTAGGCCATAGCAGACTTTCCGTTTGTACTCTTTCCGCTGACGATGAACGACAAATCGGAAATCGGAAGAGGGTCTCAAGTGGTTTCCATTAAAGGCTTAGCGTGTCCAACACTTTCAAACAGGTAGTAAAATTCTTGGCGATTGATAGCGGTTAAGTCGATGGAAGCTTCAAGCTCGGAATCATGAGATGCGGAAGGAGTTCTCTTTTTTTCAGGTGTCTGTTATTTATACTGCAAAGTGATAGAAAGAAGTCATTATCCAAGAAGACTGTGGGAAAAAACGAAACTTTCGAAGGATATGAATAAGGTACTCGATAGTAATACTTAAGTTCTGTTGGAGTTTACCTCTATTTTTATTCAATTGAATCATTAATTAACATGACAGTACGGTACCGATCTTTCTCTATGAGAAGCTCCTCATTTTTCACTTGCAAAGCGTTCAGGCATTGGAACAGATTAGTGATGCTCTCCTTCACTGGAGCGAATATGTTCGTCATAAGTGCAAGGCGAGGCTCATTCGAATCCATCAGTATCTTATTCGTATGAGGAAAATGGCCTTGAAGGGAACGTACGTTCTACAATTTTTTGATTTATCTACATAGCTAAGTGTCGAACATGCTAGATTGGAAATCTTTAGGCAAAAGAAGATAATACCAGTTGCACGTAAAGTTGAACGACGTGAGAAACGTCGTGAGGAAAAAGCTTTGATAGCTGCGAAATTGGATAAGGCTATTGAAAGTGAACTGCTTTCACGGTTACGGTAAGCTGATTCACTTCAAAAATTTCGTTATTTCGCATGATAATTTTTTTATTCAGACAAGGAACATATGGTGACATTTACAACTTCCGACAACAAGCTTTCGAACAGATGCTTGATGAGAACGAAGCTGTGATGGAACGAGAGGAAGAATTAGAAGTGGAAGATGACGAGGTAACTTACTGTTAACGTCAGTGGTGGTGATAGTTGTGTTGGTCTGGTTTGTGAGAAATACTGGGCTGTTTGCTGTTATTAAATGCTTGATAAGAAAGTCCTGCTGGTTCGAGAACACTGATGCTTAACAAAGAAGACATCTTCAGTGAAGGTGAACCTAAAGTGGAGGTTCACATTCAACGGCGTTCATTCGTTTAGGGGAAATGTTATTTTCTGAACCACTCATGATCTGACATCTTGATAAATACTGCTTATTGCTACTCAGTCATGTTTTTTTGGTTTTTTATTTTTACCGGAATATTCAAGGACGTAGGCCGTATGCAGTACGTGGCCGATCTGGAGTCATCAGATGAAGAAGACGAGGACGATATTGAGGACACACCTGGAGGTCATTGGTCACCTCCCGAAACTGACAGTGAGGAAGACGATTGGCAGCGACCAGAAGAGGTCAGTATTAATTTGGGTTTTTGCCTAATATGATCATCCTTATATTACGATATTGCTCACAGAGCGATGAGGATGATGAGGAAGAGAGTGAGGGAGAAACATCTGAAGAGCCGCCAAACAAGAAACCGAAGAAAAAATCCGATAAAAAGAAGCAGCTCAAGAAAAAGGTTCGTTTAGATATGTTTGCTTGGCCATGTTGTTCTATAAAGAGTAATTGTTTCATCGGTTTCGATCGAGTTCTGGTCCTTTTTTTCCCGGAACTTTAGAGATTGATGGGTAGGAATCCGCAATGTTCGCAAATATTCGTTGCAATCAAATTCCACACATGGAATTCCTTTCTCTTTCGTTCGAAAAGGATTTCGTTTATGTAAATGAGTGAGAATATGAAGTGATACAACATTTTTACCATATTTTGGAATATTCAGCTTGATTGCAGACACCGAAAAGAAAGCGACCACATGTGGAAATCGAGTACGAAGACGAATCGGAATTGCGTACGAAGATCAAAGCATAGAACGGCTGTTTGTGATTGTTTACTACTTGTGGTTTTTCTTGTTGAGAATTTTTTCCATGTTGTTGAGCGTTTCGTTGTTATCGCTGATTCTAAGATCTATGAAGATGTTTTCTTCCTTAACTGGTCGATGGTTTGTTATATAGGTGTCTTTTCGAAAATGAATAAAGAGTTGATATTATTTTTTCTAATGAGTTGAGTTTTTGGTCGTTACCATACAATTCCTTGTGATTTTACTGGTTTCCCTATTTCCTCTATTGTTCAATTTAGTAAATACTATAATAAGTTTGTACTATGTACAATATTTTTTTTGCCAATTTCCTTAACCTTGTCTCGAAGGTCCTGTTCTCAATATTTCCTTTTAAAGCGAGATCTTAGCATTCTCTTGTGGTGTACCTGGCCTTATCCCATAGGCCTTTATTGGGGAGCCTGTTATGTTATACGTAAGTTTAGTGTATAGCATTCTCCTCGGGAGTACTGTAGCTAGTGAATATTTACCATACTCAACCATATCCTTACGCATCTCTACTGTTGTTACAGTATTCCGCAGGTAGGATTCCAGAGTGATAGAACCTACCGTAACGTGCGCTGAAATCTGTTCAATCAGCTTAAATTATACCAGGCTGCCACGCACGCTGTTGCGTGCGCTAGCGGCTCTAGCCATGAGGAACGGAGCCACATGAGCTGATTTTCATTATAGACCTTTATCGGATTTATAAGTTTCCGCTCAAACCCCGCCTCCTACAAGCGGAGTCTGGTCCTGGCACCTACCATAAGTGTTCCCATCTTGTCACCTGTGCTCCTACAAAGTTTGAACGCTATAGTTCCACTGGGACAGGAGTTACGATTTTTCAAAATGTTTTCATAAAGCATGGCATTTCTGGAGAACGCCGTTCCCATCGGGGGTGGCTCTCCCCAGTTCGATCTAACTTACCAATGCACACCTTTAGCCACCTTTAAACCCCATTTTTGAAGCCGTTTTGGGATTGAATTTGTAATCAGGTCCTCAGTACAGCTCATTTCGATGCATGCCACGCCCACCGTGGGCGGGGTTCCGCCAAGCTGAGCTTGAATCGGTCTCTCCAGGCAGATCTAAAGGAGCTAAGGAATTTCGTGACAGACATACATAACGACAGACCACAGACAGATGACAGACGAGAGACGAAGCGCTTCATAGTAAGTAGGATCCTATAACAGCCTGACTATAGGAAGGTCTTTTAGCTCTTGTGATAGCCTATTGATGGATTGAGGGATGCCCACTCGTTAACCTTCTCTGTCGCTTTCGATTTATGATCGTCTTGATTTAAATATTCTCACAATTTCTATAATTTCTCTCACCATTGCAAGCTTCTATTGAGCGACACAGTGATGCTTTTTGTTCTTTTCTGGACACCTTCCATACATTTTCCAATACTTTTTGCATTGTTCGGAGTATTCGCAATGATTTTTTATGTATAACAGAACCATGTCATTGGATCCATCGACTGGTTTCACCTGTGTTGCTTGCCATCTCGTTTTTAAAACAGCCGAACTTCAACGTGATCACTACAGGACAGATTGGCATCGATACAATTTGAAAAGACAAGTAAGCTGAACATTTTATTTTTATACCTTGTTTTCATGTTATTGACATTTTCATGATTTTTTTTTCAGATTCCTGAGCAATATATTTATCGGGGGTCACCGCATTAAGGCCTTTACAGGCATTTATTCAGACTATTTCACAGCTCCAGATTAGATTACAGTGAAATTATTCTGTTGAAGCAAGCCAGGGATGACTGGGGCTAGAAGTAAGTAGAATAGGGAGGATAGCCATATTCTGGAGGTTCCATGTGATCACAAATGTTCCCTCTGGTTAGTGAAAGGCGTTGTGGCATTTTTTTTTACCTCGGCTATTTATGAGCCCTTTTTTCTTTTCGGGTAAGCGTATGGGTCGTTCTCATAATGTAGTCGCCAGTTGTATGCCATACTGTAATTTCTCCACAAGAGGCTCTGATAATCGAAGCCAGTTAGTGTAGTTCCTAATGTTTTTCCTTACTACGGTAGTACACCGTAGTCATACGTTGTCGATCGTTTGATCAATTCAGTTTATTGGCGTGAGAGCTTTTAGGAATCTAAACGGCTATGGTTTTTAGGTCAGTGAACTACCTCCGGTTACAGCGGAACAGTTTCGTGAAAAAGTTCTAACATACAGGAACGAGCAAGAGGTAGGTTGATTAGAAGTTTCTCATGGAATTTCGTACTCACTAATTATTTTTCCCCAATTGGCGATCTTATTTATTAAGATACTAAAAAAGGAAGAAGAGGACACAGCTGCATTGTACTGTGCCACTTGTCGGAAGAAATTGAAATCAAAAAATGCATTGGCAGATCATATGGCTAGCAAGAAGCATAAGGAAATGGAAACGAGGGCACCGAAAGGTCCCAGACAACCGAGGAAGGTCAGTTTGTTCACTGATTATTGTTACTTGTAAGTTTATGATCGTGTTTTTTTGAGTTAGTTTCTTTTTCTGCGGTTTTCAGAAGAATGATGCCGACTAGTTCACCATTACTCTTACGCGAGCGTTTAAGTCATATGTATTTGAGCGCCGTCTTCTGGAGTTGTTCTCATTTAAACATACTAGGCAACGAGGGATCAAACCGAGTTGAGGGCAGTAGGTGACCAGTATTGGTGGGAAAGCGATAATCAGGTGTCCATTGAATTTTCCTTGTAAGGAAGTTGAGTCAAGAGTGTATCGAAGAGAATCCAATCGGAATAAATTCAAGAAAAACAACCGTTGAGGGCTTGCTAAACTATCCCCGCTATGTGATCCAAGTCTCGACCACCAAATTTCGACTGTCATGGGCTTTACGACCAAACCATGGTATCGCATTCCCAGTGTATGCTACAGGAAATCCCTCGTTTGGTTCAGATAGCTACCCAAGTAAAAGAACGGTGCAGCCCTCACTGGGCTACCCCCAAGGGATTCATGCTGTACACTGCATGGGCACCACACCATGTATGGAAAGAGCAGGGTAGCTGACTTCCTACCTCCCCAATCGGTGCATTTCTTTGCTCGTGCATTACTTTCCGATTGATTCGTGCATCTGTATCTGTTAGCCTACCCTGGAGGTGCACTTCAGGTTATGATTTTATATCTTTAATCCTTGCTGTCTGGAAAAAACTGTTTTGATCCAAAACTGGCCAAGTTTCAGAAAGATTCACAGCAGCCTATTCCTTCTACTGAAGCCGAAGGACGAGATGAACATATGGAAAATGTGGAGGACGAGGACGAGGACGACAGCAGCTCAGGATGGGTGACAGATCATGGTTCGGAAGAAGAAGATGAAGAGCTCGACTTTGATGAAAGCCAGGTCTTTGTTGAAGAACACCTCATCATTTATTTACTACTTGATACTTGATGTTTTGTGCCTGCCTCCAATTCTTGTATTACAGGCAATTCCTATCACTTCGTGCTTGTTCTGCCCTCAATCAACACCTTCTAAAGAAGAAGCAGCTGAGCATATGAGATTCCATCATGGATTTGTTTTACCTGATAGAAAGTATTTGGTCGATGAAGAGGGTATGCTTAAATATTTAGGTGAGCTTTGAAAGGGTTTTTTTTTGCCATGGATCAATCTGGTCCGTATATTTGGGCAGCTGTCCCCGTACCTTCAACTTTGCTACTTATTATTCTGCTGAGACTCCTCAATTCCAGGACTAAAAGTAGGAGCTGGGCGTTGTTGCATCTTCTGTCCAGATATTCGAAGTCGTTTTGCAACTACGACCGCCTGCCAAGCACATATGCGTGATAAGCAGCACTGTAAAGTGAATCGTGAACCTGAAGGCATGTTGGAGTTTGCTGAATACTACGATTACAGGTGAGCTTCTTCTTCTGTTCAATCCATTGATAGTTGTTCAGACATTTTCTGTTCAATACTGGTATGATTATGATTTGAGCAATGCATTCACACGCTTTCTTTTTTCTCATTTTCCTTTTCCTTTTGTTTTTTCATTAGATTGGCTCAAACTTTTTAGAGAATCGTCAACTAGGTTTTTTGAATGTAGGTCCCCTATTGCAGTCCGATGTACGAGAATGACAAGGACGGTGCTTCATCGGATTCATTTTACGATGATGGGTGGACATTAACGCTTCCATCTGGTAAGTTCTAGCACTCTTTGATTGCACATATCAAATTTCAACCATTTTGATACGGGCAATAAGTGACATTCGTGTACAGTATCTCTATGGGAATCATAGGTTTGATAAACTAGAGCCGCACAGCTTTCTGTTGAAATTCATTTTTAGCCTTTTATTCCAAACTTGATAGCTTCGATCTGTATTTCCTGATAGTTGCGGATTTCAATTTGCACAAAAAACTTCTCCTGGTAGAGTCTACTCCTCATTTTCGACTCTGCAGTATTCAATCAATAGTAGAATTGTCTCAAAAAGTTTCTCATCTTCATCAACTGTCAAACCATAATCTTGTTTGTGCAAAATCAAGACCTCGACACATGATCTATCTAATATGAGTTATGCTCCACCTAATCTTCTTTCTTGTATCTAGCAGGTGAATAATTTTGAGCACAATCGAACTGTTTATTTTTCTTGTTGCAGCTCAACTATATTTAACAAAGGCCAGTAGAAGTTAGTGCTGATTCCTCCGTTCCAGGAGCAAAAATTGGCCATCGCTCGTTGATGCTGTACTACCGTCAGTATCTTCGTCCTACAGACGGCACGAAACCTGACGTTGGCAAAGCAGCTCTCGATAAAGCAAGGGGGCTATATCCAGCTTTGGCATGGACTGGCGCAACAGGTATGTGCTACGGTATTATTAGTGTTATTAACAAATACTGGATTTGTTCAGATGGTAAATCGAGATTTTTGAAGTAGTGTAGCCTTTTTGGTGTATCAGTAGTTAATTTCCCTCAGAACGTCCCGAACGATTCAGAAACGTGTTTGCTTTGAGGTGCCATAGCCAAGCAGACAGCACGTGACCTCCAGTTTGTACAACGTTATCGCCGACGTTTCGATTTGCGAGTGGGTGTTAAATCGAACAAACTGTTCAAATCTCAGGGACGTATGGGTGACAACTGATCAGTGGTAACTGTGATGAACTGTTTCCTTCTTGTTTTCCCGGTTTTCTTTTTCATGTTTCGAATCTGTTGTGGAGGTTATTTTCTCACCAGAAGAATTCTATATGAGTTGAGTCTCACACATAGTCGCAGTCCTTGACCTTTCATTGGATGACTATCGTTGGTAACTTCCTGTTTCCCAAGAGCATGGGATTGGGTAAGCAAGAGGTTGTTAGTATCGACATAACCCTATGGTGCCTTCCCTATCAAAGGGCGAGGGCTCATTGATGAGCCATCGCTTCAACACTGATGTTAAGAGCAGCGGCCGCGGTTTGATGTAAAAGTTGCCATGATCCCATTCAAAGTTAACTGTGATTAGTCCTGCCGCACCGCAACCGCGCGCGTCTGTGCCATGTAATGTGGACATGTGATCCGGTACATCCGTAGATATTTCTTTGGAGATTAATTTCCTTTCTGTTGTTGTTTTGATAGCCTTTATTGCTGAGAATCGAATATATACCTGTTACTGTTGCTGCTGTCCTAGCTGTTTGAAGTCATCATGTTATAAATCACTCGCAAAACAACAACAGCAGCTTTTAACAGAATTTTTATTTGTTGGAGTCGAAACACATCCATTTTCGAATCGAAAATTATGCAGAATAATAACAACAGTGTAGGGCAATGTCTGTCTGTTCAATGTACAAGAATCGATTACAGAGGGCTGGGCATACACCGGGATTTTAGGGCGAATAACAGACGCGCAAATCAATACATATACATCAAATGGTGTCTAATAACGAACATCATGATCTCATCTTTCAAATAAAGAAAAGGGACCATGATATTCGCGTTTTGACTCCTACAACAGCACATATTCACCTATTTTATTACTCGTAATGATCCGTTTCATCAACAGTAATCGTTTTGTAGAATAACACTCATTAATGCACACATACATTAAAACTATCGTAACAAGACGTTCGTGGACGTCAGAGATACTTTGTGGGATTTATGGTGTGTGGGTATGTGAAAGAAATGCGTAGATTTAGCTGAAACACGTAGGACATTGCGCGCGTTGTTGAATGTGTATGGTTTGGCCATCGTGGTTATGTTATAAGTACGTGATGTTGGTCGCGAATAAGCACGCGCTGGTTCGGATATGACGCCAGTGAGAGTTGTTGGATGTCATGGGTAAGTTCGGGAATTTCTATATCTGCTGGGTGGAACTGTGATAGCGGTATAACTGGAACGGTGGCGGTACGTCTCCCCAAATTCCCACCGCAAGCGGCAAAGTCACAGCGGCTTCTTCCGTGTCTTTCTACTGGAAATTGAGACCTTTCCCCTCACGGCGCATCACATGAGCGGGTGCGGTAAACGCGACGCAGTTTTCGGGAATAAGTACACACACCCGGAGCTTCGGTACAGCCTGCACCTCTCGATTGTGAAGATTTAGGACAGCCAATGGCTCGATCAACTAACTTTCTTGCCCGAGCATGTGCAGAGCTAGCACGGCTGGCTTTCTGCAAACTGGGAAGGCAAGAGGTCCGTCTCGGATTATCATTAGCAGCTTGCCGAGCCACCGGCCTTACTACCAAAAAGAATGTGCCCGGTATATCCTTGGCTCCTAGAGGGAAGACGGTAGCTCAGGGAATCAGCAGGTGTCCCTGAAAGTCAGGGTGGGACTAACCGGAGTAAAAAACAAGGTGTTATGATGGATGCGGTCAGCCAAAGACAGCTGTCTAGGGTGATTGCGATTTTGATTGACCACAAACTAAAAGTTATTGAAATCGTTACAAAGCCGTTACGGTGGCGCTGATTCTCAACAAGCCCATATTGCTCCGCAAATGTTAATGCACAACCACGCGGCGTCGCGCTGTATCGCGTGCGGCGCATGCGCGACCGCTGGGAGATGGGCATTCGTCAGCGACAACTAGCAAAGATTCACGACGTGTCCCTCTCGCGGCAGTACTCACGCATCCTCCTGCGATACATACCTCCATTGCTAAGACATTCCGCCCGAGCAGTTGCTTTTGGAGTACGTAATATTTTCACAGTGCATATGAATTTCAGAGGCTTGACTACTTTTCAAGCAGGAAGCCACTGAATACCCGTTGCAATGCACATATGGGAACACCCACTCTGTCCTGATTAACCCTCACTGGTATCATATTCACTAATAAAACTAGCTATCTTTAGGATGCACATATTATTATACATCAAATTTCTCTCACTAAAGCCTTCAAATTAAACATTAATTATTAATAGCTGATTCGGAGAACAAACAAAGAGAGATGCTGCGAGATGCTAGAGAGCGAACGACCAGCGCGCGGAGATCAATCGAATTGGGCGGAGCGTGCGTAGTGGTGACGTCATCCTTGTCGTAAAGACAAAGGAATAACGCCAATAAACAATCAATAATGCACAAATCAATCATGGCAATGTAATGAATTTGGCGTTCGAGATGATTGAAAGATTAATATGGTCGAGACCAGATGAGGCCAGCACCAGACAACCTGAATTAAACAACAATAGAGCGTTGAAATCGCTAGTGCAAAGCTTTGCAGATGAAGATATATTATTGATTTTTGACGCGCGCGTGCTAATAACCAGAATAAGCCGTGTTTGTTGAGCATCTGACTTATTTCTAGTCAATAGCATGACATAGTGGTTTGAAGGTGAACTCACTTCGGCCTACGTTTTCGCTCCAGCTCTTCTTGGCGAAGTCGTTCTAGTTCTTGTTGTCGTAATCGTCGTTGGCGCTGTTCACGCTCCAATCGTTGTTGTCTTCGTCGTTTCCGTTTCCGGACTCTCCGCATTGTTGTTGGTGTCGGACGACGATTTGCCACCCGCTCCTGTATACGCTCGATTCGCGTCTGCGTCTGTTTCGCTAACGCTTGCCGTCGCGCAAACGCCTGATCTTTCGGTGGTTGATGTTTCAGTGATGGGGCGAGTAATCGGCCTGTAATGGGTCCATTGGCAGGTTCGTCCCATTTCGTATACCCAGGTTGTAAAGGGAAGAAGAATTTCCGGTCAGGAACCTACCTAAGTCTATTTGTCCATCACTTCTAGGTGGAGGCGTGTCGTAGTGCACAACTAAGAAATGACTAGCTTTCCGCCGTCGTCGAGCGTTCTTTCCACGACGGCTCCGCCCTGTTCGACGCTTCAATGGTAAAAAATCATTAGTGATCAGTGATGAGGGTATCGATTATCTGGAAAATCGATTGAATTTCACTCACCAAACGCGACGTACCACGGTCGTTTTCGTGTGCCATATGCACAGGATGAGTATAGATTGTAGTAGTTCTCCATCATTTCTTCGAGAAATACACATTCTGATGTATAGTTCTGTGGTGCCTGAAGTCAGAAAATCAATAACAATCAATAAATTACTTTTGAATAAGGGCAATAACTTATATACGTGATTTTCGGTAGTACTTTCGAGGACGACGGTGGGGTGGGTTACCGGTCAGGATGAATGGGGTCTAAGTTTTCGGGCTCATGATCGTGCCAGTGCTCCTACGCTTCAAGTGCAACCACGGTTTTCTGGGCCCTCTAGTACTCACTAGAGATCTCCCGTATCAATGCTCAACGATCAGCAACCTCCAGGTGATCAGAAATCGCGCTTTAATGGACCTCATAAAAGAGCCTTCCCTGACCATGGCATCCCTAAGTCTCCATCGGTCCTTTGCTATTAACAATGATCTCGATAGTCCCGTCGCGACATTTGAACATCGTTAGCCGGCCATTTGTTGGGTGATTGAACTATGCTCGATAGGCGAGTCGGGGAACCCTGGATGTCAGGTGGCGTGTGATTTGGCATTGATGGGACACGTCAGATGCTCGTGATATATCAAAAAGCCGCCCAACAGACCGACCACGGCAGGTCAACAATCATCGTCGAATTCATTGAGCAATCTTACGTGACGAAAAGTAGAGTGGTTTTTTCAATTTTCTTCGGTCACTAGTAATCTTCAGCATTCAAGTTAGGTTAAACGTTAAAGGAGGGGAAAGCGGCAGGTGAGACAGGAGATCGGTGTCGAAGCGTCTTGGACATAATATGGGATGGGATTTTTTATTGTCCTGCTCAGTTCTGCTTCAGAATGCTCTACAAATCAGACCGTGCTATTAGCTCTTGTGTTATTGCTTTTCTGCCTCCTTGTCCTGACCACGTCCGGAAGGCCTGCTACAGAACTACAGTCTTTCCTTGGGGTTAACGTTGGGTTTGAGGGCTCTGTCACACAAGTACTTCTGTAAAATTAGGCTCGAAACAGCCAACGTTTATTCCTTCAATCAGTCACTACATTTCCATGTTTGAAGCCACATTCCGGGTTATGGTGGGAGTGGTTGACCGGCTCGGGTGCTAAATGGGAGCGCCCTGTTCTATCCAAAGCATCGCTCAATGGCTGACTATGCCTAAGGGTCTCTTTCTATTCCCAGTGAAACTTGTTTCTGATTTTCTCGATGCAAGATTTTGGGATATAAAGGCTAAAAGCGTGTAAGAATTTGTGAACCAAGCGGTTACTAGCTAGTTGTCTCGCCACACTCCACATCCTAATTAGTTGTCTTGTTGCGCGGCATATCGTGCATTTTTATAATTTCAATGTAAAATCGTTGTTTTTATATCTCGATATTTCAAATCCCTATACTTATCAATAAAACTAACCGCAGCATATAATTTTCCATCTCTATCCATACATAAATATCTTTGTGAAACTTCTCCTCGTATACTCACTAATCCAATAGCGACAGAGAGAAATTCTAGGACACCTGCAATGAGAAAATCATCAAATATTTTATTGAATCTTATTTTTCGTTGAATTTGTCTTTTCAAAACTACACTGCGTTGTTTTGATTAAAATAATCAATTCACTGTTTTCTTATTTCAAATGAAAACTCTCTTGGAGCTGTGGGTACACAGAATACTCCTCGTTTGACGCGCAATTTTGTCACAACTGCGAAACCTCCGTTGGAGGCTCCATTTGCTTTTGAATGTTTACTCTCAGTGTTTGTTTTTCTCTCCATTCTTAGAAATTCTGGTAACTCACTGAATCGGCTGCCCTCATGTCGAGTACCTCGGACTTGGTCACCGATCCCGCCTCGTCGTGTCTCTAATTGGCTGGTTCGTTCGTCAATAATTTCCAGCCAATTACCGGACCGACAGAATAGGGCTCCACGACGGGTTGAACCGAGAAACCTGTAAGACGCCACTTTTTTCCACTCCGTAGTAGTCTTGGGACTATTAAGCTCAATGGTGGAGTGGTAGGACGAGTTTACTATCGACTGAATTGAATTAGCAGTCTTTTAGTCGAGGCAGAAGTGCTTTCTATTGAGAGTGGCATTACTTTGTGGTGTTTTCCGGATTGGACATGGATGTCGTCGATTTTAAGTTGCGGTCAGTGACGCAGAATCAACTCTGTTTCTGTGTACTCCTCATCAGAGAATTTCCACCTAATTCCGTCATAACTCAGCTTATTCTCTGTGCGGTCATGTAAGCGGAGGTCTGTGTTGTGGTCCCCCGATTTGAAAGCACTTACGAAGTGACTTCGTTTCGTTTACGATCCGGTCGATTCAAACCCGGGCAGTTTGGTAGACCTTCAGGAGGCATCGCAGTCGATGAGCTCTGATACGGAAGATGGAAGAACTGAAAAATGTTGATGTGATTAACCGATTATGTACTGAGTATTACAGTAATTTGAGTTATACGGTATTAATACAGTATATTTTTTGATTAAACAAAGGGATTCGAATTGATGGTATGATGGCTTCGGATCCACCATCACCACGTGTAGGTTTCATGAGCAACTGATTCAGCTGATCGCGTTTCCGTGGTTCTGTCGCAAGGTTCATCTGGTCTGAGGTATAACCATCGTATTTAGAGGTGACCGCAGAAGTTCTGGTCAAATAAACCTTATACAGGACACTGCATCCCTATTACCTCAAAATTACACGTGAGTAGGAATGAACGGGCATTCCCAAAGGGTACGTGACATGTGCTAACTGAACTGTAGTCGGGATGAGGAAGTGGGGGAGTGAGGGATGGCGACTGACTGGTCAAGTGCTCAGAGGGTTCCTGCGGTGCCATCCATCACCACCATGCAAAACCACGTTGACAACGTCAGCTGAGAGGTCAACACTCACTGTTGCCACTGAGCACTCGATAAATTACTCCGACTACCCCCTGAATTCTCCTAAACGTTAAATAAGAACAGGATTTTCTGAAATTAAGAAGGGAAAGTACCTCGTAGTTCCCAAATAAAAGCTCCGTTAGAGGTGGTACGTGAGTTTCTCATGAACAGGAGGTTCTAGTAGGAATGGTACATCATTCACAGAATCGCGGTCCCACAGCTAATTCTACCGGACGGTGCGTCAACGTTTTTGTGCCAGTGCGAAGCCGCTGAGCTCTTCCTGGTTGCGAATGCAACTTTGTATGCTCATGTTCAAGCCAAATCTCAGGGTTTTCCTCCAGAAGCGGTCAATTTTGGACGAACGGGAAGGTCGAGGAAAAATGCTTGGAACGCTTGAGAGCAGGTATCTGACCCATGCCTGGTACTCGAAGAACGATCGCATTTGCCTCATTTTAAAGTTTACTGCACGTGGTAAAGGTCAGTGCACGCCAATGAGGTCATCGCGCGCGCGTAACGGTGTCACCGCACGCGACGGTGCGCGACGGCACGTGCGTGGGCATATGTTGCGAGCGGGACGTGCTGCTGCGCGCAGTGGCCTCAATGGTGCTTTATTTCTCGTATTCATGGCGTGGGAGGTAGCGCTACGCCTCCAACAATCAGATTTTTTTTCATAATTTCTGCCATCTGACGACTTTTGACCTTAGGATCTATTAGATTTGTAGAATTGCCGCAGGCGGAGAATCAAATGAATAAATTTTGAAAGAAGGATTTCCTAGAGCATATTTCGAAAATCAAAGGACTTAATTGAATAAATAAATAAATAGATAATGAGAACAAACCGGCTGTTCCCTTCGTCTCGTATAAGACGGCGATGGTTGAGGGCTGTTATTATTAATATGATTATAGTATGGCACTGGTAAATTAAAACTGGTTGTCTGGTAAGGGAGGAAGGCAGACGCGCCACCTCCGATCGACGAGATCGAGCCCGTCAATTCAGCCATCCACCATCTGAAAAACGCAATCATCAGCTACGAGTAGAAATCACCAAAATTTAAAAGCGATTACAGAAAATAGCAGAAGTTTTGCATACAATAACGAGGAGGACAGTGAGAACGAATGGGCGACTCAGGAGGTGATCATTATCGGTGGATTTGCTGGATTCGCTGTGTGGTGGATAGTTATTGTGCGCGAGTCCGATCAATATGCGTCCAAGTATGCGTATTGATTAAACGCGCGTAAAATCAATATTTTCTATACTTACACGCGCTTGCGGAACGCCAAGAGACTACTAACGTAAACACAGAAGTGAGCAAGCAGAAAGAAAACAATGAGGACGAAAGATTTTCAGACTCTTATAGGTTACATCTCCAGAAGTCTTGATGAATTGATTGAAAGTATTGATTTGTCATCAAATAAATCAGAAATAAACCAGTTTTATACGTTGTCATCTTGTCATTGAATATATGTGCATAACCATTGTATTTCTATAAGCTGATAGGCAAAACCTGGCTCATAATGAAAACTCGTCCGTCCGAGAATTCTCTCTGCACAGTTATCATCGTTGCCGTCTGTCAACAATCTCGGATACAAGATACGCGCATGGCTCAGACTGAAAAATTCGAGCAAATTCCCACAATTTTTTGAAGTTTTGAATGGGTTCACAACAAGAAACCTCAGCTTTTTTCCCCGTATGAATTTAGGACATGTGAAACTACAGTTCCAAGAGCAATCCAGAAAAAGCTACGCCGTGAACTCGCCGTTACTTTGAAATTATGGAGTCGATTGAATGCCTGATGAAAGTTGGTCTAAATCTTTACTACTGATAATTTTCTTACTGAACAGGAGGCCAAAGTTCTCAATTAAAGTTGTCTTCACGTTCTCATCACTGAAATGTGGACCCCTATATGACTGATAACATTCTCTGAGTGAAGCTCACTCCGCCTGTGTTATCGAGCGAAACCTGAATTCTGAATTCCTGATGCTCCTGAAATCTTCGAGACCGTGGTGCAAAGCGGTATTGCTTCCGAAGAAAATCAATAGTGAAGACATTAGAGCATTAATATACATACATAAAGTCAGCATAACTCCATATCGACAGCTGATATTAATGGTTTTGTACCCGTACGTTTACCCGTGAATTGTATGTCCATTCTCGATGCAGTCCACAAAAAGCTATAGTATTTCCTGGAGAAAAAAGAGGTCGTCCCTTCAGTGTTCGCATTAAAACTGTACGGGTTGATTTGTGAAGGAAATGCTGGAACTTCAGTGCCCCCATAGTTTCTCACAGGAATTGAGAGGATGACAATTTGCAAATATTCGATGGTATCTTGTAAAAGTTGGCTGCTGAGCGCAAACCCACGGGTATCCTCGACTACGAGGAATAAAACGGGCGAAGTAAGCAGGCAATCCGATCATCGATGCTTTCAACGATACCGACACGCTATTAGAAATCCCTGAGCCGTTGGTCTGAAGTCCGTTCTACATTGGGAGTTTCGAAACGTTTTCTGTGGCCTACATTCGAACCTTTTCCCATAAGTGCCCTTAATACGTCAATTTCTTCTGTGGTGCGATGGTGCACAGGTAGCGGGGGCACGTTCTGGCTGTGAGGTGGCTGGATCAACGCTTGCATGCGGCTGGTTTTTGCCAATCACCTTTATCACTTATCAGTCTGCCGTCTCCTCTTTAAAGATTCGCCGCACTCAACCTGATCGGTATACGATTCACTCGCGAGAGGGGTCGGTGGCATAGCCGTCATTGGCGGGTTGGATCGGGTGCGGGCGCCAGTCATCGCCACTGCTTGGTGAACGAGTGGCCGCATCCGGGTAGCCACCCGGAGCACTCACCGTGCAAGGATGTCGTCCTTCGGGACCAGATGTCCTGCTTGGTGGCTTCGTGCGCTGGGGGTTGCGCCGTTGAGGCAAATTTTGATACCCAGCGAGGGTTGTTTAACTCTTGCGGGCCCTTTTGGATGCGCCGGACGGCGGTGCAGTTGCTGGTAACGGCGACTGCCGCTGTGGACTCCTCCAGGCCTGGAGCGAGAAGTGGCGTGTGCAATTTTACCGTGCCGTCACAGGACGGTACGGTCCTCGGCCAACTGTAGGCTGGGGGGTTGCCGTGCTGCGGCGTGATTTTTGTCTGCGATCGATCGGGTGGTCGATATCGATCGGTTTACTCGATCGATCAGCCAGGGAAGCTCTCGATGGGACGAAAATCGAGAAAAATCGGTCTCAGACGA
Organism: Haemonchus contortus; assembly: GCA_000469685.2. Taxonomy (NCBI): domain Eukaryota; kingdom Metazoa; phylum Nematoda; class Chromadorea; order Rhabditida; family Trichostrongylidae; genus Haemonchus; species Haemonchus contortus. The sequence goes on from LS997564.1 coordinate 35,351,747, forward strand.
GAAATTTGCGGAAAATCGGCGAAAAATTGCAATTTGGCAAAAATCTTTGCATGCCCGGGTCGGAACCCGGCTCCCGCGAGTACCAATGGCCCTACATCGTTCTGAGCCATTCGACTCCACATTACACAAGGTTTGAAGGATACTGATAAACCTCGTACGGCACAAAAGTATTTCAATATAAACAACTATGCCGAGGTTAAAGCAAGAGAGAAGTTGGAAACTAATACTGATAAACCTTGCGCCCTGAACCCCGCATACTGACACCGTTGATCTTCAAACCCACCAATTCCCTAACCATATGCCCACCTATCAGCCGGCCAACACAAGATCGATGAGACCCGGCCGATAGGGATCCCCTCGTCCGTTCCTCAAGGAATAAGGGCGATAACTCCAAGGCCGTACCATCGACGCCGGCTCACCAACCAGTCAATTCGATCGCCCTCTCAGGTGCCGCATCGACGCGCCACCCACATCTCTTCTCCCTGCTCCGTATCTGACGCTGGTCGAGCTTAGGCGCAGCATATCGTCTGGAGAGTGCCACATTAATTCCATCTAAAATAAGACACCAACGTCAGATTCGTAGCAGCACGATCTTAGAGCGAAAAGCCTTGCTCTTTCACAAATCGTGTGTAAATTTTATGCTCTTTATTTCCACTAATATATCAATATTGTATGTGTTTATTTGAATTATGCTTATTTCCGATTGTGTGTATGTCGTTTGGCGCGATCCCTCCCATCGCGCCGCCCATTCAACGCGGTTTGCTGCTGGACAACTCGTCCAGGTGATGGAGCAACCCACTGCTCATACAGCTGATAGAAGTGCGATCATGTCGCCACACTGATAGGCAGAATACAAGCAGGTCCTCGATCAGGCGAGTAATAGCGGCGTCATCGATCGGGCTGCTATCAGCTGTATGGGCAGCGGGTTCTATCACCTGGACGAGTTGTCCAGCAGCAAACCGCGTCGAATGGGCGGCGCAATGGGAGGGATCGCGCCAAACGACATGCACCCAATCGGAAATGAGTATAATTCAAATAAACACATACAATATTGATATATATAGAAATAAAGAGCATAAAGTTTACACACGATTTGTGAAAGAGCAAGGCCTTTCGCTCTAAGATCATGCTGCTACGAATCTCACGTTGGTGTCAAATTTTGGATGGAATTAATGTGGCACTCTCCAGACGATATGTTGCGCCTAAGCTCGAACAGCGTCAGATACGGAGCAGGGAGAAGAGATGTGGGCGGCGCGTCGCTCCGTCACCTGAGGGGGCGATCGAATTGACTGATGGGAGAACTGGCGTCGATGGTACGGCCTTGAAGTTATCGGTCTTTTTACTTGAGGAACGGACGAGGGAATCCCTATCGGTCGAGCCTCACCGATCTTATGGGTTGGCCGGCTGATAGGTGGGCATTTGGTCAGGGAATTGGTGGGTTTGACGACTTACGGTGTCAGTATACGGGGTTCAGTGCGCAAGATTTATCAGTATCCTTCAAACCCTGAATGATGTGGAGTCAAATGGCTCAGAACGATGTAGGGCCATTGGTACCTACGGGAACCGGGTTCCGACCCGGGCATGCAAAAATTTTTGCCAAATTGCAATTTTTCGCCGATTTTCCGCAAATTTCTCGTCTGAGACCGATTTTTCTCGATTTTCGTCCCATCGAGAGCGTTCCTAGCTGATCGACCGAGTAAATCGATCGATATCGACCACCCGATCGATCGCAGACAAAAATCACCCCGCAGCACGGCAACTCCCCCAGCCTACAGTTGGCCGAGGACCGTACCGTCCTGTGACGGCACGGTAAAATTGCAAACGCCACTTCTCGCTCCAGTCCTGGAGGAGGCTACGGCGGCAGACGCCGTTACCAGCAACTGCACCGCCGTCCCGCGCATCCAAAAGGGCCCGCAAGAGTTTAACAACCCTCGCAGGGCATCAAAATTCGCCTCAATGGCGCAACCCCAGCGCACGACGCCACCAAGCAGGACGTCTAGCCCCGAAGGACGACGTCCTTGCACGGTGAGTGCTCCGGGGTGGCTACCCGGATGCGGCCACTCGTTCGCCAAGCAGTGGCGATGACCGGTGCCCGCACCCGGTCCAACCCGACAATGACGGCTATGCCACCGACCCCTCTCGCGAGTGAATCGTATACCGATCAGGTTGAGTGCGGCGAATCTTCAAAGAGGAGATGGCAGACTGATAAGTGATAAAGATGATTGGCAAAAATCAGCCGCATGCAAGCCTTGATCCAGCCACCTCACAGCCAGAACGTGCCCCCGCTACCTGTGCACCATCGCACCACAGCAGACATTGAAGTATTAAGGGCACTTATGAGAAGAGGTCCGAATGTAGGCCACAGAAAACGTTTCCAGACCCAATGTAGAACGAACTTTAGACCAACGGCTTCCACATCAAATAGTAATCAATGATCGAATGAGGTCGAAAGATGGATTCTGCCCTCTTCTACCGTAATCATGTGAACCAAGCGTTGCTGCTTGATGGCTTGACTAAGCGTTTCAGGAATCAAGAAGTTTCAAAAAGAATTAATGGGAGCATGAATATTTGCTTTCAGATGATGTTCTAAGGAGGGAAGTATTACTATTCCTTACTTGTAGCTGACAATTAGTTTTGGATCAGTTCCAGCCGATTCTTTCACTGCTGCTTTCAATGAAGCTATGCGTGCGGTCGCGGGGCGACTCGTCCGCTGAGAGACTGTCCAGAAAGAATCACCAGTTTCAACTATCGCGCTTTCAAGGCCATCTTGTTTTTACTGCCAGTATCGCTAATTTGGTGGGATGACCTCTGGTCCGTAATTCAGCTAAGGACCTGTACTAGTTGCTTCTCATTTCACATGTCGGGTCATTTTTTTCTTGATTCCACTGCTCCGTATCTCAAACAGGTTTCGGACTTTATGGTACACAGACTTATTATGCTTCCCATACAGTTCGTTGTTGAAAAATGACCTATTCCAGTGTCCAAGATTTGGTAAAAAACAACTTTTTGAGCTGATTTTTCGAAGATCAGGTTCCAAAGAAGGCATGAATGGATTGCTTGAAGAGAAGCGGAGAACTTGAGCTGAGTGGCTAGGAGTCCGAGCACTACCTCAGAAAGGACATCCTCCAGTAATTCAAACTAGGTTAGATAAAAAAATAAAGCGGTCAGAAAAAACAAGGGTCCGGTGGTCCCGGGCCCATACTGTAAATCCTACACCTTCATGAAGATTCCCAAGGGATCAAGGAAGTGCCTAATCTTAGACATGATCATCAGCACATAAATACTTTTTTCAGACTCAGTGGAAGGGCGGTGCCCGTGGGTGGAAGCAAGGATATCAGTCATCAGTTCCGGGGAACTTTTACGACCACTACTGAAAGGTCAAAGTCAAAATGAGGCTATAAAAATTCTGTGGGTTAGCAAGGTGTCAATAATCTGGATGAGTAAGACCGTTCATCAAGAGGGATGTTTGAACCATGTGAACAAATCTGGATCATAAAACAAGTCCACGGCGTATACTGATAAATTCGAATTAGGCATTTTCTAGATGATGTCAAAGCTGAAGCTCGAAAAATTTTTTCATTTTCGTTAACTTTGAACATTTAAAACATAAAGATAGGATGAGCCATGTGTGGCTCCAGCTCTCAGATCACGCCGTGCACCTGAACCTTCTCATGAAATTTCAACCCTATCAGCTCTTTCCCTTTGGAAATAAATCGATGGGAGCAGGGGCAAAACAACATCCAAACACAAGGGCACTTACTGAAATTCAATAGGAACCGACATTATTACTACATAAACAACTTGTAGAGAAGAAAACATCTAATGAGCTATCGAGTAAACAAAGAAAACAAACAAAAAATTGACATAACGCAGTCGAAGACGGGCCTTTAAGAAACAGGTCCAAGCACAAAAAAAGACGATGACGACGAAAGCAGTGAATTTTCATAGATAAAAATACAAAGCATTAATCTTCGTTGTAATGACTTCAATAGATCTTCAGGTGTAAGTAAAAAATTTGTTTACTATTGCGAAAGACGTCATTTGGAAGGGTTGATTTGAGCACGTTGCACGAAGTACACAAAGATGAAAGACAACTGTGCCCGGGCACCAGTAGGCGAAACGTTTCATCTTTCACGCCTTGGACGTTTTTTCGAACCTTTTGGCAGCTAGCCAATTCTCAGACCTATCGAACATTGATAAGTGATCAATTTATATCATAATGTCTATTAATGAATCAAGTTAGACGTCCAATCGTGTCGACAAAGTTCAGCCAACTAGTCGTGCATGGCTTAATCCATGAATTGGCTTATGAAGTAAGCATAAGACAAAATTTCACAAATAATTGATTTAAATATTGAAATGCAGCGAACCGGGTAGGTACGGGTGCGGGTTTTATGGACGAAGAAATAATTTGGCTGATAATCAGCTCGTAACTATGGAATGAGCAATCAGGAAAAAACTGGGTGTGGCAAGAGTACATCGATTAATTTCGTAATAAGCAATCAATCGATCAGTGTTCCCGGAAAATCGATAACTCAAACCAATAAAAAATCGATACGAGTTGGGGTGATCATGTCAGAAGACATTCGAATAAGTCTATGGATCTTTCCATCAAAGCGAATTACGATCACCAGGTGTAAAAGCATGGCGTACACATGACATAAAGCATAGTGAGTGAAGGATTCAATTGTATCAACGAAGACCACAAAAACATACAAGCACAAATGCATGGCTAACTTCTTGAGCTTCAACAATTACAACACTGTAAACAATGAGCAAAAATCGGAAAAAAAAGAAAAATTCTCGAAAGGCTAAGATAAATATGGCTCATTTTCGGAACTAAGCATACAGAATCAGCAGAATCAATCGTGTAAACGAAGAAAAGGGCAGAACAACTACATAACGAACGTACATGGAACGCATAAAACGATGAAAAAGCCCAGAAAAGTTGGCAGGAGATCATTCTGATCCCTATTCTAGCCTTCCTTGTTTTTTAGATGAAGTTCATAGAAGTCAAAGGACGAATTAAAAGCGAGGAGAAGCGAGGAAAAGCTGAAAATTGAGGTTCCGGGGAAAAGTGAAGTTCCGGAAGAAGCTGGAAGCCTGCAAGCTATACAAATTCAAACGTTAGCTCAAGCGGAAGCATAAGGAGTTTACTTTCAGGAACACAGAATTTTGTGAATTTTCTGGAACCACACATATGCTCTCAGGCTCGAAGTGCTGTGGAACCATATTAGATCAAAATGGTGATTTCTGAAAAATGCAGCTACCCATTCCGGGGGGGGGGGGGGACCGCGATCAAATCTCAGACAGATTATCATTTATTCAAACTTTTTTTTCAAATCGAAATTGGCTAATTAGAACTACATTTGTCTGGAAGAATAAAGCGATAATTATTGTGGATGGACAGATTCCCGCGAGCCCTTTCATTAGCTGGATGCTCATCCAAACCTCACTACGATTCCGAAGAAAGGTCGAAAGGCATGGCACGTCCCAGAAAGACATTTTCATGATCAGGCATGGGGTTTTGCTTTTTATGAAGTATATAGGATTCAATATCTGGATATCTGGCAACAGCAACGAGCGAAATTTTTCGGATTTCAATTTTCCATACTTATTTCTATACATATATTTGCATGAATATTTTCGAAAAGATACTAAAATCTCCCATATTCAACCTTCTTATTCGAACATAAATATGCGGTTTAACATTTGTAGAAGTCACATTCAACAGCTTTTGCTGGTAACAAGGAAGGCCGGGACTCAAAATTATGCTTCCAGAGAATTTTTAGGGGCAAAAGAAGATGCTGTGCGGGGAAGCATCCCAAAACGAGATTGATGATCGTCAAAAAACTTTGCCTTTTTGTTAGCTCCTACTGAGCCTATTTTACCTATTCTTAATTAGACTAGTAGTAGCCAAGCTATGAAATACTCAGTCCAGCTGAACAGCGATGGTTCAACATTTTTAAAAGATACAGAAAGATAAAAATAGATTATCAGTAGGAACAGGTGCCGTGGAAGAAATCAAAGTGGAACGGCGCCTGCCGGTATTGCCAGCGCGCCGGAGACACGATAAGCATGAGAAGAAGGCGACGGACGGAAGTCGGCAGTGATAGTCGTCTTATCACAACTGCACGGGGGTTTTACCTTACCTGCTGAGCAAAGTAGACTACTTGTGGTGTAGGGAGGGTATGCGGGAAAAAGTAATCTTCAAAAAGTTATTCGTTGGAATAATTCCATCGTTGGAATCATTCCATCAGACTTTTATCGCAGAGATGTAGCGTTTCCTCTTGTTTAGTCTTCGGTCTCTTCACTACGTTCTCCAAGGCCAATACCTAACCACTACACTACCGGGACTCCATGCTCCATCGAGCTTTCCTCATCAGTCACTTAAAATAAGCTACAATAAATGCAGAACCGCCAGCTGATGAATGGTAGGCGCTGTGCACATGGCGCAGTGGGGAAGCCGAACGTCTGAAAGCATAGGTCCTGGTTCGAGTTTCGCCCTAAATGAGACATTCCGCCCATACTTCAGCTCCATTCTGATAACATACGGCGTATCGATGGGTGCGGCAAAGGAAACAAAGGCAAAAACTAGTTACCACATCTGATAACTTCAATGGAGAACGAAGTGGAGCAGAACGTTCACATTAGTCAGCTTCTCGCATAACTGATATATATGAACGGTATGGATTCAAGCAATTCAATCGAATGATGCACTTCAATACGGTACAATACGTAGTACGCCTCGGACCGTCCTATTTGCTCAAACTAAATACTTTTCCATAGAAGGGAACAGGAATTGGGGGTAGGGCACAAGATCCGTCGCGCGACTGATGGACAGAGACGCAGAGACATCACCAGCTAGTTGACTACCGTAACAGGTCAAAGGCTGCGCGTCAACTATCCAGTACAAGTCACCAGTCGTACGCTATAAATTAAGCGATTCGGGAGCGAACAAACAAACCTTTATAAATAGTTAGTGAGGTGGCTCCTCCCAATAATACCATGGGTATAATACCCTTGGGTATCAGAGAAAGCTACGACCGCAATTTGCACCGTTCAGGCGAATCAGAGAATAGAAGAACCGGGGAAAAAGTGCTCTGCTCGCGTCATCGTGCAGCATTGGAATCCTTTAGTAAACAAGACAATGCAAGAGGGCAAATGAAAGACTTACGGAGTTTGTTTATTGATGAGTCAACGAGACACTGCGGAAATTACTGCGAACTAAACGGTGCAGTAACCTCACGTAGGATGGGTACGGTATACGGTATAAAACTTCATGAACTTTAGAACAATAGAAAAAAAGTAATTGAGTATTTCTCGGAATCAGAAGATCCCTTGGTCAAACGGAAACGGAACTAATTCGACAAATCAAACAAAAGTGCCGAAAGGGCGATTCAAAGATGAAACAGTTCAAGAAATAGTTCATAAAGATGCTGTGATCCTGAGGGGCAGAGCAATTAACTGAGGTGGGACAACGAGGAATGCGCCGGGAACCCTGACTCCACTTCCAAACGACAGAAAGCTTTCTGGAGATTTCTGGATCAGAATCTCTTATCAGCTCTGCCTTTTCACCGAGCGGACCAGAAAAAAATGACAAAAATCCGCCTAAAACGGAAGTATTATGGACTTAAAAAACCGTTTTATACCATTTCCCCCGCCGTATCAGCATTAATCATTTGGGTGTGTCAAGTCAATAAACATGATTAATTCCACAAAAATGAAAAGAAAAACTCTAAAAAATCAAAGGAATGTCAAATTTTCTTGTGGGCGCGTCATGTACTCGAAATTCACGCAAAAGAACAGGAGACTAATAACAATGAATAAATATTGATATCGAAATATCGTGAAAGAGTAAAGGATCATGTCTTTAGGCTTTAATCAGCCCCGTCTAAGGGATGCGCCCCGCATATGGCTTCCATTCAGAATTGCAGTGGCGTATTGAATGTGTATGTGACCGATACAATGACTCGCGGTGGCCAGCCGATTCACAGGTCCGTGCTTCTAACCTCCCAGACAAAGCGACCCTGAAGGGATGGAGGGTTTGAGTTGGCTTGGGCATATACAGATCCGATATTCGATCTCTTGGGCTTATGTTTGACAGTGCGCCTCTTGCCAATCTGCCACGCACCATCTCTACCCTACATCATTTTTGAAGAATAATCATATTGATGCAATATCAATTATTGTAGATAATGTTTCGAAATTGTTGCTTAGTAATAGAAAGGAGTGATAAAAAGTGATAGTTGATAATAATAGAACTTCTGGAACAGTAAAGAAGGAGATATGTAAAGACGAGGAGGACGTCAGTTGATCGTGGTGGATTGATGGGATACATGCGGTATAGCGCGAATCTTCTCGATCAGTCATTGAGAAGCTTTGATCGTCGTCATCACAGTTGAGCTAATCAGTCAATCAGAGTTCTCAAAAAACCACCTTGAACCAGGACGTTCAATAAACATTAATTAATACAATTTTGAGGCAGAAAAGAAGGATGACGTTCATTTCGAGCATAGTCCCTTCGAGAAGAATTTTTATGAACATTTGGCCATCCAAACGGGATTGAGAGTGAAATTGCGGAACAAGAGGCACTTCCTGACTGTGTCTCAATTATCGAGAGGCCATATCGTTTACCTAAGGAGCATAAAAACAGTAAAACTGGTATCTTAGGCACTTTTTGTTGGCCTTCGTGAAAATTCGGTATCAACCAGATCTTAACTCGATAGCAGCTTTCCCTTTGATAAAAAATCTAGAAACTCAATAAATAAAGCCCAGGGTTCACTCCAAGACCAGCTAAGAAATGACTGAAGCGCGGAATCAGAAAAACGTGGAGTAGTCTGAGGCTCTTTTCAGTTCATTTCACTTGAATGCCATAACAATTTGTAATTGGTTTGCCCTTCTGAAGCACTCTTCCTACCATTAAGCCTGTACTAACAGATAGCTTGGAATACGCCACATAATTGGCTCTCGATTTGATACGTTCAGGTATTTGGAAGGATGTCCAGTTCGAAAATAGGCTGATAGAGAATATTTTAGCCGACATTTTCGTATTTCGATGAAATACTCAGCCAGTACCGTACAGTCGACCCTTAATGGAAGGGTCTCCGGGTTGGGTAAAGTTCCGGTAAAGTAGTGGCTGAAAAATTCGTCTTTAAGCAACCAACAGGCCGCTTCTGTTCACCCCCAGGGAGGACTCACTTGTAAGCCCCAAATTTGATGGTCTCAAGGATCGTCAGATGTGCGAAGTACAACGGACGAAGGGAAATCTCTGAAACAAACAGCGTTTCCCAGAACTCTACGGTATCCCATTTGGGAAAGCCTTTGTTCCCTTTGGAATTAACCACGCATCCGACTCAAATTCACAATGGGAGGTACATTTTAACGCGCGTTCGCTTCGAAATGATCGAACAAGGATGTAATCTCAGTGTTTCAGATTTCCCAGACTTGTGTAAGGGTGATGAACGATTAGAATTAAATGAAACACTTGAGATCCCAGATGAGATTTTGGTTCTTTGGTTCAAACACTTAAGAAAACGAGTTGCTACCACTGGCACCACCTGCCACTGCCCCTCTTTGGAAAGGAATGTGAGAATGAAATGGAGACGTTTCAAGCAGCAGGAGATAATCACTGGGAAGGACACCTCTTAAGCTGAAGATGGAACGAAAACGAAAAGCAGAAGATTGGAAAACGGTCCAAGAAGTAGGAAAGGGCTGCTTGCCAAAAAAAGAAGGGAAAAACTAAAGGAGAGAAAAAAGCACAAAGAATAATACCAAATATGGCAAATCAGATCATAGAATACCACGTTTCCTTATCGGGAAGCGGAAATCGAAAGCTCAAAGAAATGTGGAATTGAAATCTTGGATGAAAATCGGAGTAGGCGGCAGTGAAGACAGCTCATAAACTTTCCTCGTAGGAAGAAGAGACGGGCGCCACTAAGCTGCTCGAGCCTAACTCGTGTTCGAACACATGTTACAGCTTTAGATGTGTGCCGATGCGTCAACAAAACAAGACTGAGATTTTGGTCTGATGACAAGTAACAGTTGGTTTGAAGAGGATGAAGTGATGATGAGATGTGCGCAAAGTTTAGTGGGATTTACTGACGAAATGGATAGCTGGGTAAGGGGCAGTTCCAGCCAATTTTGGCACCTATCGGTCTGTCTGAACAGTTCTTGAGTAGGGAATCAGCCAGAACTCACCCCGGAACTGAAGGAATTGAATCTGCCAGCGTAAACACACAAAAAATATAGATGATTCAGCTCAGACCACTTAATCGAGTTCAATCAGTTCATAATGTAATGAAGGCACTCGGCTGACCTCGGTCAGCCCCTTTGCAACTTTCCTAATCAAGCCAAAATAGAGCCGTGACCTGGAATGGGCGGAACTTGGCAACTAATAGTCCAATCAGTCTACGAAATAGAGCGCTTGACTCTGAATAAGTGCTCCGTAGCAAAAACGCTGCTTCCGGATCATGAGTGGAGGGGCGTGGCTTATGAGTTGGGCGGGAATGGAAAGCCCACACTGGTAACCGTCACTTGACTCCAGCGATTCAACAGGTGGAAAAAATGAAAAACTTTAAAACTCTTGCGTCCATTACCTTCTAAGGAAAGTCCATGTTCCGGACCAGCAGTTGGTGAGGGAGGTGACATACAGGATAGACGAGGTCTAGGAACTGAGTATCGTTACCCTTCGACCCCTCTCGTTCTGATAAAAAATAAAGAACAAATTGGTTGGCATTGATCACTCCCGTTTTTGCAACATCAGCCCGGGATTAAATCCCCGGGCCACCGTGGGATAGTGCTCTGTTTGACATCACACCACCTCCATCCTTCTATTCCACTACTGAGAGCCCCCACGACAGTAGAGCTCACCTAAATCGCCCATCTTTTGGTGGGGAAAAGTTCATTGAGCATCCCAGAAGCAACAGTCGTGGGAACCGTCCCATATCGCACTTTGGCAGTTAGTCACTTTTGGCGTCATCGACACCATCAATACAAGCATTAATCTCACAAGGCGCCAGTTGGCATCCAATTGCGACGGCGAGACGTCGAAACGATAAGAACACCTGATGGGGAGGTATTACGACAGATAATGAGTACGACAAGAAGCAGGTAGGAAAAGGAGGGAGCTGATGAGGAACGATGAGGAATGAAAATTAGAAAAAGGAAATTTTTGATAAAAAGATAATTTCTCAATCAAAATATTGAAGAGGATGCAAGGAAAATGTCAGTGTCTATTTTTGAATGTCTTTACATATTTGTAAGTATTTTTATATTGTATTACATTTTTATATTATTTTATATTATTTATATATTTTTATATATTCGCGTTATATCAGCCTGGAAGGGACTACAGGAAGAAACTTTTCATTATTGCCTACCATGATCGGATGCGGATGGTTCACCGGCATAAAATATCGCTACCACATTCATCATTCATGGATCGGATCCTGCTCAAATAAAAGAAACCGCACACATTTTCAGGTTTTATTAATGTATGCCAAATGAAAATGAGGGCACAGAGCCAGAAATGGTTTGACAAGCGCCAAGATTCAGACCATAAACTTTCTTCAAGCTACCAGTTGACGGAGCTGTTGGAAGAGAAGCTGTAAAGAAAAGCTCTAGAGATCTTTCTCACGGCTGGCTGCATTTTCACTTGGAAAATTTTAGAGTAGGAATAGAGCTCAAAGTCCGGGTTCAGTCGAAATTAGGCCAGACCAGGCCACAAAATCTCAGAAATGACCTTCTTCTAGGAGAGGAGAGGAAGTATAGGGACTAAAGGAACTAAGAAGCATTTCCACTGCCCAGGTCCCTCAGTCACTGGGAACCAAAATATTCAATTTTTTCGAGATCCCAAAATTTCTACCACTTATTAGGTTTGGATTAAACTAATTAAAAAAGTATTTTTGATTTTTTTTTCTATTTCCGTAAACTTTTCGTGCAATATCGGTGGTGAAATAGATGAATAAATAAATAAACAAGTAAGTAAATGAATAACTGAGTATGTAAACAAATAAACAAACACTGAGCAAATAAATGAGACTGATATTCGATTGCACTTGATATCGGGAGTGGCGAATGCGCAGTTGTTATGATTAGTAATAGTCAAAGGCAATCAAACATGATTGCATTTCCCAATTATACACGTCGACATGGCGTATTCGCGGACAGCTGTAAGAGGCTTAGCAACCTTTCAATTTCACCTTATAAATCTATTTTTAATAACAGTAATAATACTCTTAATAATTCTGAATATAACAGTGGAACCCATGCTACTGAAAAGTTTTGTTCTTTCTAAACGCAGACAGCTAGACAGGTTGCCGTCGTCGGTCCGTCCGAAGACGCGAGATCGGTTGGTCGGCAGGTTCTCTCGAGTGGTTAATTTCCGCGACTGGTCACAAAGTGTAATGAGATTGGGCGAAAAAAAAAGTGGTGTGGTAATGTGAATGACGACAAGACCGAGGTCAAAGAACATCCCCATGAAACTGGCAATGATTCCTGCTCAGTTACCTATACCCCCTAAACTAAATGGGTACCCATAAAGTCAATTGGATTGAGAAAGAACGAGAATGAGAGGCTAAAGAGAACAAAATATATTGCATGAGGCAATAAGTGCAACGCGTGTGAACAGCTGAGAAGAAAAGAAAGAAAAGGCCATTTCTGTTTGAAAATGTGCATAGGAAAAACAGGTCATTTTATAGTAAAGTCCCTGTCGTACCTGCTATACGACAATCTCATCAGCACAGGTTTCTCGAGGATATATGCTAGAGGGCTTAGAAATATTTAGCCCAATGATGAATAAGATGAGCATTCAAAAACGTTCTGAACACTTTGGACTCTCCTGACGATTCTTGTTTAATGACGAATGCATGGCGTGTTCCTATAAAGACGTCATTAGCCAGTGATGCTGAAATTCTTTTTCAATTAAATCTGCCAGATTTTTTTGCAAAAAAAAACACGCAGGAATACGAATAAGAAACAACAAGAATTGCAGATTGACCAAAAACCAGCCTTCAAGGCAAAAGTGCGACTTATTTTGCAAATCCGCGCGCCGACGCGGAGCGGCTGGCATGTTACTGTTAGTTACAATTGTCTGACACCAAGAGGCGCCACTGAGGGTAGGGAGGTTTGGAGGGATGTGGGAAGGGGGGAGGGGGTAAGGGAGGAACATTGGAAAATAGTTCCAGTTTTGAACAACTCCAACACAACTCCATAGGCATACGGGTCCATCAAGTCAACATTTCTGATATGGAGTGCGGTCCATGGCGCATTCAGGATTGCGGTCTATGCCTCAGAAATCATTCACAAATTATTACCGCACTTGACCTCGAAGAAATACTAAAACCACTGTCTATCATCAAGGGTAAGCAACGATTAGCTCGGATTGTGCCATGAACATGATTACGAGGGTATTTTGCGATAACGATTGTTAGGGCACTGAGCTTACTCATCTACTTTGGTAACAAATTTGCTCATTTCAGCTAGCTATACAAACAACTCTGGATGACTACGGCTGAGAAATCCCGTGACCTGGAAAGAGTAGGGGAATGGCCAGCAAAGGTGAGTGGGAGTTTAGGCAATGTGCCACGAGTCCTTGCAATATGATAGCAAGTTGAGCAGTTTTTTGGTCTCAGGAGCGTACACGTTCAATAGGAGCTGATTGATTTGAATGAGAAACGGGGAAACGTTTCAAATCAAACAAAAAGGGCGTATTATTCTAAATATCCGACATCGAACGGAATATTATTAGCTACTTTAAAATATTTGATTTCAAAAGGTAGAACTGGACGACCAGAGTTCCACTGCGGTAGCAGATTAACGTGGACTTTTGGTGGTCCGGCCAAGTATCATATAGCCTACGAAGCGATGGCCATACGAAGCTTTGCACTGGCAGATTGGTGGAGGAGCCGACTAAACGATTCCGCTAATGGGCAAACTCGGAGCCGGACGAGATGCAAAAAACCAACTAAAAAGCCGCCGTCCGGAGCTGCGGTTGCCCGTTTGGAAACTCGATACTAACTTAGTTAGGGTTTACTTAAACCGACCGCGATCATCGTCGACGCCCATTTCGAGCTTGCCTGCAAAACGGAGCCGCACGGATGCGTTGGTGTTTTTGCTGATGGCGAGCCATTGGAAAAGTGCAGAATTGCCTTCGTAACATCAGTAACTGAGGCGATGTATACACTAAGAGGCGGTTAAACAATATGTGCTTCGCAGCCGACATTGTCAGATGCGCTCGTTAGCAGATTGGCGAAGGGTTTTGGAGCTGAAAAAGGCGAGAAACTTCACCAGCCATCGGGGCAGGGAATCAGGGCTACTGAAGTTTCGTACTCTATTCAGAACCACCCTGTTATGGACCCCAGGCCTAATTATGTCTATAGGTCACTGTAAAGGTTTCATAGCCAGACGTAAAATGACGCCAATTTTTGGGAATGGCCCCACTTCAATATGGGGACTCTCGGGGAAATTTTCTATTAGCATCACGCAAAAAAAGCGAATCTTATCGAAATTCGGTTATTTTGTGGATTTATAGGTCTTTAATTCCCTCTGAAAGCGGAAGATAGAGAGTCAAATGGAAAAAACCGCGTAGCTCAATTGCTTTTCCCCATAAGTGCAGTCGAACCCGACTCACTCAACCCGTACCTTACTCCCTACCCCTCTCTCTGGCAGCCCGTCCTCCCTTTCCTCCCTTCCCCTGCCCTACCTCTGGGCCAATAGGCCAATATTTTGCGCTTTCTGGAGAGCCTTAAAAGGTATGGACTCCGATCTAGAGATAGAAGCTGACACTCGGCTCAGAGAATGGTTTCTATTAACAGAACTCTATTTTTCCCGGTGGCTTAGGGGTTGGTTTCTGTTCAAAGCATCCTATTTTTCCCGACGGTTTAAGTAATGGTCTGAGATCAAAGGACCCTACGCTCCCAAAAAGGAATAGAAAATCCCTTCAGAAAAATGGGCTGCAGCTCGTGCACAATGAGCGGGAGCCAAGGAACATGATTTATTTGAGACTTTCAGAAAAATGTTTTGTAATGAATGAAAAATCAACATTACTTATGCATCAACCTAATAGAAGGCCAGGAATTGATGGTGTCTCAAGGGGGGAGGCCTTTTGTTCACAAGGGGAATCGGACCGGTCAGGTTCTTCTGTCAGATGAATTGGGTACTCACCCTCCCACTTCACACTCCTGATTGGAATTGGTCAAAAACCGCCCGGAATCTGTCAGGTTCTAAATCGTAATTTGTCAGGGTGAAGAGCCTTCACTGATCGCTCACGATCTCGGGCGGTTCCAAAATTCGCAATCAACAGATATGCGATTTCTCCTCTTTTCACTTTATCGCTAGCACAATGTCAACCGCTTCGCAACCGCACGCGTCATCTATCAGCAATTAAAATAGCGTAAATACCTAATGTTAACTGATCAGAATGCAGCAGTACAAAGAGGTATGAAATGATGCTTTTAGAGGAATCGAACGAATCGTAAAGTGAGTTGTTGTGTTGTGTACACAGGGACATGAGGGCATGGAATGCGTTACACAAACAAATAACAGCGCCTAATCAGGCAGCTCAGCAAGCACTGACCGATTGGAGTCAATCAAATCAGTCGTTCTGTCCTCTTGGGGAAGGACTCTGAGAGGGGAGGGTGGAGTCGATGATTACACGAGAAAGAATTTCAAACACCTGCACTTATGGAAGGTCATTCCAAGGGAAAGGGCTAGCATGGCATTGGCGAGTTGGCGACCTTCCAAAAGTAAAGGATCTTGAGCAAGAATGGAAATATCAGCACAAGATCTAAGCTACCTGGGACCGTGAACCATAGGGTGAGGAGGATCAACTGGGTGAGGAGTTTAGGCGAAAGATGTCCTTGAATTTCTAGGCTCACCCAATAGGAAGGATGTTAAAGCAATTGATAATATGCTGGGAGCCCTGAGGGGAAGCTGTGGCTTGTGATTCTGATGCTTACTGTTCAAACTCGTTTTCCTAGGAGTCTCCATGCTGGAAGTAGGGGGATGAACAAAAGAGCGAATTGCCTTGAGTTCGATCGCGAAATTTGATTGCTGCAAAGTCATTTTAGTCTTCCCCCCCCCCATCCCCCCCCCCCTCCCAACTTCCCGACCCTCCACCCTCCACTTCTAAAACGATCATGGGAAACCATTAATTGGTAAGATCCCTGACCATTTTGATGTGAAAGTTAAAGGTTTATGAGATCTTTGACAAGGCAAGTGCATGGCGTATCCCATTAAGGATCGTTCAGATCAGTCGAAAGCCCATCCCTTAAAAGTCCCCCACGCAAAAACCGATCACGGGCTTCGGAAAGAGCAGATTTCAACGAAGTAATGGCTATAACACCAAAGGATCGTAAATCATCAAAACGAAAATCGGAAAATAACTCGTCTCTGAAGAAATACGAGCTCACTCAGGAATATATGTAGAGCTGTCTCTGAAACACCATCGAGCTGACTAATAGTCTCACTCATTGCGGCGTCGGAGTCATTCTCAAATCAAAAAAACCCCTCTCATCACGTACTGACTGATACGCTGATGACTTCTCTCAGTACTTTTCTCCGGTATACATATCAAGTATCACTAATCAATAAGATTGGCTGAGCCATTACTACAGTATCAGCCAAGTATTCCTATAGTATAAATAGTCAGCCCCTACTATGAACGCGAGGCAGGGGTCGAAGTAGGCGAGGGTGCACACACACATTTGAGTCGGGTTTTGCCAACACGTCCTCGATCCCTGATTGAAATTCACGAGTGATTTACATCTATTACGAAATTGAAACAACCCTGATCGACCTTTGAACACTAGCAGTGCCACTCGAAAACCGATAGTATCGATCACTTCCCGTAAGGCTATTGATAACAACTGATTAATCCTAGTCATACTTTACCAATTCCGAGATATTTCGCCTTCACCAACTGCTCAAATGTGTGTGTGCACCCTCGCCTACTTTGACCCCTGCGTATTCTTGAAATCTGTAGAAAGTTTCGGGCTCAGCATGATCCAGTCAAACTTTCGACCTTCACCGAATGCTTTGGGCCAAACCCTGAGGTAAATTTCAACCGACCTGACCTTCTAGAGCAGAGTCGAACGCATGGCGCATCGTAGCCTAAACAGCTAACATAGATGATTCTTCCCAGATGCGGTTACACGAGGCCATTGCCTACCCATTTCGAAAGGATGTTTTATTTGATATACTCCCCAGATCGCGCCGTGTATCGATCGAGACATAAAAATTGGCAGGATGCCTACAGTACCGCCCTGTTGATCGCTGATATTTCCCGTATTAGTATGCTAATGAGTATGCACATTTGAAGAATGATAGCAAATGGCCTTTTAAATGGAAGATGACGACTAGGATTCCCATGAGTAAACATTGCAAAATCCTTCGGAAAATCAATACCCGATCAATAATTATTCAATAAATAGGTCCTCTGACTGAAAGAACTTTGGACGAACGAGAAGTATAAATAATCTGCATATCCAAGAAAAAAGTCTCAAAGTCTCAAAGACGGGGGGGGGGGAAGGGGGGAGGAGGGCATCGGCGTCGTTAGCATCATCCATGGATCGGATCCTGCCACTGTCAAACGAATCTCAGAGGCCGACTTTTTAACACCAATCCTCCCCTAAAAGACAGAGAACTAGACTTCTACTTCGACCACCCCTTCTGTTCGATGGGCGTATTCCGGAAGGTTGTTTCTCAGTATCGTTCCAGATTCCATACAACAACAACTTCCAACAACCACGTAAGATTTGACGGCACCCCACTGAGGAAAATTTTCGGCCCATTCTATTATCCAAAGCTCCCTCAGAAAGGTGAGGGGGCAGGGGTAGGGGAAAGGGCAAAAAAGGGGCTTTCCCGCTTACATCTCACTTTCCCTGGCACATGCTCTGACATCAAAGCCTACCGCCTATGAAGTTTTCACAAATGTCGCAGTTGGACAACGACAGGGACGAGTCATATGACTCGTGAGTGAGTGTGTGTGCTTGGATTGATGAGGGAAATGAGTGATGATGACGGAAAGGTGAACTGAAGGAACGAAAGAGCAAGAGGGGCCCAAGAAGCAGAGAACAGACCCCTGAAGTAGCTCCCGGTGTTGGGGAACTTTGGAGAACTACCACTGCTAGCTCCAAGCTCGAGACTGAACTCAGAATAGTCGTTTGCTCTTTGAATCCGCGTGCCCTCCAAAAACCGTTCTGCAAGAATTTCCCACGAGACGATATTTCTGGCAGACTCCCCAGGGAACAACTTGAATGGCCAAAGTGTTCCCATACATTTCATTGCTATCCCTCATTCAAGAGCTATGGTGGTAATCACCAACGCACCAATGTGCACCCATTCACTGTGGATCAATACGTATTTTTTGTGCGCAATGACTGAGAGGCGGAGCTCATGAAATCTGTCAATCATTCGATCATTGGATGGCACTGGCGCGCTCATTAGCATGTCACAATGCTTTGCGAGTGGAAATTTATAGCGTTGAACGATCGGGGTGGGCCGTTTCGCTTTGGTCGCAGGGAGGTCCCACATGGGGTGGTATTACCTGTCCGTTTGTGACCTTTTCCTCTCATTACGGGGCATTTGTAAGGGTGAAACACATTAAATGACCATGTCTTCAATTCACACTGTGGGAACCACACAGCGGGCGGGAGGCGTCCGATGGAGGCGGGCGCAGGGGCTCTCCGTAACCGGTTAGGCAACGGTAATGATGGGGAACGCTCCAGGATGAGAGGTACTGTGGCTTGGGTAAGGAGGCTACCCCAACTTTTGATTCATTCTTCTCCAATACAAGGGGGAGAAATGAAGGTCTCGGAGTGAAAAAGCAATAACCAGAGTGCGCCATGCATGAACTTTCGATAAGAAAACAGAGAGCTGCTCGGCAAATTGTAAAGTAACGAAAAGTGAACAGAAAACGAGCTGAGATCGTCTTTATCGGAATGGCCACCCAATTCAACGTAATCATGACAATGGGTGTGGGTAGAACAATAAGAAGCGGCGTCGTCGCTTCGTGCACCAACCCCAGATCTTATCCTGTCTAGGTCACCCAAGTTTCCAGTGCCCCCACGTCCATACACTGGGTATCAGACCTGGTCCATAACGTGAATAAAGGATGGAAGTAACCAACCCCACAAGCCAATGAATAGGTTGGATGCATATCTGAGCCTGTTACGATTCTGGATGGAAGTAGAGTACATGGCGTATCCAAGAGAAGACATGAAAAGGCAAGCCCAATTCTTCAAACAAGTCATATCAAATAAGAACTATGTCAGCTATGTCCTACTAAATAAATTCGGTGGCACTGGAAGAGAGGGAGGGATGGGGAGGAGTGGGAGAGGGTAGGGGGGGGGGTGATGGGTGACAATCACGAAAAGCGCAAATATCTTCTCCATTCATGGACAATAGACAACCCCTCCCCCTCACCTCGGACTATCTATGGCCTCCACCATTCTCGAACCTGGCCTGATAGGATGGAAATTGGCGGATATCAGTTGGACACTGCAAGTATACAATCAAGCGTTACGACGATTCGGTCAGGAGCTTCATAGCATGGCAGATCCCAGCAAAAATCAATCAATCCTGGGCAAGTTATTCTTTTAGAGAGCACCAAGTGATGCGACCACGACACCGCCGGTACGTAGTCCTTCCCAATCCTCTTCCCACCTACGAGGCCTGTCTTCCGGTGCTTATACGAGACCTTCTATACGAGTCCAGCACCAGTCCTGTTGGGCTCTTATGGGAGTGTTTACTCGATAGCTACAGAAGGAAAAGACCAAAAGACCGAGTAGTTCCAGGGTCATAGTGTAGAAAAAGTAGTGACAACCCGGATTTACGCCCAGGAGTTATATCGTAACCTAATGACTACTATAAGAGCCAAGGCAGTAAAGTTGGCCGAAGGGAAGATTCTCGAAGCAGTTGGCGTTCGCTCAGAAAACGAAATATTTTTACAAAATGAAATAACACAGAAAAGATCGATTTTCCAAATTGAATTTGAAAAGATTCATGAGAAAATCGGCCTTCATGTCATTTGAGAAAACGAAAAACGCTTGTTGCTCGTCTCTGGCTGGCTGGCCGGCTGGCTTGTTGGCTGGCCAACAAAGTCAAACGAGCGGCAGTCGTTCTCCTCCTCGTTTTTTCTCTCGGGGACCAATAGGGCAAATCTCGAACATGGAACACTGGTATGCCTGGCACGAGCAGCGACATCCGTTCCCGGTTTGCCCCTTGGTCCCATGAGATTCCCGTAGAGCCCGTGCCACATCTCGTCTTGATAGAATAAATGGACGAGAACTTGCTCAGGGCAGTTGAGCACGAGCCAAAAAGATTTGCTCTCCAATGGAGGGAGAATTGGAGAGAAAGGGGGGAGGGAGGATGGGATAGTGGTTGAAAATTGAAGGCAATTTTATAGGAAACACACATACGCCGAGGATTATACGATGAATATATGCACAGCCGTTAAAGTGGGAGGAGCATGATCGGTCAAAAAACACTTCCACCACCGGATGACCGTCCAACTTCCTTCCATTTGGGCCTGAACCGGATAGAATCCACTAAACTGTATGACGGTAAGATGTGTGGACGAGTTGTCAAGTTTGTCCATCATTTTGGACGTCAACTTTGATCGAAAGGGGGCGTGGCAAGTGGCAGTCTATTAATCATCATATGGTCATTATAGAAGTTCCAGTCATGACTAGAAGGATTCCAAGAGGGGCGGGAGTGTGGGAGGGTGGGTAAGTGACTGACATGGGAGGGGTGGAGCGATTAAATCTCGAAAGTCCTGAAGTATTGGTCGGCATTATCAGAGGAAAACTCAAGTACATGTTCTCAGACTGATAAAAGTCCCACTTGTGGCCAGACCTGGGAACAATAATTCACCTTGGGAATGATGAACAAAGGACTAAACAGGCCAAGTTGGTCCGAAGGTCGCTGGGGTAGCAGAGAAAATTAAATTTCAAGCAGTTTCTCCTATTGCCATCGCTCGGTTAGTGCATTTGGGATGCACGAAAACTGCGTTAGCCATGATTATTGAGGGATTTTCGAAGGATTCCCGGGGATTCATGGGAAGTTGTCCAACATGAGACGGACGCTGGCGGTGGTCAGTGGTCACTTTGATCGGGACGTTAAACGACGTCTCGAAAATCCCCTTGAGATGCTCAAATGACTTAGATCCCCAGCGCTGCATCAAAACAACCTTGCCTATTTGTCTAGAGCGACATCGGACAATGGCCGAAGATGACCTGAGGAAACGGGGGGATAAGGGGAGGGGATGAACAATCTTCCTCTACTGGTTCCAGAATATTGGGAAAAGGTTTCAGAGAGAAGTCTCGCTTTTTGAGAGGGACATGCTTGTAGTGCCCACAGGCCAGGACTGGCACAACAAAGGCTCAATATTTGGTTACCCCGCAGACCTTACCACGGTTGCGGATTGCCAACCTTTCGGCCCTTATTGCGCTCTTGGTAGACTAACGCCTAGCGTGCTGATGCCTGGTACACTACCAGACAAAGTTTCTTGCCAATCAACAATTTGTAATACCAGCCTGATAGTAAATCTAAGAGTAGGCCCGCCCTCGTCGAAGCTCATCTCCCAACTTTCAGGCATCTTGACACCAGTCAGCTTTCCTTCTTAAACGAACGGTAAAGGATGTTATCGAGTTGCGGTGCAACCAAGTCGCATCTTCAAATTTCCAGCGCAACTGAAGAGGTCTGTCACCTTCACCGAGCAAGAACGACAAAAGTTTCGATGGCTGTTCTCGCCATTTTACGTCTGACTTCACCTACTCGCTATTTGAGTGCAGGTGGACATTGAGGACGCACACTCGGTCATCCCTTCGTCCGTCTTCTTCCATTGAATTCTTATAGCCAGTCTTTTTCATTCTCGGCTCGCTATCCGCAAGTGCCCGTGAACCTTCGGTAGTTGACCACTCGGGTGATCGTTCTCGTCCCCTCTTCGCTCTTCTCCAATGAAGTCTAGGATGTAGTTCCCGTCGACGTCGACGTCTGCCAACGTGTGAAGAGCCCATCGGTCAAGTTTTTGAACCCTGCCGATTGACTTTAACTCAAGAACCTCAATGGACTGATTAACGTCAACACTGGTCGACAGCTCATGAGCGGTTCGATGAAATCCTTTTTTAGTTGGTCTTGTAGCGTGAACTCAAGAGCTGTCGAGCAACATGTTCTATGCTAATCTCCACCTAAACCCTCCCTCCTCTTAACGTGGCGACCAAACAGATGGCGATGCTGGAAGCGAAGCTTTTTTCCTTGTGAATCTGTCTTAGATATGATTCATCAGGGTTCAGATGGACCCTCTGAAGTCATGAGCTGTAGGAGCACTTTTGCCACTAGTATTTCAAATAACATGAAAACTATTCGTCTTCAAGGAAACTTTTTCAAAACCAACAATTACACCCACCCGATGAACCATCGGAGGATTGTACTGGTAAAATGGCAAGTGGCTCTTAATTACGTTTCCAGCTCTGGTGCCCTTCTAAAGGGAACGACAAGATTTCGATCAACTGAAACTGTTACTGCGGAATCGATCCACTCATGTCTCCTTTCGTGCTTATATACATAGCTCTTCACCTTCACTTTTGAGGCCTTCCATTTCATCGCTTTTTCGGAAAGACATCACTTTAACTTTAAAGATGGTTCCGGTCTACCTTATGGTATTACAAGTACTTTGGTGGTTGGCTAGGTATGGTAGGTATCAAGGGCACAGTTCACGTCAAGTTTCTGAGGTTTCTCCCAAGATGAACCCGTGACGCCCTAGAATAGCCTAAAGGAAGCTGCCGGGTCGAAAAACAGTCAAGATAGGG
This sequence comes from Haemonchus contortus, assembly GCA_000469685.2. Lineage (NCBI taxonomy): Eukaryota > Metazoa > Nematoda > Chromadorea > Rhabditida > Trichostrongylidae > Haemonchus > Haemonchus contortus. The sequence continues at coordinate 35,374,558 of LS997564.1, forward strand.
GGTAATAAGAGCCCCCAAAACCGGCTTGGCCGATGTACGTACCCAAATGAAGAACACGAGATCGTTCTTTTAGAGAAGCGATGGAATCCGAACTTCAAGGAAAGTGACCATAAAAAGCCCCTGAGAAAAAATGGGGCGACGTGATTAAGCATGAACCTCTCCCGAGTCAGGGTAACAACAGAAGAAGCTGCAGAATGAGGCGAGTGGCGACAGCTAACCATAAAAGCAGACCCTGTAACTGCGAGGGATCAAGGGTAAGAAGAAAACAGGGGAAAAGCCAACTTCCCACAAGCTTCAGGGAAAAATTGTACAACAAGCTTGAGAGGATCCAAAATTGTGACACTGCGATCTTAAAAACCTGGGTATGGGCTTTCCAAAGCTGCTTCAGTTTTTTCGTGAACCTCACTATTCCTGCTGTTCAAAAGCACTTTGACCAAATGGTAGGTTCAAGAGGAAAACGATTTTTGGTCAGATCCGTTGAGGGTGGATAGTTGTCTTGTCACCTGAACCCCAACAGATGTTGCCACTCCACCGCCACACCACCCTCACCTCTCTAAGGGGGAAAGGGGAGGGGATGTACGTGCCAAATGCCATCTCATCTCATCAGTTTTTCGTCAAGGACTAATGAACAGATCCCTGACAGGGGTTGATTCTCACGTTATCACAGCACTACATGACTGCCAGAGTTATTATACGCTAATTAGAGGACATGGCTCAACTGGTCACTATTTACTGAGAGGGCTTTCAGGAGAAGAACATGAACCCTCGACGGGCACCCACACACCGTTTGATGTACATAAGGGGGGAGGAGGGGACCAAGTCTTGTCGCTGATTTCGAGGTGCGCCCTCGCATTTGAACTCTATTCAGGATTGTAGCAGCGTTTGAAAGCGTATGGGGCCTTACATCGATGTCTTCTGTGTGCTCGTTGCTTTGCCGGTAATTTTCTTCTCAGACTATCCCAGAACCAAATAACGGATCCGGGAGAAAAGGAAGGTTTGGTCGTCTTGGAGGAATATCGATCTGATCCAATTTTACCTGTACTTCTACCTTTAACCTTTTATACTACATATTTCAGGAGACAATTTGTCTTGCGGAATGCTTCCAATAATGATCTGATTGGATTACGCCATGCATATGGTTCCCGTTCATATCACAATTCGAATTGATCTGGACCAGAGTAAGCTACTATTCAGGTAGGTATCGAAATGACCGTTACACCCTTTAACTCTATCACGGCTCCCATAGGTACGTCCCGAAGGGATAAAAAGGCAAATTCCCCTTCGGAAAGTCTTGATCTAAAGACATCGCATTTTTTGTACTTAAAAATTGAGCAGAAATACGATTGTACGTATCACAGATCAATAATCGATTGAACGTGATATGGAGGAGGAGATTGATTCATTGATCGGATCCAAATCTCTGTTGAAATATTTTGAAAATCAAGACTTTTTGAGGCAAGCCGATCCCATTTGGGGATTCACCCACACAATACACCCCTATCCAAAAATTCAGTGGCCTTCGAATGCGTTCGATATATTCAGTTGCCTGCAAAAGCCTACAGACAAGGTGGTTTCCAACCCTATAGGATGTAAGGCCCGGTTGTCTGATTGTGAGTCGATTTGGGTTTCTTCCTCAGATTATGCGTGTGATGGAGCGCCACGTGGCCCTACACCACCTTCGCTCTCGCATGTGCTATGTGGCCCAGAAAAAAAGCAGACGATAGGATAAAGAGGATCGATTCCCTTCAGATTAATCACATTGACGATTTCCATTCAGTCTCACAAGGTTGACGACTTATTGACAAAACTTCGGCCTCAAAAGGGACTCGAACCCATACCCGTGCCATCCGACACTCCCTTTTGAACTTGCAGTTCCTTTCTGGCTGTGTACCCATTGACTCGTAGGGCTGATTGGTGAAAGATCAGTACCTCCAACCCCACGTCCAACTCTGACACCAGTGGAGCGATTCCTAAGGAAGGTGCCGCGTATGCAACGCACTGGGTTCCCAAGCTGGGAAGGATTTGAACCTCGGACCATGTTCGCGGTAGCGACGCCTTGGTCACTGCCCATACCTGGTTCCATTGGACAGAAGTCTTTCCCCGTTCTATTATAAAAATGATTGCAGAGGAAGGAAATCATTGAGAGGTATGTCATAAAGAGTCCACGAGCCGATTCTGAGGCAAGCGTGGGGAAGTGTCAAAGGGCGCCGCTACTGACCAAATGGTCATCAGATCAGATTTCATTCAAAAGATCTCCCGGTCAATCAAATTGCTGTCATCCAATCGGACCGCTTTTTCCACCCTGAACTCGTACTTGGGGGGAAAAGCAGTGACTTTTCAATCGGTTCGTCCCAGCAAGGTGAAGACCAGACCCAAATGGGTAAAATGCCTATGTGCTTCTGATTAGACGTCGAGAGTGTCGAGTCGGGACTAAGAATCTCATCTCTTCTCAAATTAGGGCTGATCAACGCCGAGACCTTAATTTGGTCCTTGAACTCTGCAGTGTTAGGGTAAGTGAATACTGTATTAATCACGTGACAGACCCGAAGGGGTACTGTAGAGTTTATTGATAGTAAGATATAAGACAGGATAAAATAGGATTTCTGTAGAAAAAACTGGAGTTGCTCAAAAAAAACCAGTTCAAAACGAAATGCCCATAAAACAAGTGGCAGAACTGCCATCATCACTCAAAACTACCGTGACAACTAGACGGATAATAGAAAATCAGGATATTGTTAGTTAGTCAATCAGGGTATAGCTAGTTGTTAATGGAGTAGTCGATAATGTGACGAGAGTTGGCAGTGAGAGAGGGAGAAGAGTTTTGGCTTGGTGGAACAGTTGTTCGTTCGTCCGCGAGCATTGCCGATGCCGCCGCCGCCGCCACCGCCGCCGCCTTCATCGCTTCCTTTCTATCCGCTGCCCTCATCCACCTCCACTGCTGCTGCTGCTGCTGTTAGGTCTCCGATCAACTCCGTGGAAAGCCCGTCTCATTTGAGCCGTCGCTGCGATGCCGCTTTGCGCTTTTCCAACACTAGCACCCCGTTGCCTACACTGCTGCAACGACAGCAGAGCACAGGCACAAGCACAAGTACCCAGACAGCTACACCACCCGACTGACAAAATCCAACGGAAAGGGGGGGGGGGGAGAGGGTAGGGGTTAGGAAGGGGCTAATCCGAGCAGTGGGTATGCTTCCACATTAGAACCAATTGTCGAGTCCACCTTTTCATCTGATGGAGAGAACGAAAAATGGAGTGCCGAACTCATTTTTCGGAATACGCCGCGCTCAAGACTATCATTCGAAATCGCTGAAGCATTTTAATGAGCACCCAGCCAACCTTCTGACATCTGGAGATAAACCAATCTCCCAGATTCAGGTCGAAGTCATGGATTTTCCGACATCGACGGTAATCTTTGATCAGCTGAGAAAGTCGCAAATAAAAGGTAAAAGGTAGTAAAGGGGTATGCGTTTGATGGTTCTTTCTAGTTCCTTTTATAACTGCTTGAATAAATAAATAAACAAATAAATAAGTAATTAAATAAATAAGGAAATAATCATCTTCTAGGTCTTATGAGTCCCGAAGTTAAGTCTCGAAGTCCTGAGTTTTCAAGTCCTGCTTCGATATTACCTGATCGGGTATCGATCGAGCCGTTGGAGAGATTTGTCTGGATGATTTATAGGAGCCCAGAACAGGAACCTCTCTCGGCTATTATCAGGTGGTTGCCGCCACAAATGCATTTTATACAAAGTACGAAAAAATCGGGACTGATCAAAATCCCTACAGTAATAACAGCCGTGAAATAAAATCTGGGTGTACCTACGGACAACACACTGTGCCCTACGACGATACGTTGTGATATTTCGCTATTCCGCCTTTATTACATTTTATTTTACGACCACTATAACTGTAAGAATATGGATCCGCCCTCGCTTTATTTCTCATTATTACCGTCCCTTACTACAGTATCCCCACGGTAGAGCTTGATTATTATTGTCTGATCATAATGCCCAGGTGGAGACAGTGCTCACCTGGAGGTAATGATCAAGGAACAATTAATATACTCATTAGGTACAGATGAGTATAATAATTCTTCCTTCCCTTCTCTTCTTAAGACAATCAATAGTCAATCCTCCAATCAGCCTGACAATAATATGGGCAAAACCCAGAAAAAGTCAAAATTAAAGGTATAAAATGGTGAATTTTAAGTTTATTTTCGAATTTTCAATCTTCGAAAGGCACTAATCAATCTTGTCTGAAGGATGCGCCTCGCATCCAACTCCCTCTAAGAATCGTAGTGGCGTATTGAATGGGTATATGGCCCCTATACAATGATATGCGGTGGCCAGCCGATGTACATGTCAGTGCTTTTATCCTCCCAAACGGGTCTGGTACCACTTAACCGATCACGAATAGATGGAAGGCTTCATTGGCATAAACGGATCTAGACACGGGGTTCGAACTCGTGACCATGTTGTGATAGTGCGCCACTTGCCGCTACACTACCTCTACTCCATGAAACAAATAAAAATATGAAAATACCGGGAAGATATTTAATTCTATACAGATGAACTAATAATTATATATACACATTATACATAAATAATATCATATATCATATTTATACACCAAGAAATCATTTCGGATTCATTTTTAGACTTAATATTTTATTTTTAGTATTATTTTATTGAATTACTTTTCATATTTTTTGATTTTTTTAAACGAGAGATACTTCTTTATTTTGATGGTTATTCCCAAAGTAATGATATGGCTGTCCTGTCTCATAAAGCTATCGACTGTTGGACCCATGGAGCAGAGTCAGAGCGGGACCTCTTGAGACAACTCGGACGCTAAGCGATCTAGCTCTGAGGTCACAATGGCACCTCATGGGACTACTTGGATGCTAAGCGATTTAGCTTACACCAATTATAAAACATGTAGCACTGACACTACCTATGCAAAGCCCCCCAAAGTTAACCGCTTGAACATGACGATGATCCCACACGTGCAACTGGGATCATTCCCACAAAATTAGTCCAAAAATCCAGGGATCAAACTTCAGATGAAAGTCCGGTCAAACCAACGAGATCATTCATCCGTCTAGGGTTGGTAAACTGCTATCAAACTTGTCTGACAGCACAGAAAAACCCTGATTTATATATCGACTGGCCTTCATAAATCATTGTCAACCTAGCCCGCATACGCCTTCGAATGAAATAACCATAAAGACTGGTTGCCGAATGAATGGCGCAATCCAGTCCGAATAAATAACCTCACAATATAATAGCAAATAGCATAATAATAACTCTATAAAAAATAAGGGAAATAACAATCAATCACGTCCGATCAATATTATTATATTAATACTAATATTGAATCAAATATTTAACAGTATTCGATCAATAAAATCGATACATATCAAACTTGTACTGTACCACCATCATTCTTCGCTTCGTGACAATAAAAAAATTAAAAAATGAAAAAAATCAGTTCTTCCAGGCTCAATAATTATACATAACAAATGAAAAGGTTGGAGATCAAAATTTTTGGCGTTGGTCAATCCCGTCTGAGGGATGCGTCCCGCATTCGACTTCCATTCAGAATCGTAGTGGCGTATTGAATGGGTATGTGGCCTATACTATGAATTGCGGTGGCCAGCCGATGTACTAGTCAGTACTCCCCAGACGAGTCTGGTACCAATTAAACCGGGAGCTTGGAAGCCTTGTTGGAAAGCGAATATTGATCCGGGATTCGAACTCGTGACCATGCTTGCGTGATAGTGCGCCATTTGCCACTACACCACCTCCGTCCCATAAAACAAAAATAAATAGCAAATATAAGAAAAATATTTAAGTTTTTTCTAAACATTATATGAATCTTTCAAAGTTATTCTTTATAATTTTTTCAATTGGAGTAAACCTTTGGTTGCCCTACTGCAATCGAAATGCGACATGGGAGAAGGAATTCAAAAAAAGTGTCTCAAAAGCCTTCCCAGGTGGCTTCAATTCGACCAATAGTTGCCGTTGGAAAGACGGTAGGAATAAATAACGGCAATGAGGTTAGAAATAGCCAATTTCAGGTTTTTTCCCAAATGCAGAGGTAAATCACTTGGTGATAGCCGATGTGATGTGCCATGTGATCAATACATCGAGAGTAGGTGGTTTTTTCATGACGAAAGGCAACATACATTTGTTTGAACGATGTAGTGTTTGGATTCGAACAGCCGTTCCGCTGTTGTCATAGAAAGAACAAGGAGAACGGCCCTAGACACTATTTAAGAGTAGAAATCAATCAATACCTATCTAGATATGCTGTATACGGTATAAACCACACCGTAACAAACTCTTTGGGAGCAGGGAGGTAGATAGCTCCCTGAAACCTTCCCTAACCTTCGGGACCTACATGACCTCTATTTTTTTTTGAAATCATCCTGTTGGGTTTGGAAAGCTGCATCGGAGTTGTGTCAAGCCAATTGCGTCAATATATTACGGTACCGAGATTTCTCAAGCCTTAAAGGAAACTAACGCGACTGATGAATGAAAATCTGGGACAAATAGGAGGGGAAAGCGAAAAAATCGCAAAGTCTTGGAATCTCCCGCGCTAAAAGCCCTAGGAAAGGGGTCAGACAGACACGGTCTGCGAGTTTTCAAAACATTTGGGCCCCCACTCCACAAAAGTATCGGTATTATCATGCATCGTAGTTATTTCTTCTGCATTTATAACGGCTCCTACTCGTGCAAGACAGAGGTGGGGTAGTGGCTACTGAGAAGCTACCAAGTGTATGGTTAGGAGATCAAACCCAGAGGGATACTTGCCGAAGCCAAGCCACTCCACTATTCTGGAGATTGAGTGAGTGCCAAATTCGTCTATAGGGATAAATTTGAAGAATTGCTCATCGGATTGCCACACCACAAACAGTTGCACAAGCCAAGTACGCATTCAAATGCTAGCGCAATTCTGAATGGAAGCGGAGTGCATGGGCGCATCCCAAAGTGAGTTCCATTGGAATATTCATTCATTATTCTTGAACTATATACGACAGCATGGCCTACTGTATATGTTCAAGCTTCCCATACCACTCCCCGCTTCGAAGACGGGAAGATTCACTGGGCCAGATCAGCCCAAAGGAGATTCCATACGTTCAGATCGATCTGGACCCAATTTTGAGACATTTCCCGCACCCTCATCACCGCCTACAAAAATTTGTCGCTCACTAACTTAACCACCACCTATGCCTAGGTATAGAACGCTGTCTCCCAAGGTTCTTAAGTAAAAAGACTGTAGCTGTAGAGCTGTGAAAAGCGGCTCAGCTTTCAGAAAGAAAACAAAAAGGATTGAAAAAAAGAGAAACAGGAAAAACAGATCCTCCAGGCGTTTCCAACCAAGAATTTCAGAAAAAAACTAAACGAGTAGAAAAAAGGGCTAGGGGCAGAATAAACAACACCTTCAAAGAACAACATGTAGCAGGCGGCCTTCATTGTTGTAGGAAAAAATGTGATAAGTGAATTTGTTGATGAAAAGTGAAATGTCGGTCATCAGGAAATGACAAAAGGTTCAATTGATAACAGAAACACACACTACTACGTGACGACGGGGGCATTCAACTGACCCAACGACGATTGTGACGGACTGACTGACTGACTGGCTGGGCTGTTAGTTTCCCTGACGCGAGAAACTACGCATCATCATCATCACACGAAAAGAAAACAATCACACGGAAATCGATGGCTCTCAATTTATCGACGATGTAAAAATGCAGTAAAATCGTAAATCATTCGAATAACTATAAAAAATAATGAATAACTGTTCTTAGAAATGACGTCAGAAGAGCTTAAACTATTCAAAAAAATCTATTTAAACCAGATCGTAAAGTCAGCCACCTGCTAGGAGAAGCTCCTTATCCGTCTTTTTGGGTGGATGGATTAGAAAGGAAAAGAGGGGAGGGGGTCGTATTCAAGTCGTAGTCAAGGAGTTAAGGGGAATAGGGGTCTTGTACCGAACCCGGAAGCACCCTCAACGCCGTGACTTTTCCAGTTCAGATCCCCAACGACCAACAGATTCATTTTCACAACTTTTTGTGCCCACAATGTTGTAAAGTAGAATCAATGAAAGCAAAAACTAAAATAAAATAAACATAAATAATCTGCGGAATGTGGGTAATAAATATTAAGGTCAGATAAAAATGAAATGCAAATTTATGAAGTTACAAAAAAACTATTGTAATAGAGAATTCCCACGATAAAAAGTATGAAGGTTGCCATTAGAAATTGTCGTAAAAATACATATCAAGGTCAATGCATGGCACAACCTTGGGGCACTTATCAAAGTAGGGTACTACTTCAATCACTGCGTTGAAGTTGCGTCATGCATTCTACCCCCATTGGAAATTCTCTCACCAATTCTGGAGAAAACCTTTTTATCTTTATTCAGAGCCAGTGGTGACCTAGCCTACCCCAATCAGGCCACTCAGAATGCGCCACGTATTCCACCACCACCTAATATTGGAACAGCCCATCTTTCAGATTTTACAATTAATATTAAAAAAATAGTTTGTAGTTGAGGGACAGCTTTATTTTCACATACAAAAGCCAGTACAAACTGTTCAGCAAGGACAAGGACTCAAGGACAAGCAGGCTCCATGGGCCAGTGCTCGGATTTGAACCCGCGGCCGTACTAGCAATAGAAAGGATCCTATGTACTGGACTATTTCATCGGATTGAGTTTCTTCTTCTTCAGAGGAATACAAATAGAATCAAGCTCCAAGCTGGATTGGGTTCAATACTCCCTAGTAGGCCTTGATGACTTTTGATAGTTGAGTAGGCTTTTGACAGTAATTTTTTGAAATTTTTGAAGATGGCAATTTCAGAATAACTTATCACAATTTCGCCTGTGAGAGAGAAAAAACAAATAAAAATGTACGACTATCAAAAAAAGGGTGGACTCAAAAATGCGCTGAATAAAACACAACTCGACCTTCCACCTAGCTATGAGGGGCATCGTGTTTATCCACTGCACTACCGAGACCGGAAGAATAATTTCAATGAATGAATTTCCAGTAAAAATAATGCAGAACCCGAAAAGTCCAATACAGGTTCGGGTCCTGTCCGAGAAGTTTTTCACCTATAAGTCACTCCCTTTTTTTCGGGAATAATTCCGAGCATGATCACTGCAATAAGAACGAACAATAAAAAAATGAAAATAGTGAAAATCAAGCATCAAATAATAAAGAAAACCGGCGATGATCAAGGAAACCGAAGTTCCCTAGCTAAGACCTCGATTTGATATATTAGGTTTTTGAATGGAACTAGGGTAACCTTCTCCTATAGGTGTATAATCATTCAGTTTACCCGAGTTGACCTGAAATTCCTCGAAATAAAAAATTAAAGGAGATTTATAGCACCCAGGCTAGGTTTTCAGAGCGGTTTCTGCTTATTTGGATTACTAAACAGTACGGATGTGTCACGATAACCTAATGAAACAAAGTTCAGGGTCCTGACCCTGCAGGTATAAGAAAACTTATACAGTGACCTAATAAATGGAGATGCCGGCCAAAAAATCGGCTAGACGACTGCGGGACGCGTTGATTGGTGGCCAGCCAAGGTGGCGGCAAGGTCGTCGTCGTGCGAAGCATATGGCTCAACTACGTCACGAAACATCGCGTCGCCATCGGAGCGGGTGTCAACACAAATGTTGGCAGCATGGGAGTGTACGTCGTCCTTCCACTCCCTCTGTCAGTCAGTCAGTCAACCAAATGAGCATCAACTTCACAGCACCTCTTCGTCGATGTTCCGGCGACCTCTGCCAGCTTAGCTGGGATTGTTGCTGACTTGCTGACGCTGATGATGATGGTGTGTAATGTTTGGTGAACATAAAAGCCTCGAGTGAAACGTTACACAACAGTAGACGTAAAAAACCATCTGAAACCAACCATCTGGTGATATTAAGGTAAGGTCTGTGATCGCTATAGCTCCAGCCAGAGAAAGGACCATAATCTTCACTCGACAAGTGACATCCTCGCCTCCCTTTCCCCCTATCAGCCTTTATGATCTCCCAATCACACCCGCAATTCTGATAGCAACCACAGTTATGGCGTAACCATGAAAAATAACTGTGAAATAGGTTTTTGAAATATTTTAGCAGAAAAATTAAATAATATTATTGATTTTGTTAATACTTGTTTTTATCTATTTTACTTATTACTTATTTGCATGTATTTATAATATTATTTACTGTTTACTGAAGTTTTATATTACTTTAGTTTTGTTGATATCACTCAAGTGCATTGTTTATTTAAATGATTTTTGTAATTTAAATACATTGATATCTTTACATAATTGTTTATTTGTTTTACTTTTTTGCTATTATCCTAATATTCTGTAGAGGGCGGAGGTAGTGTGGTGGTGAGTGGGGCACAATTACGCGCGCATGGTCACGGGTTCGAACCCCGTGATCGATACCCACCCTAGCCAATGAACCCTTCCAAAACTCCACGGTCGGTTAGTTGGCACCAGACTCCTCTGGGAAGATAAAAGTACTGACTTGAACATTGGATGGTTGCCGCAAGTAATTGTGTAGGCCACATACGCACTCAGTGCGCCTCTACGATTCTGAATGGAAGTCGAGTGCGGGGGCGCATCCCTCAGACGGGATCGATTACCGCCCCAAGACTTTATCCTTTTCATTACCGAAACATTCTGGAACCATTTTCCAATCGTGTCTAGTAGCTGTTAAAGCTGATCAATCCTCTGGATGAGATCCATATCAAGAGTAACGGATGGGAACACCTTATCTACCGTTCGACATGGGGTAGACCTAGCAAAAACAAGCGATTCCCAAAGTGCTAATTGTTTTCTAGAGTTGTGCAAACCTCTAAATATAATAGGTAAACATTAGATAAGATTACCAGTCGTTTACTTCGTTTACGTACCCATCTTAGTGAGCCAATGTGTCAGCCAACTAAAAACCTTAGAGGCACCGTAAACCATAAATTGTAGGTACCCAATTCAGGTCGAATCGGGAATGTATCGGTTGGGAATAGTGCATCGGTGGTGAAGGAAGCGAAGAAGTCCGCTGATTTTGCAAAAAATAAGGCTCCTTAAAAGTGGTGAAAATATGTGAAAAGTACGAGATTACCATGACGGAATTGACACGGAAGAGGTATTTGGACGAGATTTCAGTTGTTTCAATTGCGCAAAGTGTTGACTATATCAAGCCAAAACTGTCCAGAATTGCTTTTCACTGTTGCTATGGGGCATGACAAGTTGTTTGAACTTCCTACATAGGCTCCCTTGTGATCGGTGCAGCCTCTGCAATGCCGGTGAAACTCGTCCGAAGATAGACACGGTACAATTTTTGAGCCTTTATAAATCCTTATCTAGCCCGTTTTTCGATCTGACAGAACCACATTTGGTATAGGAGGGGGCCACAGGTCTGACTCTAGCGAGATATCTCATAAGCCATTCGTCCTGAAGCATTTGCGGTGGACTCAAATTTTTGACTTGGTATCGCCCTTATGATAAGAAAACGAGATCAAGGTCACACCTAGAAGCATGGGAGGATGCAAAATTCGGCGACCAAACTCAGTCTCAGCTTTAAAGCTTACGAAGGGCAGGGCGACAGACTCAATAATGGGATCGGGTTGAAGAAACCTCCCTGAAACTGTCTGAAGATTTGTTCATAACCTGGCATATCAGCGATCTCCGGTTCGCAACCCATGACAAGTCTCTCACGAGTACTTCCGGGGAAAAGTACAGGTCCGCGTTCCGTCCGAGACTGGAGTTTTGCCCACAAATCGCCAACCTTGTGAGACTTTCCATTATTTTAATCTTAGAGTCAGTGGCAAGGTGTCGGAACATATTTGCCATGAGTTGGGACAAAAACACTAAAGAAGGAATTTACCTGAAAAAAAGGGGAGGGGGGAGGTGTAGTCATATCAGCTAAGGGACCTTCAGAGTCACGTCCAGATCACTTCACCTCCGTATCCACTAAAATCTTCGCCTTCTAGGGGACCATTATCGGGAAGCCTCGGAATATAGCCAAATTTAAAGGAGACCAGCAGAATATTGAGAAAAGGTTCACGAAATCCAAAGAAAGCATAAAATCTTGACATTCCATAAAAACAGAGAACTTTTGGACCAAATGTGAACGTACAGGAAGGGATGATTCAAAAATTCCATGAGAAATCAGAAAACCAGCAATGAACAGATGGAGAATTCATCGTGGGGTAGGACATTTCATCACTCCTTTGAGTCATAAGGTAATCGAAATCGGCCCATTCAAACCATGTCGAGGTAACCACGCCACCGGTTGCACTACATATTTGAACACGGATAGCCAACTAGTTACAATAAAAAGTATTTACAAAATGGTCGATGATTCATTTTCACGCTGTGTAAAGTCTCACCCAAATCATCATAACCATATCATATAGTAGGATGATGACAAATGGGATAATTAGCATAGGTGACTGCTGAACAGAAGACGATGGACCCTTGGGCAGGATGGAAAGCGTAGCAGAATGCATTGGGAGTTCTGCAATAAAGTGGGACGGGAAATGCTTGAGCATCTGGGGAGAACAGGGTCGTTAAGTGTTGAAAAATTTTATAAGGGATTCTGTACTCTGCCTACTAGTTTTATATCCTTTCTGCAACGATTGAAGCTTATCTGAAGAGTTTTGGCATGAGGAGGAGGGTAAAAGTGGGAAGAAGGTGGGAGATGAATGTATTTTTGACGACCCACCCTCTGCGAGGTCATTCTCTCCCCTAGAAGAGGACCCTGTTCAGCAAAATTCCATGGGGAGAAGCTAACGGAGCCTTGAAATACCATAGAAACGACTAAGACTGATTCGATAAGAGGTGAAGCTTGATTTCATCCTCTTCCAGGATGCGCCACTCTATCGGCTTTCGTTTCTAAACGTTGACGCACAAAGAAGCATATACTGGCCCAAAAAAATTTCAAGAAAAACCGGAACGGAAAATGGGTTCCAAGATGGATTGTTCGAGAAAGTTGACCAGTCTGACACCAGGACGAATCTGGTACCAAGCAAACAAACCAAATCGATGGGACCCCGTGCTCTGACCGATATCTCTACCCTTCGCCATGCGTAGACCACGAGAATCCCAAAGAGATGTTCAGGCACAACGTTCCCACAGTGTTATAGAGTGGGTAAAGTCAGTTCCCTAAGTATTCAAAACTTTTTCTGAATCTTATACACCCAGCACTTAGGGATGAGGTATGGAGGAGGTCATTGTTCGTACAGAGACCAAAGGGGGATCCCTGTAAGAAATACCGTGAAAATCCGTGCCAAAGCCTTATGAGGGTATATCTCTTCCCAAGAACAAGGTGGCTCTATGGCTAACTGCAAGTTCTTCATTGTGCTATTACGCTTTGAGTGTAAAAATTCAAAGGGACATGCCCGATTTGGTGCTCAATACATCTTCCACCCCAGACAGAAGCTGGAAGCATGGCCCATGAGAGCAGTCATTCCTGAACACCTCAAGAATGACTTTGTTTGATATCTGATGATTATGGATGCCATATCATTTCAACTCCAGTAAAATTTGATATTTTGGTCTTGCAAACACAGATGACAAATTTCTGTGCCGCTAAGAATGCGCCATGTACTCGTCGACTTTTTGAAATGTGCGATTAGTTTACTGCCTCGGAGTTTTGATAGACTAGCTGCTGTTAAAATTCACGTTTCATTTCGCCAGCCCATTGCTATCTCTTCCATACTGAAGTATTGAACATGCTGGGCATAGCAGATTGGCCTTATTTAAACTGCACCTCCAACAAATAATCCCCATAGAGGCCATCCAAAGAATCACCCACTCGAGAAACAGCAATTTTGGTGGGATCAAAGCAAAAAGAGATATCATAAGAGAGGGATCGAGGAGGCTCATGTGTGGAGAGGGTTTCAGGTGACTTTTTTTCTGTGAAGTACACTGCACACTTCAGAAAACTTGGCGCTGAATGACCTATCAAAAGTGATGGGATGGATGCAATGCGAACTATTAGATCGTATGATGGGTTTCCAGCGGTGTCATCGTAGGTGTGAAAAGAACGATAGTCATGCGACGTTTTTCTCCTTCGGACACATTGCGATTCGACGAGCAGATTAGCCAAAATAACTCGCGATGCTATCGTGCTGCACAAGAAATTTCGATCGACACCCCAATTTACAAGCCTGGGATGCAGGGAAACGATGACCTTCGGGAGATATGGGGTTTCTTATGAGTGGCTTGGCTAAAAGCACAATTAACCATGAAAATGGCTCGGGAGATAACTTCCTAGGATGAACCTGTGACCCTTGAGGATAGCAGTCGGATCGAAAACGGTCTAGACAAGGCGTAATGAGGGCTATAAAACCGACTTAGCAGACGTACACTACAGCTCCAAAGCGGACGAGTTCTCACGCGTTGTAGAGGCTGTAGAGACTGCATCATTCGCACCGGAACGCACATGTTGCGCGCTTACTGTAGCCGGCTAGTTGTGCACAATGGCACACATATTTGGACAGCTCGTCCAAAACCCCTTCAATGCGATTTTGTCGTCACATTCTCGTCCAACCCTTAACTTCAATGCTTTTTTGAAATGTTATGCTTTCCGGCTTGCTTTATGCAATTTTCGCGTTTTCTCCGCCATTTTTGTTTTATTCTGAACTATCATCTCCATTATTCGTCTAAAACTAGGTAACCCTAAATTAGCTGGGCCCTCAAAGTCGGAATTCAGGGAAACTTACATGGAACGATGGTTACTGTAAAAAAAAAGAACCTTCTATAATATTTCGGTCCTTTATCGGTCTTTGTTTTAGCGCTCAGCTTAGGTTGAGGAATGGTAGGCATGGGTTCAGAATCCTTACGTCACTGCGATAATCACGCCCACTATAAAATCACGCCCCGAAGAACAAAAGGTGAGGGAGGAAATCGATTCCTGGTATACATAGTAACAAAAGGAACTGAGATGCTTTTATGGGTGTTTAAATGAATCTTCTCATTCTTCCCAAAAAATCATCTGGGAAAACAAAAGACGAGCACAGAACTAGCGTAGGACCCCCTACAGCTGCCGACGATTCTTAACTAGCTGTCTTGCTGCATGGCATCTCATTCGAGTTCGATACCACAATATGGTATGGGACAAGAAGGTGGAAATCCACAGGAAACTCGTCCAAAGCCACATAGTCAAATAGTGGAATAGAGGTAACCCCGTTTCAAACATCTTCACAGGTGTTCACGAAAATGATGCCACAGACACATGGAGAAGATGGAATGGAGCCAATATTCACGAAAATGAAGCATAATCAAAAAAAAAAAAACAAAAAATTCGATAGCTTTAACGAGAGACTACTTTGAAAAAGTGGAAACGAGAAAGTGCCCAAAAATAGAGATGTACAAGAAATTTATCTTTAATTTAATAGTCACTATTTTATTGATTGAAAAATATTCTAATTGGCGGGCGGAGTACAAAATTCCGGAGGGAGGGGGAGAG
This sequence comes from Haemonchus contortus, assembly GCA_000469685.2. NCBI lineage: Eukaryota > Metazoa > Nematoda > Chromadorea > Rhabditida > Trichostrongylidae > Haemonchus > Haemonchus contortus. The sequence goes on from LS997564.1 coordinate 35,390,041, forward strand.
GGGGGGGGGAGGGGGGGGGTCCATTCATGGATGCGCCCCACGTTTGAGTTTCATTTGAAATTGTAGGAGCGTTTTGAAAGCGTATCTACATACCGATTCGGGATTCGAACCCGTGACCATGCGTGCGAGATAGCGCGCCACTACCACACCAAATCCACCCATTACAAAGGAGTACAAAAAAAAACTCTGAATGAAGTGAGCAACATAGAATTTTTCTACAGATGCGCCATAGGTTCAAATTCAGTCAAAATTTCAAAAACCTTTGAATCCTTTGTTGTATTTTCGCTATACTATGGCCCGAGAAGTCTTGGCGCTGTACTCTTCCAATCTCATCTAGCCAATTATGGTACTTACCCCTATCTATATCAAAGATCTTTTCAAAGGTTCCAGAAATAATTTAATAGGTGCATAAAAAGCCCTATCAAAGTCAGATGCATCTTTGGTTACTGGTAAGAAAAAGATTGGCAAGCAGACATAAACTGAAGTAGTAGGCACTGGGACGAGGAGGCAAAGACAGAGGACGAGCCGTAAGTCGCCTCGTAGCAAACGAAGTGGCTTTACTGATTATTCCTAGAACCGGTTAGTCTCTCGGCATGGAAGAAAAAACACCACATCTACCTCTCAGATACGGTACTGCTGCACATCAAGTCACTACAGAACGATGGCCAGCTGGTAGTACCAGTAGAATTCTCCCGATCAACAGGATACTGGGCAGTTCTTCTCGGAGTTAGGCCCAATTTTCGAGGATGACGAAGAAAATATGAGCAATATATGATGATTGAAAAGCCATCGAAACCGGCTCACAACGATGATGGAACGGGACGGGTTGAATGTGACAGGCCGGCTCCGGAAAGCATCCCCTCAGCGTATTACCATTACTACACTACTTCATCTACCTCGAGCATTACGAAAGAGGAAACTCGTAGAAGAAAAGGATGATGCCTATCTACTGTTCCAGCAAAAAGGAATCGAGATTGGACGAGTTTTCCAGTGGTAGATGGGACTTCTCACCCGTAGTCCCTGCTTCGAAGAGCGACGGTTTAGACCTCCTTTGATACTTCCCATATTGGCGCCTTTCTCCTTATCTAAGTCACCCACGCGTTAGGTAAAGGGACGTCAGGTCACAATTCGGCATAATTATTGCATAAGCCATGCATCTTACCTTTATTTAGGATCTCGGACACATTTGAATGTGTAAGGAGCTGTAAAGAGCTTTCAAGTTGACTGGAAGGGATCGCGCACCACCCAGGACTATCCGCGCTACTACCATTCCCATCAAGTCTGGCACGGACGTACTGACCCCCGAACGGAGGGCCCGATGGTGCTGAACAGGATCAGATCCCAGGAACCAGGAAAGTATGAGGTGACGTCTTCACCTCATGTGCTCGATTTCTATTTACAAATTTTTAGGGGAAATAACGATTCTACAGAAAATGCAAATGAATGGCGCCCTCTGTCAATATTGGGGAAACACCTCAATCAACAACTAAAGAAATATAAATATTTTAGAAAAAGGAGATTAAGGTTCCTTCTTACAATCAATACTGTCAAAAAAAAGGTTAGAGAGGAGTTTTAATCTTTGGAAGGGCTCATGAACGGATAGAAATGAGGTTCTCGACAAGTTGCAGGCACAACCGGTGAGTGTTGTGGGGGTATGGAACTGTCGGTTGATACGATCGTAGGAGAGTTGCGATCGTCGACGTTTACGACGCCATCACACCCTCATCCTATTATTACCGACGCCATAACATGAAACTGCTCTCGCTCGCTAAAAACCAAAACGAACCGTGAACTGGGTACGAATCGCAGATATGGCTACATTTAGCCAAACTGGTAATCGAAAAACGCAAACTATCGGAACATCGATAAGGGGGGGGGGGATTCGTAGAACACTTGGCATCGAACAGTCTTCCAAAAATCGCCACGCCGTCGACTACTTTATAGGGATGAAGATGTGATTTAAAGCGTTGACAATCGCGAGATGAGCCAATTTCTCGAAAAATCCTGATTTTGCGGAAAGGAACGGGGAGAGGAGGGGAGAGGAGTGACGGACCATGGCAAGGGTGTATGGCTTTTTGAGGCACAAATGAGCTTTTCGAAGCAAAGTCTGGACACTAGGTCGGTAAGACTCCTAAAACTGATGCCCGCTAACCCCTCAGGCGTGATTGTGGCTCTGAACCGAACCGAGCCCCTGAGCTGTTTGAGAGGACTAGGCATCGAGGTTGATAGCAATTCGTTCTCAATACACTGTCTGCCTTCAAGAGTACTTCACCACCTTCTTTGGAATGCTACCTCATTTACACGACTGACGGTATTCGCCAAGTATGAACGGCACCCTAGATTTTAGTTGCCTTCATAATGCGACTGTAAACCTTTACCCTCCCAAATTTTTACCGTTATCATATGTAGATTGGAGTTGGACGCCGTTCCCCCCCCCCCCCCCCCCCCCCCCTTCACGAAGTCTTACAGCGCGCGGCGGATCTTAGCTAGTCCCGCCACGCCTCATGTATTGGTTAGCTGTCTCATTGTAATTAGTTGCCTCGTCAGGCGGGATGCCATTCGTATCCCAATACACACTCAAGCAGTTGAAGCGAGTCTAGGAGTGAGCGGAAAGAATAAGTGTAGCTTTCTGTGGCACTAATTCTTGTGCACTGGGAATGACCTCTCAGAGAGCATATGTGGCGCCAGCAGAAATCATGTTGCCGTCGCAAATATCCAATTTCTGACCAGAGAATTTGAAGCCCAAGCAGGCTGGAACAAAGAAGACTTACGGAAATATCATGACGCGTTTGCGATAACTTTCTGCGCTTCCCAACCATGAACACCCTCTGACTTTTGCTCCTCCTGCGGAATTGCCGAGACGTTGGCTTACGATGGAATCCCGCTTGGGAGCAGATTTCCTTTTGCTCTTCACGTCTGGTTCTGCTGGCATTTACCCGTCACAAACCTTAAGAGGGTTCTCAATGAGTGATTTCATGAACCAGGCGGTCAGATATGGTCACATGAGCCAGCGGTGGGCTAGGCTTACTCTCCTAAAACCCCCGAAGCCACTGCCAGTTAATTGGATTATAAATGTGATCACGACAGCCAGTTGTCCCAGCCGCCCTTGCTGCTTGCAGAAAATGCGGTAGTTAATACGGTGCCAAACGATACAAAAACTGTGAATAATTTATTATTAACTTCTCAATCAACAGACACAAAATCAAATAAAAAATTAAGTGAACACTGGATGAACACTGGATGCTTAGAACTCCTCCAAAAATGGGAAGTAAGGGTGATCACCATCGCGAGCGGTGAGGTCGAGAATTCGCCAACCACGATCCAAGCCTTCGATTTCCTTCATTTCCTCGTCCGTCAGCTTGAAGTCGAACAACGCCGCATTCTCTTTGATTCGTGCTAAACGTACAACAGTGCTCCACAAGCCACAAAACCATTGGAGCCAGGAAATATGAATTACATCGTATTAGGGCACTAATTAGTTTGTACCGGAGTCACAGGTAAACTTACGCGCTGTAGTTCCGATCCATCCAGCCGAACATACAATCTTCATTGTTCTTTTCAACTGTCATTCACTATATTACGAGCTGGTCTAAGCACTTTCCAGATGAAAAACTGTTTTGGGAAAAAAAATATTTCTTTTGAAACTAAGTATTTCAAAATGTTGCGGACTGTGCCTTCCAGTGGCGAAAGTCCGAGGTCCAAGAAATCGGCCGAAATAACCCTTACGATTTTTTAGGAAGAAAAACACAAGTTCCTTCGAAAATTATTTGGTCGAACTGTAAATCAGTGGAAGACTTGCAAAAGTCAATGAAGACTATATCTCGGCTATAGACGAAATTCCACGAAACTTGCCATGTAGAAGTCCCCACTTTGACCGGACACTAACTTACGCCATAACTCGGTATGTTACGTACTACATAGCACACATCAAAAAAAAGTCGTCACTCCTACTCAAAACCCACCTTCGGATGTCGACTTAGGAATGACGAGCACATTCAGCTGCACGGCCCAACGAAGAGCTATCTGTGCTGGCGTCTGAAGAATTGTTATAATTTATCAGAAAGGCAACTTTGATTTTATGGTGGCATTCACCAAAACTCTTTGGTGCCAATCTGTCACCTAATGAGCGTGAGCAACAGCACACGACGCGGGCGTGCGCATCACGGTCGATATACCTTTGAGTTTTAGAGAGTTTATGTTTACAGTTCGATACCAAATCGCCCAACTCGGAATAAACGAACGAATCGATAAATTTATGATCAATTTGAATATGGTGAACTATTTGTCTTCTGAGTCACTGTTTCTCACTCTCAGTAATTATGAACCAACCAATAAATATGGAAATCATTGTTGTCTACTCGTCTTCTGGCTGGTGTAAGCGGTATGTATTGACTGAAAGTAGCAGATCTCATGAACGAGAGGATCTGCTTTTCAAAAATTCGAGCATAATAAAATACCTCTCTTCCTCTTTCTTTGCCTACCTAGTAAAATCTAAGGTAAGTTTCGAGGAAACGACTGGCTCACTTGACCATATCTGACCGTCACGCCAAGCTATCAGTTACATTCTGCACCTTGGCAAAAAACCCGATAACAAAATCAGACGAGCATGAAAATGAGAGAGATACGAGGGCTGCCTTTTATATTTCGGGATTTGGAAACACTAGTGTAGCAATCTAGCAACTGACACCACTATCGCAAAGTTTGACTATTTTGAGGTTCCGCTGCAAAATTTGAGCGCGATTTGTGTTGTTTACACTTAGTTATAAGATTTTGTTTCGGCCAAGTTATGGAGTTGAACCGTGAGCATTTTCGCGCGACAACTTTCGACGTGGACTAACTCAACAGCAATGCATGGATGAACTTGGTTCAATTTTTGGGGATGAAGCTCCAGCCAGGATCAGTGTTTATCGATGGTACAGTGAGTTCACCCGAGGTCGTAGTTCACTCGAAGACGAATTTCGTGGAGGTCGTCCAAAATCAGTTGTCGTTCCGGAAACACTTCATGCTGTGCACAAACTAATACTGTGAGATCGTCATGTAACCTATAGTGAGATTGAGGCAACCTTAAGCATTAGTGGGACCAGCCTACATTAATTTTTGCATGAACATTTGACCGTAAAAAAATTAGTTGGCGTTGGATCCCACGTCACGCCAATGCGAACTCCAACACATCGGCTCAAACAACCGCATTTTTGAGCACTCAAAACAACGATTTGAAAGGTCATCAGCCATGTAGTCCCCGGGTGACTTCTTCTCATCCCGTACGTGAAAAATAAAATGAGAGGTCAACGCTTTTCGACACCTGAAGAAGCCGTTGATGCGTTCATAATGCATGTTTTAGAGTTACCTAATCAGAGTGGCAAAAGCGCTTCGAAAAATGGTTCGAGTCCATACAAAAGTGTATAGATCTTAATGTGGAGAATTTTCAAAGGCAGTCAAGCGATTTTCAATAGATAGTATTTGTTCCTCTTCTCAAATCCCGAAATATAAAAGGCAGCCTACGTAGAAGCGTAAAAGCCACTAGCAAAAGACCGAGAAGTGAGGATAGAGGCATGAAAAAAAAACTTACGCCAGAAAGCAAGAAATTGACAAATGGTCAACTGGGCAAAAATAGAAATGTCAATGCTCTCACTCACTTTATTATGAGCACTGGCAATCTTCTTGATGATTGGCTCCGTCAGTAGATTGGGATCGCCATCCTTTCGGAAAAATGCCGAACCAGGATTGGAGAGGGAGCTGGAAAATCAGAGCAACTTGGACATAAAGTGAACTCAACATAAAAGTTCGACTTTTTTGGACATCACGAGAACTAATGGTAAGGGAAAATTCTTGGTGACGGAAGAGGTGAAAAGGAAAATCGATCGAACTGGTGAAGAGTAGAATCAATCAATGTTTGATTGAATATCTCACTGCTAGTACTAAGTAATGGACCGAACCAACGACCACCCTACGGTTTCTTCAGTTCGCCAGCTTGACCGAGAGTACTACTAAGTACTAGCAGTGAGACTGAATAGACAGCAGACTCATATGAAGAGAGACTGAATAAGACCATTGAGCTGAAACCTCCCTTCTTTCCCCACTTCCAAAGGCTATCGAAGGAGCGAGTCAACCAAGAACCGACTACAATTGGAACAGGTTTTGTAAATGAATTCGACTGTGTGTGGGAGGAAACGAGTCAGTTGTAAGAAATTCAGGTGAAAGAAGCCCGTAATCCAAAAGAACCTCGAGACCCTAACCATAATTTTGAGGAAACTAACAAATAAGCAAAAATTAAGAATCCCTGATTATTACCTGTACGCGGTCACAGCAATACCATGTTCTTTACAAAACTCTCGTAATTTCTTTTGTTGGAAATACGGATGAAGTTCGACCTGAACAACATATAAATATTTATATTATAAATAAGTAAGTAAATAGGGATTTTAAAAATTGATTCTCGGCTTCGACCCCCTTTGACATTCTAAGATATCACTGATTTTTGCTCGAGTGAAAACTGTGGTGATGAGTACAGATCTAAAAACTTCGTGAAACTCGGCTCAATGCGTTCCTTGGTGTGGGCCACTGAATCAGTTCTACTGAGGAAACAGGGTTGAGGAAGCCGCTAGTTGAGCATTCACCGGTCCTATCACGATGGAACGTCAATATCAGAATCGGGACCGCGTCGCGTGCGCGCGCTTGAGTTTCTTTCGAATAGTCCCTCCCACTCCTCCTAGCGTACATGGTTCCACAAAAGCTGCGAAGGAAATCTGCTTTTTCCTACCTGCAGTACAGCTGGCTTCACAGTACTGTTAGCAATTATCCTCTCGATCTGCCTATGATTGAAATTCGATACACCGATGCTACGGATCTGTAAAAAAGGCTTTTTGAGCTGTTGCTGATAAATCTTCTAATGGTATTCAATAACTCATGTGGTTAGTGGTAGTTCAAGATATAAGGAAACTAATTGTAGGTATTTACTGGGGACCCATCAAAACCCAAGCGACGTACCTTTCCGTCGTTCACAAAATCCTCTAGAACTTTCCAAGTAGTCAGATAGTCAACATCTGAGTATTTCATCTTTTCGCAGTCTTCCCTCTGAAAACAAGTATATTGAACCCTAAGAAGAATGGTTATAAAGTCGGATGTTGGTTAATCTTTTCTACGGTTGCGCCGTGCACTCGGTTTTCTTCGAAACCAAACTTATATTGAAAACTGGAAATCTTAAAAAAAAAATCTCAAACTCTCAGACTGCACTATAACATTCAGGACCCATTAGTATACGAGTCGGGATCTACATCTAGCAGGACGGTTCAATAACCCTAAAACTAATGGTTATTGGCCTGGCTGGGGGAAATGGAACCCGTTTTGAGAACCGATCTACGGATCATGGTAATTGTAGCGGCACCACTTGTTCATCGCTTAATATATTACTAAAAATGTGCCTCCATCTGAACGAAGAAAAGGTGCAACTGCATGTTTCGCTTGATCGATCCCGGATTTCCTATATTACGGTGCCTGGCTTGTACTAACCACCTATCCATCCTTACCCCACACCTCTTCCCCGTACACTTGGAATAACGTGGAAGCCATCGAGTTTGGGAGCTCTAGTCCTTCCACGCCTCAACTCCCGGGCTCAAAAACAAGAGCATACCTTGGGGAACGGCTCTCCACCTTCTTCGTAGCCATGAGGCCAATGAATTAGCATCAGATCGATGTAGTCCAGTTGTAACTGGTTCAAGATTTCCTTGACGTGCTCCTGAAAATAAGGAAACGGGTTACTGTAGAGGTGACCCATAGTCCATGGTAGAAGCTTTGAGCAAAGTGGCTGCAAGTTGTGGGAAAGTTGCTTATGATTGGTCACTGCCAGCAATCCACCAATCGCAAACATTCTAGGCACGCAAGCTCCACCTCCGATCAAGGCGAGGCGGGACAGAGCTCACGGATATTCGCTTTCAAGAATGACTTTTTTAAATATATGAAAAGAACTTGGGATCACTGACCTTACAGGCAGAAGCCGAATGGAATGTATTCCATACTTTTGACGTGATGAAAATATCTTCTCTCTGGAATAAAAAAATTGAGATCGACTTTTTTCATACGCCTCTAGAACAAGTAAGGAAAAATCAAATTTCGAAAAAATGTAGCTATCACTTACACTATTTTATTATTCCTCTATAAGCGGAGGAAGAGCTTAAATTACTCGAAAATTGAATTTTGGGGGTTTTCAGTAATACCCACCGTTCTAAAATTTTCCAAGCGAGAGCAGCATTTTTCACTTTTTATGATAATCATCAGAAAATCACAGAAATCAAGCCATGTTGAATTTTGATGAATATAAGGGACCATATATGCGTAATAAATAAAAATTTAGTTAAATTCAATTAACCTTATGTGTGGTGGAGAACAACTTCTTCAGTGTTTCACCTATCTCTGCTTGATTACCGTATATCCATGCACAATCGATGAGGTTGTAACCGGCATTCAGTGCTACTTCTACAGCTTTACCTACCTGGAAAGAAATAGAAGAAGTATACGTAAAGATGTATTCTCTTGAATATAAATCGTTATTAGCTATATATTCGAATCATTCGTATATAATTCCAACTGGAAGTAAATTAGAAAGTTCGATATCTTTCCAAGTACAATATTTAAAATGCAAGAAATTGCAAATTACAAACAAAAAATTAAAAAACTATTTCAATCGGGTAAGCGCCAAACAGTTAGCAGAAACGACTTTTTTGTCGAATTGAAATGACTAGGGTGTATCGCACAAACCTCTCCAGGCTGGCTTTGCCATGTTCCCAAACCGACCATAGGCATTTCATAGCCTGATATCAACTTGAAGGTTGGCGTCGGCATTTCTAAAAGCTGAGCACATGCGTTGGAAAAAACGCAGAACCAAATCAAATAAAATGTCAAATAAGAAAGATTTGCGCCGAAATATTGCCATAATCCAGAATAGATGCCGAAGATATGGCTCACACCCCGCTCACGTCGCAATCAACTGTGTACCTTTTCTCGAGGTACATATTCTACTATATACGGTTCCACATTGATAATGATCGACATAGAGGGGTGATATTGATCAGTGACAGCAAAAAAAAAAGATAGTTCCGTTTTCAAGCTCACAACCAGTAATATTTCTGATAAATAGAGGTATGCAACTGTAAATATAGTTTGGGGGAGAGGGGAAAGACACCGCAGGCGCAGAGAAGGAGAAGTAACCGACTTTACTTATGCTCAGAAACGTTCTTATCATCAGCCAAAAGAATACAATTTTAATCTAAGCTTTAGGATGGGAAGTTTACAGGGATGGATAAAATGAATACCTCGCGCAAAAAGCTGGGATGGGGTAAGAACTGAACTTTCTAGTGACTCAACCGCCCAAGGGCTCCTCTCTCCCAAGGTTCAGGTTAAAAAACTATATTTGGAGGCTAAGAAATGTTTATAAGCAGAATTACGGATTCGCAAAGCCGGCTACCTCTCCTTCTCGGCGCTCTAGCGCTAAGTGTTCGAAAAAATGACTCTTATACCGAAACTATGTTGAATCGCAAATGAAATTCGATTTTGAGTTAAACCAACGAAGGTTACAAATTACCTCATTGTTACTAAGAGTTCTAAATTTATGTCTATTTTGAGACTGTTCAATTACAAAAAAGGTAGAATCTGAATTTTTACCAGCATATTTGTTCGGGTTTTGAAATTTATCAATACACTCTAGGAAAGAGACTAGCAGACTTTGGAAACAAGCCGTAAAACATCGAGAGAATTAGAAATATTTTAGCAGAGCAAACACACTGAAATAAGGTGAACCGAAGAAACGGCGACGAGAAACGTTGCACAGATCTGCAATGTGATGATAAAATCTATCGCAACGATCACCGATCAATTTCTTGGAAGACCAATGAGCATTGACGACGGTGACGATCATGAGCCACACTTTGTCATGAATCACTACTGAACGATGGCCCTGTCGATATCGAAGTTTCACAGAGCTTAAACGGTTTGGGTGAAGGATCTGCCACTTACATCATTTCCCTTCCGCTTAGAAACCCTTTGAACAAAAAGTTCTGCCTACAATGCATTTTCAGAACAGTTATGATCAATCTGATCGATGCGTCAGTTACCTTTTCCCAAGAAACTCTGTACGAATAGTTCAACCTGACTCAGTTGCAGATCAGTTAATCCAATATGAATGACCTTCGCCCGCGCAACTTATGATAGTAGATGGAGGAGTCAACTGTCAGATCAAATACACGTTCAAAGTATGATGAAGATTCAAAGTACTCGGTCTCAGACGTTCTCTTTAAATGGTGCAAAATGCATTTGACCTCTTTTTTCAGTTCACGCAATTCCACTCAAATCATTTTTGCTGTGACCGCCCGCCGTAGATCCTAAGTCTGACATGTTGCCGGTGCAATTTCCACCCTCCTACCCACTTGGTTATTCCTCATTTTGATTAGTTGCTGAAATAAACTAACTATATAAAAAGAGATTTTGAGGCGAAGGAGTTCTCTGACCTGAAGAGAATTCTATTCCAGACCTATGTGATTATGAGATTGATAGCGGCTCTGCTCTTCAATGCCCAAATCTTGCAAATATAACGAAGGATTTGACAGAGAAAACAATGAATGCTCAATCAATCCTATCTTACTGCGAGGTAGCGAGCCAAACTAAAACAAAACTAATCATCACTACAGATGTAAATAAGAAATTTCATATGACAGCAATGAGAGGAGCCACTTCAAAATCATGTTGGAAGTAAGTTTTTAACCGGCTGAGCTATGTCCACAATGAATGGAGAGCTCAAACTTCACAAAGAAAATTGAATGCACTGACCCAAGGAATGATAAGCACGTTCAAGTCAAACAAATAGGATAGAGAAGAAACGGGCAGAACACCAAGCAACAAATCTTCCAATTTTTCAAACCGATCCCATCAAAAAAGATCGATCAACCTCTAACTCTTGATTTAAGTTTTTCAAAGTATGGAGCGGACGTCGAACAAGAATCATGATTTAGATTAAGGAGGTTCGGAAAGTGTTGGAAATTCGGGAGTCGCATCACATTGTTCCACTAGATTTCCAGTAGAACTGGCAGAAAACTATCAAGCGACAACGATGACGGAGCCTTGGGTCATCGAAATTTGAGAGCCACGAAGGAATCAGATGTAAAGTATCCTTCATCATTGGAAAATTCCCCGAATCTCGAAGCGCTGCTGAACCGTAGATTCTACTACCAGAACTAACATTAGCGGCCTATGAATAATGAAAACGGGTACGCATGGATTTTACAAACTTCTAGACAAATACTCATCTGATAATGGGAGAGAACATCCGGGTTTTCAATGCATCCTGGAAACGCTAAAGGAACTTGGAAGAGTCTCTGTAGGCTAAGAGAGATCCCTCATTGGAACAAAGCAAAATCCAACCTAAAGCAAGTTAGCCGATCAAAGCAAGTCCCAAAATTAAAACGCGCTCGGATTTGAAATGGATGTCAAAGGAATGGCGTATCAAGACGTCATCAGATGAATTGATTGAATATACCGATAAAACCTTAATAGCGAGCTTCTGAACTCTGGAGCGATTTCAGTAACAATGAATTCTGCAAATTCCATTTCGATTTCGTAAAGAGAGAGGTACAGGCAGCACCAAAATTCATTTTGATATTACTACCAAATGAACTTGACTCTTTCCATTTTAGGAAGCAAAACTCTGAGAATCAACAACAAAAAAGAAAAATCCATTTAGGGTACAAATAGGAAAGGATAGCTGCACAAAGGGCGATGATTTGAATGGTTGGTATAAACTTTGCCGAAGAAAATCGATAGTGCAACGAGCAGGGAACAAATTTCGGCTCGGTGCCAAGGCCACACCTTTTGCAAGGTTTCTGAGACCGAAAGTATGATTTAAGACACAACATTTTTGTCCTGTAGTTGAAGGTGTGCATTTGCGGATCAAAGCTAAAGAAGGACGCCTGAAATCACCGCTGGTAGCATTTTCCTCCATAACAAAGGTCGGGGGAGCTGAAGTACTTCCTGTGTGCACCCTAACCCTTGAAAATCAAGCTGAATATAATTTAAACGTAAGATTACGAATACCATTGCAGTCTAATCAATATATGGACCTTGTGGGCACACAAACGTCAGTATGACCTGAAGAACACCTGCTGAATTCTCGGGATGCGCCCAGGCATTTTGCAAACATTCACAACATCGATACAAGCGTTGAAAGCGTATATGGTCCATAAACTTACCAGGCCAACCGATATACTATTTATGACCTTTACCCCCAAAACGAGCCTGATACCAAGTTACTGTACCCTTGGTTAAGCTGAGCTCGTATAGGTGCCGCAGAGACATGATAGCTCACTTTGAAGCACCAATAAAGCTTTGGCCACACTCCTTAAAGAACCACCACGGCCTGACCGTAAAGGGACCCTTTAGAGCAATCTTCCATAAAGTAACGGATTCCGAGCATTTTTTTGGTACTTCAGTAAGAATCCAGATTGGATTTCGTCCACGCTAGCAACGTCTTTAATACTTTCGGAGTCACTGATTGGTGTAAATGTAGCCCGGTAGGGATAAAATTGTGAAATAATTACCGAGTAGTTCCCTTCCTTGGTTGTTCAGTGAGGAGCACCCTGCAACACTAAATGAAAAGTGGGTACGCGGCGCATCCCGAAAAGAGTGAGTCCGACTTATTTGTTGTTTAATCGCTCTATACAAAGAGTATTTCCAGAGCTTTTTTTTACCTTCTCAGAGGAGGAGAACTTGACAATATTCTGATCCTTTCTTCGAAAATATGCAATCACACGATCGAAACCTTCCTACTAGGAAAGAGCCCTAATTGTAAGTCTCTTCACATGGACCAGGATCACGTGTACCCCACTTGGGAAAACTTTCTAGCTTGATTCCATCAGCTGAATCGAATCAGACGTTTTCAAATCCGATCATATCACACATCATTAGTCTTCGCTCCCCCCAACGATGCCCAGCGACCGCAATTTTCATCGCCTTCACCTGGTCTCAGGCGAGAGATAGAAAGAGCGGCACTTTCACCTTTGTGATCGTTTGCCGCACTCCTGAGATATATGCAAATCGAGATTTGCAACTCGTCCCGTCACGGATGATATATGGGACTGTCGAATCGGCTTAGTTACCCGTCTAAGCACCCCACCCACCTGGTCACTTCCTGTAGAATTAATCGAATTCTTCGGGAAAGAGCTCTCCCCTCCGAAGCTTATCAAGAAACGCCTAGATAACTTTTCGTGAATAGTACATCAGTTGAACTGATCTTAATACGATGGGGTACTTGTTTGTACAACTCTGAAGGTACGCCAGGAATTCCTGTGTATGCCTAGCGATTGCAAAGCATCAGATCCTACCACGTTTCGTGGAACTGAAGAGGGAAAAACTGCCTGGGAAACCCTCTAATCATCCTGTCGAGCTTTATAATAGTGACTGAAAAAAGGAAAGTGCGGTTCACGTGAGTTTTTCTTGATTCTACCATATGGGAGTGGGACAAAACTGCTTCCTATGACCTCCAAGGATAAATGACTTGTTTGGTTTGGGCAGATCTCGATCTGGAACCCTATCATCGTGTGGTAGCGAGTCGCAACCCTTCCTTAGCCACAACGTTTCGAATTGAACCACCTCAAAGCAAGCAGGGTAGGCTTTACTGTCTCGGAAAGAAGGGATAACGAGTGTGAGTCATGTAGTAGAGGCTACCAGCCACCGGGTCATCCCAGTTTCTGATTCGATGCCAGTTACAAGCGCTCGAGACGGGCTGTTGTTCAGAAATGTAAGAGTGGAAAGCATGGCCAAACCTTCCCCCATCAAACAAGCCTGGAGCCAAGTTGATACCAAAGGAATTAGGCAAGACTAATTGTTCCTTGGAAGATCGATCTAAAGAACGCGTTTAAAGGTAGGAGACTATAAATACGGCACTACTACTTCAGATTCGAAGTGCACGAGACTTTGTGACTCTCTATGGCGCCATAGTCGTGGTTGAAAAGCCGAGGATTCGGGGCTTCATTTGTTACCGTAATTCTACTGTAACTCATCATACCAACGTTTGAAACTAAAGGTAGTAAAAACTGTAGAGGGACTACAGCAAAAGCTCAGATTCGATTTGAATCTTCTGAATCTTCCTACCCTTCCAGCTTGGTAGGTTGACTGTCTCTAGATCCACTAGAAATCTCATGAGGCCTTCATCTTTGTTCATTGCCATTTCTGGAGCATGAGTTCAGATTCATGCATACGAATCTAGTCCGGTTGGTCCGGTCGTCACTAGGCAGTTTAGAACAACAGAGGCTGACTGTGAGTTGCGGACTCCATTATCCTTTTTTTGCAATTCGATCAACGAAGACACTTAGGCGAAATGCAGATCCGTTCTTCTCAAAATAGGGCTGCCTACAGTACGACCTTAACCCCGATGAGATGAGTTCTTCTTTCAGCCAAGCGAGGTGTTCTCTAGAATCCTACAGCAGTAATGGGCCAGATTCGACGAGAAGCTCTAAAAGTCAGTGAAGAAATTGTCCAAAAAGACTAGAGGGTAGATCCTGGTTCCCGATTCAAAAGCCATCATATTTACGATCCGAGACGAGAGCATATTTCGCTAATGAAAGCGTTCATTAGGCCGGTTCAAGGCTTTCAAGACACAGCAATTGGCTGGCTTATCTCGCCGTATAGTCACCGAAATCACTAAAGATTCATAAGGGAAAACGAATTTGCTCCCAGAAACGGGTTTCTAGAACAACGACTCCATCTGAAGGTACGGAAGTAGAAAAGGCTATTGCATTTCAGGCGCTTCATTGTTTCCACTCCAATGAACATTGAACAACACAAGTATAAATAAATAAACAAATAGCAGTATATAAACAAATAAGTAAATAAATATCGAATAAAACCTCTATAATAATAACTAGCAATCCCTACTGTACGAATAAGAAGGGATGGTGAAGCTTCAAATGTCGCACACTATCACACTCATGATCCGGGGACCAAGTCCAGGCGCGATACCCGTCCAGGTACCAGACTCGTCGAGTAGGATTCAAGTAAAGTTGAGAAAAATATATTAAAAGATGAAATCTCTAAGCACCGATCAATCCTGTTGAGGGATGCGCCCCATATCCGACTTCCATTCAAAATCGCAGTGGCGCATTGTATGCGTATGTCGCCCATACAATCACTTGTGGTGGCTAGCCAATGTACAGGTCAATGTTTTTGTCCTCCCAGAAGATCTGGTACCAATTAACCGACCCCGGAGGTATGGAAGGCTTGGTTGGCCTAGTTGGATATCTCGATCCGGGGTTTGAACTCTTGACTTTGTGCGCGTGTGATAATGCGCCACTCGCCACTACACTACCTCCGCCCGAAAAATAAATCATTCCCGAAAATCATCCCTGATTCTCCCAAAATGAAAGGGAATCTGGGAAAATCATCCCAGATTCCCTTTCGATATCCGCGAAAGTATCGTCTTCACGTATACCTTGCGAATGAAAACATCGAGCGGACGATGTCCAACGATTTACTCTTCCCACACAAAAAGCATACCGGTAAACCGACTGGTTCGCTCAGGAAAGCATCTGATTCATTGGTTGTGGGATGAGAAACGAATGTCTCTAGCCACTAGGCTATCACAACCGATCCCACTTTTGGCTAAAGTCTTTTCGACGAGGCTTCAGTTTCGGTCTCTCCGCCTTAGTCAGAGCCTGAAACGTTGGAAAACAACAGGGATCTGTCCATATAGGGACTAACTATCCTGAAGACAGTTCCCTGGAAATCTCCCTCCGACTTTACAAATTCTAACGAAGCTACCTGCAGAACTGTTTACCTACATGGGAGGATCGGTGTCAACTGGATTTCGATTTTCAGGCTTTGACGAAAGCGCGAAGGCCGAAACGTGAACGTGAAAAAGGGTTGTATACAATCTTAGACAGGCTCCAGACGAAATATTGCTCAGATATTAAAGCCAAGGCCGGGTCCAGTGCGAGTGAAAATATACACAGACAATATCACCACAAAGTCTTACTTTTCAATCTAGAAGACATGCACACAGCTAAGCTATTGAAGTATTCCGAACAATCGCAGGAGCCATGCACTAGAATTCCAATCAGGATTTAATAATCAATGGAGTGTACATCCTACTATATTCAGGAGTATTCTACTCATAAGGTTCTTCTACGCTTGCTCTTCGAAATTATATTCCCATGAACTGATAATCGAGTCAGTTGAGTAAGACAGCAATTTCCACAACATGGTAAAGAACTTCGATCACCTTTTTAGGTGTGCGCCATGTCTTCATCCAGCTCTTTGGATCCGTGAACGACAATTCGATGATATTATAAGACTGTTAAAGACTGAAAGACGTCGGGTGAATGAAATAGCGAGGATGGGTCTCAAGGGCAGTACTCCTCGTGCTTCGCTACAAAGAACACAAATTGAAAGAACGACAGAACGATGAAATGTCCCCACGAAATGGAAGTTCCTGATCCCACAAGAAAAACCCAAGAAAAGGAATCAATCTAGTCCATACGCGAATGATATCCGGATGAGTCAGAGTGGCCGACAGATTACCGGGAAGAATTTTATCGTGGAAAGAATAAACGTGACTCATCCTTCTGAATAAATGACAAGAGGTCGAATCGGACCAATCAGCTAATAGAATGGAGAGAGGAAAGCTCCTGTATCTTTCTGGGAAGCGCCACGCATTTTAATTAGAATGTTTGTGACAGTGGCATCTTCATGTATATCCACTTATGTGAAAACTAGCGTAGGTCAAGCGAAGTACATGTAGATCGCACTGAAATCATAGACAAGTATGACAGTTTGAAAGATTTGGGAGTTTATGATTGGCATGGGCGAGATACTATTCGGGATTCAACAAACTGACTAGGCTCATAGTAAGTGTTTGAATCGCCACAACCCCCCTTTACCCCTCTTTAGAAAATCTTGTAAAGGCTATAAAGCCATCAACTCAACGTCTTCAGAAGCTACGTTCCAGAAGACATTGAGAAAGAATGCCAACGATACCAACGAATTCGTTGGGGAAGTTAGCCTTCTTCTTCAAGAGCTCCCTGATGCCGAAGACGAGATTTTCCCGAGCGTAATATTTCTGTCGGTGAGCAGATAGAGTGGGGCGTAGGAAGGCTCTTGGAAGGCACCTGCTCCCTAACAGCATCGGACCAGCGTTGAGGGCAGCAGAGGCTTAACACCCAGTAAGCTCTCTAACACTGTTTCT
Source organism: Haemonchus contortus (assembly GCA_000469685.2). Classification (NCBI taxonomy): domain Eukaryota; kingdom Metazoa; phylum Nematoda; class Chromadorea; order Rhabditida; family Trichostrongylidae; genus Haemonchus; species Haemonchus contortus. The sequence continues at coordinate 35,407,262 of LS997564.1, forward strand.
AGGAAAGTTCCCTAATCCAGTTCTCCCATGTTATTATATAAACAATGTACCTACTTACCTAATGCATAGAGCGAGAGAGCGCCCATAAAACCTATCAATCAAGAAATATGTGATACCAACTCGATTGTAATGGGACCCTACATTGTCAATGACGGTCTGTGAAGCCAATCCTATCTTATAATTATTTTTCATTCTATTAGTACGCATATAATGCTGCGAACCAGTTACATGTTTCAAATAGACCTGTGACAACCAGCGATATTGCTCCGATAGACTAACCTGCAGAACTGACAAGGCCGAGAATGCGGGAAAAGACAAGATTTCTGGGAGATTGAAGGGGCCCAAAAGAAAAAAAACCTAATAAGTATACTACATGAACAGATAAATTCAAATGGAGGTAGAATCAAGAGCGCCGGTACGAAACTCGCCATCACGAGAGTAAAACCTGAAGGTCAATAGGGCGGGCAAATATCGACCGAATCATTCAGTGATACTTGAGAATTCGTCAAGGTTGGCTGCAGATTTAGCAGCACCATAAAATTCCTTCCTACAAATAATAGCAGAGTCATTCAGATTTACATTCCTAACAAGTCATCAAAAAGTATTAATATCGAAAAATACTCCTAAGGCCATTACGAATGAAGAAACTTTCAAACTTGCAGCAAATCGCAAGACTTGAAATCTGCTTCATGCTTAGAAACTATCTTCGCTCGTCGACGATAACCCTGCGCCATTTTTGCTGGCGATTCGCCTATCGATAGCGCAACCATAGGTAACAACCCTCGCCCTAGCAGACTCAGATGTTTACGGAGAACTTATCATTCATCTGAGACATAGCCCTGCCATACATGACCCTGTACACTAGAGATGGAGTAGCGGCAGTGGTCCCCTCACTGCATCAGCTTATCCAGAGCCGAATTCTCCCAGGCGCAGCTAGATATCATAATCCTCCGTGGTTTGTGGTCCGGGACACTCTAACCGGAAAGGAACTTATCCGAAAATCGACTGATTGCGAGCTTTGATGGCACCTTAAAATGGAGAGGATGTGAAGTACACGGCCTATTCCCAAAATGGGTCGGTCATCATCTTTTAGCGGTTACCAGCAGTGGTCGATATGCCTTGACAAAGATCCGAAGGTGAGGAAGCAGGACTAGGCCTTTAGCTTCAAACACAACATCGAACACATCTGCAAAATCGAAAGGCCGAACATCAATGTAGCCAGACAACGGCCTCAGAGGTCCCCTCTCGATATTTCTGAGTTGTGGTACTTCGCAGAGCTCGAATCTAACGACCTAGAGCTATTTCGGCACTTCTCAGAAGCTTCTACCATGACTGGTGAGCCAAGTCTATCCGGGAAGCCGTTATTAGGCTAGCTGCACTGATTGTTCCATATAACCGCAATGACAAGAAATGAATCAGCTCCCCTCAGCAATCACGTTCTATTGCGGGTATCCCCGAGAAAAGCGTCGACTTGCGCTGTTGGGGATGTTGAAGGATGGGCGGAGACGATGATGATCGCACCATTTGGATCGTATGCACCAGCCGCTTCTCGTCGGGCTATGCGCCCTCATCGGCCTCATTCATGGAACCCTACTACAATTTCCCTTCCGAGGTTCGCTTTCACACAATTACCGTCTCATTTCGATTGATGAATCTACCGTAATCAATCTTTGTTTACAGAACATCGCCGCTACAAACGACAACTAGGTAGCGGTGAAGTGGATGTCCCTAATCAGCAAATCGATCTCAACATTACCGTACCCTATATATTCTCTGCACGACTATATCCTTACGGTGAAACCAAAGGCGATTTACTGATTCATGGAACTAGTGAAGTCTATAAACTTGCTAATCCATTCCATTACTTGGGTCAAATTTATGACACGATCTATGTGAGTTTGTGTTGACCCTTCCCCTCTTTATGTGTGCTGAACCTGGTTGGCATTCATGCGTGTATTTACTCAGCCCTTATTTGATGTACTGTGAGGGAGGGGGTTAGACAAGGTCACTGAAATCACCCACTGTGGCTGGTTTAGCGGGGGTCATGTTGCTAGAAATGAGGTTATCCGCGTGGGGGAAAGCAACCGACAGCTCTGATGGTTAGCAAAAATTAGGTTAATTACACGAAAGGAGTTTATCAGTTAAAATTTCGATTTTCACTTTTTAGAGTTTTTGAACTGTTTACGGAAGTCACTGAACAGGCTATTTGGAACCAACTTCATTCTCTTACCTTTGATTTACTGCGCTATAATCCTCCCTCCGGATTCACAAGCCATCTGGGAATCATTTTAGAATCTTTTGAACTTGTTTCCAACTCTAACCAAACATAATGTTACAAGCTGATCATAAGGTCGACCACGAGTAGCGGGATGTGAATCAGATCCATACCTATAAGTGTCAAGGGAGGGCGGCTGATTGGCTTTTCCAGTTATTTGGCCCATATACCCACGTGGAATTCCCAGTCGAAACAATTCTGCTCCAGGGAAGTACAAATCCGGTCATCGGATAGTGAGGTGATATTTCAAGGTCTACTCGCATCGTATAGCTCACAATATCATTTTCCCGAGATCTCAGGCATGCCTAAGATGCTCTGCGGTTCTTCCCACACCTCTGCCAGAAGCTACTCAAACCGACAAGGGAGAGCCAGCAATAAAAGAGTCTTTTTCGAAAACAGCCCGGTTACTCACGCATAATGATTGATGACCAGTAAACTAGCCGGACGCCAAAACTAAAGGCTCGTTGAACTGTGCTTTCAGCCCACAAATAATTTTTAATTCTCACAGTTACAGTCATAGACCACCCCCGGTGTCAATCGAGACCTATAGCATCTGAGGAGTGATACCCGGCCCTTACATAGCGGAAGTTTGGAGGGAGCAAATCAGAGCTCAAAATTCCACACCACCTCTCTCTCAACCTCGTGATGGAGTTGGAAACTTTGGGCCCGAGTTGCGCCATATCCTTATGAAACGCTATGCATAGACTCCTTGTGAAGAAAGGCTTTTTGCCAGTACATAATCACGACGAATCCGATCATGAGCTGCCTTTTAAGCCGTACGCGATGCCGCTGTACTTTGTGATAATCGCTCTAAAAAAAGGTGTAAAAAAGATGTTCCTGCCAGTTTGGCTTAGAGATAGCTTTATCTCTTCTCATACTGACTTGATCCTACCTTTAGAAGCAGGAGTTCCTAAGTACTAGTCATCAAGCAGAAGAACAGATGAATTTCATTCTTGCTATAATGAGCATCGTTATGCATTGGATACAATATCTCATTTAATCAAGCCGTCCAACCAGTCACTCATCCAGTTACGTCCAAAAAAGGTTTTACGTGCACTACAAACGTCAATGAATTGTTAATTAATATCCCCATAAGTGAACCCGCATCTTGCTGTGCACACAGTTGGGATCTGTTCCCTATTGCGTAAATTGAAAAAAATCTAATTGAAAGATGCCATAACACACTGAGCTTTCAAGGGTGATTCTGGATCATGTCGATTCGCCCGTTCATGCGTCAAAGAAAATGCTTCTTCTTTGCTTCGAAACCGCTTAGTCAGAGAAACACTGACTTCACGTTCTTGGCAATAATTATATTGCTTGAAACCAATCTGTTTATTCTATTTAATTCGTCGCTGTTCTGCTTGACACAAGTTCATGCTTACCTGTTTGGCGCATTTTAGGTGTAGTAACGGTTAAATGAACAAATAAATAAACTTATTATGCCATCTAGGACAGTCAGTACCGTTACCTTAATCCTTACAGCTCGACGTAAACTAAGCCTGATACCCATACCCAGACCAAGAGTGCAACCCACTTATGCGCTGGTTTCCATCTCACCCTGACCCCCCCCCCCCCCTCCCTTCAATTTTCACTAACTTTTCCATAATTTGCTTCCCAAATTTTAGACGATTCTTTTTTTATAACGAAATATGAGTGATATAGTGGTTCCGGCCTAATAGCCACATTTTAAGAACTTCGGCAATGTTCTTCACTTAACTATTACAATATTTTCGGATTTTTTCAAAAGTTAGCGGAACTCCTGAATGATTTTTTAGTGCAAAAGCATATTTTAAAAAAATTACGTACCAATTTGGTGGTTGAAACGCACGCGCATTCGACGAATGAGACTTCTACAGTTCGGTATGCCAGTGTTTCCGATAAAATAGCCTTCCAATCATATATCTTGTATTATTAACTGAATTTTTATTATTTCAATATTTGTGATTAGTTTTTTGTGCTCAAATGATATTTTCTGTGAAGTGCTGGATGAACACTTCAACTGATGCACACAACTATCGTATAATATGGTCCTGTATCGATTACTCTAATGAAGTGTGCGCATAGTAATCGCGCAGTGAAAGTCTTCCCTTCCGTAAAGTCTACAAGAAACGAAGGACCAGTTAATGGATTACCTCTCACGGGAACACTCCATTCCATCTCGTTGACGTCATGTTTGGGAAATGTTCTTCAGCTGTTCAACGAATCGAAATCTCGTCCCAGTTATTTAACCTATTCGATTCTGGGGATGAATCCCAAGGACCAAAGCTCGACCTGAAGAACGGGGGATATATACCTTTGAAGAGTAGGGATAAGCTCATCATTAGCTTCTCCACATATTTGGGATCAAGGGAGGAAAGTTGGAAACCTATCAATCAAAGGGGAAGGAGGGGATGAGCGTATTCATTTTGAAATTAACCCTGGAGAGCTAATAAAAGGAGAACTACAAGTGGATGGCGCAACATTCGGCCCATGCTTTTCACTTTTTCTTAACAACTGATCATTCTTTTCCCAACCGCATTTGTTTCTTTTCTCTTTCTACTCGCCGACAAACGTGATACGCCTCGTTCATGGAGTTTTTATGGGAATCGTTCTCGATCGAGTCATAAACTGTCGATCGCGGTCACATTAACTGTCTATCAGTCCAATACTAAGACGTATGGAGTGTTGCTGCTGGTGGGATCTCTTCAAAGCCCACAAAACTCGTTCCCACTTCAGAACTTTCTAGATGCAACGCCTCGCTTTGTTATAACTAATGAACAGTTCCAATGGGCACTTTATAGAGGAAGAACCTTCACATTCTTCGTTCCCAAATGGGTGACCAAACACGTCCGGGAAAGAGAGTTCGGACTTATTGAAAAAGAGGCTAATTTGGCGAGTTTGTCGAGTGATTCCCAACGTGGCGTGATTAGAAGTACCTCAAAACCTTCACATGAGAGCAGGATATGTTCTGGGCCGAGACCAGTTTTGGCATTTCGCTACATCCCATGATCCAAAGGGCTTTATACTTATGTTTACTATTTATTTATTTTTGTTTATACTTCGCTGACCAGACCGTTCTAACTCGCAATTGGATTCAAAGGACTACTCTTTTCACCTCTGCCCTGTCTCTTGCAGTGGGATTTCCATGAGGTCCGTCCCGTCAAATTCGACTCTTCGGCCTTACCTGGTTGCTCAAACTTCGTCCCCCTCATAACAAGTGGAGTAAACAAGGCATAAATCATAAATGGACCCAATGACACATACTGTTCAATGCCATCCCTCCGAAATGGTTTAGGTGGGAGTGGAATGCCTGGCTAATACCTCCTACACGGTTACCCACCTTTCTATTTGAGTTTTTACCCGATTATCTCTAATTAACCGCAACCTCCGCCATTAATCTTACAGCGTTTTCTCTCACTCCATGATGCGCCGTTTTCGCTTTCCTCTTAATGGTCCGGTCTGAACACGCACACAACACCACAAGCACACGCCGCTCTTCCTAATAAGGGCAGCAGTGTTTGTTTGCGTGGACTCCAGTTGTGGGTCATGTCGTCACGAACTTCACAATCGATAAATCAATAACTCGATTAGGTTGACAAGTCATGAAGTATAGAAGGAATTGGAGCGAACCCTTTAGTCACGAATTGCTTTCTCAGCTTAGCGGTAAGATTTCGACAAGGGAGCGGAAGTCGTCTGTTTGCTTCTACGAGGGGTGGAGGGGTCTTCAGGTTTACCTACCCCATCGAAACACCCACATGGATCACCCAACGAGCACTATAGAAGGAGAACTGCCCAGGCTATGGAAAGGAGTGAAACATCCAACAGTAGATTCGAAGTAATTCCAGGAAAATCTCATTTACCGTGAGCCGAGTTCCAGGTACCGTAACCTTTCAATCGATTTGACAATTTCAATGAATGCCCGAATGATTGGCAGACTTTTTTGTATTTACCGATTGTTTTCCTTATTTACTATTAATATTACTTGACTCCTCATCTTGTAGCTTTATTACAATTTAGTTATACGATTTTTCAAATGAAATAATCTCTTCCATGACCGGAAAGGCCAAAGATAGATAACGCTGGGTCCTCGATGCCCATCTGGCACCCATCGACTGACAAATGATATAAATCATATCATTTTCGGCCGAGTATGACTCGCAACCGCCCGAATTCCAATAGAAATCGCAGATTCACTGCGGTTCGCGAGAGAATTCCCGTCAAATTCCACCGAAATCAATCTCGACGGGGATGACTGGGATCACAACGAGTGAGAAGCGGACCTTCATCAGAAAGACTGGTTTTGCCTGATCACAATAGCGAAAGCAATTTGAAAGGAGCGGCTATGAGAATTATGCTTTTAAAATTGTGTGGAATAGGAAAAATGGGCAAAGTAGGATAACATGCTGGCACTAACCAGAGATTCCGCAGTGCGCCATGCATCTGACTTCGACTCAGTCCCCTCGTGTTAGTTTCGCAAGCACGTTTGGTCTTTTTTGAGCTTCAGGAGCTACTGGGCCATCTTTTATATAACTGCTTGATCTGTTTCTCTATCTGTTACTGAGCAACCGATTCAAGGGTGACAGAAGAGTTCCATGGCAGGAGCGGAGAGGGATTCAAAATGTGATCCCTTGGCCAGGTCTCAGAGGAATAGATTCAATTAGAACTTGATTTCATCGGGGTAAACCACATTTCAAAGTCAGATCATACAGAAAAATGATTTTCAAATTAGTCTATGGATGAGTGAATATAAGTAGGGCCGAGGTAAGGCCAAGATATCGTACACTGATCCGGTGAACAAAAAAGAATGGAGATAGTAAACTCGTTTACACCTTCAACACCCCTCAATCCCTCTTAGTAGTTCACACCAGGCAGGTACTGAATTTGATCTCCTGACCATGCGTATAGTAGTGCACCTCTTGTCACTATCCCACCTCCAGCTTGCCTCTCTCTTGCCTCTCTTTTATGTCTGTATGATTTTTTTTCCTATAATTCGCTACACTTTTTATGATTTCTGTGCTAAAGTGAGTTCCGCCGCTTATTGGCAATGGAACTTGAAGCTGGGCGCAACCTAGAGAGGATCTGCTAGGTGCTCTTCTAACCTTCTTCCAAGAAAAAAGCCTAAACCGTGAAACCCCGCCTTTTCATGTGAATTTTCGCCCCGTTGCTAAATTTCCGGTAATTTCTTCCTTCTCTTTTATTTACCTTTGATCTCAAACTTTCTGAAACTGCAGAAGTTTCACTCTTACTCCGTCGTTCACTTTCTAAATATCCTTTAAACTCCCTTTCTGATATTACTCCCGCCTTAAAATTTAGTATCGTACTAGTTTCCTTAGGTTTTTGTTGATAGAAAATTGAAACTTATCAATTTTTTGCATTCCGAAAAGGCCAAACGGTTATCGAAGCGTAGAGATGTCAGGACACTTCAATGGGGGAGTTGAAGTGATGGTCAATGGATTTCTGATCGGCCGTAATTGCTCTCGGAGTGCTGGGGATGCTGGCGCCACTAAAAAAACCAGGTTAAGCGCCAGTCAACCTTTTCCAGCTCTTCTCAAAAGGAACCCGCATTCGCTTAATTTTGCGCTAATTAGCAGCATTTTTCCGAAAATATCTGAAAGAAGAAAGAAGAAAGCCCGAGTGGAGGAAGTTTGGATCACCATTCTTAGGGGAGCCACAAAAACGGAAGTCCCTAATTTCTTAGAATTCTGAGTGGTAAGCCACAAAACCATGGAAAAACTAAAAAGCAATAATGGACAGTATCTTTACGACGAAAGCAAGATGTAAGCCCGATGCGGGGCTCGAACCCGCGACAGCCAGATTAAGAGTCTGGTGCTCTACCGACTGAGCTAACCGGGCACATGCATCTACCTGCACTTTGTCGCCCAAGTATTCCCTCCATGACTTCTATGTGAACTGTGAATGTTAGGAAAACTGATAGAGAAGTAGAATCGCAGACTGACAACCGCCAACCCCTCTGGCATGCGCCATGCATTTAATTTTCACCCCAAACCATGGATACATATCAACGCCATGAGGATTAACCAGGTTTCAGCTGAATTTTAATCAAAATAACATAATTCTCATGCAAAAATTGATGAAAACTTTCAGATCCACTCATCAGGGTATGTGTCATTCAGTCCAAACGAATTGGAACCATCAGCTCTGCCAGTTAGTGAACCGGTTTTGGCCACGTATTGGATGCCAACTGAAGGAGCTACCGTATACTACAGGGAAACCGACGGTAAGAAAACTATCAGAAAAGTATTTCGGAATAAAAAGAGCTCGGAGTTTCAAAAAACATAATGGTATACTTGAAAGGGCGGAGACTGGAGAGAAGGAAGAATCCCATGAAGTTCTGTTTATTACTACGATCAAAGAGTTGTTCGTCAAGTAAGAGGTAAACAAAGTAAACAATAAATACCTGAGCGCCACCGACGAGGAGCGTTATCCTGCAAATGTAGGAAGCAAAGATATTCCGGTCCGAAAAGGGAATTTTTCTCAGCAACCATGATTGATAGGTGTAAATGAAAAAATAGTGAACGGGAGCAATGATAAATGGCGCCGCTACCACACAAGTGGTGAAAGGATATAATTCTGGATCGAATTTCAGTGAAGTGCTGGATCGAATCTCATCAAACGCAACTGAGACTCCCACACCTCTCAGAAGTTAGCTACCGGACTCGTCAAAAAGAAAGAAAAATCGACCGCCCCAGATCCTGATTCCTGGGGATTGTTATACATACCGTATACACGTGCAAACCCTCTGCGATTCTAGATGGGAGCCGCGAGCACGGAGGAACTCAGTAAGGACAATATTAATAGCTTCGAGCAGCTTACTCGTTTGACCCGGGCCCCCACCGATTTAGTGCCATCAGGACAATCAAGAGGGAATTCCAGACGGGCGACAATGGATCAGCGGGCTTTGCGCGGATACTCTTTACCCTGAGAGAACCTCTACTTTCAAAAACTTAACAACTTGAGGAACCAGTATCAATCCATGAAAGACATAGTGCATTCCCCTATGAGAATCCCATTATTTCCAGATCTCAGCATAGTAAACTTGGCACACAACGAGGTGAACATTCAGTACCGTTATGGCTCAAAATTCCGGGTGAAAAGCGTTCTAATCATCACTTGGGAAGGAGGACGTCCAGAGAATTCGGTGAGACCATTCACGGAAGAACCTTATCATCCCATTTCAATGTAAACATTTCTTTGATGTTCTTGTTAGGGCAGGAGACGAATGCCTTTGCTTTTTTCCAGGATTCTGAAGGAAATCTCTTCCAACTGGCGTTGATCATCGGTGACTCGATGACCTTCGCGCATTTCGTCTACAGCAAACTCAATTCGAATGACAATGCTGTGGTAATTTGTCAAACTTTTTCCCAATCAATCACACCTAACTTCAACTCTCCGCCCAATCCTCCACAGGAAGAAGTATATATTGGGAAAACTATCATTTAACCCGAAAAACAGCCGTTAGGGCATGCAAATCGAAGTTATATAACCTACACAACATCTCCATTCCAATGAAGTTTGACGGACCCCAGTGGCCCTCATCTTAAGGATGAGATACATATGGGAGCGGAGCAAGGCAAAGCAACACCGCCTCTTGGACGAGTTGTCATGGACTGCCCCATTAGGCAGATGCACTATTTATTCGTAGGCGGGATTAATCTCGATAACTGGCCTTTGAAAAGTTATGAATGGGGTATTGTCTCAGAACAGGGGGAAGAAAACCAAGAGAGAAGAGCTTCCGGCTCTATCCTGTGACCCCGTTAAGGACCTGCGTAACATTCTAATTGAACTTCATTTGTTCACTTGCTTCATCATTTACTCCATATTACTGTTTATTATTACTAGTACGCACATACAACTACCATTTTTTGTTAGAGATTTTATTTAGTTTTCGAAGTGCCTACTACCTAGATATCGCACTTCAGGCGGGATTTTCTTCAATGAATTCATCGTATTCACTACCAGACTCAGCCACTCATGACGCAATGCTTTTATCAGAAAAAAGCGATATCGGAATACCCGGAGAGTGGCTATTTAGAATTGATGGAGTCCAGGTAAATATTAGACAGCGGGTTCAAAACGTTTTTTCTATGACATTCCCGTAATGCCAGCTACTGAGCAGGATGCCCTCCACTCAGATTGGCTCAAAAACCATGAAAACATTTCTAGGTCCACCTCTGCGGAGCCGGTTTCAAAGGGCTTGAATGTATCGATAGTTGTGCTGCATCGCAATGGTTCAATGACTGCTCAAGGAGGCAAGTTGAGAACCTCCTACGTTTATTATCTTTTTCAAAATAGCTTCAAGACTAAAAACTGTTCTAATTTCACGATTAGAGGCCCTGCGAATTACTAACGTAGCTAAAACCGACACAGACAACACGCCCAGAGGGAGGGGTATCCTTATTCGGGTGATATCTCTACACTGCTCAACGGCTGAAGAATTCAGAGCCAAAACGATCTACAATAAAACAGTGGATTGCTCGCTCTTCGTAAATGTCAAAAGGCAGAGGCGACCAGGCTCCTCGATAACCCTATAACGATAAGGGTGGAAGGATTCACCCATTTCACTTCTACACTGACAGTTTCCAATTTCCTCTAGTGAAAATTAGACTTACCAATCCCGATTTAAAATTTGAAGTATGGAAATCAGAAGTAAAAGTAGGATTAATCTTCTAAACTAAGTTACGCTTGAGAGCCATAAGGGTTTCAAAGGAATTAACGGCACATATGTTATGAAAGGAGATTTTAAAAAACAATTAAATATGGCTTTGTTGGATAGCGCTCCTATCATCTCCTTTCGATGACTTTTCTCCCATGCTCATCGAATAGGTTTACAATTATACACTGTCACTCGATTTAGCAACTCTATTTAGCTGTCACTGTGATGGAGGTGATCCATGTGACCAAGAAACTGGTCGATGTCCGAATGGTCGATGTTCCCCCGGTTGGAAAGGCGCTCCTATCTGCGACGAAGGTACTTCATTTCATCTTTCAAATCAAGTTTCGATGAATCAAACAAATATTCAAAATTATTCATTTAAATGACTCGCACTCGAGACTTCCATTTTATCCTACTTCTAGCTAACATAAAGGTGGTGATGGGGGAATTCTCACCCAACCGGCTCCCTAAAATCTTAACTCACATAAAGCAAGCATGCCATTATTCTGATGCCACACCCAGTGAGAAGACAAAACCAATGCCTTGAGAAGTCACTGAAAAGCGAAGGAGGTTCTGAGCACCTAGCCTGTTCCATATCCGAATAACGGCATGACACTCCCCAAAAAAAACTTCGCATACCTACCATAGTCAACTTTACCAGTTATTGGTGCCCCCAGCCTCAGCATGATTACAAAAAACAACTTCTACAACCATTTCGTCTACCCTGTTCCGGTAGATTCCGTTGTCATTGGCATTTGAAAGAAAATGATAAGATCCGGCTAAACTTCGGAAAACTGGAGGCGCAGCTTCCTGAATCAAATTCCTGCTTTGAGTGGTGAAATGACCCAATGATGAGATCACAAAAGTAAAGAATTTTTCGAATATATTTGTAAATCCATAATAAGTTTGAATTTAGACGAAGACGAATGCGAGAAAGGCGACATCTGCCCTTCAGCTCAGCCTGACTGTATGAACACACCTGGATCTTACTTGTGCATCTGTTTCGAGTACGATGAACAGAATAAACGGTGCAAAGGTGAGAGCAAGGGAAACAGTACGCCATGCACTTGATGTCTTATGATGTTTTACATGCACTTGATGACAACAGTCATATCTATGACTTACCGCCTTCCACTACCTAGTGTGACAACAGTCATATCTATGACTTACCGCCTTCCACTACCTAGTGTTACGACTACAGTTCAACTCGTTGAAAAAACTCACTTTTCATCTTTCCTTTCTTTCCTTCAGGCTCAACACCGCCAGGATCGTCTGAAGAGAAAATTCCCGTTGAGGTGGTACCACTGCAGCCATCGTTTGCTCGAGCTACACCATCCACCAGAGCCTCTGTGGTACGGAATCGATTCCAGTCCACCACTTCATTCACCACGCCATCGACTATAACCACACAGTTAACTACGGTATGGTATCTGGGAATAAAAAGCCTATTTTAATGCCAAGATATGCCAGAGCCCATTTCCAGACACGAACTACTACCGCAAGCACTACAACCACTACAGAGGCTCCACCCCTCATCGCGAAAGTCACCGAATTCAAACCAGTTAAAATAAAACCGGTAAAAAAATTAAACCCTCAGTCCGTTTTCCTCAAAAATTAATTTAAAAATTTAGTCATCGATTATATCGTTCCTAAACTGAAAAACCTTTACTCACCCAGATAGGTAGGGTACCAGACATGAAAGCGCTCATCGTGATAAGCATAAAGTCAGAAAAAATTCAAAAATTGACGTAATGGACCATACGAATCGCAGTATGAGTACGCAGACATACTCAGCAAAAAAAAGTAGTAGAAACAGCTATAAAATCAATTTCACACCCCGACATACTCCCGGGCAAAAAAAAAGTATACAAAAATCAATCAATATTCACAAATATTTAGGCGGGCCAAAACTGTCCACCATGCGACATCCATGCTACTTGCCGTGATGGACAGTGTGTATGCCAATCTGGCTGGAAATCCTACCAGAATATGTGCGTTTCGAATGTTTGTTTATCAGTTTGCGTACTCGTTTATTCCTCTCGAATACACCCGGTAATTCAACTGTCTAACTGTAATTTTCCCAATAATTTACTATGAGTGTTACATATTTTTCCCCATTTCCAAACTCTTCGTCCTTTTCTTTCTTCGATTTCTTTTCTTTTCTCTTTTTGCTTCATTTCTACCTCTGATATTTGCAAATTAGGTTCAATTACGTTTTGGTAAAGTACCTAAAGTATCTCATTTCCCAATTCCTGCTTCAAATCGACGCTTTACCCATCAATCGCTTGCAAAAGACCGAATAGAACTCACATGCACGGCTTATCCGAAGAAGGCTACTGTCGTCAGAAATGAAATACAAAATAGGAATGACTGAAAACCTCCACAAAAACTAGATACTAAACAAATCATATTACAATTTAAGATGTGTTGACGTCAACGAATGTGCAGAAGGCGCCGTCTGTGGGTCTCACTCAGAATGCGTTAATCGTCCGGGAAGCTACGATTGTGTTTGCGAAAAAGGATACCGTTTCGAGAATGATGAATGTGTTGGTGAGTAAACACCCTGATATTCCTCTATAAATCTCAATGATTTTCAAAACCAAACAATTGGTTGATTTTCATTTATTAATCCCAAAAATAGAGGGCATAGCAAAGGTTAGCAGAGGCATAAAAAAATAAAATATAAATAATAAAAAGTAAAAAATAAAAGTGGAGGCAAGATTTATTTAGAGCATTACGAAAGGAGAATCATGCCCATTCTATGGGTCTGTAACAGCGAGTATAAGTTGCTCAGAAGTCTCACCCCTTACCCATTACAAAGCTTGACAAGTATCCCAAGTTGATATTATCAGATATCAATGAATGTCGCGAGACATCTCCTTGCGGAGACAACCTCGGCGTGGAATGTGTGAATCGTCCCGGCTCCTATGAGTGTCGTTGTATGGATGGCTTCGATGGAGATCCGCGAAGAGGATGTTCTGGTCAGTCTTTACCTTGAATCCTGAACTTTTCACAAAAAAGTAGGAGGCTACACCATATGTATTCGCTCCAGATGGAGTTTGCGCTGTGGCGAAAAGCCAAAAATCTAGGTAAAAGGACGGCTGTGTGCTGAACCGATAGAGCTGGGACATCGAAAGAGACCCGTCTTCTGATTGCTCGCATGTGTAGCTAGTAATACAGACAGAGCCGTTTTAAATGGGATGTGAGAAAAGGGCAGGCCGCACAATGGCAGGTAAATATGTAAATAGGACCGTTGAGTGGACCAGAAACTCACTACTTGCACTGCCTGCAACTTCTAATGGTTGAGCCAGCGATCGCTCCTGAAGAAGAAGATGAGTCCCACTCTGATTTCGCCCCTCAATCATGCGTCGATCGCAAATCTAATCCCAGCATTCAATGTTACACAAACACTATTCGAAAATATAGTAAAAAAAAAGATAATTTCAGATGTCAACGAATGCGCGTTGGGCACTCAACACTGTGGTCCACATGCTAAATGCATCAACACGGTAATTTATCTCTAAAAACTAAATAAAATTAGAATATATTGCAATTCCGTCGTTTTTCAAAACGAAGTAAGCAAATCCGGTTAAAGAGTAAAATCGAATAAAAATTTTTTGGAGCCAAAAAAAAATTTGAAAAGCAGGTCAACGACAACAACTTCAGGTCGGCGCTTACGAATGTGAATGCCTGCCCGGATTCGAGCGAATAACTGAAGGAGCCGGTTGTACTGATATTGACGAATGCTTCTTGTCAGTATGTCATCCAGCTGCATCCTGTGCAAATCTCGTTGGATCGTTCTCATGCAGTTGTCCAGAAGGATTCGTTGGTGATGGAATGCAATGCCACGGTAAGTACCATTTTCCATAGGATCTCTTCCAAAAAAAAGTTCCAGGGCTGTCATTAGTGGGTATATGACCAGACCGAACAAACCGAATCATCAAAGGACGGAAGGTCTACTTAGCTCAGCATATCATATCACCCGAATTCATCCATGAGATATAAATTACTACAAGATTTTATCACTGGGAATTACCCGCAAGTAGCAACTGCCGACACGAGAAATTTCTAGCAATTTGTGCATATTTTAGCTCTTCGCCATCATAGTGATCCAACCAAGACGGCAAGACAGATTGAACATTTTACCTACTCCACTGCTACCTTCTTACGCGGATTTGCAACTCTCTTTTCTTTCAGAAACAATCCTCTACCCGATCGCAAACGATTCCATCGTGATACCTCGAAAAGCAGACGCCATGGCCACCATCAACCTCCCATCGCCTGTCTTTGTATTTGGAAAACCGTACAGCAAAGTCTATGTGAGTTTTGAGAAAAATCTGATTCACATGGGGGCCTGGCTCTGAGGGCCATGGGTCATGGTGGGTCTCGAGTTCGAAAAAATGTATTTGTTCCGGCATGGTACTGCTTGCGCATCCATCATGGGAATCCATCCATCATTGTTCCGAACTTAACAGGAGCGTTTTTTCCAATATACACAATTAAATTTTTTGGAAATCGTACTCAATCGCTATCGATTGGATACCTTAATAAACACTACCCAAGCATCTGTTTGTCAAAAAAAGGGAAGAAAATTGAAGTAAAGGCAATTTCAAGGGAGCCCTTGATAGAGCTGAAATGCATTACGGTAGTCACGACAGTTTCTGAAGTGAGCCTTGCCGTTTCAGCTGTCATCAAACGGTGTGCTGTCATTCGATCGACCGTTACCAGGTCTAATCGAACGAGCTGAATCACTACATGAGGCAGCCGTATTCGCTCTTCACGTACAGTATGACTACGCCAGAGAAGGCCTTGTTGCGTACACTTATATCAATGGTGAGATTTGAGCCAATGTTCTCGAGCAGTGGGTTTGCTGCACATGGAATGTGTGAGAGTTGACGGATTCGTTTGATCAGCATTTACCAAATCTTAAGCGCCACTCCTTTGAGTTGAACCTCAGGTTAGCAAAACTTGAAGAGAACCAACTAGAAAGAGAAGAAAGAGTTCCGTCCATTCCGAGGGTGCTTCAAATAGCTTTTCCTCATTGATTGACAGCTTGATAGCGTTTCATACGACCACGTGACCCAATGGCTCATAGGTCCAAATCGAATTGAATGTCGAAAACGATCCACTGCAGCAACCAGTGAAAAGCTGCTTCACGCTGCTGTTACTGGTCTCATGACAATTTTTGTCACTATTTTCTACCTCTCTGTCGACCTTTTCAGCCAATCATAGGAACAGCTAGAGCTACATTTTCCAGTACTGCAGGATAACCGCTCCCCGACCGACTAGTTTCACTACCCATAAAATAGTTATAGTATGTTTTCAGTAAAAAGTTGGACATCAAATAAGCAAATTTCAAAAATAGTCATAAACTATAAATCAAATAATATATGAAAAATATAAAATGCACTCATAGTGGGGAATATAAAATGTAATTGGAACTTTTCAGAGTCAGACATGTCCGCTTACTCCTTACTGAGTCGATCATCGATTGGAGTTCAGAATAATTTCCGTCTAACGAATTTCCGAACAAAAACACTTCACCTCTTCACATTTGACCGCATGCGTCAAGCCGGCAGTGAAAACGTAAGCATTTTTATAGCAGAGCCTCACAAAATCCATTATGTGGGGGCAAGGGGTTCTCGGGGTGGAGGGGATAAATAGTACGGTGCCCGGAAAGTACATGTACGAGTTCAAGCCTCGTCCTAGACCAAGACTCGTACCTGCACTGTACTTTTGCGGGCAGCGTACTCCTGCTCATTGCCAGCTATCCTTGAAGATGTCAACATATTTTAGCTGAACTCATTCCAAATCGTCCTAGCGCAATCCGATGAAGCAACGATGCTCACGTTAATCTACGAAAAGACCCAGTCAAAGGGGCCAATGACAGGTATGGCAGTATAAACCCAAAATCATCGAAGTCAGTTCTGAACAACGATTTCAAGGTATCGCGTCACCAAAATCACCATTCTTCCTCCTTCCAAATGATATGCTGTCAACCCATTCGAATGTTGGACAACCTGGAAAATGGATGTACCGGATCGACGACGGTATTACGACATGTCCAGCAGGTGCAGAACATCCTCCCATGTGCGACAAAGGTATCCTTCAGTGTTCTTGTTGAGCCTTCTACCGAGATATACATAAATAACCGAATTCAGATTGTCCTCCCGGACGGTACGGCTTCTCTTGCCAAAATTCATGCCACTGCGCCTTAGGTTTCCCTTGTGACCCTGCAACAGGAGTCTGCGCTAATGGATGCGCTCCAGGATGGACAGGATTGAACTGTGATCAAGGTTAGTCGCAAAGTATTTCTAAGAAATCACTTGTGCACTTGAGAAGACAAGGTCCTCATGCCTCCGTTTATACAAATCAGTACGGAGCGAAAAAACTTTCATAACCACGGAATTCCATGGAATTAAGCTGGCAGCACCGTGCATGTTATACTCTAGTAAAACTGCAATATACATAAATGGCATAGGCTCAGATCATTGAACCGTTTTTCCTTACAGCGAACCCAGCCCATTGTAAAGAAAATTGCAAGAAAAAAAAGTTCCAACCCGAGCGTTTTGGGTGGGGGTCAGGACGCGCCAAAGGGGACACGTCTTCGAGATTAAGCTGCCACGCGCGCGGCGGTCGCTGCCCGTCATATCAGTGCCCTTCGCCATTAACTTGTGAAAGAGGAAGGATCCTGACACGACTAGCGGAGATAGCCACATGCGCAGAGACCAAGGTCCAATAAAGTGAATACAGGACTGACTCACTTTTGACCCACGCCCAAGCAAGGCCAATCCTCGCCGATCACCCTCATTGAATGCACCCATTCGATCATCTCTATAAAATTAGAGCCTATGTTGAGTGCAATTCGCATAGTCAAACTTGTACCAATTCTGTTTTTAGATGTGGATGAGTGTGCGACAGGTATGATTCAATGCGCCCAGAATGCAGAATGTGTCAACAGTGTTGGTGGATACCAATGTACCTGCCGAAAGGGGTACTCCGGTGACGGAAAGCAATGTACCTGTGAGTAGCCTCACTCTGGAAGTCGTACGCTCGTATTTGAGCCTTCTTTCTTGCTTTCAGTAGTAGAACGCTGCTACGCACAATACGGACGATCCTGCTCTACCAGTGGATCCTGCGAAGAATTCCCAGACGGTCCTCGATGTGTCTGTGCACGAGGTTATCGAGGCGATGGATTCATATGTACTGCACAGACTCCAATTCATTCCTCTGTTGAGGATATAACCTCCCTAATGAAGAACGAGCAATCTCACGGTTAGTTTGACAATAATCGGTGTCGCTCTCCCAATTAATGACAACGTTTAGATAACACCGATATTGATGTGGGCGATCATCCATTCGTAATGACTGATTGGCAAACTAGCGCAAGAACAAGTCCACGACCAATAACAACCACCCGAAGACGCCCTGGATTGCAGCCTTGTGAGGGAGGATTTAGTAGGCTTTCGGGGAACTTAGTAATTACTATTATTTCCAGCATCGACAAGCAGACCACTAGAAAAAACGACTTCTCATGGGGCCCAAGAGGACATGGCGGAGGCGACAACTCGTGAGCACTTGCAGAACAGTCTTGATTGGGGCATTTGAACAATCGGTCATTTCAGTGCTCTTCCTAATCGGTCCTGCTGTGCTCTGTGCCATATGGGTGATCCTCGTCATCGTTGTCATAGCGGTTTGCTGCAGAAATAAGCACAGGTACGACTGCTGGTTTGGTCTGACACTGCTTCAGCCCTATCGGCTCTGCGTTACAGAAGGAGACTATCCTAAATTTCAGTCTTTTTCACTGAACACTTCTATTTACAGTCAAAGGACACGAAGCGGTAAACAAGGAGTCTGGAATCCTCCAACTTGCCGAACTGTCACTGTCCCATCAAATGCTGCTCAACAGTATCCATCACGAATACGACCATTTGAATCTTATTAATGTCATAGTACAACTATCTTCTGCTCCAGATGGAGCCGGCTCTTCGTCAGGATGTTCTCATCTATGACCTGTACAGTAATCGCCCAAATTCCAAATCTACTTCCCGCAAGCCTACAGTAGAAAAACGAAATAATCAAGGCCGAGATGGGAAACAGACATAACCTCATGAGCCCCAACCCTTTTCCCATGTTTGCAGGTTTCTTAAATGAATGCACCCCTGTCAAGGATATGACATTCCACAATTACACACAGGCATTATTGTTATGGCAATTGTAAATTTCACTTTAAATTATTTGTGATATCTTCACTAATTATGATTTGCTCATAGTTCATCATCATATAATGTTCAGAAAACAATTGTAATTACATATGCAATAGTTTCAGCCATGTCCGTAAAATGTGGTAGTTGAGTACGCGGTTGCGAAGCGGCAGGATCTGTCACATGTAAGACTTACAGCCGTTTCACAAACGCGTGCTCAGCTGCTACATATCGTGGGCGTGATACAATCACCACAGATGAGCTTTCGTCAGTATTACTCTTATCGCTAGGTGCTAATATTGCCTTTATCAGAGTTCTTTTATTCTGAATAACAGATTTGATTATGCAGATAGACATAGTTGAACGATGTTCAGTCAATGCGTGCATTATGAATTGCTCATTTCTAATAATGTTTATAAATATTTCGAATTTTTTTAAATGTTCTGCATGGAAGAGAATTCAGAGCTAACAATTTTTTGACGCTTGGCATATGCTCTAAATCTCCCACTCCTGACGGACAGAAAATGGAAGAAAAACGACAAAAAATAGCAAATTCAGAAAAACTGTCATAACAGAAAAGTGTTCATATGTGTAGAAATAAGAAGACACAGTACCACGCTGTTTTCATACTTCGCACTCTTTCAGTTCAAAATGCCTATTGATCACATGCACGCCAAATCCAAAGCCTATGAGATCAATGGTCAATGACTCAAATGATTGATATGTATAACAATGACGGAAATTTGTACCTATGCCAGCATCTACTTATATCAATCAGCATGAAAATTTAGGAAAAAAGTTTCCAGTATTACAAATAATAATAAGGTGATGTGATAAATATTGTAAGGAAAAGCGCGAAGTCGAGATAGAGAAAGAGAGTAAAATTACGAAATATCCGTGCGGGGGAAGAGCTGCCTATAAAAGGGCATGGATCTCATCCGGTGATTCATTCTCGCCTGGAGTCAATCTCGGATTACCCTAGAAGGGGGATATCTGTCGGACACGCGCGTTAGCCTCATCCCCAAGAAGAAGGGGAGAAACTTTGGATAAATTGGTGCCCTCAGAAGTAGGGCCAGCACTCTTCCCTCTCGTTAGGATTCATTTAGTGCCATTGTATTTAACTTTGTTATCGTACACTAATTGTATCTTAACCTTTGTATTTACGCTATTGCACTGTATATCCATTGTATTATCTACTATCACTTTAATCACTGTGAAGATCTCAGCCTTAGCTGTATTGTGTGCCTTAAGGATAAAGCTGTTATTTTACCGCTCTGTTCGAGTCAAGCAAGGTAATCAGCAAATTACCGCCAAACCTTACATGGGGGCCAAGCCGGCTCGAACACAGTAAAATAGCAGCATCACCTTGTGACCCAGAAGAGGTTCGCGAGGAAAATTAAAATATCGGTTTCTTTACTGTGAGAAGTCCGAGGTCGGAAGTGACCTAAGCTCGAGCCGTATCGATCGCGAGTCGATCACAGTACCGTACCACGTGCGAAAGTACATCGAAAGTACATTGCAGAGACAGTGTGCCACGGCCATGGAGGAAGACAGCGAGATGGCGCAGAGCCTCGCAGATGAACTCGAAAGTGCAAACCAAGAGTTCACAGGCGAAGCGGACGTGAATCTTACGGTAAGTGAGATTGCGAAAGCAGTAGAGAAACTCAGATCCGAGGTACGCAAAATCAGAACAGTAGTAGATGATGCCTTGGGCATGGCATTTCGAACAAATAGCGAAGTGCGAGAAACAGTGTACAGTGCCGTAAGCGACCAAATTGAAGTTACGGAATTGCAACTGAATAGGGTGAGAACGCTAGCGCTGAAAGGAACTCGACGTTTAGATGACAAAAGTAGGGAAACACTCGAAGTACTGGCCAGCCTATACGGATGCGATATCAAAGAGATAGTACAGCATTCCGTTGAACAGAGTGAAAAGATTGAAAATTTGCAGGCCGAGTTGTTGCGTGTCAAGGCAATCGAAGGGCAGAGAATCACTGAGAGGAGAAAGTTGCTTCTCACCGGACAAGAGCCAATGGAAAGTGAGTTGAACGAGCAACGTTCTAACGCTGGTAATAATACAGAAGGTATTCAGCGGACTCCTCTCACTGCGACATCAGAAGCGATGGACTATTCGTCGAGTGGGCAGCGAGGTAAGCCTCAGTTACTTCGTAGAAATAGTACGAGTAGTGAGGATTCCGTGGTGTCTCAGCGAAGCACTGTAAGCACAGCACATCTTATAAATGAGTATATGAGAGCGGCAGCCATGCCAAATGTTAAACCGTTTAGCAATAAGAAAGGGGAAAAATTTAAAGACTTCTTAAGGCAATTCAACCTTAAGTACCCCGATACGACTTGGAGAGACAACGAAAGGCGGGATATCTTGGTTGGCCTGCTGGAAGGCGAAGCCAAGATGCACTACAATACGCTATCCAAGGAAATCCAAAACGGGTCGTTGCAAACACTGGTAGAAGCGCTCAAGGTGAGGCTCAAAGTGGACGGACCCGAAGAACAAGCAAGAGCGATGAGGAAACTACGCTCTCTGAAGAAGAAAAGCAATCAGTCAGTCCTGGAATTCTGTCTAGAACTTGAGGTGCTGTCCGTAAAAGCACATCCGAAGGCGGATGAAACCGCTCTAGCATTTATTCGAGCGGAGATTCTCCAAGAGCAGCTCAGTCAGTGGCCGGAGGCGATACAGCTGCTGGAGATACTCGAGACGGAACAAGGCAACAAGGTCTATGAGAAGATGAAAGAGACCGCACTCAGGATCGAACGGTTGCGGGATAGCGTCAAATGGGAGAAGCCGCATCCACGGCAATGGCAACCTAAGCCTAAGGAGGGGTATCAAATCGTTAAAGATGGTGGCAGGTCAATAGCCACAGAAAAGAAAAACCCAAAAAAGCTCGGGGAACAGGCGCCACACAAAAGCAACAAAGAAATACCGAACTGTTCGTACTGTGGGAAAAAAGGTCATGTGGCTGAAGGGTGTTGGCACAAGAAAAAGGATCGACAAGCAGTGTCGTTCAGCGCAACACTGGATTCATGGTCATGTAACCTAATCGGTACGAATCGGAACCAGTGTGGAGAACTAGGGAAGAAACACTTGGTGACGCTGACGTGCTTAGGAACGAAAGTCACTGGAATGATCGATACCGGTTCACAGCTAACCATAGTGCCGCTTCGAATTCTGAAGGAAGCGAAAGATCGCGGTGAAGACATGGATGTCCTGTGTAGGGAGCTTCCTAACCCCGAGATAGACGCTTACGACGCGTCAGGGAACAAGATGAAGTTCCTCGGGTGTGTAGAGTTCAACCTGGGGATCGAAGGGGGCAAGGAACACCCAGTAAAGGTCTTCGTCAAAAATATGAGGGACAATGTCATCCTGTTGGGTACCAACGTGTTGGAAATTCTTGGTATTCATATAAGAATTGATAAGGACACACGCACAGAAGAGGCGATGTGCAATACAAGGAAGGAAAAGCAGGATGAATGCCCGGGAACTACAATTGTAGAAGGCGATCATTCAAGAGGGCAGCCAGAAGAGGAATTCCAACAGGAAGATTCCAGAGAGGAGCAAACTCGCCAACAAACCTCTCTCGTAACTGCAGGGTCCCTGGTAAATGAAGCCACGGTAGTGAAACGAGTATACGTTAGCCCCGGTGGTTGCGTACCTATCCAGATATCTTCAAAGGGTTGCCAGAAGGTTGCAACACTTTGCTCCATTGACGCGCACATCCCAACGGGAGTATGTGCGTTGTCCAAAGAAGGTACTACGGAGATACCAGTACTCAACCACACAGCGCAGCCGATAATATTTCGAGAAGGACAGAAAGTGGGCACTTGGGAAGAGGCCCACTCGATACACTCAGCACTAAGGGATATGGAGTCCGACATGCTGGAGGTGTCCAAGGGGGTGGAGCCAGACAGGATCAACACCTTGATGAAGCAACTCGTGGGCAACCGCGAACCCGATTGTTTTGCAGAAAGGTTGACCAAGGTAATCACAACCTTCCAGGATGTATTCGCGCTGAGTGACAAGGAGCTGACGCAAACGGATCTTATTGAACATGGCATTGACACGGGTGACACCAAGGCCATCAAGCAAAGAACCAGACCAGTGCCACAAGGAGTAAGGCCAGAGTTGAAGAATATTTTGGATGATCTGGAAGAACGAAAGATCATTAGAAAATCGACTTCAGATTGGGCATCCCCAATAGTGTTAGTCCAGAAGAAGGATAAAACGCTTCGACTGTGCGTCGATTATAGAGCACTGAACAAGCACACAAAACGGGATTCTTACCCATTACCTATCACGGACACTCTTCTTCAGAGCCTAGGTGGGAAGAAGTTTTTCAGCACGTTAGATATGGCCTCAGGGTACTGGCAAATTAAGCTCACAGAGGATGCTCAGAACAAAAGTGCTTTTACAACTCCAGAAGGTCTCTATGAGTTTCTAGTCTTGCCTTTTGGCCTGTGTACCTCCCCGGCGGTGTTTCAAAGACTAATGGATCGAGTTCTTGGTGATCTGAAGGGAGAAGAAGTATTCGTCTACATTGACGATATACTAGTCGCTACAGACAGTGAAGAGCGACACCTACAAATGCTTACAAAGGTGTTCGAGGCGTTTAGGGAAGCGAAACTGAAGTTTAAACCGCAAAAGTGCCGGCTGATGGAACAGCAAGTATCGTTCCTAGGACACATTATAAATGAGAAAGGAGTAAATATGGATCCCGATAAAGTCGCGAAGATCCTAAACTATCCTAAACCAAGTAATCTCGCGGAGCTTAGGACCTTTCTAGGCCTCTGCAGGTACTGTAGAAAATTCATTCTAAGGTTCTCGTCAATTGCCAAGCCACTTTTCGACCTGACGAGTACGAAAGCACCATTCGTATGGAGCGGTGAACAGGAACATTCGTTCGAGAACCTTAAAAAAGTCATAGCATCAGCACCAGTTTTAGGCCAGCCTAATATCGAGAAGGCCAAAACAGGAGAAAAGCCGTATATAATTTACACTGACGCAAGCACTATTGGCGTAGGAGCGGTACTATGTCAGGAAGGCGCAGATAACCTACTGCACCCACTGTACTTTACGTCAAAAAGGTTATCAAAGACGGAGCAACGCTACCACATCACGGACATCGAAGCTCTCGCCATAATATATGCAGTCAAAAAGTTCCACTTTTTCGTTTTCGGCATGAAAACCATCATAAGAACGGATCACCAACCGCTAACCACATTATTTAAGAGAAATAATGTGTCACCTCGAGTGATCCGTTGGGCGCTAGAACTACAAGCGTACGACTTGGAAATACAGTATGTAAAGGGTAGCGCCAATAAAGTTGCGGATGCGCTATCCAGAGGTGTAACGAATGACCCTACACCCGAAGAAGACGGAAACGGAAACATTCGGGTGGTGAATTCTGTTGAGTGCGAGACTGAATGGCTGCGCGAGTTGAAGAACGACAGCTACTATAACGGCGTGATAGAAAAATTGCGAGAAGGTAAGATCGAGGACGAGGTTCTACTGCCTCGACAGGCGAAGAAGCTCAAAGTATGCGATTTCTGCATTCATGAAGGGAATCTGCACCTCATCCTAGAGGACGGGTCATTGGCAAAAGTTGTTCCAAGGTCTAAAAGACTCGAAGTATTCAATGAAGTCCACTCTGGACCAGTTTCCGGTCATTTCAACGCACGGAAAATAAGCAAATTTCTGAAAAAGCGAGTTTTTTGGGAAGGCCTACAACAAGACGTAGCAAAGTGGTGCGCAGAATGCAGAAACTGTTTCCTGACAGATGATCGGAAGAATAAACCACCACCACTGAAGCCTTTTGAAGTGTCGAAACCGTTCGAAGTCATCGGAGTTGATGTTTTGGAGGTTGGACCCTCTTCAGACGGCATGAGATACCTTGTCGTTGTGATCGATCATTTCTCGAAGTGGCTAGGCGCGTATCCTGTTCCTTGTAAATCCGCGGAACAGATTGCGAAGGTACTTTTCAAAAGATGGATAGCCGAAGGAGGGCGATGGCCAAAAAGAATCCACTCCGATAGAGGGAAAGAGTTTGAAAACAGTGTAATGGAAGCCTTATGCAAAGCAAGCGGCATAACGCAATCGTTCACAAAGGGGTATAATCCAAGAGAAAATGGAGTAACGGAAAGGGCAAACAAAACCATACTTCGTATGCTGAAAAAAAGAGGAGGAATAACCTCGGAATGGGATGAAGTCATCCCTCATGTGGTGTATGCTTATAATATATCCCCACATGAAGCTACGAATGAAAGTCCGTTCTTCATTTTACATGGGTTTGACCCAGTGTTCCCATCCAATGTCATACCGTCAGACGAGCTATCACCGTATAGAATAGACGCGGATGACTATAAAACTTCCTTAATGAGTGGCATAAAAACTATACAAGAAATAGTCAAAGAAAACAATGAACTCTATCGCAAAAGAATGAAAGAGTGCTATGACAAAATCAAGAAGACGGACGAAAGTAGGGCCCCGAAAGTGGGTGAAAGGGTGTTTATGCGTATGCCTGCAGAGAAGGGAAAAACTAAGCACCCAAAACTAACGATAGATTGGGCAGGTCCCTATAGAGTCATTGAAGTAAGTTCCAACTCCGCAGTCATAACAAAAATTAATGCAAACGAAGAACCAATACAAGTGCAGTTCGATCTTCTGCGGATAGTACCATCTTATATTAGTGATACTCCCGTAGAAACAGTATCAAAGAGACGTAAGGCAAAAATTGATGTGAAAAGTATTCAAGCAATTGAAAGTTCGCATTGCAGGTCCGGGCGCAAACAGCTGATTCTATCAGAGGACACCTCACATCCGCTACACCTGAAGTTCGTGTGCGATGAGAACCAGCTCGTGAAGCCACCTGGTAACTATAATGGTTACCTCATCGGTTTCAAATGCCCGTTGGCGAAAGAGGAGAATGCCCGTAAACTGTCTTCTGTTCTATTGAACATATCAGTCACAATGAAAGATGTAACTTTCGACAGCATAGGAAGGCTAGCACAGCTTGTGACGATATGGATGAAAGACGACTGGTCAGAAGACTTCAAGTTGTTAATGATGGCAAAGCCCAACACTCGTATGGAAATCTCGGGCGAAGCCCTCGGACTAGCTCTGCTCTACTTTAGGAAGAAGTGCCTGCATGTCCAGTTAAGCTTGGAAAACATGCAACCAGAAGATGTTTATCATGAGGCGCTGCAGGATGAGGATGGCATTATCCGAGTAAGTGGAATCTACCAAGCAGCACTAAAGTGGGCGAACGGCCAGGAGTGGAAAGGACCAATTCACAGGAAGAAAAGGCAGCAGTACCTGCTCACTCCTCGCTGCTTGTCGAAGATTCACATGTTGCTGGACGATGCGGTGACGGGGGTCACATACAGCATGGACGAGCTGCCGCAGATAGAACTTAACTCGGACGTGCTGTTGATCGTGGGCGCTGAAGACGCGAGTGTAGACCGCATCGTTAAGAACCTTGCACCGTGGTTAGAAGGACTTGCGTCGCGCGACGTGCAAGTCGCAATCGGTATGGCCCCAATGGAGCACCAGACCGTGGAGCAGGAAAAGAAGTGGGCCAAAGTCTACAGCATGATGAAGGCAGCAGCTGATAATGTGGGAAAAGTCGCCAACCACGTACGACTGCTTGATGATGCTAGAGCTGGAGAATGGGACCACCCACACAGGTCGCTGGGAACAGCTCCGTATGACGAGCATGGCCGAATAGGATTCTATGGCACAAAAAGATGGTATGAAAGCATCAGAAAGTTTTGGGTAACTGAGTGGCCGCCGGCGGCAGAGAAGCCAAAGAAGGAAGTGGAAGGGCTTCCGCAGAAAAGGAAGCACGATGACGAGGGCAGAGCACCGCAGCCCTTCAAAAGAACGATGTCTCCGAGATGGCGTGGACCACGCAGAGGGATTACAGGCCGCCGCTAAAAAAGAAAGAGAAAAAAAAATTAAATGTACATATAAAAAATCACTAAAGAAATTTTAGCTCAGACCTAGACGAGTGGGACGAGTGGGGACCACTCTTGAGGGCCCCCGGGGATGTAAGGAAAAGCGCGAAGTCGAGATAGAGAAAGAGAGTAAAATTACGAAATATCCGTGCGGGGGAAGAGCTGCCTATAAAAGGGCATGGATCTCATCCGGTGATTCATTCTCGCCTGGAGTCAATCTCGGATTACCCTAGAAGGGGGATATCTGTCGGACACGCGCGTTAGCCTCATCCCCAAGAAGAAGGGGAGAAACTTTGGATAAATTGGTGCCCTCAGAAGTAGGGCCAGCACTCTTCCCTCTCGTTAGGATTCATTTAGTGCCATTGTATTTAACTTTGTTATCGTACACTAATTGTATCTTAACCTTTGTATTTACGCTATTGCACTGTATATCCATTGTATTATCTACTATCACTTTAATCACTGTGAAGATCTCAGCCTTAGCTGTATTGTGTGCCTTAAGGATAAAGCTGTTATTTTACCGCTCTGTTCGAGTCAAGCAAGGTAATCAGCAAATTACCGCCAAACCTTACAATATTACATACCTATATAACATTAAACTTTCTATTACTCAGATTCATTTTTACTCAATTTGTTTTCTTTTGCGTTGGCTCCTTTCAATGTAACCTAAGATAGCGTGCCAATGATAAAAATTGTTAAACAGCCGGCAGCAGTAACATCTGATGATGATTATAGTTCGAGAGCGGATATAGCTACAAAAACTACTCTTCCTTCCCTGTTGAAGTTAAATTCTACAGCGGAAGAAGATATTGAACTCTCAACATCAACATACGATCAACACTTTCTCTCAATACCCAGAATCTCATTGGACCATCAATTGGGATTCACGACTTCTATTCATGAATAGGAAACCACGACAGGGAAAAATAAGAGTTCAAGGAATAGTCCAGAAAAAAGGGGAAGAAAAGTGACAGGACTGAAAGGAAAAAACTAACCTAGACATGGAGTTTCAGTTTTATGAGGACTTGGAGTGACAGCAGTAGCGGTATGCAGCTGTGACAAACGCCAGCGATATTGCCAACCTGAAAAAGATGCTTTGTCGTCCTTCTCATGCCCTTGTCTTCTATGACTACTACTATATGTAATCATATGATAGAGGACAATTGCAAATCTACTTCTAAAACAACTTTCATCACTTACTCTCTTTCTTTTGTACACGCAAATGTAAAAAAAAAGTAAAAAAAAAAAATTAGAAAATTTCGGAATTCAATTCCAACGCTTAATCAGCGTTTATTTCAAACTTCACGCTCGTAATATGCTTTGGACTGCGAAAAAATGATGGAATAAACAAATAAAAGAAAAAGTATAAGTATAAGAGAAGGGGAAACAGATACTACCAACAAGTCGCTCTGAAGCCGTCTCCATGGATCTTAAGCAGCGACGTTGTTCTTTGAATTGGGGTTGTGGAATGCGTCCCAGCACATGTCGAGTCATCGCAAAGATTTTATTAAGTTGTGCCATTACGCTGAAATATGTACACATTATTAATCAAATCCTTTATTGCTAGTAACAAAGCGTTCATAGTATGCGTTACAAGGAAAAGAATCTCGTTACAAGGAAGTTTACACGAGTATAAATCACAAGTGTTCAAGGAATCGTTTGATAAGACCGTCACCATTCCGTTTCGTAATTCAATAAGGTGCAGCTTACGTACATCGCCTTCCTAAACTATTGCTACAGAAATTTAGAGCACCGAATAAAATGCAAATATCAATGAAAACTTTCTGAGATTGAGGCTACTCTTCTTATGAATTTTAGTTTTTATTTTATGAGAAAAGGAAATAAATAACATTTGCAACAAAAGACCGCGGCACATAGCTGGCGCCGTTCTGTTGTACTTATGACCAAAATGAATAACCATCATGCGCTACAGTAGCATATTCTGGCACAATCAGCTGAAGCAAAAACGTAACAAGGACGACAACTAAAAAAACTATCTTCCAAGTACGGCTTTCTATGAACCTCGGCCTGATTGTATTACTGTGTTTATTGTTTTCTTGAACTTGAACTTGAATAAAGCTCAATTACAAACCTCGTGAAGAGTAAAAGAAAACAATAAACAGAGTAATAAAAAATTGAAATCCAATATAATGCTGTTGAATTACAAAAATGTTCAAGAACTGTATCCAAAAAAAATCAACTAAACTATTTCTTAATCCTTTCGCTAGGAACGTTTCCAATCAGGTTGAAAATAAAAAAAGGAACCAAGGGATAACTTTGTGAACTTCAAGTCAATCATCCTATTAAGTGTAAGAAAGTGTGAGAGAAGTGAAAAAAAAACGTTTAGCTGTAAGAAACCGTAGTCAACACCGACACCTTTCTCCAATGCTTACACCGGGGACTTTGAAATTTTTATTGCACATATGGAGTAAAGAAGCTCTGATGCAATGAGCGAAAATGGAAAGAGAGAGAACCGCGACAAGAAAAAGTATTTTGGAAACGGAAACGTTTGCCTTGAATATTGTTTCAAAAAAGCGTCGAAACAGTACAGAGCTTAGTTCGTAGCCAATTTCCTAATGTAAAAGCTAGCGGTAAGATAATTTACGAAATAATTTTGAGTGATACAGAGGATGTTTGGTGGCCATGAAACGATTGATCAGCGATATTCCCTACTCCTACCGAAACGAAACAACCTTGGGAATTTGCATTCAATTTGAATTTTTTTATTGGGTATAATTACGAGTTTCAAACTATTCAGAATGCTGTCAATCACTTTAATCTTTACCGCGATGGGTTTTGTTCTATAATTCTTCTTCATAAAACTACTACGCGTACTTAAATTCCAACTAGATGAACTACAAGCCGCATTCTTCGCACTAGGTTGGCACGTAAGAAGTTGTGCATGTTTTAGAGAAATAAATTACTTTTTTTTATAAAAACGAAATATTTGCTCTGTTATATATACCATGAAATATCTGAGTACCTAGCCTATGGAATAAATCACTCCGGGAAACATGTGGTTATCGTTAAACATAAATATTCGAAGTACTTAAAGTGGGCAAATACTTATAGTTAGCTCCAAATTTGATAGTAGCTGCTTAGTGGTCCACTGCTTACCCTGAAAGTTATCTACAATCTGCCGTGAAAACACAGTCAAATACTTGAAGATAGGTTTTCCCTAACATTGGGAAACTGATTGACTGAAATCCAACTACTATTTGCATGTACATTACCAACTGTATCACGTACAACAAGTATTCAAAATTTTATCGAAAACTTCATGAATAGAGCCTAAAACCATTTTTACGAACAGATATACTCCAGCTTCACCGTACCAGTTTAAAGAGATGACTACAAATACAGAGGTGGCACAAGCAAGATTTACACAATAACAAACGAAAAAGGAAGTGACACCCTACTGTCACTTTCAGCTTTTTTTTGATGAACATACGGTAGACCGTCAAATCCGGAATGCGTGGATTTACGTACGAATGTTGCCTTGTCTTGCTGCTTAGGTATTCACGTACTCGCATTATCGTTCACTATTGCCATTTCACGAGACAAACGTCTGAGAAAAGTCTATGATGGTCTGTCAAGCTTTATTTACAATAAAAGAGCATGTATAAAAAGTAACCGACGGACTATTAGACAAATAGGCGTAGAGTTCGGCACACTATGTTCACTCGCCCACACATACACACGAGCATGTATGTACAGCAATCGTGATTTCGGTTTTATTATTTTCACTGCGGTGTATGTTACTTCTAAACTCGATTTTTACAGTTTCACAGGTTATGAAAACAGCTTCGTCTGATCTCGCTAGTGTGGCTGGTATTGTACCATTTCGGTGAGGTGGATCAAATTTTGCAGCGAAATGGGGGTAATACGGTGTTCAATGCAACGTAAAAACATGGAAACTGAACAATATTCGGTCACTAAAAACAACTATAGACGATTTCTAGGGAGAGGTTTGCTAGATGGTGGGTTAGAAGATATTTTCGTCGCAAAAATAGACGAATTTAAATTTATAGGTTAAATAAGGGCACCAGAGAAATGGCCGAAAGTCTCCAAACGCCTGTGTCTGGCAGCCATACTTCAGCGCCTGTAGCCAGGGCTTCTCTGCTGTCAATCGATAACTACGCTTACCATTTGTTCTTCGACATTCGTTAACTATGAACCCAGTCCACTCAACAGGCGTAGACGAGATCTATTTGATTCAATCAAAATTTGGGTGCAGGTAAAGGGGAACACAAGTGAAAGAGATTCACCGCAAGGTCAATAAGTGAGGAACAAATGCAGAATCGGATGTAGATTTAATTTAAAAAGGATGGATAGCCCGTTTTAAATGAACACTACCCATGAATTGAGTGAGCCCTACACAAGGGTTTCAGCTACCTGAGCGATTAATTTAACATCAACGAGATCAATAATCCTGCAAGTTTATGTCTCCAGTGATCAGCTATCGGCAGATGCTTTCCTTCCAGGCAACCGCTGACTACTCCTGGGCGAATCAACACCGTTTCCTGCCAACTAAAAGGATGTTCGTCAATTGAATTAAAATGAATACAGAGAACGAAACAAATTTTGTTCAAACTGGAGCACGTCCAGGTCCCAGGTCGTCTTGCCCCAGGTCGTCTCAAGAAACTACAGACCATAAGCGCCCTCGATAAGCGCCCTCGACATTCAGGCACACGGATGGAAGTAACTTTGGGTACAGCTGGGTGAGCCGGACAACGTGAACAGAAATATCACTCGGGACATTGTGCAAAGCAAGACAACTAGCTAAGAACGGCCGCGCGCTACGAGCAAATTGGAACTTCTGCTATATGTCCAGAAAGCTGAGGGTGTGTGCACCCGGACGGCTCTATACTCGAAAATCTAGCCGACTTCAATACTTCTAGCATATCCCTACAACTCTGCTCGTAGGAACGATAATGGTAAGAGATAACAGCTTCAAGCGACAGATTCTCGTCGACCTCTTACTGCTCCCCCCCCCCCCCCCCCCCACTCCTCCAAGCTCTTTCCCCGTCTCCGCCACAGCAGCGCCGACCTTTTCCCAACGGTTCAATTGGCCATCGTAAATTATGAAGGTGCTTTCCTCGCATGCATAGGGATAGACGAATCCATGCTTTTGCTTATGTATGGAATAGACAAGTTGATTTTCTACTTGATCGCTCAAATAACTCCACAACCAAGCGCAAAGCTGTGCCAATACATACACTCCCCTAGGCAACAGAATAATTCGACGTCGCCATAGTGACACGAAATAGGGACCCAATATTATGCTACTTTCAGGACGCCTTCTCGCTACAGTATCCTAAATATTTCGCTAATCGTCGACTTCAAAAAAAAACTCACAAGATTGTCGCCTAACAGCATGTCGTGTTCTTTTGGAACAGAATCGTCAGCGATGGCGACATTATCGAGATCGACACCTTTAGTCTCTATCTGAAAAACTGGATTCTTTACAATGACTAGAATTATAGCGAAAGTAAAAATAGCAAAGAAGCCAGATGAATTCTTACCAAAAAACGATTTGAGATGATAAAATTAAGTGATCCCATCACGAAAATACTGAAATACACGGAAGGCGGCCAAAAGTTGTTCATATGGGTGAGCTGGAAAATCAGGAAATCAAAAAAAAGACCGTGCTCGAAAAAGAACCACTGTATCTTGACATATTTTTCCCATCATTTATTTATCGCCCTCGTGGCTATACTATGGATGAAGAGGCACGAAAAAAACGCGCGACACCGCGCAACATCGAACGAAAGAAATCGCGGATGGCTTACAAATCATGAAAGGTGCAGAGCAAGGAGAGCAGTGATAACGGTGTATTGCGCATCGAGTTCTTCTTGAAAAACCTCCGAAAGTCCCTTTCTTATTGATTGTTTTCATGTTTGAAGATGAAGATACGGGCAAGGATCGCGTACTGCCGCGCGACGAAAATCGCGCACTGCCGCGCGACGTGTAGGGTTCTTTGGCGACATGATGAGCGGCAAATAGCACGCGAGGGCATGGTAATAGCATGAGATAACATCATTTTCTCCGATAAAATATCAAAACGGGACCATTTTCTTCACTGATACCCTCGATGACAGTTTGCGGAAAAAATCCCGCCCATGAGAAAAAACCCCGCCCATGAGAAAAAACCCCGCCCATGAGACGTGCACGGACGATGTTGGACGAGGAAATAGATTAGCTCATTGTAGGGCAAAGAACACGGTGAGCACGGTATTTTGCGTACGATTTTTTCGACACACATCGTTTAAGCCGTAATCATTGATGAATTTATCGTAAGTAGAAAAGTTTACTTACAACAGGCGCTAGAATAGCTCCGATTCTCGCCATAAGTGAGCAGCTCCCCGTACCACTTGCTCGGCAAGACGTTTCCAAGGATTCGACAGTGCATAAAAAGCATGCATCCCATGTATATTCGTTAAATACTGTACCCAATAGATTGACCACCAGCACACCCCATCCCTGAAAAATGGGTTCACGTTTAGCAAAAAGAAAACCTTTGAAAGTTACTCGAAATAGGTAACTAACAGCTTACCGTATACTGCCGCATTGTAAGTATGCTTAGAGTGAGGAAGCACAAGCATACCACCAGCTGAGCACCCTGATGAAGTTGGCGACGACTGAACGAAGGGAACCATGTGTCCACTCCAAGAAGAATCTAAGAACGGAAGGATCTAGGAGATAAACAGAGCGCTTAGGGACAGAATTGTTTGCTAGGTTCGGCATTGAAGAACTTGTTTATTTACTTGTTTATCTAGTGATGAGAGAGAGAACGATGCCCACAAGTCCACCTAGTTGAAAGTTTTCTATGGAATTCAGACTCAAATTTTGAGTATAAACGCAGTCGAGCTAGTTAATCTCAATCATCAATCAATCAATCAATGAATCAATCAATCAGTCGATCGGATTTTGTAAACATGTCCAAGACGATAGTTTTGCCCCATACCGCTCCTGGATAGGTAACCCACCCCCTCCTGAGCTGTCAAACAAGGGTCACTTTCGGTACCTTGGGACATCAAGTTCCGACCTTTCAATTTCCCACAGTTCTTAGGAAAAGCATCGGCTATAAGGGAAATTTTCAATCCGACCTTATGGTTTCTGCCACTATATTTTACTTTTTATATTTTTTACTGCTGGGTTTGAATACAAGTAAATAACTCACCAGTTTTGAGATCATTATGAGCACACCGAAGAGGATCTGATTGACGAACAAATTACCGTAGATGTTATTCGAATTGAGATCACTACCGTATGAACAGAAAGCAGCGACAAACCACATTAGCCATAAAACGATAAGACGACGAAAAAGGCCTCGAGTTTGCCACATCTCCCAAAGAGTCTATAAATCAAGAAATACTAAAATATTAGGTTGAGTCATAATCCTCGGACAAATTGGCAACGATAATATTTATCTTACAATTTTTAAGCGACAATAGCGAATCATTTGAAATATGCCCCATTGGCATCGATGGTCTTCTGCCAATGCTTGGACAAATCGTAATTGCTCTTCTTTAGAATGCTGGGAGCTGGCCCTTGAAGAACTGCACCAGTGCCATTTTGACGTCGCCGCGGGTTTGAAAGTCCTGACCATTCAAATGACGTTGAAGATGGAGAAAAAGGTGGTAGACCGAATGATCCAAGTCTGAGGAACACTGTTGGTGTGGTAAACTTGTCCTGCCGAAATTCGTCAGTCCAGTTTTGGTCATTCTTGCAATGTGAGGGCGAGCGTTGTCGTGCTGAAAGTAAACTTTGGGCTGCTGTGGACGTGTAGCTTCGGGACTCGCCTTCATATTCCTCAGTTGCGTAATGTAGACGTGTGCGGTCACTGTGCATCCTTCGTCTAGCAGCTCCCATTATTCGACACGGAGAGCGCTCCACCAGAATCAGAGCATAACCTCCTTGGCGTGTACGTTGGGTTTGGGGGAGTCCTCTGCATGCGCACCTTTGACAATCCATTAAGCACGCCGGTGAACGTTAGAGTAGAGGATCGACTTCGCACCGCTGGTGACTAGGTACTCGAGCCACGTGTGGTGCCCTTGAGCGTGAGGAGAGAAAGTGCCACGTCGTCGCGGCGGTCTATGTCATACTGCTTTAAAGCATGAAGCATCTATGGACCGAGCTTTCGCACCTTGTCGATTGACTTCAATTCACGAAGAACTGTGGACTGACTCCCCAAGGGTGGCTGCCAGTTCACGAGTAGTTTGATACGGATCGGCTCCCACCTGGCTCCGCAGCACTTTCAAATCCAACTTCAGTGAGTGTCCCGGACGGTCTTCATTTTCGACGGAATAGTCGCCCGATGCGAACTTCTAGTGCCACTTGTAAATTGTACACCTCCTGCTTGTGAACGTCCTCCATGCCTCTATCGATTGCCGCGGGTTCATGGCCAGATAAAAAAATTAATATGATGGTGTTGCGGATGTGGAGTTGCGACGGCTTGAAATCATGAGGCACAGTTGCTGGAAAGGAAACAGTTAGGTGCCATTTCCAGTATGCGTTTGGAAGAGCTTTCCATACTCTATCAACAATGCCTCGCACGTTCATTCACGTCACCTCTTTCCCGAGTTATGATCGCTAGAAGTCAACACTATCACATTGTCCGAGGACTTATGACTCAACCTAATAAATCGGAATTGCC
Organism: Haemonchus contortus; assembly: GCA_000469685.2. Classification (NCBI taxonomy): domain Eukaryota; kingdom Metazoa; phylum Nematoda; class Chromadorea; order Rhabditida; family Trichostrongylidae; genus Haemonchus; species Haemonchus contortus. The sequence goes on from LS997564.1 coordinate 35,443,018, forward strand.
GGTTGTTATTGGCCCGAATAGGATTCTCACCTTTACGTGCTCAATAGGTTTATGAGGCACAGGTTCGTATTTCTCACCAGCAAAACTTGCAATATATCGTTCGGCTGCTTTCATTTCGTCCATGCGGCCCTTAACAAATTTTAAAGGTTCTTCGGATTCATGGCTTATCTCATAAAGATCAATTCTTTTGTGATTCATTTGCTAGCCAATAGATTTCAACTCCTTTTTTTCATGTTTTGAAAATGGATCACACGTTGGTCTGGTTCTGTTTTACGTTAATCTTACGTAGCCCAAACCAAAACCCTTTGTGCAACGAATTACTTGTAGATGGGCGGCTCATCTTCCACTTGCTTGATTCTTTTGCCGGTAACCCTAAACCCTTATTTTCTGGAGCGGTAGCCGATGGTTCGGTCGCTTCTCCACATAATTACAAAGTAATCCATGGCCAAATATAGCAGAGGCCCTTCATGCGGACGTATTGCAACAATACTTTACTGACCTTGCTATGAAGCCAAGTGGGACTTTCTGGGAAGATGAATGCGATGCTGAACAGTGCTGGTAGCATTCCGACGGCGCAAGCGATACTAGCGGTCCTCCAATTGGGGAACGTCATACACACCAAGGTAAGCGCAATACGTGCGACACCCTGACAAATAAATGAAAAAGTAAATAAATAAATAATCTAATCAGTAAATATTTATTGTGAAGTTCAATTGTGAGGGTAAGTGTGAGGTCCATTAAACCCAAAAAGAATGAGGCATGGTACTCGGCTGTTCTGTGTGCATTACATCCGTCTTCAAGCAGTATATTGCCATACTGCGAAAATCGTCATTTTGGAGTGCCTCCCTTAGCTGTATCTTCTTGACTGTGTTTGTTTTGGATTTGCATTTTTATTTCCCTGTAAATACAGTAGCGCTCAAAAGTCTATGGCCAAACCATTTGACGCTTTTTTGGCCGTAACTTTCTTCTTAGATTAGCAAATCGAGCGAAATTTCGAAATGTTCAACTTAAGCATATTTCAGACTTTTCAACAGTATCTGACTGCAAAGCAGCATTATCCACCCAACTAAGGGGAAGGTGTTTGTTGTGCACTTCACTGAAGGCAAAATTCGCGACTTCTGCAATTATTCGCACCTTTTGTGCGTTTTTCTTCTCTACTGTATCCGGCATTAGCGCTCGTACACTTTACTATATTGAAATTAGATCCAGAAGGAGAGGAGTAACAATTGAAAAGTACGACTGAAGAAGCAGTGGGCGAATACTTTAGACCGCTACTGTATTCAGTCTAGGCGACATGGCTCGTTTCAGGTGGCACATTTCGTACTCGCACTGAAACCATATTTCATAACTTCAGCACTTGCCCCTAACCAAAGACCGGTTTCGCGTTCAAAACTGATACCATGTGAAATTAAATGGTAATTTTCCATAGATACCGTTCAACCTTTCGTAAAAACAGCGAGGGAGAAACTCAAAAACCAATGAGATTTACCCAGTTGAATACTCCACGGATTAGCATACGCTGTTTTGGAAGTAGAAGTTCTGTAATATAAGCGGCTTTCGTCGTTATAGCACCACCAATGGATAGTCCAAGAATAAAGCGCAACATATGTAGCACCTGCCATGATGGTGCGAATCCTGAATAATGTTTGATGAATGGATTACCACACGATTGAGAAAGCATTGAAAGAAATGAGGTGGAAACTTGAAAGTGGAGAAAATCTACAATTGATGATTAACGAATGCAAATTGCTCGTTCTCTTCAGCACGCAGTGGCGCCAACGGTTCTCCTACTGTCCACCTGGCCAGGCTGAATGCGCTCCGTTGCGCGCGTCCGTCGAAACTAGGTCACGCCGCAGCCGTCGCGTGCGGCAGGTCAGCCCGCCATACTTGACAGACGTCGCATTTGTCAGTGGGGAGTACGACTTGCGCTTGGTCCATGGCAGTTAGCCAAAGAGAAGATAACACGGACAAATGCAAATCGTTCGCTCCACTAATACTTGGTGGTACTGTAATGTCATCTTGGGACATCAGTGGTGTGCGCCGCGCACGAAGTGGGCGGGGTGACCTTCTTTCGACGGGCGCGCGCAACGGACGTTTCCGGCCAGGCTCCGTCAAATAGTGCTCGTCCACATCTTTGTTGGATTTCTATTGATCGCAAATGGAAGGGGAGATTTCGGGAAGGTTTCCACCTCGATCGAATTCAATTCGAGGTCTTTCTTAAGTTCCCAGGATGGTTTTATATCTGAGCGTCCTCAACGTCGCGTTAGACAGAGCCTGTCCAGGAAGCCAGTAGACGAAACATTGGGCGCCACTGCTTGCTACCGTAATCCTCGATTATTTTCCAACAAGACCTTCACCTGGTTCCTTATCTTGAACTTGTTATGTTTATTTTTTGCAGCGCTTTGATCGTATCAAAAATAGTACTACCATACTATACATACTATCGCAGTTCAATTTATGAATGTTCTTCCATTTGAAGGTAATCGATAATCCTAAAATTCCCGGTAAAGTGCTAAGCGGCCTGAGGGAGGATTCAGAAAAGGAGCTCATCAAGATGCAATCTCAATTTCGTTCATTGTTTCGAAGGAAGTTTGAATCACTCGCATGTTTTTCATACTAATTTGTAAATTTATTCGGGAATAGGAATGATGGGATGGAATCAACGGCCACGAGTATCTAAACTTTGAATATCACGAGTGCCATAGTTGCTCGCTTCAATTGATACCCACGCAACACTAAACACTTCAGCGAAGCTAACAATTATAACTGCAGATTTTTAGCTCATAACATACCCAAGTGAATATAATCACAAACAGTCGCTATGCGTTCGATATTTTAACTTTGCGAAGCATTTACAAAGTAGTCGAGACGAACCTGTCATTAAGTTGGTTAAAAATCCAGTTGACAGTGCTAGAACAGAAATCGGTTTCCGGCCGTACATATCAGATAACGATCCAAAAATAAAAGTCCCTGAACATGTAACAATTGTATCTTGAAAAACGAACCAAATGCTCATCACATGTGGACGATTTCAATGACAATAGATTAGGTACGAACACTAAGCACATTAAGACCTAATAACTTTTCCATTATAAAAAATGAGAAAAATTGTTATAAAAATAGAAACATCCTGTCTATTCAGTGAGCGCTCGACTATCAACTGCCTCCTGAAGTCGCTGTATCATCGTGCACGATTCATCTGGGGGGCCGATAGACTCACCTAATAGAACACCAATAAATTGTAGCTGAGAGAAGAGTGACATCATGTACGCGTTTTCGCTGCATATCCAACCGAATCTGCAAAAGGCTTATCAATGCTTAGAAAGCGTACAATGTGCGACAAGTGGAATGAGGTAAATTCATTGGCGGTGGGTGGAGCGTTCTGGCTTTGGGCGGTACTTACCAAATATGTTCACAATCCGATTCAACGAAATCGTGGAGGCCAGAAAAAATAAAAGGGGTCAGTAAGCTGGGCATATGTGAGCACATCGAAGCTCCGCCCACGGTGGACGGGGATTGCACAATTGATGCATAAAGGACGGCTCGCAGCGACGACTGCGTATTTGGCTCTCTTGCGTTTTCAAAACTTCTTCCCCACGTGTATAGCCATTGATTCAGCTTCAGCGCTTCGCAATCTGAACTCTTCAATCATCTATTATGGTACTGCAACTTCTGCTTTCGATGCATGATGTAATGCATCCATAATACCACCATATAGAATGCATCTTCATGACCTCTGATTCCTTAAATAGGGAAAAGAGAGGCGCAAAAGGCTGATTAAACTTTGGACTGAAAAAACCAGTACCCCAGCGTTAATCACATCAACATCGTCTGCTGATAACACTTCTGTCTGCCGATTTTTGTACCCATTTGGACGCTCTGTTGAAAGAAGAAAATATTATGCAAAAAATCCGAGGTGAAACAATCAGCACTTACTCCAAAGCTGCTGACTTGAAGTAATCGTCGTGAAATATCAGATTATCTCGACACTGATTGAAGATCGTGCAATTCTTCGACACTTCACCATCACCTGAATAATCGAATCCTGACTTTTTGAGGAAGTATTGTAAAAATATGTATGAATATATTCAGTTGCATGAAATTTGACAGAGTGGCGCGCTACGTACGTGAGGTCAGGGGATCAAATTCCAATGCGAAACTCTCCAGACCAATCGAGCCTCCCATCCCTACGGGGTAGTCTAAATCATACCAGTCACTTCTGAGAGAATAAAAGCACCTATGTGTACATTGAAAGGCCTTCTAAAGAGCTGTAGGTACCAAGTACGCATCCAAACGCTACAAAGATCAGAATGAACGACGATTGCGTGGGGCGTTACGAAATGTTGTTTACCATTGCTAGGGTCTTTTATCATTGTATATAATACCAGTAGTTCACATGAATAAGAATAAATCGAGTCAACAACTCTGAAATGGCTCATAAAAGTGAGAAGGATAATGTCTTCGGGCGTAAATCAATCCCGTCTAAGGAGCGCCCCGCATTCTACTGCCCTATACAATCACTTGTGATGGCCAGCCGATGTATAAACCAGTGCTTTTATCCTCCCAGACGAGTCTGGTACTAATCAACCTATTTCCGAGAGACGGAGTGTTTATTAGCCTAAGCGAGTATCAACCCGGGTTCGAACTCGTGACCTTGTGGGTGTGTGACAGTGCGCCACTTGCCACTACACCACGTTCACACGAAAAATAATAAGCCATCATCAAAAATCATATTATTTTTCTTTCACCTATCCTACATCACCTCCGCAACCAGTTTATTCTTATGTAAATATTACAAATCAACGTACCACATGACCATTTTGGCGAATAATTTGAAAATATGGCGAATATCATCTGGCTGGCAAAGAACATCGAAACTAGCCATGTTAATAGCACTATCAGATGAAAACGGTTCACATCGTAGAACATGGTCCACACTGAAATAATAGAAAGCTATCCTGATACCAGCTGTAAACCTTGTGACCTTCACTCTTACAATAAAAACGCTCTTATGAGCGATTAGTTTATGGCGGAACTATGACACATTGCTCAACGATTTCAGATTTGTGACAAAAAGTTAAAAGTAAGGTTCAACGGCATTCAGAAAAAAAAGTACCAATGTCACCAAGATCCAAAAAAACTTCATCAACTACATGAAATTCCTGTCAACAACTCCGGAACTGGTCAAAGGCAGCCAGGCGGCTGAGTAAAGTCTGTAAACGTTCCTCAATTCCGATCCGGAATGCGCCATGCAATCGACCTCCATTTAGAGTCGCTCAGAGCGTAGGTGGCCTTTGTAACAATTTATAGTAGCTAGCTTATGTATAATCCAGTCTCTTCATCCTCCCAGAGGTGCGTGGGACATATTAAACACTCCTTGAGGGGTAAAAGGTTGAATTAGCATGGGTGAACATTGGTACAAGTGATTTTCGGGCCATACTTGTGGTAGTGAGCCGCATAGCACTACTACATCACCTCCGTCTAAAGACAAATATCACTGGCTAAGGTTTAACCTAGTATCAGCCGCGATCTTTGGCATAAGTTGAGTGAATGGCGCATACCAACAACCTTAAACAATCTTGATCAAAAAGCCGAAGCAGTTTAGGAAATTAGCGATGGAACAGGTATCCTCACAATCCCAGTAGATGTAAAAAGCATGGCGTATGCCGTCGAAAGCTAAGGCGTTCACGCTATCGAATATGAGTTTTTGAATGGGCCTTCTTACTTCTGGGGAATTTTTCATCGTAACGGGGCTCAGTATTGGGTTGTAATGGGGCTCAAGTAATCATTGATAGATGATTAAACTGACCGATGAAGTTGCCGAAAGTAACCACAAACTTCAAAATTTTTTCCCTCCGCAATCAATCGATAAGCAATCGATATATTGATTGATTATCACTAAGATATACAGAGAAATGATGTGCATCAATGGAAAAACATTTCAATGACATGGCAATTTAACGAAAGTGGCGATGAGATGAGAAATGTCTCTCGACAGGCAACTCGATCGCTCTCCCTTTCCTGTTCTCGGTCGCGTCAACCATGGCGACCGCCAAAACACCCATGGCACTCGCAAAAGATGGTATCACTATGTTTTTTAAAGAGAACACTAAGAAGTAATAAACTATTGTCACAACGTTATCACCCACTACAAAAAGGTATCTCTGTGTGTCATGAAATTCACACTACCCGAATGATCTCCTGAAACTTGTACCCGGATCTGAACCCATTGAGTTCGGATGGATCCACTAAAAGAAGAACAAATACACTGATTCGAAAAATAAATTGACCTGACCAGTACTAAAATGGCTTTCCTGGGTAGTTGTAGAAACCAACTACCCTACCCATCCAGTTGAACCGACGATTCTCAATGGAAGTGGGGAGCGTGGCGCAACCCCTAGAGGTGCAGGGACGACGTTGATCCGGAAAACCCTTATCATTATGTCCAGTAATATTTCCTAAGGACGCCTGTTGACGAGAAAAGGTCTCTTGTGAATGGTACAGTTCCTACAACGCCATTAATACTCGTCCAGTTTTGGGTGTGGCATACAAACGATGCAAATTTAGAGCTCTCATAACGCTCTATCTAGGCAATTTTCCGATCTGAAAGCGTCACTTATGGTATCGGAGGCTACAGATTTATCTCCACGGTATATCTCATGTGTGGATGTGATGTTACCAGGGTGATCTGAGTCATAATCAAAAAAATTTGAAAGGAAAAGGTAAGGTGGAGAGCGGTTAAGATCGAAATTATTGTCGATTGATTGATTTTCAATGTGCCACATACCTTTTGATTCATTTGCTCTATCCAAAACCAGTAAGTTCGTGGCACTTTTTTTAGGTGTTATAATGGATTGCTCCTTGGACGGCAATCGCCATGACCTTGACCCATGAGAACAAAAAAAGGAAAGTACGGAATATCTGAATACGTTCTTTCCAAGGGAAAGACGGGTGGCCAAAAATCGGGAGCGTTAACCAATAATCCTGCTTCTGAGGCATCCATTTAAAACCCGGGACCGCACAACTGACAAGGGCCCTCTTTTTCTTCAAGCTCATGCCTCATGAACAGAAACTAGTACTGGGCCCACTTCAAATTGCATCCGCAGCAAGAAAATACAATCACCCACCTTGCGTAAAAGGCAGATGCAGTTTCATTTCAGTACGGAGGGTTAGCATCCTACCTGAACCCTCCGTCGAATCTTTTTCTGCCCACTACCGACCCCAGCCAAAATCCACTTCTTTCCGGCTGCCTCTCCATAAAACCATTCTGCTTGCAGGTGACTAGGACTTGACGAAAACTTGACTGGCAGCTCCCTGGAAGCCTTCTATCTATCCATTCAAATGAGTCAACAAATTTTCTTATGGGAATCAGGTACATGGGCTCATACCGAATCAACCTAAGATTGCCGCTCAGTTAATAAGGTTTTCTTTATTTGTATTTACTCTCGAATTTTGTAAACTATATGCTCATTACATCAATTACACCATTATTGTGCATCAACAGTTCCAAGCATACATCACATATGATTTTTTCGCAAAATCATTTCTTTAAATGAAATTCCAATTCAAACGGCGGCCTTCAGCCAAATGGATAAGGCAATGAAACAACAGTGACATCAATCGATAAATATTTACAAGTAAACAAAAACCATCATACAGAATTATAGGACGGTTATGCCTCGGAAGTCAGATTGAGTTGAGCCGGGTTTCCTGCTCATAAATGGAAAACGATGCAGGCGTTACAGGTTTTTCAATCAAATCAAATTCGCTGAAGGAGGCCCTGCATAGGCCCTGCACTTAGGCTGTCAGAACTATTCTATGGGCCTTCATTCTTTGTTGTATTTGCTTCGTTCTCAAGCATTGCAGATTCCTCGGTTGACGAATTCGTATGCAAAGTGACACTATCAAGATTCACATTTTTCGTTTCGACCTGGAAGAGGTGTTTGTTTTTCTACTACGACAACAAGTGGTACTGGTTTTTTTTTGTAAAATCGCACTAACCAAGAAAAAGTAGGAGATAACGAGGTTCACAAGTCCTGCGATGACTACGGCCAGATAGAGTGCTGGAGGCCAGTAAACGTTGGCATAGGTCAACTGAAAGAAATCGTTACCAGAAGCGGATAGAAGAAAAAAGCAAGGATCTGCTGAAACTCCGAAAAATCGCTAAATAATGAGTTTGGGAGCCGGTAACCTGCAGTCGCTCTGCACGACTCGGTACCGTATAGTATAGTAGAGTACGGTATTCGTTTCAAAATAATTAGCCTGCTAGTACTGTAGAATTCTAGCATCCCTGTATCTTCGGAAACTCGGGTCCCTTTTCTCTAAGCTTCATAAACTTTCATTACAAGGCATCGGCACTCTCTACATCCACACTTGACGAAGAACGCTTCGGACATCGGACAGTTGAGCCGCAATCAGGCCTGCTGGAACACTCTGAGCAGCTGCAGGCTGTTCAAGGCTCCCAGCTTTGAAGAGCTCCGAATTCGAGTGGTCAATGGTCCGCATTAACAAAAGGAGAAACGAACCGGATGATACTTTTGACTCCCTCCGCTCCCTTCACATCCGACAGTTGAGCAGCATCCAAGCCTACTGTAACACCCCGAGCCACTTCTGGCTGTTTGAGTCACTTGCGAGCCATACTGACCCAATCTTATAATGACGATTAATCGCTTCTTTTCCAAGGCTCCCAGGAACTTTGGTTCATGTCTACCCACCGAAGAAATACTTCTCGGTATCGAATTGAAATACGGCGCCGTGAAGGTGCAACTGAGCCACTGAACGTCTCTTTTCGTACTAAAAGAAAGATTAAACTCACCACCGGAGCAATTATGGCTCCCACTCGAGCCATCAGGGAGCATGTCCCGGTGGCACTGGCACGACAAGATGTTTCCATAGATTCAACGGCACAAAGGTAGCATGCATCCCATGTGTACTCGATAAAAATTGTTCCGGTAACGTTGATCACGAGAGTAGCAACACCCTAAAGAACATTTTGTTGATTCCATCAAATTTCCATGGTAATGTACTTTGGTAACAGCCAAGGGAGCAGCCGCTTGCCATCCCTTCCTGAGTTCGACTGTCAAAAATCTTTCCAGATTGAAAAAAATCAGACTTACCGAGTATCCCTGCATAGTGAGGAAAAATAGTATGAGGAAACAGAAGCAGACGACGGCCTGAGCTCCCTGATGAAGTATTCTTCGACTGAATCCCGGAACAAATGTATCAACAGCAACCAGCACCTAAATAGAGTGATTCTTGAGTTTTTGACAGCGAGCCAGCCTCTTTACACTGCCCCCGGCTACCCTCAACATGTTACCATTTTAGAAAGTGCTATCAGTATCGAGTAGATGATCTGATTGAAGAAGAAATCGCCACTGATCGTATTCGAGTTCAGATCCGTAGCATAACCACAGATTGAGGCCACAAACCACATGGTCCATAAGACGAATAGGCGACGATGTAAGCTCTTCGTTTGCAACATTTCGCATAAAGTCTAAAATAGACACCATTTTGAAAATAGGAGGATACATTAATTACTGAAATAGATAAATGAGTAGGGCTCTTTTTATGCCGTGACAAATGCTTGACCAGATTGCTTTGACTTATCTCCTACTCATTTTTTGACTCCTTTCCACTACCCCACCCCTGTCTCTCTACCTCGGGAAACTTGCCCTTAGAGGTACAAAATTTGAGCGTGAATTCAATCTCATGGATATCGGTGATATAAAGCGACGGTCAGCGACGAATAATAAAATTGATCCAACAAACCTTGCTGTGTTCGACTTTCTTGTGAGCCACGGGTTTATACTCCACGCCAGCGAACTTGGCAATATAGCGTTCAGCTGCACGCATTTCTTCTAATCGTCCCTGTAACATTAAGGGTAAGGGGGTCAACTCAATCAACGGGAATCGGAGCTTGATATCGACCCTTTAGCAATAAGAAAAAAGTGCAAAAGTAAGGTCCTACAACTCTCCCTTACTGATGCTTATCACAGTATCATATGATATTATCTGTTACCTTTCGTTATCCTCCAATAAACTACAACTACTGATTAAGAAGTCTTAGGTGGTAAAAATTCCTTAGTTTATCGGTGTAAATTTCTGAGACCTGTCGTACACGTCTTTCAGTCCTGCTTTCCCTAAGGTTTCCTGCCCGTCTTAATGTACTCAGTTCACCCCTAACAACCTCAAAAAGTATTGTCTGTTCGATCTTGCGCGAAGCGCTTACCACGACCACCGGATAGCTCCGCCCACAGACGCTTGTGCCCCACAGACATAGTACATCTTGACTTTTAACATTTACCGATTCCCGTGTGCTTTCAATTACTTCACTGCCAATTAGCCTTATGTCCTTACTATTCTGACAGTCACAAATTTTTATGCCCTCGTGCTGCTGACACATCTTGAGTGTAAATAAATAAACAATCCAATGAAACGATACAAATACAAATGAGTTAAACAAACCTTGTTGTTCAACCATGTAGGACTTTCAGGGAAGATGAAAATCAGGATAAACAATGCTGGTAAGGCAGTCAAAGCACATGCTATACTGGAAGCTCGCCATTCTGGGAATGTCATACATATCAACGTCATTATCAGTCGGGCAACTCCCTAAAAACGACCACATGAAGTTTCTTCTTCCAGGATTCGCTACAGTAAGGTCGAACCTATAAACGCCTCTGTGGACGCGACTGGATTTTGTTACTTGGTGGGACATACATAATTATGGTGCCAGAGCAAAGAAAAACAGTTTGGATGGAGCGTAACATGGGTTTGGAGTTCGCTTCAAACGCTACGTGTCGCCAAGGATGGGCGTGTTTAATTGCTTTATGGAGGCGGTGCTGCGATATGAACGGTAATGGGAATGCAGGGATACTGTATTCACAAATCGCTTACTGTGACAATGAAAATTCATGAGAAGAGCTAGTTTTCTCCCAAAATTTTCCCTTGTCCAATTCAAATGGCTGTTGAGTCATTAGTTTGTATTTGCGCTAAATCTGAATGCAAAACCGACCAATAAACAAACTAACAAATAAACAAATAGGTAAATCCCATGCTTAGCACTGACCCAGTTGAAGAACGCCCTAAGAGCCATTCTTTGATGTGGTAGAAGCATTTCCATAATGAACGTACATACAACGACCAATGTACCACCAACAGAAAGTCCAACAAAGAATCGGATTGCCATAAGGATTTGCCATGTTGGAGCCAGACCTGAAAAGGAAAATTTTTAGGCACAATTCTCTCTCTGTTCTTTTTTTTTTTGATTCTGGGATAAAACTAATTATCGTCATTGATTTTGTCCCAAAAAGGACCGCCTGAATAAAAGCGAATCAAAGTAAACGTACCAGTGATGAAATTCGTCAAAATGCCCATAGACATCGTAAAAATAGCAACTGGCTTTCGGCCAAAAATATCAGAAAGCGCTCCAAAGGAGAATGTTCCTCAAGAAAAATCATATATTACGTTTGAATTGCGTTAAACGATCACGATCAGTAAAGAAAAAATTATTGGAAAGCAGCCAAGTAAAAGACAGTAACCACTGACCACAAAGAACACCAGCAAATTGAACTTGTGAGAATAAAGAGGCTAAATAAGCTGTTGTACCACAAATCCATCCATACCTGTGATGAAAATAACCACTCAATCCGCAACCCTTCTTCGATATTTTTCTATTAATTTTTTCTGAAAGTCTGTTTCAACAATCGATTCGAATCGATGTAATCGCATTATCGATTTTTTCTTGCCTGTAAAACTGCTCAGGTTCGAATCGCTATATTAGGATAATTGGCTTTTCTACCTGTAGAACTGCCCCACACCACCCTAGGGTATAGAGTCAACAACAAATCGAAAGTGAGCGAATCTCTGCTTATTTTTACTGTATTTTTATATTCCTTGATCGCCCTCTACTTTGAATGATTACATTTTCCCTCCCGCTTCCTGATTTTTTAGAGGTTTTCAAGAGGCTGTGGCCAACCAGTACAGAATAGACAGGAAGAATCTTCTGAAACTCGCTAAAACTTTCTTTTTAAACTTCTCACTCAGAAACGGAGTCTTTTCAATCGTTATACATACATCACAATTTACAGTGGCATTTTGTATGAAAATTCATAGACTCAGGGACTGCAAAGTCTCCCATATACTCCATTAAAGGCTATCGTTCCCGAAACAATTCCTTTCAAATGAACAAGAACCTACTCCAAAGCAGCTGACTGAAACTGTGAATGAGGATAACTCAATGTTCCATTACAAGTGGTGTATACGGTACAATTCTTCGACAGAGGCCCATCATCTGAAAATAAAACACCGTCAGAAAACCATGATAGGTATGCACCCGTACTGTGTACCTATTACCCGAGGGTGTGGACTAAGAAAAAAAGGCGATCAGAAAAAGCTCTTCCTCTCTTTTCACATCCCATCATCCTGTTTTGGACACTTATGCAACATCGCCGTCATCTCCTCACTACTGATAATGACTTCTTAAGAATTTTTTCCTTCTCTATCTGGTTACAGCGACCTGTCAAAATGTCAACATTGTAGGTTTCACATTATCGCTAACCCTATAGAACGAGGCAACTACCGCCCAGTAGCCATTAGCTGGTTGCCCTGTCATATCGTCCTAGTTAATTGCCTCACAGCGTGGGACCTCATTTAGGTAATGAATGGCTTACTACGACTGACTTATCATTCGAATGCCTTTAAGCAAAGGTTATCGGTCTAGTATATTGTGAGCTCTGCCCCGTCCAAGTGCCAACACTGGCTTGTTGCTGTTGTTTACTCTGTAGTTTACTAATAGACCTCGCTTAGAGAAAATCTACGTCAGTTCTGGCAAGTGTAAAATCGGGCTAGCTGAATAAAGATTGATACGGAATGTACCATGATGGACGATAACATTCATATCTGTAACTCACCACATTGCCATTCCGGTACATAATTGGAGAAAATCGGAAATATCTGTTGTGATGCAAAAAAGATTGCGAATTGCCACGTCAAAAGTACAAAAAAGTGGAATCGATTGATGTCAAAAAACATTACCTAAAAATCATTACGAGTAGTGGCAAATAAACAAAACGACTTAATTCAGGGAACGGTAAATATATCAGACAAACAAGAAAACAGTAAAAGAGAAAGTTACGGTCAAAAAGCCAAGAAATAAGCAAAATATCTGAAGAAAGGGAATCAATTTAGCACAATAAAAATACTGAAAATAAAATTTTAATTGATTTTTCAACAGATGAATTAGATCATTTTTTTGCGCATTTCTTCCTATTTCGGGCTTTGATACAGAGCAATAATATAATCTGACGTTTTCTATTCAAAATATGTAGTTTAAACTTCAGACTTGTGGTTCAAACTACTTTTTTCTCTTTTTACATTTATATCGCCTACATAGATCTCCCTCATCTTCGAATTGCCTGAAAACGGCCAAGAGGAAGCCTAAACAACGCTGTCCTGATACCATGTAGGACAGGAATTCAGTTGGCCTTCATCTCTACCCAATTTTTTTTCTGATATTTGATCTACTTGGAAAATTCTAGAAACAAGCTCATGAGCCTCTTTTTGAGAACTTTCTTCTTCCTTTGAGTCGTGAAACCGCTAAAAATCCAATTTATATGAAATCACCCCATTCCCATCGGATCCTCCCATGAGCCTTTATGCCAAAAGATGCATAGACCTACCATAAACAGGAGGAAATCGATATGATAAGCGTATTGATTGATTGATAAACGCAAAAAATGTTTTGATGGGAAGAAAAATGCGAAATAAACAAGCTTTCGTGGTGAAAGGCGAAGCTAAGGGAACGGGTAGGAAGTGGTACAGAACGCGACTTTTAAGAGATATTCCTGGCCTTATTGGGTCCTACCCCTTTACAGGGATCAAGACCGGACCGTTTATGATAGTTGGGTACGATTGTCAACGGAACGTCTGACAACAGGGTGTACTGCCATACTATCTCGAGAGCAAACGTCAGAATCGATTCTGTCTGTTGGCAGAGATGGGTAAGAAAAACTCCGAAAATCGTACACAAAAACGGCTATTCCATCGTGTTCTCTTTAGTATTTGAACTACAAAGTACAAACTTTTCTGAATGGATTGGTTGCCCTTATACAGCCTATACCCTCCTTTCCCTGAAAGGCAGCCTCAATCGTAATGATGCTCTGAGCTGTGATCGAGCTGAATGGGCAGAGATTTCAACTGATTTCCAGTCTAGCGACTTTGACCTTTGCCATGACAGAATGGATAATGCAGGATTTTCCCTAATGGGAGAGTACCACGTTTGGGATTATAAAAACATCCAACCTTTTGATTTGCACAGTGTTTTTTGCCATCGGCATCGAATCGGCAATGCATCGAAGGGGCAGGCATTTACAAACGGGAAACCAATTACGATATTGGTACCGTACAGCTGTCAGAAAGCCCCCTTTTCAGCTCTGTGGGCAGAAGAGACAACCGAGAAGGGCTAGTAGTCGTGACCACTTGCATGACCGAAACCAAGCGCAGATTCGATCTCACCTATGTAATCTGAATGAGGCTCCTATTCTTTCAGCGATAGCGATTGGGACTGAACCCTCTTGACGAATGAGAGAACTTCAATTTGGGCCAAAATTATTGCAAAAATTCCGCATAGCATAAGAATCTTCTATAAAATCGCGGGAAATTGACGAAATTCTAAGGCATGGCACAACTGGAAAGAATCGATGGGCAGCATTAAAATGAAGTGATTCATAGTGTTTAATATGATGAAATAAAGGTAAAAACGGAGTAAAAAACGGTGAAGGTAAAAGCGAACAGCAGATCTTCAACAGAAATAACAGAGAACAATAAATATGGTTCCTTTGATGCGTGAATTTTGTGAAATGTTTGGGTGAAAGGCCAAAAAGACGAGTTCAGGCACAGACGGAAAACATACCTTCAAACGGCCACCAGATAATGCAAGGAGACATTTCTCCACATGAAAAAGACTTGATGGAAATTGTGAAGTACCGCACCCTGTCTACGTCAAAGTGATAGTTCATACATATTAGAACCCCATTGATCACACGATGGGTAACGCTACACAATCATTTCGATCACTTGAAGACGTGAACTTATTAGAGGCGTCGGTGAGTTTCTGCTTCCCTGAGCGAGCTTCATAAATTTTTGGCGTTAATGAAACCCTTTTGAGGATGCGCCACCGCATTTGACTTCCATTCAGAATCGACGTGGCTCCTTTGAATGAGCATGTAGTCTACACAATGACCTACGGTGGCCAAACTCCAAGACCAGCGTGGACCCAATTGATCGACCCACAGGAATGAATGGTCTGCTTGGGCTGAGCGAGTACTAAACCCGCATCCGATCACCGGATCATGCGTATGCGTGCGTCCGCCAGTACAAGGACCTTAGTAAACATAGCGTAATAAAGAGGAAGGTACTCATGAAATAAAGTATGATCAAAGTTGGGTTGGGCGCCTTTCACGAGCTCATTTCCCGCTCATGGATCGAGGATAGGAAACCGGTTCGGTATTCGCCTGAGTAACTCAAGCCTTGCACTTCTTCGGCATCAATTGGATGGTAGTGAAGCCGATTTGAAGAATCAGCAGTACTGCCTTGCAGGCGAATGCCCCCTCAAGGTACTCAATACCTCAAAAACGCATACAAGCGCCGGCACTTTCGGATGGAAGTCGGATCAGAAGCCTATCCTTGAAATCAGTTGTTTCACTTCCGGGAATCTCGAAATCTGTTTCCTCAGTCTTAACTGATTACCGTCTGAGACATTTTTTTGCCAAATGGCTAGCCAGGTTTATTACAAAACTATGAAAGGTAGAAAGGGATTTTTGATCGAATTTCCTACTCACCTCAAGCCCATAAAAATATGAGCCATCCTAGAAGGACCGTAAGGAGCCGGGAATACAAGGAGCAATGAGGAGTCGTTCTCACCCCGAAAACCCAACATCCTGCTCCATGATATTTTGCTTACGCCCCGCACCTATTCAAAATTCCTGCTATTTTAATGGGAATTTGATGGCATGGCGTAACGTCTAGCCCCTAGAAACGTTGCAGACACAATACCCAACAAAACAGTTTTATTAGAAACCCTATTGATACGACGTCGTCTCGAAACGGAAAAAAGCGGAGAAGATGATGACACTTTCGAATCGAAATCGTCGCATTTACGGGGTTCTAAAGGCCATGTGTAAGATCATAAAAATGCAATTACTCCAACCCGATGAAATGGCAGTTCTTTAAAAGGGCGTTAACAAATCATGGAGGGCAGGCTGCTTGTTCTAGCTAGGACCGGTGCAAGAAGTAAGAGGGCTAGGACCGGTGCAAGAAGTAGAAGGGGAAAACGGGTTTCAGAATGTGGAACAATAAAAATGAGTAGCTGAAAAAAGCTGACGTTAAAGAAAACCCAGAAAAGGATCTACCTTAATAACTTCTTCTTGGAGCAAGCGCAGCCTACTAGGAAAGGACTGAATGACTCCCAATCTTCAGTTTCACAACTTATAAAACCGATCGATATGCAAGTAGCGAATTCCGTAATTTTTTAGCTTCATCACTCCTCAGGTCTCAGTAACACCCGTTGACCATCGTACGATTGTGAACAAAAATAAAACCCGGCTTCGTTCGTCTGGAATTAGAAGCATTTTCTGTTTTGAATGTTCAGTACAAGCTGAATGAGTGTCAGTGAATATGGTTATCGACTGCTATCACAGTTGGATAAACAAGTTTGAATAAATATCAATTTTGGGGTGTCAAAATGGTAAACAACAGAGGGTGATCAAAGGCATTCTTATCGCTAGAACGGATTGATAAAAATTGCCGAAGTTCGGTATAGCAAAAAGTTCGAAAGTCATAGTTGAGAGGATTTTCTAGCAGACCACATAAGTCATCACGGATACGCCATGCACCCTTTCTTGTTCATCTATTTTGTGAGGTTGGAATGTTTAATAAGAGGGAGAATGAAAAAGAACATGAAGAGAATAGGTTGGCATTAGAACTTTTTCCGTAAAGCAAATGATGTGTTCTATGGGATTGCGCCGTGCACTCACAATAGGTTCAAAATTACTCAGAAGTGAATAATTCAGCAAGCTAAAAAGTACTAGTAAAACTGTTCAGAACGGATGGAGGCTACTTCACCGCAGCCAGATTCGGATATTATGCGAGTACGCCGTGCACTATACTCCTGTTCAGTGGAACAGAGGCGAAATTGAAAGAGTATCAGGTCCTCACAAAATTAAAATCAAACCCTCAGAGAAGTAAAATCAAAATTAATAAGATGTCAAGGGCAAAGGATATGAAAATACGAACCCAAGTTCAAGCACACCCCTCTTAGCAGTCTCTCAACAAGATGGCCTACTGAGCGATAGGCGGGTGGGTGGGGTTTTAGTGTCAAGAGGTACAGTTACTATTTTATAGATTGAGAATCGAATTCCACGCTAGCCCTCCTTCCAGAATCCCTTCAAATCCTATAGTTCCTTAAATTTCCATAGGATTCTGGCTGAAGAAGAAGAATTATGGCTCGAACTCGGTCGATATGGGCAAGTCACTTTCCGGCCATTCTGAGACAGCTTTTGGACTTCCTTTTGTGTAGTCACTGAGGTTTTTTAAGAGTTTTTTGCCGGGGCCAGATGTTGATAGAGACAGAATCTATGAGGTCCTTTACTATGACCAATCTCTTAAAAACGAAATTTGGACCTTGAAGTGAGTCCAAACAAGAACGAAGACGACAGCAGCATGGAATACGACGTTGGAAGCTCGTAGTGATAGTGTGACCAATTTCTTAAGAGGATTGGCAGAGTTTTTCAATAGGGTTGTCATTGGCCTTAATGACCTTAGAGTCACAGGCGACGACATGAAGCCAATTTCATAGTGACAAAAAGGGCACTTTCACGATTAGAAATGGAGCCGTTTCTAACTGATAACGGCATTGCTTCCCTGTTGCCCACACCTTTTGAACAAACCGCCAGCCGCCAGGTCGTCAACGTCGCCCACGGTCGCCGATGGCTGCCTCAGTGATAGCAGCACTGGCTAGCAGCTGTTCTTAATAGACATAATCTATTGTTTTTCCATAAATTTGCAATTGTTTGAGACATTTCACACACATTCCACATTTCATTACGGTATATAAGCTTTACTGAGAGAAACTTAAGCACCAGGAAGTTCTAGGCCAATTCACGAAACAACCCTTCCTTTCTTCACTTTTTTGAGGGGCCTTGTTTGAGCATATGAGGATGCCAAAACAACAAAAAACTCTCACCGCAGGATAGCTTGGGAAACGTTCGAAGATCAGCTGCATCTCCGTATCATTCCCTCCACTCGTCCACGCTCTTCGAGGAGTTGGATAGGGTATGAAGGGGTCATACCTTGGTAGAATTCTACTCAGAAAAGCATTCTCCAAAACGCACTGCTTACCCTGGCCCCATTACTTTTAATACAAACTAACCCATTTCGAGGGACCCTCAACGGAGAACTCAAGAATATCCCTAAACCAAGTCTTTCTAATCGGAGACTTGCTATGGAGCAGTAACTATTAATTTTTATATCTTCCAACTGTCAAATATCTTTCTGTCTGTGCCTCTCTATCAACGACCCCACCCCGATACCCCACCCTTCGACGTCTTATCAGAACAATAAAAGCTTTCACACCTATAATAATAAATTCAAAAATAATGATTACGACTTCGATGGGGTGCTAAGAAAAGAAAAGAAAAGGAAGATAAGAAAAGAAAAGGAAGGAAAAGCAAAGGAGGTAGGATAAGCGCAAAGTTGCTGTCCTGTGTCGAACACTGCACAGGACTTGGAACTCTGGACGAAGCTGGCGCAGTAACATGTGAAGTTGTCGTTAGAATCATGTTCAGAGGATCGAACCCAAAGTGAGCTATGCTCCTGTACCATAATAATGAGTTGAAAACACGAAAAACTCAAAAGCATAATGATGGATTTCCTACTTTCATGAATTCATTTCTTTTCAGTTATTAGATGGTCTGAACACCACCCTATATCAGAGCCGAACCAAGTATTAGTCGTAAAGGGCTCCGAACCCCCGAAGCTTGTTTTACCCCAAAATGCACCCCATCCGCTTCCCCTATCCCGTGATTTGGAGAATACTATTGGGTCGTGAACGCTATCATCGTTACCTCCTTCATTTTTCAAGACCAAATAAGACTCCCAGCTACTCACTTATGGGGATCGTGATAAACGCTGGACTATACATCAAACTAGCCGATTCCATCCGAGTTTTCACGAAGTTAGAAAGCCGATTAAATAGATCACCCTCTGGTAATCCTCGAAATGGAGTGGTGCATAAAACTGTTGGTTCCTGAACACGATAGTCGCAAATTACTATAGAGGAACTGTCAAAAGGACTAAACACAATGGTTCAAGTTGCTGAGAACTCCCATAACCTCCTTTGGCCATAGCCTTCATCATAGACTCTCCCTGAAGAGCGTTCCCTAAGATGGTCAGAAGAAAGCAGAGGACGATGAAAGCAAATCTCAGGCTTTTACCGCCTCACACAATGAGTCCCACATAGTACAGTCAGATAAGAGCACCACCACGAACAGGAAACAAACGGTTCGAGCCATGCTCATCGCGGGAGACCTTCGTGAACGTTTCTACTCATTAAATTTTGACGCAGCACGTGAAGCAGGACAAATTTGCCTGAACAAAAAGCGGACCCAGTGTATCCTTGTTCGAAAGAGGCAAATATGCAATAGCTAGATCTTCCTTTTCATATTTTAGAGTAAGCGGTAACAAGAGGTAACAGTCACCAATAGACTGTGCTCGATCACAGGCTGTCAGAGAGGTGGAGTGGAAGAGGAGGAAAAGTGAGGAAGCTAGGATTTTCGTATCTGACAGAACAAGGTGCCGACTTTTCAAATTCGATAGCAAATTGAGTGCATGGCACACCCACCACCTTCCGTTACCGAAAGAGTTTCTCAGGGAAATCGCCATTTTCCCCAAGTGGCTCCCAATTGCATACAAATCTCAGTCACACCATGAAGATAAGTCGTAATATTGGGTTGTCCAAAAAACCCTGCGACACTTTGAATTTGAGAATCGCTCGCTATTCGAAAGCGAATGGCGCCCAATTTTGATCTACGGTAAGGTAGATCACACCTAGCGGGTATTGCGAAATATTATAAAAAGGCTTCTTCTCTCACGGAAAAACAGTTATGGATCCTACAGATCCGAGTATCCTTCGACCCATCGTGTATTATGAATTTCTACAAGGACATTCTGCAAGAGAAGCAGCTAATAACATCTGCGCTGCATTCAAGAAAGATGTTGTACACCATTCCACTGTCAGTCGCTGGTATCACCGCTTCGAGTCCGGAGATATTTCTATCGAAGGACAGAAACGTCCTGGACGTCCGTCAACTCTTAATGATGATGATTTGCGCAGCGCTTTGATCTCAAAGCCGAACATAACCACTCGAGAATTAGCAATGACACTCGGGTGCAGCAAATCAACAGTCAGCAATCGTCTTGCCTCTCTTGGTTTCCGCAAGATTTTTTCGACATGGGTGCCTCACGAACTTCGCGAATCGGACCGGGCCTGTCGTGTTAGCATTGCCGATTCATTGCTTCTTCGTCCGCACAGGAAGGATTTGTTGAATGGGATAGTGACAGGAGACGAAAGCTGGGTGATGTATGGTAATGATACCCGCAAGAGAGTGTGGTTGCCAAAGGGCGAACTGCCACCGAAGCAATCGAAACGTGGTGTGCAACAGAAGAAGATTCTTCTATGTTGTTGGTGGAATTGTGATGGGATGCTCTACTACGAATTCCTGGAAAGTGGCACTACTGTGACGGCGACGACGTACTCTAACCAGCTACAGAAGGTAGCCGATGCAATCCTCCACAAGTATCCAAAACGGCTGGAAACCTATCTACTGCACGACAACGCTCGCCCCCACGTGGCAACGATGACGCGTCAGAGAATTCAGGAGCTAGGTTGGGAAGTACTACCCCATCCACCGTACTCTCCCGATCTAGCCCCTTCCGACTATCACTTGTTCCGAGCCTTGAAGCGGCACCTTCGAGACAAGTCTTTCGATAATCAGGAGCAACTCAAATTGGAGGTGGGCAACTTCTTCAACACGCAATCCGCTGATTTCTGGAGAAGTGGGATCGACAAACTGCCAGTGAAATGGATGAAGGTCATCGATAATAACGGCGACTATATCACTGATTGAACTTGTCTTTTATTGTATAAAAAACGATGTAAAATTTGTGTTGTTGGTGTCGCATTCTTTTCTGGACAACCCAATATAATCAAACCGCTGCACAAACAACCAACAGAAAACATTCAAATGGCCCAACCATCCGTCAATTAATGATGAATGTGATCTTGCCGATGTTATTGTTGGTTTAACAGTCGGAAAGCAGGAACAGACCAATAATTCAAGATGATCATGATAGAAAACAAAAAGCTGCCAGAGCAAATATTATTCATAGAATAAATTCGGGCGGTTCTCCTTCATTCTCAACAAACTTACTGCTGTTTATCAAAGAAATGACTTCGATTTAAATGATATATTATATTTCCATAATAGTACCATATAATATACAAGAGTACAATTTAAATAAATAAATAAATAAATAATAAATTAAAGCATACGTACTTATTTCATATCCCATGAAGATTTTATAAGGAAAATCAGCGCAGTGTTATTCGACAACCTCTACTATGTTTTGCTTGTGGGCATACAGCAATAGGATTAAAGAATCAAGTCTCGGAGTTCTAATCAGTCCTGTCTGAGGGATGCACCCACGTATTCGACTTCCATTCAGAATCGTAGTGGCATAATGAGTGCGTATGTGGCCTATACAATGATTTGCGGTGGCTAGGCGATAAAAAAGTCAGTGCTTTTATCCTCCCAGACGAGTCTGGTACCAGTTAACCGACCCCGGAGAGATGGACGGTTTGGTAGGCCTACGGTTTGGCGATAACGATTCGAACCCGTGACCATGCGTGTGTAAAGGTAGCTAGTTGCAACTACATCTTTTGCGCCTTAGTGGCATATAGCTATATGAACCAAAAGATGGCTTCGGGAAGGGAAAATTATGAAGAAAATCATGAATAATGAAGATTCAATTTCTTCTCTACAAGCGATAAGAGATCGCGCTGTAGAGAAGAAATTGAACGTTTACGGCAATACTCTGTATCAGGGCGAAGCTAATGTAATGACAAGAAACTATCCCATACGCATGATCCAAATGTCAAATACCAGATCGACACCCGCTCTGGCCAACCGAGGCTTCTACCGCTCCGGGGTCGCTTAACTGGTACCAGACTCGTCTGGGAGAATATAAGCTAATACTTGTTCATAAGCTGGCCACCTCGAGTCAATGTATAGACCACACACGCATCCAGCACTCCACTGATTCCTAATGGAAGTCGAATGCGTGGGTGCACCCCCCCCCCTTCCCCCCCTCCCCCCCCCCCCCTAGACGGGACTCATCAACGTGCAAAGAATTCATCCTTTTTTATAGTGACAAACCTGATCAATCAACATGAAAACGTAAGGTAAATAATGAGATTTCGGAAAGTTAAACAACAAACTTACCGCAATAACCTCTGACACACCTGAGATCAACCGATTCAAGTTGGTATTGCCCCAAAAGTTTTCTATTCACCACCTGAATCTGATCATGAATGAAACCAGTTCTTAAAGTTCAAATCGCTGATTGAGGGTCATTTCGATGACTGATTGATTCATTTAATGGCAAACTCATAATTATGGAGGGCAGAACTTGTGAGTCGACATGAAAAATCTGAAGACCGATAAAAGAAATCATTTCGGAGCGGTTGTTCTGAAGAATGACAATCAGAATTAGCAGGCATTCATTTCTTTCAGAAGCCCTGTTCTGAATCATTCCCTACCAAACTATTCAACGCTACATTCAGGTCTGTAGAGCCTCCCACACTACACTGCCCCTTCCGTTGAGATAAGCCTGTTGAGTGCAGGTGTTCTAACTTCATCGAAGTGAGAGAACCCCTGCTTTCAACAGGCCTATCTCAACGGAGGCAGCTAGCATACTAGCGAACCATTCGATTCTAAAGCTAAAGGTATTGATGGCTTTGCCTAGCCGGAATAGGCCAGGGGACGCCACGAATTTCAAACCGCTTCGAGGATCAACTGATTATTCCCAACTTACTACCTCACGGATTAGGGGCTATGACTACATGATGTGGGTGATTTTGTTGGGGCTATCAGAATGTAATGCTATTTAAGTAACGCCACTTACATATCCGACTGCTGATTACATTAGGGCAAGTACTAGGAGGACTCGATGGCTCACGCTCAATGCCATGATAGCGTGAAGTGAACTTTTGACGAAGCCTGAATCCATAACTGGACGAAGAGTTACCTTGTAGTTACTGTGAAGACCGAGCTGGAAGTCGGTATATAGGTGATGATGCACATTGTTCTTAGCGGCGACGCCTCCTACCGCTCCCTAACCCCTCTACATTGATTTATACGACGGGTTTTACCTCGAACGAGCGTTCAAAAAGGACACCAAATAAAAAGGCCCCTAACGAGGCAAAAACTACCAGATCTCACGGATGATACCCAACAGAAAGCATGAGATTCACCTACCAGACATTCAGCTCAGCTTGAACTTAACGGTTATCACAGAAGTGCAACGATGGAACGTACCGAAAGTACTTGTCGAGATTTTAGAAACCACGGACGACCGTTTGTGGATGGTAGTGGGATCGAAAGACAACGTCGAAAATCATCCTGAGGGACGATTACTCAAAACTTCCGAGACAGCCTTATAAAGACATGGTTTTTAGAAACTGGCCAAACTAGGATGGTATAGAGAGACAAATACCTAGCATTACTGTAGACAGCGATCCAATTGGAAAGGTTAGTTGTCCTGTGGCGAAGCTATTGGCTGTTGCAGATGCAGAGTGCAGTGTTGTAGTTGCAGAAATTCTGGTAAAGGAGGCAGAAGCCAAGGAGAGAAGCATGGATGCCGATGGTGGGCAGGTCTGCCGGGTCCTTGTTGGCGTGCGTGGGAGCGAAAATCAATGTATCCAATACCAATGTCCAGTATATGGAATGGAGATCAACGAGTAAGGTGGTCAAAGGAACGGCTACCGTGGAGCAATGCAAAACTTTTATTTGCATATTTATTTACTCATGACTAACTCTGGGAAGTGTAGAGCAATCACAACATAACAAGGTCATTCAACCTAAAAATAATTCTCGAGAGGGATCTTCTCTGGGCCTCTATCGCAAAAGCGACGGATAGCAAGTTGAGAAGCCATTTTGCAATATGGTGGTAAAACCTATGCCTGTACCTCACAGATGGGGAAAACTTTTGAGAAAACGCTAGGTTCGTAAGACCGAAGTATCAAGCTGAAGGTGACAGCCTGGAAACCACAGCAGATCAACAGAACAAGAGAGAATGCGTAGGAAATCAAGCTGACCATTGCTCGAGCTCTCTGTGAATAAGCCATGCCTGGTTATTCGAAAAGAGAACGTTTGCAAGCAATCGGCAATGTAGCTGCTATTTCAAATGCCGAGACTTCGCAATGCCGAGGAAGTCCAAGAAGAAACGGTGCTACCCTCCAAGGAAGTTGGTGATAATTAAAAAGGGCTACTCATGATTAAGATAATTTCGCATACATCGCGGCGCTTCTGAGACTATTTCGGGAGCGAATTTCCAATGGGAAAAGTATTCAAAACAGGGTGGTTGCTACTCATAACCATGAGCCATTTGAACAAAAATTTCGAAGTAAAAGTGGTTTTCCGTAGAAACGAAGATGGCGCAACTGCCCGCAAAAGCTCAATATAGGAAACTTTTCCCTGAAGATCTAGGCCTTCCACTTTTACAAGGTTAGTAAGCATCTTATCAAGAATGTTGAAAACTCTTATCAAAACTGGCAAAAAGAATTTTAGCATGCCAGAACTACATTTAAATGCTTCTATGGTCGTGATTGAATGTTAATAGCATGGCGTATCCTAGAAGAAATCGCTTAGTGCTGATCACCTTGTCGTTTCACTATAGAATGATAACACATCACCGAAGTAATACACTCAATCACAGAAGGCGGAAAACATTTGAAGATCGGTCCGTGAAGGCAGCGCTTGAGTGGGAGGAAGACCTGTACTGTACCTCCGCCACTTGCGGAGAGAGAAGAAAATGCCATCTTTGATGTCCCGGAAGAAGAGGAACCCACTGACGAGGCTGGAAAAACTACCACTCCGGCCACTGTCCGAACCAGTCATGACCAACCAAATGTCATCATTTCTACAAATACGCTCTTTTTCAATTTCCGAACTTGTTCTAATCATCAATGCGCTCTCACTGAAATCCCGTTCAACATATCGAATTACAATGAATTTATTTTACATAAAGAGGAGGCTGAAAAGACGTAGTTGGAAGACGGGGTGTTATTCCTGTGAGCTGAACCATAGACCATGAACCAACTGAAAAAAGGCAGGACTGTGCTCATCAATACCAAATAATATGCGAAACGTTGAAACCCGAATCGGATTACCGTAGTGGCGATGGCGCCCATGTCGGATTAATAAGGCATGGACCTGTGCTATACAGGATGGTTGCAAAAATGCAAAGAGAAGGGTTGGGCGCGTCAGTTTACTCTCAAATGTCTCTTCAAACTGATCATACCTCAAATGTAAGGTTCGGGTCACAAGCTTCAGTCTGTAAACGTAATGTGAGGTTTCGGGTCACATAGCTTCGGTCTGTGAACGCGGGAACACCGAAGTTATCAGCGATTACTGGATTTCAATAGTGAAGGTCTTCCGTCCTTTCAAACGTCTCCACGAGTGAGAGAGAAAGAAGAAAGCATGACCTATTCTCATATATCGATCAATTTCTACCGTTTCATCTCTTTTTCGGAATTTATCAACTATGACATGCTGTTCCCTGCAGTTCCTTGGCAATTCAAAATTTCAGCCCAGTTCATTCCATTCAGGCATCACACGAGTCAGTGACGTCGACCACTGGATGATTTGCATTTACGATTTCCATCAAATTCACGCCGAACGTCAAACCGTAGAACACTGAATTATTATCACACTCCAGCGGGTGAGGTCAACAAACATTCCCACAGTAAGAATGATGAACTGGACGGGGATGCCATTTGAAAATCTCTCGTAAAATACCATTCACGTACGGCTTTCTATAATATAGTAATCGCAGGGAAAAATGTCTCGCAATCACACGGGACCCACGGCCATATATAAGTTTGGCCTTCCCGCAGGCCTTAAATGAAGACATACTCCAGCTGACACTGGTTGGTTGGAACCATCACATGCTGGGGGTTTTGAAAAACCCACAAAGCTAGGGTGAGTGGTTCTCCTTTCAGCGCACAATTGGTGAGGTAGGGAGTCCTTTAATTATTTGAATTGGCTGGCCGCTCTCTTCAATTCCAATGCGGTCTTGATCGTCGCTAATATAGGAGGAGTCACTCTATTTAATTAAGTCTAATAAACATAAAAACGAAAAAGAAATAGAAAAAAAGGGGTGAGTACGGTAATTGCAATGACATTTGCCGCATGCCGCAAGGGAGGATGCCGCAATCGGGGAGATGTTCCGTTGCCCCATTTGATCGGATAGTCGCAGATCTTTATGATTCTTTAAGGTTCTAAAGATGGCGACCCCTCCGAAACGTCAGCCTAATAAAGCTTATTAGGAAACCTCGTGAAGAGTCAACAATCTCGCAAAATAGCGTCACAAATGTTAGTTCACGATGGCATCCCGCTCATGAAGTCCACAGAAGCTGAGATTCTGCCTGAAATCCCATGTTCGACGGGAATTGAATTTTTGGCTAGCATTTCTATTTTTTTAAAGAAAATTATATAAATTAACAACAAATTTTATTTACAAACTCCTGTGATACAATTCTTGAACTTCATTATTCGTAGAAAAAGAAACAACATATTTTCGAAAAGTTTTTCAGCAAAAAAGTATTTACCCATCACTTTTCAAGCTTTTGAGAAATCCTTCATACCGGTCCTTCAAGCCTTTGGGGCGGATATGCTGAGTACAGGATAACACCTTAAGCATGGTAATAAAGCACATCTTCTCCTCAGGACCCTCAGCAGCAAAGATTTTCAGGGAGAGGTCTAAAAATGGCTTACCACATTCGGCGGAGAGTCCTCCACTGGAATCACTATGCAGTTCCGGAACACTTTGTCATAAACTGATTTTACCTAAAAATTTTCCAAAATTATTCCGGAACTACAGTCAGCAATCTATTTATGGTTTGATTTATAAAAAATACAGATAGATTAATGACTGGAGGTGGATTTATCTATTATAATACTGGATCATACCTTTTCTACTGCTTTAGATGCACTTATTTTAAGGCTGAGCACATTCAGTAGAACAACTCCTGAAAAAATCTGTTTTCGGTAGATTCACGAAAATGATGTGGGCAGGTTCAAGGCCCCTACCCGGTCTTGACATGATGTTGTTAGCAGCCCTGCATACCACTACGTGTCATATTAAACTTTCGGGCACGATCGCTTCCGAATTCATATCCACAAGAAAAAAATTTACAAAGGGCAAACAGGCAACAGCCGAAAATGAAGTCCGGAAATAGCAAGTTATCATAAAGATAATATTCAACGATCACTGGCAAATTTGAAACCTGATAATAGATCATATCAGACTAGCCCTGGACAGTTGGAACCTTAGAGGCACTGATCACGATAGAAATGGTTTTTGAGTTCTTCCTTTAGGAATAGGAATAGCGCCCTTCATGGGTGGTAGAAGGGACCCTCACAATCTCGGGGCTTAGGGCATAGTGGAAGCCCCGTTGCTGCCGAAGTTCGCTTTCCCGCCCCTCGATCGGTGTCACGTTAGACGAGTGTCGAGACAATACAGGTTACTATTATTCGTTCTAGGACCCACACACAATCAGCTGATCGTCGAGTGATGTGGCGATGTTTTTCTCCCATTCTTTTTTCCTCTGTTATTCTTTTTACTGCCGCGATCCCTTATTTAATTTCCTACTCCTAGAGGCTGAAAAAGGTGAGCTATTTCTGCTGTCACTAAGGCTTTTTTGTTTACTTATGCTTGTAAGTGGATGAATTTTTGCTTACCATTGTCTGTTATTCGCACCAGGTCCCACACGTACGCAGTGAGACACATTGTATAGCTCGTCCAAACGCCCCACTCTTCGTCATTTTTCTGGTCTCATTCTCATCCAGCCCCCATTTTACATTTTTTTCAAAGCTTTTTCCACTTTGGAAACACCGATTCACGCAGTTTCTTCACCTTCATCGTACTATTTTCGACCTTGTCTTACATTTTTCATCATAATTTGGATTACCCGAAATTATCGTAAACTGTGCTTTTAAGCTTCTCAAACTCCAGGCAAACAGGCGTCCACCTCTTTTTGCCTTCTGATTACTCCTGCAGCTGTATGATTTCGGTCATAGTGATTGCTGTTGTGATCATCAACTAATCGCTGAAGAACTGTATCTGCTCGGTTACTGCTATTTCATAGAAATTGGAGGCAAAATAAACGCTTAACAGTGTCCCTTTTGTGAGTAAATGACGAGATTTCCCGAGTCATTCACCTTATGAAGCGCGCTTTCTTCTTAGAATTATTTATTAAGCAAGCAAACCATTCGGAAAAAAAATAATCTTCAGGCTTCCCTATGCTTCAACAAGCCCGCTTGACGAGTATTTCCTATTATTCATCAGAAAGGTATCGACCAAAAAGAAGAAGAGAACACTTTTTACTGTGCAATGTTTTCGTAACAGAGTCCCATGGTACGCACGAAAATCACTTTTTACGAGGAACTTCAACCGCTTTTTCTTTTCAACACCGACTTACCCCCATAAAGAAATCAAAGGCACAGTTAACGATGTAAATGGTTTCAGAGATTTCCCCATAGGATGAATTTGAGACCCCGCGTGTACCATATCTGACACTATTAGGTCGGAAAACGACCTGATGAGAGAGTTATACAAGCCCAAAGACTGGCCGTGTGAATCCTCGGACGAGTTTCAGCGGCATTGTAGAGGCTGCTCCGATCACGAGAAAACCCATGTAGGAAGTTTAAACGGCTTGTCATGACCCATGGCGACAGTGAAGTACAGTTCTGAACTGTTCTGGCTCGATGTAGTCAGCTCTCTGTGCCATTGCAATAACTGGAATCTCCTCCGAATATCCCTTCCATGTTATTTCCGTCATGGCAATCTCGTCCAGACTCTATTTCCCCTTCTTTTAAGGAGCCATACTTTTCTCGGAATCGGCAAACTCTCTCGCTTTCTTCTTTACCGATGAACTATTCCCAACATATACTTCCGCTTTTTGAATGAAAACGGCTACCTCAAAATTACGTGAACAGTGCCTTTAAATGACCAACTAAAACTTAAATCTTGGATAAAATACTCGTACGCAAACCTTTTTCCGTTATCGCGTTCGCAAAGTCCTTTACACTCTCAATCTGAACTAATGCACTGCTGGGACAAGTAAGCTCAACGTGAATGG
Organism: Haemonchus contortus; assembly: GCA_000469685.2. NCBI lineage: Eukaryota > Metazoa > Nematoda > Chromadorea > Rhabditida > Trichostrongylidae > Haemonchus > Haemonchus contortus. The sequence continues at coordinate 35,472,494 of LS997564.1, forward strand.
CTGCCGGTCTGTAAATGCGGGAACACAGAAGTGAACACTTACGGGATCTCAATAATGAAGGCCTTCCGCCCTTTCAAACGCCTCCACGAGTAAGAGATGAAGAAGAAAACGGTGCTCATCCTTGGAAAACGGTAAGTTTCTACCGTCTTATCTATTTTCGGAACCTATCAACTATGACATGCTGTTCCCTGCAGTTCCTTGGCGATTCGAATTTCACCCCAGTTCATTCCATTCAGGCATCACCCGAGTCAGTGACGGCGACCACTGGGTGATTTGCATTTACGATTTCCATCAAATTTACGCCGAACGTCAAACCGTAGAACACTGAATTATTATCACACTCTAGCGGCTGAGGCCAACGAACATTCCCACAGTAAGAATGATAAACTGGACGGGGATGCCATTTGAAAAACTCTCGTAAAGTACCATACACGTACGGCTTTCTATGAACCTCGGCATAGTATTTCTGAGTAATTGTGATTTTAAATTCTATTTTAAATTTTAAATCCTGAATAAAAAAGTAAGGGAAGAACACCTCGCAATCACGTGGAAGCTACGGCGTTATATAAGATTGGTCTTCCTGCAGAGATTAGAATGAAGTCATGCCCCAGCTGACACTGGTTCGTACCATCGCTTGCTGGGTGGTTTCGAAGAATCCACAAAGCTACAGTGAGTGGTTCTCTTTCCAATCATCTACGTGCCCTGGGGTCTTGAACTTTAGGGGGTTGGTGGAGACGTTTGATCGGATAGCCACAGACCGTTTTGATCCTTTCAGGCTCTGAAGAAGATGATTCCACCGAAACGTCAGCCTAATAAAGCTCATTTGAAAACCTCGTAAAGAGTTCAAGAAAACAAAAATTTCGTAAAACAGTGCTACGGATGTTAGTTCACGATGGCATTCTGCTCATGAAGCTGACAGAAATTGAAATTATGCATGAAATCCTGAGCTTTGACCGGGATTGAATTTTTGGCTAGCATTTCTATTTTTTCAAAGAAAATCAAATAAATAATCGGAAAAATTTTATTTACAAACTCCTGTGATACAACTCTTGAGCTTTATTATTTGTACAAAAAGAAACAACATATTTTCGAAAAAATATTTCAACAAAAAAGTATTCACCCATTACTTTCCAAGCTTTTGAGAAATCCATCGTACCGGTCTTTCAGACTTTTAGGGCGGACATGCTGAGTACAGGATAACACCTTAAGTATGGTAATAAAGCACATTTTCTCCTCAGGACCCTCAGCAGCAAAAACTCTCAGGGTTAGATCTAGAAATGGCTCACCACATTCGGCGGAGAGTCCTCCGCTGGAACCACTATGCAGTTCCGGAACATTTTGTCATAAACTGATTTTACCTGAAAATTTTCCAAAATTATTCCGGAACTACAGTCAGCAATCTATTTATGGTTTAATTTATAAAAAATACAGATAGATTGATGACTGGAGGTGGATTTATCTATTATAATACTGGATCATACCTTTTCTACTGCTTTAGATGCACTTATTTTAAGGCTGAGCACATTCAGTAGAACAACACCTGAAAAATCTGTTTTCGATAGATTCACGGAAATGATGTGGGCAGGTTCAAAGCCTCTACCCGGTCTTGACATGATGTCCCTAGCAGCCCTGCATACCACTACTTTTCATATTAGTCTTTTGGGCACCATCGTTTCCAAATTCATATTCACAAGAAAAAAAAACTACAAAGGTCAAACAGGCAACAGCTCAAAAAGGAAGTCTGGAATTAGCAAGTTATTAAAAAAATAATATTCTCCGATCGCTGGCAAATTTGAAACCTGATAATAGGTCATATCCGACTAGCCCTCGACAATTGCCACCTTAAGCTTCTCAAACTCCAGGTCAACAGGCGTCCAACTCTTTTTGCCATCTGATTACTCCTGCAGCAGTATGATTTCGGTCAAAGTCATTGCTGTTGTGATCATCAATCAATCGCTGAAGAACTGTATCTGATCCGTTACTGCTATTTCATAGGAACTGGAGGGAAAATAAACGCTTGAAGGCATAGTTCACGATAATTTTGGGTAATCCAGATTATGATCAAAATGTAGGACGAGATCGAAAATAGTGCGATGCAGGTGAAGAAACTGCGTGCATCGTTGTTTCCAGAGTGAAAAAGGCTTCTAAAAACCGTAAAAAGGGGGCTGGACGAGAATGGGACTAGAAAAATGAAAAAGAGTGGGGCGTTTGGACGAGCTAAACAGTGTGCTTCACTGCGCGCGTGCGGGTTCTGTGCGAATAACAGACAGTGGTAAGCAAAAAATCCATTAACTTATAAGTATAAATAAACAAAAACCCTAGTCACAGCAAAGTTGGCTCATCTTTTTCAGCCTCTAGGAGTGGAAATCAAATAAGGGATCACGGCAGCAAAAAGAATAACAGAGGAAAAAAGAATGGGAGAACATATCGCCTCATCACTCGGCGATTAGCTGATTGTGCGTGGGTCCTAAAACGAATAATAGCAATCTGTATTGTTTCGACACTCGTCTAACGTGACACCGATCGAGGGGCGGGAAAGCGAACTACGGCAGCAACGGAGCTCCCGCTATGTCCTTAATGCCGAGATTCTGGGAGCGAGAGGGTCCCTTCAACCACCCATGTGGGGTGCTGAGTATTCCTGAAGGAAGAACTTAGTAAACTTTCTTTATCGTGAACCGTACCTTTAACAGTGCCCCTTTTGTGAGTAAATGACGAGATTTCTCGAGTCAGTTCACCCTATAGAGCGCGCTTTATTCATAGAAATATTTACTAAGCTAGCAAACCATTCGGGAAATAGAATGATCTTTAGGCTTTTCTATGCTTTAACAAGCCCGCTAGATGAGTATTTCCTATTATTAATGAGAAAGGTATCGAAAAAAAAAGAAGAAAAGAAGAAGAAAAGAACACTTTTTACTGAGCAATGTTTTCGTAACAGAGTCCCATGATAAGCAGGAAAATCACTTTTTACGAAAAACTACAACCGCTTTTTCTTTTCAACCCCGACTTACCCCCCCCCCCCCCCACACCATGAACAAATTAAATGACCAACTAAAACTCAAATCTTAGATGAGATACTCGTACACGAACCTCTTTCCGTTATCGCGTTCGCAAAGTCCTTCACATTCTCAGTCTGAACAAATGCACTGCTGGGACAAGTAAGCTCAACGTCTTTATCCACTGAACACACGTCCACCAATATTGCATCGTATTTTCTTCCTGGAAATGAAACATGTGCTTCCATGAGATCTCAGCTGATGGAGCAGGTAGCTGTTACCTTCTCTTACAGCCATATTCATGAACTTAGCTCCATCCATCGTGTAAACCCGTTGTCGGCTATCTAAAACGAGACCAAACCATTTCCGGGCAATTCGCACCATTTTTGGTTCAATCTCTACTCCTGTTAGATTCATCTGGAAATGATGTGTCGCAGTTAAGTGAAATTTTATATGTTACAAGCCTCACCTTTGGGAATGTAGCATGAAGGTGGGAGTTCAAATATCCGGCTCCTAGACCGACAACAAGCACATTAGCTTCTGCTTGCCGATTCATTCTGACTGCTCCACTTGTGAACATTTCCTCTGAATAATTGTCAGTCCATACCTTCATTATCATGGCCCAAACGATCACCCGCGTTCTTGAGCCCGTTCTTCGGAACAAAAAGTTTTCCAGCTTGTTACCGACAATCGGGCGGAGGCGGTTTAGTGGCGAGTGGGGCACACTGTCAGACAGATGGTTATGGGATCGAATCCCGCATCAACGCCCGCTCCATCCAACCAAGTTTTCCGTTTTGCGAGGTGGGTCAATTAACGAAAGACGGTCTGGTAGGATAAAGGCACTGAGTTGTACAACACTTAGCCACGTCTAGTCATTGTATAGGCCAAATACAGATCCAAATGGCTCCTATGGCATAGTAACCGCTGGGTTTGGTCAATCGTGGAGGATGTTCTTTGCCATCCCAATACATGAAAGAGGACCATTTTAGGAGAAGTAGACCAAGTCTGCGGTAGAAATAATACTCAAATTTGAGTTAGCCTATTACGTTCAACTTTACCGCTGCGTAAAGGTGGCAGGAAGGTAGACATAGGAGCGAAAGAGCAAAATCGTACCTATCATTACTGGAGTGTAACAGTAAGAGTTCAGTGACGTTTTATCCAGTTCCCACTTCGTAGTATCTAGATGTTCTTTGTCGTATTCTGAAATTCCTGCTATAGTTCAACACTCCAAATTAAAATAATTCCAGCAGTCCATATGAAAATAATAAGTCTCGGATCACTGGAACACAAAAGGAAGGAAAATGACATTGAAAGATTGACTGGGTTGGTCCAGTGGGTTGCTCGTGATGATCTAGGTTCTGGGGTGTTTCACCGACTACTTCTTAGACCGGTAGCCCAGAATTTTCTCAAGATAGCTCGTCTTGACCGTATTCATCGGATAGTGTCCTTTTTGCCAGAACTGTATTAACCCTTGACAATGCGGATTACGACGAACGCGCCCATGGGACCACCCTCCCCTCCTTTCCTGCGCGACTAGCATCCATGGTGGGTAACACTGTCCCAGAAAAAAATTCTTTCACTGGCTTACTGAATTTAGCAATTGGTAAGTAACAGGAAAGTATGGTGACACCCAAAATTGGGTGTAAATGTCCCATGCGCTAGTCATAGTGGCACCCACCGGTGGAAGCCATTGTCATCAAAGGGTTAACCGTTAAAAGTGTCCATGAGGGTACGCTCGTAGACCTTTTGTGAATTCCAGGAGCAGAGAAGGAGAGCAAAGCATGCTAGAGCATGCCAGACGGCCCAACTATTTATCATCTTTGGTTACCAAAGCTTCCAGGATTCCCTTCCTGAGCGGGACAAGGAAGGACAAAAAGAAAATTGGTTAATCTCTTGTCTCTTGTTGTTGATCAAAACTTGGATTTTGTGAGATCATTCGAATCAACTTTGCCGGCGTGAAATTATACAAATCAACTCAGGTATTTCTTTGGGACATAAAGTGATACCAAGGTGCTGAGGTACTGGCGTCAAACAGGGAGCTCCTGTTCAGTGAATTGGCAGGTTTCCGACGGTTTCTGGTTCCTCTTTGGCTGACCTTATGGCAATGAGTAAAGGGCATGCTGTACACTGGTCGCAAAAGAACTCCTTTAAAACTGGGCCATTAATGTTTCACATTATCGCGTTCAACAGAAAAGTGTTTGGACTTTGCACGAGCCTGCACACACCACTGTCACCGTCAGAGGAACATCCACAGGAAGACCGATCTTTCCCGTACCGTTCTTCTTATTCACATTATGAATGAAGGGTCTCCATCGACTAATCGACCTTATTTCGACGTGCAGATGGTGATGAAATGGGCAGATCTATACTCAATGACAAAAAAACTCTTTAGAATTTCCTGAAACTCACTCTCAGGAAGTTTCAAGTTCATCGTTGTGAACTGCGTGTCCTTGTAAACAACAGCTCGAATAAATTTGTATCTTAAAAATATCAAAATATGGTGTCAATCGCGATAAAAAAATGGGAGTATTCAGAAACCTGTTCTCTTCCTTCCATATTACATCTTGAACGGACACACATACATTTTCACTTTCCAAGCATATTGATTTTTCGCTGTAACAAAGGAATAATTCATTTCAAAATTAGAACTAATGCTGTTCTAGTACTGAATCACTGACAGCTCTCGAGTCATTCCATACTTTTTGATTACTCCTTCGGCTAGTTTTTTCTCTCTGATTTCTTTAGTTAGGTGTGCTACTGGGAATATCTGATTGATAGAGCTCCCATCTTGTCCAACCATATAAATAGATGAAATAAACTGAAAACGTCAGTATATTTTCAGGAGTTGTGTACAGAGCGAAAATACTTTGAAGATCAAGAGGGAGGGGGGGGGGGGGGGGGCAAGGGGTTGGGATCCATGGTGGGTTTAGCTTTCATGAGCAGACAGCATTCATTCTATGGTCTCTGCCATGTCAGTATTGAGTGGTTCCATATGGTTTGCCGAAGCCCTTGTAAAAAAATGTTTGTAAATGAATTGTAAATAAATTTTGTAGGGTTCCCACTGCGTGAAAATGAAGTCCACACCGCCCAGCGGGAGTAGGTGCTTCGAACGAATTCTGAGCCCTTTTCACGGTCTTTCTGGACTGTGACTAACCTGCACATCGCCTCCTTCAACCTTTTGCCATGCTCGTTACTATCTGCAAAATTAATCTAATCGTAGTTGTACCATTAATTTCAACTCAGTAGCAACCTTCCTAATAAAAAGGGTTTTTGTCTTTTCACAGTATCTCATTAGATCGGCAAATCAACTTAATAGTTATTCACTAATCCTTCTACGGTAATCAATTTGCCCTTTTCTCATATATCTGCACTCACTCAGGCAAAATAATGGTAAGCTGGGAATAAAAAAAACAAAGCAAAAGCTCTGGAAAAAAAAATTTCTCACCAGAACCGCGAGTGCTGTGAAAAAGATCGGCCAGAATGGTAAAGAACGACTGCGATATTGAGCCATTTTGAAGGAACAGTTGTCAGTAGGACAGTTCAAGCTGGAATGTTCTTTTTTGAGATTTGACGACTTTCCAGCGGATACACTAAAGCCCTCACAGATCGAATTACATTTTGAATAAAGAACATAGTCATACTGCAGTGAAAAATCTACCGAGCACAATGAATCGATTAACAGCACGATTCTGTACGTGAGAAGTCACCCCAATGTCGAAAACAGTTTAAAAGAATCTTTGCAATTCGTCATTTTTCAATGATGTCCTACTTTGCAACGTTGTCTCCATCGATAGACTAGTCAAACAGACAGACTTTCGCCAGGCTTACCCCACTTAAACCGCATTGACCCCAGAATTACCCCAATGTCGAAAACCAGACCTCAGTGGTCGGCAATTCTTACAGGCTAGTCTTTACACTCTATAACGTTGTCATCGTAATTTACGACTTCAATAAACCTTTTTTCTGCCGACTGAAACAGTGTTCGGACGGGCAGTTTCTCGAGAATTATCATACTTCTTTCCGAGATTTGAAGAAGAGGAGCACGCAGAAAGGAGAACTCAAACAGAGCATTTAGATTTAGTAGATCTTGATTACCAGTTGAATAATCGAAGTCTGCACCGAGGGAAAAAGGGTACATCCATAGAAAGCACAACGACGAAATTGACTCAATAGAGTACTCACGCGATTGAGTTATCACCAAAACTTCAGAAAAAAAAAAGAAAAGAAGGCCCGTTTTTCCAAAGTTTAAACCAAACACCTGGGCAATCCTCGGATATGGCATAGGATTGGGAACGGCATTAATTGAAGCGATTTCCCATTTCACTTTGAAGCAGGTGCTATGGCTGACAATGGAGGTGAAGGACCCGCATATAATGACAAAGGTAGGACGGAAGTAGTAGGGTAGCCACAACATCCTCGAGTACGTACGCCGCGTAGGCCGGAAATGAAATCGCAGACCGACACCCACCTGGAGAAACCACGACTCCCACCCTTTTGGGTTCAATGAATCAGCAGCAAACTCTTTCAAAAAAAACGAGAGAGCAGAACTGTACTTTAATTGAACTTTACAAATTGTTATATACGTCAAAGGCCCAATCGCCGCTTCGATTTTGAACAAAAGTGGTGACCGGGAAACATGCCAAAGCGGAATTGAACAGCCATCTCAATAGCAGAGGTGTATAACTGGGCACTAGAAGATTGTGGGAAGAATTCTCTCGCTAACCCCAGACTTTATTGATCAGCAGTGATAAATAGAGGCGGCAGGGACAAGAACATTTCATGAATTCATTTCGAGAGTTCGAAAAAATTGTGCGTTTCTCATTGTTTCAGCTGAATGTTCAGCTGATTGACAGCTGCTTTTCTTCCTCTAGCAGACAAACTCAGGGCTAATCTAGTCTCTATGGCTACTGCATTTCATTAAGACAACAAAAAATATAATTGATAAGTAGCAATTTCACCTGCAACATTCGAATGGCCTAACAGCACTTTGCCCTTTTGCAGCAATCAGGCTGAACCGAAACTCTGATACAAAACAGTTGTATGTTTTTTGAACATTAAAAAAAATCTTAGCTGTTGGCGAATTCAACTCAAAGCTGTCGTGCAGGTCAGCCTGCGCCAAGGTGCAATGCAAAGATCTTTTCTTGGAAGTCCCGCCCTGTTGATCGCGGAAACCTCCTAGCCATGTAAGTTTGGAAATAACAATATAAGCTATTATTTCTTATTACTATTGATATTACGTGATCTCTCTTACGTGTGTTCCTTTTTTGTTTATATCTTTCGTTTTTTCCTGTGGAGGGTTGTAGTTGCTGGGTAGATTTCCTTGGTTCTAACCAACTATTCCTCGCTTTCGCTTCCCCACCCGTATTTTTAAGCCCAAAGCAACCTGGTTGATTCCGCTCTATTATTCAAAACGAAGATCTTATAGTGTAGGGTAATGCTACTGGAGCGAGGCCAATTTTTGAGTCTGTATGTGGTCTGGTATGTTTCCGAAGACTTCGAAGCCTTTTCATTGGTCGACCCTTCTTTTATCCCTATCCCATAATTTGCTCAGTGCAGGGATTAAGGACAAGGATAAAGTCCTTGGCGTTAATCAATCCCGTCTGAAGGACCCCGCACTCGACTTCCATTCAGAATTGTAGTGGCGTAATGAGTGGCCTATACAATGACTTGCGGTGGCCAACCGATATAGAAGTCAGTGCTTTTATCCTCCCAGACAAGTCTGGTACCAATTAACCGACCCCGGAGGGATGGAAGGCTTGGTTGGCCCAGGCGGATACCGATGCGGGATGATGATCGTGCGTGTGAGATAGGGCGCCACTTGCCACTACACCACCTCAGCCCCCAGTGCAGGGATCAGAAGAAACAATCTATGTATCGCAAACAAGGATCTGTTAGGATCCGAATAAATAAATAACAGTTCTTCCTCTCCCTAGCATTAATCCCACGCCGTCGCAGGGTTCATGATCTTGTCAGCCGTCTCCATTACATTCTATCTGAAGCATCTTCTCCCGTCACCTTGGCTTCGGCGAGACCTTCTTGATCACGTTCCGCCATCTCTTCTTTGGGGCTCCTCGTGGCTGCCTTCTATGAGCCTCGAACTCCATTGCCAACTGGAGCTGTTTTCATACCAGTCCTGACTTCCCTATTTCTGATCCGATCCAGCCTCGTAAAGCCGCAGGCCCATCTGGGCATTCACATTTCAGCGGTAAAGGAGTTTTCCTTCATGGGTTTTACTTGCGGGCCAACACTTGCTACCGTAGATCATCGTGGGCCTTAACACTGTCCGATACACCTTTCCTTTGGAAGCTTTGAAGCACCGACGGTCGCAGAAGATACCACTGGACTCCCTCCACTTCTTCCATACCGCGTTCATTCGGGGCATCACGGCCTGGTCCACGCTACCATCAGCAACTAGATCACTCCCTAGGTATGGGAGGTCCTGGACCTTGTCGATGGCTTCCTCGTAACCGTAGACGATTGACTACGTGCCCTCCTCGGAGCTGAAGAACGTTCAGCCGGAGACCAATCTCCGCCAGCACTTCCTGCCATTTCTGGCACTTGTCTTGGAGTTCTTCCTTGCGATGTCATTAGCGTAGAGGATGGTCTTCAGTGGTCCATCCATGGGCTCTTGTGTGATGACGTCCATCGAGAGCGGGCTCAGGGCTGATCCCTGGTCCCGCTCACGATGTACGTGATCCATTAGCGACATCTATTGCTCCGGTTTGGCAGTGTGGAGTGCGTATTAATGTCGTGAAACCATAGTACATGTTTTTGACCAGGGAGATGAGATGTTCTGGCAAGTTTCGTTTTCTGAACGTTCCTTGTTGTGGGAGACGGTCGAATGTCTTTTTCAGCCCTAGGAATGCTAGGTAACAGGGTCTGCGCTTTTCTCGACACTTCTCCATAACTTTGCCTAGCTATGAAGATGGCATCCGTTGTAGACCTCTCAGGCTTGAAGCCGGACTGCTGCTACGAGATTGGGACCGAATCTCTCACTCTCGAGTCGACCAACCGCTCGTACAATTTCATCGTGTGATCAGTCAACCTGATCCCCTCGTGGCTGGAACACTCCATCATTCTCTGAGATGAAGACGATAGTACAGCTCCTTCACGCATTTGGGATTCTTCCTTTAGCGGTCACAATGTTCAGGAATCGGGTGAGCCCCATTATTCCGTGCTCTCCAAGCGCATTCCATGCCTCGATCGGTACTCCATCTGGCCTTTTCAAACTTCATCTTTTTCACTGCTCTGCGCACTTCACCCTCTATCCAGGGTTTGATGGGGCAGCCGCTGCCTCTAATTGGGAGCTGTTCTTACGGGCAAACTCTTCGTTGAAGAGCCTGTCGAAATATTCCTTCCACCTACGCCTGAACTCGCCAGGCTTCCTCAGGATTACACCCTCGCTGTTCCTGACGGACTTCACTACGGCGATGATTGGCGCGGTGACGCGCTTTCGCCAAGCGGAACATGAACTTCTCCCCTTCTCGTGTGTCAAGCTTCTCATACAAGGTGTCCACTTTCGTACTCTTCGCCTTCGCTACAGCCTTGGCGAGCCTCTTGAATGTTCTGCAGGTAGCTAAGTCCTCTGGGGTTTGTGTACATTGCCAGCGTTTGTAGGCCGACTTCTTCTGCCTAACAACTCGTTGGACTTCATTGTTCCAGAACCATACCTCCTTTCCCCTCTGGAACCACTTAAAGTTTCTTCCAGTGTTTCCTTTGCACATCGCAGGATGACCTTCACAGCCTGCTCCAGGTGTGCTGGATCGATCCTTTGAGATCTGGAAGTCCAGCTTCCAGTATCTTCTCCTCGAATATTTCAGTCTCTTTTTCGAATCTGTGCAGTTTCCACTACCGGATCTTTCTACCGTTATTGTCATTGATTTCTTGGGAAAATCGATGGCTATATCTGCTTAGATAGGCCTTTGCAGTGGAGACAAATTTCCTCCCTGCAGTACCTTGATGTCTTTTACAGTTTTGAGGGATGATCTTCTTACTAGCACATGATCTATTTCTGTTTCTTTTCCTCCACTGCTACAGATTATCATTCCTTCTTCTTGACTTCCTTTTCGCGAAAAAGGTGGTGCAGACTGCTACGCCGTTGGCTATGGCCAGGGCAAAGACCCTCTCCCCTTCTTCGCTTCTGACTCCCATTCCCCTACCTCCACGTACCCTTCCCAATCCACTTCTTTCACTGCCGACGTGCCCATGGAGATCACCTCTCCTGACGAGGCCATTCGATCAGTTCCGGAGAGTCCCCATCGGGAAAAGATCGGATGGCCTCGTCAAGGCTCAGATAGAACTCATCCTTTTCGTAGACAGGGCAGCCGGCTTCTGATGCGTACACTGATACTACCGTCCAGTACTCCTCCTTCGTGTCTATCCTTACAGCCATGATTCGACAGCTGATCCTGTTTTACGTCGGAGCCAGAATATTCGAGGGATTCTGCCACTGTTTGGCCACACCATTTCGCTTGGTGTCTTCTCTGTTGTAGAAAAGTTTGACACCCTCTACGAATTCTCTGTCCTTTGTGCCCTTCCAGTGGGTCTCCTTAAGGCACAGGTCTTGAAGATTCCTGCGTTTCATGAGATCAGCTACCTTTCTGGACTCAGTAAGCGATCCCACATTTAGAGTCCCAATTTGAACTAACTTCTTTGGCCTTGGTTGTTCACTCCTCGATAGCCCTCGTATACTGTCCACAGAACTCGGGCAGGAGTCCTGTGCGCCACTTCCAGGTGGCGTCCTAGTTTTATCACTGATACTTGTTGAGACTTCAGACTTGTTTGTTGTGACTAGGTTTTTCCGTTATCCGGCCTGTCAACCTGGACCTGACGCTGGTACCGGTACCATTTTTGCAAGTTTTTGTAAGGCATGGAGCTGCTCCGGTAGGGATCGAACTCATACTCTTCCTAAGAGCAGAAGTGAACTTACGCTTTTATCCATTCGGCTATCCCTGCCTAATTAAATCGCCATTGGTTACCACTCGATTTTGCCCTGCTTGATCTTCCTTTGGCCATTTCGATCAAGCGGCATCCTTTTTTGGTTAACATCCCCTAAGAGGAATTTTGAGGAACAACGTGAAGTGTCAATCCTATTCTACTGACCTGCTCAACAAGAAGTTGGAAATTGCTTTGATTTCGTTGGCTCTTCATTCAATGTTCTAGTGACATCTGAGTCAAAATTGTTGATATCCGCTACCAAGAGTGCATAATATTACTGCCGTCTTCCGCAGCAACAGCGAATTAGTTCAATAGTTTAGCAGTCCGAAAAGGGTTGACATAGTATTAGCAAACTCAAAAAACACCCCTACACGATATTCGTGATATTATAAACAAATTGGAGCAATTGTGCAAGATGATGCAATCAAAGATGGGACTATAAACGTGATTTTATAAACAAGTTGGCTGTTGGCGGGAGTCGGAAGCATTTCTGAATATTGGGAAGAATCTTTGACTTTCACATTTAGAATAGAGTTCTTTGAAGGTTCCGTGGACTACACACGCATTCATACATTGGTAGAAGCTCGCAGTTCCCTGTGCATAGTGAAACCCCATCTGAAGTAGTAGTGATGGTTTAGCACTATTCAATTCGAGACCCCGGTGACAATTTTTGCATGGCAGCGGCAATTCGCTTGCATGACAACGTTAAACCCATCTTCGTCGATCTGAGTATCTCAGCAACTATTGCGAACAATTTCACAAATGAATAACCGTACATCGCTGTGTCGCCTTGATGATGCACGACAATTCTATCGGCTCTCTGCTGAATGTAGCTTCGATAGCTTCGACACACCCAGCGTACCCAAGCAATCTCCATGAGCTCTCGAAAAACAATAGCGAGTTTATCTCCTACAAAATTTGTGATAACTTAGGCCTATACACCTAGGCTCTCTGAGCATCCTCATTTCAGCGAAGTGCAGTCACCTTCACAATCTTTACTTACGGACCAGCACCCGCTGCCGTAGAGCGTTGTGGGCCCAGCCATAAGAACTGTTCGGGCCATCCTTCTTAAAAGGGATCTGGAGCACCGTTGGTGGCAGAGGATACCACCCTAAAAGATACCCCCATAGCATTTCCATGCCGCGTTTAATCGCGATTTTGCAGCCTATTCCACCGTCAACAGCGTCGTCGCTCTTCAGATATGATAACTTTCGTTACGGTGTATCTGTGTCGTTCATTATTCGTCACATGCAGTGCACGTTCGTGGGAGTTGGTGGGAGATTTTATTTTGGAAGACACACGACTCGAGCTCTTGCCCTGATAAGATTTACCTTGTACTTGTTGGATCACGATTAAACCGTAAAGTGCATGAATAATGCTTGCCAACAATTGCCAGCGTGGCTTCTCGAGGGATTTTGAAATCCCTACATGCAGCGGTGTGCCGATCACTTTATTCGCGATGAGGGGTCAGCTGTTCCGCCGTTATACTGTCGTACCACCTGGGATTTAGGTTGGTTCCGTTCAAACATCAATTCGTAATATAATCCATGTAAATGATGAATTTCTAGTCTTCCCCTTGCATTTGCACGGTCATAGAGATAAGAATATGAGCATCTTGGAATTGTAGTGACCATAAGGTCGCTATCGCCTAAGATTCTGAGAAACTACTTCCACAAAGGAGTACTTCTTTGTCATGAAATTCGAGACGAGAAGTCCTAAGGTAGCCGTAAATTGCGATTATTGGCAAGATCGATGAGCACTCCAGTTGGCTCGCCGAGGCAATCTAGAATTCCATCTGAGGAAAGTAAGATCAAAAGCTAGGATTAAAAAAACACCCGCAATGCCCAGCTTCAAGTCCAAGACGACAACTACCAGATACCGAGTGTTATGCCCGCCATGTACGTCTAGGCGGAACAGTCCTTGCATACCAACAGCAGCGGATCTGAATTCATCAACAGTCAACAACTGCCTGCTCAACTACCACCTAACAATGAGCCGAGACGCATAAGTCGCTGAGCTTACTTAATGGGGGCACTACATGCCTAAAAAAACGAAGAGTAAGAAAACCTCCCATGTTGCTGGTCTCTAATGACAGTTCCTTAGAATACCTAACGAACATTAAAACTACCGCGGACCTAGGGTCTGACTCTGTAATAAGCTGTGAACGAAAGTAGTAAGCAATGATTCTTTGCATACATAATGCCCAAAAGTGTGAGGACAGACGTGCCGTCAGCATACGCAAATTACTACGAATCCTGGAAAATTAATCCTGTACAGAGACTGGTAATAAAAGGAAGAACAACTTTGCGAATTGGGGTAATCATACCAATACAAGTGATTTGTTTCGCCATGTTGAAAATAATAATTAATACGAAGAGTTACTAAGACAACTTCGTGGTCACGAATATTTTTACAGTGATCCTTCAAAAAATAGGAAAACGTTTCAGTGTTGCATTGAGGATTCTCATCACAGTGACAAAACTCTTTGCTCTTCAGAACATATTCAGGTCAAATCGCCGGATCTGCCATAAGAGTTGGACATTTGGGACGGATGTATTCATGAAGAAATGGCCCTCTATTTTATCATCTCGATTCCGTAAATCAAGCACTTCGTATTATACAGTGAGAATCCTGAAGCTCAGTCCCCATCCTTTCGAATAAATAAATGTTACAACTGTTTTCTCTGTTGTATCACTATATGTAGATAGGCTCACACATTGAAGTACTTCGAGCCAAGTGATGAAGTCTTTCGACGTTCACCAATCTCGCCTTCATGGAACGTGCCCACTCATCAACTTGCATTCAGGATCGCAGAGGGTGTCTATAATGTGACCTGTTTGTTGTGGCCACACTCTCATCCTCCCAGTCGAGTCTAAAACCAAGTGCCCGCATCGAGTGGTCGGAAGGCGTGGTTAACTTCTGTGAGAATCGAACTGGGACTCAATCTCCAAACAATGCGTGATTCCGAACAGTTGTGTACCACTTCTGAGAAGACAGGCGACAGGAAGAGCATGGCTCGTGCTCTCCATAAACTTGAACTATTCGCCTATATCTACCCTAATGAGGGAAATAGTTCTTATCAGAATACTAACCTCGTATACATAAGGACGCAAGAGCGGAAATGTCTCGAGAATCCAGCTGATCGCAATTCAGCATCATGATGATTTCATACTTGTCTCCCATCATTGCTGTCGAGGAGTACGCGTCGAGGAAACGAGATAATCATCTACACGAAAAAAGATGAAAAAGGATCATGGGAGGATGTTAAGAGCCGTATGAAAGAGAAAATTATGAGAAACGCAGTTCATTCACGGTTGTCTCTCTCGTCAAGTTATTGAGGAATCGAATAACGGTCAGGAAAGGTGAGCCAGACAACAGAAGGATAGATAGGTAAGAAAGATGGAAGTAAACAAGAGTTCTTCATAAGAGTGAGTCTTGAGTTCAGTAACCGCGTTTTGCAATACCTATTTAGAAATGCTGGGTCTGGGAGACTTTTTGAAGTTCCAAATGCTGGCTGAAGAAGGATCGCATTTATCTTTGGCCCTCCAGGCTCTGAAAAAGGCGACAAAGCTGAAACGTAAGTCGAACAAATATGTTTGTTATCTTGGCCACCGGTTCATACACAATTTTCACGAAGACTACTTGAAACCACGCCAAGATTCTGGATACTTATTTCCCCACAGCTTGCGTCCACGGTGAACCGACTGTTCCTGAGCAAGTTAATACAATGAATTATCCGCGCGAGCAAGAAGGAAATCTATGACAAGGTATATTTTTCAATTGAAGCTGGCACATAGGGATCTGCCACACCTAATTGTCGGCATAAAACGTGAATTTATAAAATTCAGATAAGGTAAGGTGTTCGACGGAATCGAAATTCCTGAGAGCAAAAGTTTTATAGCCAAGCCTACGAAGTCAAGAAGCAGAAGCACATGTTATTTGTAACAATGCTGTGTTATCAGCTCATAAGCTTCCGATAAAACTATATCCTATCTGTTTGCATATCGAAATAGCGAAAATCCCCCCCCCCCTCCCAATCCAGAAAGGAGCGGTGAAATTGGAGGTATAGGCACCTCGTCCTCAGAAAATCCGTCCTACACTCCACTTTCATGAGGGCCATATAGAATATTTTTGAATGCTTTCAGGGACTGCTCACAGGAAATCATCGGAAACAACTGACGGATGTGTATTATACATCGCAGATGAAGATAACATTTGAAGATATGTCTAAATACAATGCATGCACAAAGCTCACTACAGAACGATCGCAGAGGACTCGAGGATGCATTATTATTGTTGTTGTAGCCTACTGTGGCTATCATCCTTTGATGTTGTAATACGAATTCGAGCAACCAGGAGAATAGAAAGTCCCTCAAGTTTATAGCATTCTTCACCATAAACATATAAGGTAATTGTGTTTCTTCAACATGCTTCTCGCCTACCACAACAAGACCTCCTCCCCCAACATTTCTACAGAAACTTCGTTCTGGTACCACCGGTATCGACTATTGAGATCTTCCGACGCTGGTCTGATCAGTTTATTTCTCGTAGGCTAACTGGTATAAAATGGAAAAAGATAATGGAGGAAGATCGCGAAAGATGAAGGAAGTAAACACTCACAATATAAAGGGGTGATCTCGAGTAAAATAAAGGTTCCCCCAGTTGTTTCTACATGATTTGCTGTCCACCTGTTTTCCCAAATGCTACACTTCTCTAGAACTAAGGGAATTCACACACTCCTTCGAACACAACTCCCCACGAACACTGCTTCAAGAACACACCGCTATATGGTTGCGGATTCACCAGAATGTTAGATTACGTCGATATCGGAGGTTTTGCCTACTGACATTCGCCAGTGGTAACAACGGATTTTCTCCACTTCAACGGTGGGACCCGCATAGGCTTCCCCTCACTTGGGCATTTCTCCAGTGAGTTCCATATCGAGTTGCCTTCAGGCCTCCGAAGACGACGATTACGTCGAAATGTTAGGCCGTTGATTTAATAAATTGTTCCGCCTGAAAACTTCGAAAGGTAACAGAACATTACCTATAGGGAAGAAGGAAGTGAAAATCTACATTGAAGGCTGTATTTGTGATACCATGTGAGCTCGTTGTTTAGTATTTTGCCCGCGCATAAGGGAGTAAATGAGTAGGAACCTCACTTTTTTACCCCCAACTAACCACTCCAGAAGGCGACGTTCAACCAGATGAAGGTCAGTAACAACATTGTGTCCTGTTCAATAGTAAGAGGTATATACTGAACAGCACGTATACGGCGCATCGGCCGGGAATGTAAAGGACTGCGAAAACGACACTCCCAACGAAACAAGAATGGCAACGAAGATAAGGGGCGACCGTCCGCTCTCCTAGACAATGCGTCCGAGAAGATTCAGCCTTAAGAAGGAGACGTCGATGAGAGCAGTCCTTGTAGGAAACTACAGCCGATAAAGCTGAAGAAAAGCAACGAATCTGCCTGCACTAGTGTTGTAAAACAGCTCGTAATGCTTGCACTTATTGTAGCAAATACATTCGACCAGATATCTCTGATTGTAACACGATTTTTGACAAGGTTTCGTCAGGCTTATCGATAGCCCAAGACCTCCTTCTTCGCGCTCAGAGCAGCCGGATTGAGCTCGAGATTACCTTAGAAGATCTATCAATGGTCGCCACGGCATATGGTGAACTGCAAATAGCACCAGTGCAGCTGGATCCCATACCAATCCTGGAATTCAGACGGATAATCCGGGAATTGTAAAGTTATTGCAGTTACTCTGAGTTCTCTGTTCATTATCGACATCTGCAGAATGAAGTACTTGGCAAGATGGTGTTATCTCTGAGCCTCATAGTGTAGGGGAGGGGGGGGGGGGGGGGTGAGTGTGAAGCGGGCTACAGGGAGCGAATGGTGGCTGACTACGATGGAAGGGGAAGAATATAAAGACATTTCGTAGTTGGACACCAGGTATATATCCGTAACGATCAAAAAGGAGATAAGTGGATTCCAGGAATTATTACGCAGGTAATAGGCTGGCAAGTGTACGAGGTCCATTTCGGAGCAGGAAGCCGGAAGGCGCACGCTGATCAATTAAAAGAGAGGATAACGCCAGAGGAGGTTTACGCATTGGTGGCTGGTAGGAGAATTCCCGTGCAAGAGCAAGCCTTATCGTTAAGGCGACCTAGTCGAACACGTAAGCCCACGGTTCGGATGAGAACTTACGTGGAAGAGAGGGAGGAACCTGTTCGAATAAAAGGCAGCGTAGAGGTGGTGGATGTGGCAAGCCACGTGGATGGCAAGAATGTAAGAATGAGGAAGCGTGAAAACGCCTCAGTTATGTGGGCGTACGTGCCAGCTACCCCGCCCTATCCCGCATCGCAGCCAACACCGCCGCCGAGTACGCCCTCGGCGCAAATGGCCCCGCTGCCGAGTCTGCCGATTGTAATTCAAGTCACTGGTCCTGCAGGACAGGTGAGTGAATGTGACTGTTTGAAAATTGGTCTAGAGTTGGCAGGTGAGAGAGAGTTTGGAGCTGCCTGTTTAGGGAGTGCCAGCGGTGTCAGCAGAAAGAGCCGCTCGCGGAACCAACCCGCTATTTCGTGGCGTGGGTGTTTACCGAGGACGAGGAACTCGCCGTGCGCGCCGGGGACGCAGGGCCGCGTTGAAAATAGAGCTCAGCAAGGTACGTCTGACGCCTGCCCAACTTATGGCGAGGCTCGATGAGACGGCTCAGCCACGCGCAAGGAGGGAGGAGCAAGACCGCCCAATGGAATAAGTGATGAATTATGTCAAATTTTTGATTGATTTTTGATTGTAACAAAGAGGCGAATAAAAGAGTTGTGAAGTATTGGAACTTCGGATGAGTGCAAAGTTTGGCGGGGGCGCGCAATTATGGTACCTGATGAGGTAACAAGTGACTTCATCACTCGGGGGAAGATGTAGGGGGCGAAGCGGTTGATTCAGGTGATGGACTGCTGCGATCACGAAGCAGTGATGGAATCAAAGATAAGGAGAAGATGAAGTAATCAACAATAACAGTACTATATTAACCCCCTTTTGGTTGGTAATAAACAGTTCTACACCAGTGTCGTCTACTTTCTGAGTCATAGTATACACGTAGGATATATATAGGATATATATATAGTCATAGTATACACGGAGGACATATATAGGACACCAGATAGAGTTACATACGTCAACTCGTATTACCATTCTTCAATGAAACACTGGATCACTGGCTAAACAGGCAAATAATATGGTCGAAAACTCCCAGTTATCTCGTATTTCGTCCACCAGGGACTTTGAAAGATATGCTGACTTCCTGGAGAATTCATGAAGACCGATGCTCCGGAAGCCAGTGTTCATACTGTTCATTCCAATGATTTGTAAACAACGAGGTACCGTGTACCTTCTACGTTGTTGAGGGTGCAACGAAACATACACTGAAGAACATACTAGTTGGAGACCTTCGAAAATCCGCCCCGATGAACCGGACGGGCATTTATGAACCCTGCTGTCTATCCGAGTTCGAGAAGGTTTCTCTAAACATCAGACATTTAAACACACATATGTGGAGGCTCCCCTTTACGATGTCACCTCATGCATCCTTTGGAACGAAAGATTGTGGGAGCTAGAGAAATCCGAAAGGTACGACCGCAGAATAATGCGAAAGATGAAATGCGTGAAACATTGAGATTGATTGCTGGATAATGGAATGTTTACGCTACACTGTTATCTCGATATACAGCACGGAAAAAGGGGTTCACTCACTAAGGTCGCCAGCCGCGTCAGGTGAGCGGTTCCTTCATTGTCCCTTCCCCGCTTCTTCTCATCTGGTCCAGTATGGAGTTCAGAGAATCCCAATTGCCTACTGTTTCCAACTGCCACTATCCAATCGCGAACCAACTGTTATGTAATTCTTGTAATTGCATTTGGTAAGGTCTGAGGAAGGTTTTAAACGCGAAAGCTTGTCAGCCAATAAGGAATATCACTAAAATTGTTGAATACTATTCTGCAAGCCTATATGACCACACCAAACAGCTGTATGAAGGAGAAGACTCCGGCAGAACTGTTTCTAGGAAGAAAAAGACTCCAGACTTTGAAGTACTCAAGGAGAAGCAAAAAATCACTCAAACCATTGCAGATGAAAGAGAGGAAATTTGGCAACCCTCAGCTACTGCTTAAGAACTGGCTGGACAACGTGACTACATTCGAGCTGACGAGAGTGACTTGTTGGAATTTTTAATTAGTTGGAAGTTCATCGGTCTGAGTTGCAACTAGTTAAGAGTTGGTCTCGTCAAGCGTGACAGGCAGCACTCTGAAGTTCCGATACGCTTTCAGGCCTTTGATAACGACGAATTGGTCGAAACGTCAGGCTTAATAAATGTTTCACCATTAGAAAACCTCTTTGGCTCAGAAGCACTGTTTAATCTGTTGTGTATAGGAATGGACTGATATGAATTCTTAACGTAAACACCTACTCTATACAAGCCTAAGTCGAGTAAGGTTGAACACTGATTCTTTTTGCTTGTATCATCGCGACTAGAATAAACCGGTCTTCTGACTGGAGTGCAAGGATACAACAGCTGGCGATCAGGATGAGATATGAAGACCGTCCGAAGATATGTTGAATACTATTCTGCAAGCCTATATGACCACACCGAACAGCTGTTTAAAAGAGAAGACTCCGGCAGAACTGTTTCTAGGTAGAAAAAGTCGTACTCGACTAAGTATGCTGATGCCAATGCCGGTAAGCGCAAATGATCACTTCGCAGCAAAGGCGAGAGTACATGAAACAGCAGCTTGGCAGAAGACATGGTGCGATTAAAAGGAATTTTGCTGTTGGAGAAGCCGTTTATCCTCGACAATGGGAATCATCAAAATTCGCCTGAGGCAAAGGCTCAATCAAGAGGTGCCTCGGATCAGTAAATTACGAAGTGAATGTGAATGGAAAACTGGTTAGGAAGCACGTTAATCAACTCAAAAGTCACCATGTAGACAAACCGACAATTAGCGGAAATTCGATGTTGAAAACGCTACTGGATATATTCTTCGCGAAGATCAGCAGATACCTATAGAGAAATCAAAAGACCAGCGTGCGACTGTTGAGGCAGAGAAAATGGATATCCAGATAAGTGATGATCGACGACGTACACTGAGTCCGAAACCACAACTACCTTAAGAAGATTAACACAAACGAGAAGACCTGTTGAGAGATATGGCATATTTCGTGTGTAGTTTGTTCTGTTAATGATACTATAGCACGTACTTCAAATTGTAACCTAGTAGAAACAAAGTGTTTTTCCACTAGGGGAGGCGTTGTGTATAGGAATGGACTGATATGAATTCTTAACGTGAACAGCTACTCTATATAAGCCTAACTCGAGTACGGTCGAACACTTCCTCTTTTTGCTTGTATCGTCGCGACTACAATAAACCGGTCGTCTTACTGGATACAATATAATCATAGAACAAATGCCCAGGTTTCGAGAAAGGCGAACATGGAGGTTTGTGATGGTCTACGAAATTCTGTATGATGAGGTTAAAACAGGCAAATCCTATTCCCCTGTGTCTGCGTCGAGCATGAGGACTTTCCATGGAACTCATATTGTCTCTACTCAAAACTGTCCATTTTTAATGGAGCGGATTCTCAAACCGAAAACTGCGCAAAGATTCTGTTGTGAATGATAAACCACTTGTTGGTCAAGTGATCTTCACTTATTGTTTTACTACCGACAATATAAGTATCTGTCGGTAGTAATAGATTCACTTTTGCGCCTTGGCCTCCAGTATCCAATAAACTTCCAACTACTCTGGCTGTGCCAGGCAAAGGACACTACAGTGGCGATCAGGAAGTACGACTCCACTTGATGACCATTCAGTAGAGCTTTCCCTTCCGAACACGATGACAGCACTCAGCAACAGACAGAAAAGTTTGAATTCGAACCCGAAGCTGCAATGTGCTTTTCCAAATGGTTTGAGCCATACAGGGAGATGTTCTTCGAGGACGCAAAACAACTCACAGAAATGCCAAAGTCAGACTACTGTGTGATAAATTGGACAACTTTTCTTCCGAAAAGTACCATGGCACGTGCTGCCAAGAAATTTGTCTCAGTTCGGGGAAACTGTGGAAATACTGAGACAACCGTTCCATTGCGAGACATCGTTGTTTACCGCACGATATCAATGCCTCAAGTGGAGAAGAGTGATGCTGAAGACTTCCTATACCGGTCGTGTGAACGAGTTCTGCGAAAAAGCAAAGATTCACGAACTGGATGCGGGGGGAATCAAACGTTTACTTTGGATTCTGGATTGAAATCACAACAAGAAGCTGAGATTAGGCAAAGGTTGATCGCAGTCTTGGACAGAGTGTTACGGGAGAGTGGCTAGATCGGTTTAGGGTAATGGCGTTAACAGAAGGAAGAAGGACTCACAGCGGCAAGGATCAAGAAGAACGAAGGATGCGATATGAGCGGTATAAAAGGGATGTCGAAGTAGGAGTAAACATTCAGACCGTCAGTTTCTGAGATAGTCTAACTGGCGATCACGAGACGAAGTCCGCGGAAAAGGACAAGCAAGGAGCTGAAGAGCCCGCTCGCCAAGGAAGAAGCCGGAAGAAGAGCAGCAGTAACGGCAATGACGAGAAGCCGCCGTGAAGAAGCAGTCCAACCGCCCGCACAAGCAGCATGATCAACTGTGAGGAAGGATGGACGAGAACAAGGGCTTTCACCCCTTCCAGGCTCGGGAGCGCGCCGCCGCTGGTGAAATCTTCCGTAGCCGGGTAGGGAGCGCTGCAGGGCGCCACCTCCATATGAGGGGAGAGCGGCGAGCACTCCCTGACTATATTCGATCTGATAGCACGATTTCTTGGAGCCCAGTGGAACAGTCACGAAGCTACCCGTGTGCACGTCCGGAGCGTAAACCGACTCGCCTAGAAGCGGGGAGGGCAGCCACCCCGGAAGTGAGAACTGAAGGAGTCCAATGTGGAATCGGAAACGATCTTAGATAATTGTGTCGCAAAATTTCAATAAAGTATCTGATTTTGGGTGTTGGCGAGTGACCAAAATGGTCACTACGGAGAGATGTCACGGTAGAGTTGCTAGACCGGTCAAGGGTGATGGCGTGAACAGAAGGAAGTACTCACAGCGGCGAGGATAAAGAAGAAAGATGTTTGCGAAGGATGTGATATGAGCGGCATAGAAGGGATGTCGAAGCGGGAATAAACATTCATACCGTCAGTCTCTGAAATCCTCTAACTTTCGTACAACACAAAGCAGGCAAAACAGTGTCCTCACAAGAGCTGACAAAGGCGCGAATTTTTTTTGAGCCTCAAGAGAGACAGTGAAATTGTAAAATTGTAAAATTGTTGCGGAAGAAAGAAGTTGGTAGAAGCTACATTCGTATAGAAGCGAAAGGAGATCGAATGCTGGAAATGCGGAAATAATTATGCTCGTCGTTGTAAGTCGAAACCTTGGTTCTGCAAGAAGTGCCGAAAAGCTCGTCACAAAGAGAAGTTTTGTGACATACTGCGACGAAAGAAATCCAACCTATATGAAGAACCGATGAAAAAAAAACAGCAAAGGAAAAAGCGGCGAAAGCAAAAGAGCTTTCAGAAAAGAAGGAATGCTAATGTAGCCTGAAGCGAGTCCCCATCGCATGTACGTCAACGCAGTCGTGAACAACTGCGTCGTTAAGTTCCTACTTGACCCAGGATCTAACATCACACTGCCGAATGAGAAGTCGTGGAAGAAGATGGGATCTCCAACACTGGAGAAGACTAATATCATCTGAAGAATGCTAGTGGAGACCAAATGAGGGTCAACGGCAAACTGAGATGCAAGATTGAAATGAAAGGCATCAAAACACGCAGTGACGCTGTATAGTTCACTTAAGGGCGGTGATTGGATTCGAGGAAATGAAGAAATGACGTATCACATGCGTATGATGATATCGGAGGTGAAGCTGGCACCAAAATCCGACGTAGAGGGAGCACTGAAGAAAACTTAACCAGAAGTTTTCGAACAAGGCCTGGGACGTTGCACCAAAGAAGTCATTTTACAACTAATACCAGATGTGCGCCCCGTATTCTGCCGCGACCAGTCCCTCACGCAGCAGTGAAGAATGATATCTCCAGCTCTTTGAAAGAATGCATCAGAAATTCGCCGCTGAGTCATGAACACGTCCGAATTAGCACTAAAAGAGGTCCACTTCTCAGGAATGTCAGGTCGTATGTGAAACGTGGAAGGCACCGTTGTGGATGCCTTTAGCGAATGGCCAGAAGTACTCGAAATGAAAAACATTTCTGCAAATCAAACAGTGAAGGAGCTAAGCACGTTGTTCGCAAGACTGGACTACCGAAAACCATTGTGAGTGCCAATGGACTCAATTCCGCTCAGATCAATTCAGGTAAATGTGCTAGGGAGGAAGAATAGAGCACCTGAGAACCGCCCCGTATCACCCACAATCGAATGGGTTAGCCAAACGTTTTGTTGATACGCTTAAAAGAGGTATCAAAAACTCAAGGGACAGGAGAAGCCATCTGAAGCGACACTCAACCTGATCCTGCTGACATACAGAAATACGCTTAATGAAAGTTTGAGTAACAAGACTCCGGCAGAAGTTTTTCTTGAAGAAAACTTCAAATACGGAGTAGTTTGCTGTCGCCGACGAAAAATACAGGGTGAACCACATGAAGTGTGACACAGAAAACTAACAACAAAATTGTTCAAATCAAATCAAATAAGAAGAATTCACTACTATACAATCATCACAAAATTGTAAACATTATATCACATCTCGAAATCAAAATGTCCACCTTTCGCCTTAATGCGAGCGTCCAACCTCTATCGTAAGTTTTTAAGAGTGCGAGCAATCATTCCGGCGAAATTTCACCCACGCTCCCGAAAGAGCTTTTTCAGAGATTCCAAAGACCGATGTTGATAGCGCAGGCTTTCTGCTCCAGAATCGACCACACAGCAAAATCCATAGGATTGAGGTCGGGGGAGTTTGAAGGCCAAACCTTCTTCGTCCAAAAATCCGGAAGCATGGCCTCACATCACTGCAGTGTCTTCTTCGCGCTGTGGGCCGGTGCCCAATCCTGCTGGAAGGTCCAGTTAACGTTTTTCCCGTTGTTCCCGGCCCGAGGGATCACCGCATCCTCCAGAATCTGCTTTCGATATATTTCAGCATTGATTTTGAATCCTTTCTCCACAAAAACCAGCTTAGTCTTGCCTAGGCCCAATATTCCAGCCCACACCATCACCGACTGTGGATAATGAGATTTTTCGACCATGACTACTCTTGGAGATCCTTTTGGGAGTAATATCCTTTGGTTCTGGCGGGTTCCGGAACGGTTCAGTGGTGAATATTTTCTAGTCTGTGAAGAGGATTCGTCCAAGGTTCTCACCGCGCGCAAGGGTTTTCATCTTCTTCCATTTTTCCAGTCTTGGAGCCTTCATTTCTTCGGTAAGGCGTTGTCCCTTAGAAAATTTGTAAGGATATAATCCGATGTCCTCCTTGACCAGTCTTTGCATGGTTGAGTTGCTCACATTATGCTCCTTGGCCAGTTTTCTCATGCTTCTTCCAGGATCTAGACGCGGTTTGTCTTTGACGGTCTTCCGGAGGGAGGGCAGAGGTCCTTGCAGTTCTTTGTGGTCTTCCTCTTGGACGATTTTCAATCTTTCCAGTCTCTTCAAATCGCTTAATGACGCGATGTACTTGCTCTCGATGGAGTTTGAGCATCTTGGAAATCTCAGAAACTGATGATCCGCGTCTGTACATCTACTGCTGAACGATCGTCAAGCGAAACCATTTTTACAAAGGAATAGCAAAGAAGACTGCCCTCATTAGGTTCAAAAAATGCGGGAAAATCAAATAACCACATAATATAGCGAAAGAAGGAAACGAGAAGCCCAGAAATCGATTTTTCATTGCCCGTCACACTTCATGTGGGTCACCCTGTACTTTAACATTGCCGTCTGTACTAGGAAGCCAAACAAAGATGAAGGAGCGATTCGAGCGATTTGATTGCTGTGCCGTAAAAGTTCGAAATTGGAGGTATTGTACATGCACAGATATGGAAGGCTCCAAATTCAATTTGAGAAAAAGGAGCAGTAGTTAAGTGTCCCAGAAAAGTCAACTATGAAGTTGAAGTAGACGGAAAAGAAGTGCGAAAGGATGCGACCCAATTGCGAAGAAGTAACACCAAGATGAAGCCGCACATTGAAGACAAGCCATTGCAAACTTTGCTCGAAGTACTGGAACTAGACGAAGTGCAGAAGAGGAATGACGATGCAGCAAACTGTAAATCGGATATTGATACAACCTTGCCAAACTCACCGGAATTAGGCTACGACGATCAACAAGATCAAGAAGACTAGTGCAGAGATATGGTTGTAAATCGCTAGTTGATATTGTCAAGCGTAAACGAATCTCTTCTTCTAGCGGAGAGCTCATAGTACCATGCTTTTCTACTGGGGGAGGTGTTGTGAATGATAAACCACTCGTTGGTCAAGTGATCCTCCCTTATTGTTTTGCTACCGACTACGCAAGCATCGGCCGGTAGGTTAGATTCACTCTTGTGTCGACTTAGCCTAGAGTGTCCAATAAACTTCCAGTAGCTGTGCCAGATAAAGGACACCACAGTTTCTATTATTCAGTTTAGCGCTACTGGAGAATGGTTGCATTCCAGTACTTCTTTCTCAATGATAACGACATCAGTTCTTTTTCCGGCATGAACAACATCAGTACTGTTTTGTGTTTGTTTGCTTGTTTGGCTTTGTTCTTGTTGTGTCATCATTACATGCCATGCGCATGTAATAAACACAACACATTTATAACTTTGTCCACTGATCACTTTAGCAAATCAAATTTAACATGATTTGATAGACAAAATTATAAATAAATAGTGAAAATCTAGTAATGAATAGGACCTACCGGATTTGCGGGGAAGTGCAGGGAGTCGAATGCCGATAAATTGGTGGTGTTGATCAACTGGCAGCATGTGACCATCATTGACTAATCGCTGAAAACAGTAGAAAACTTAGAAAACTTAGAATTAACTGTAAGTGTAAAGAGTATGCACGCGGTCGTAGATTACTGGGTACTATTCTACTATTACACCCCCAAAACCTCAAAATTTTAATTTTCGATGAAACTTCGCCTATAGAGGTAATCCGATGCCCTGATAACGAATATGACCTTTACTTTTGGCGCTGGCGCCATTTGGCGCCAATTCGTCGCCAAGGGTGTTTTCACCAAATTTGCTGAAAACTTGCGTTTAGGGGTAATCCGATGCGCTGATAACGAATATAACATTCATTTTTGACGCTGGCGCCATTCGGCTCCAATTGGCGCCAACGCCAAAAATGAAGGTCATATTCGTTGTCAGCGCATCGGATTACCCCTATAGACGAAGTTTCATTGAAAATTAAAATTTTGAGTTTTTGGGGGAATAGTTCTGGGGGTGTAATAGTAGAATAGTACCGATTACTGTACTACACCTTGAGATACAAGTGATAAAACTAATAATTGCAATTGTGGGCTTTCAAAAATGTGATAGTGTTGAAGTGGCGCTTTAAAAAAAACCAGCCGTGACCAGCCAGCTATTGGGAATCGTTAAGGCACAGAGCGACCGAGACACAGTGCTACAGGAAACCTTCCAAGGGACCACTATCTCGTGGTCACAACTTTCGAACCACTGAGCTTGAGTATGGTTGATTGAATTGAATCAGAGAGAAAAACCGTTCATTTAGGTGCCCCAAAGAGTAAGTGGGTAACGGAACTTCCCCCCTATCGCGGCATTCTCCCGTGCGGCATGCGGCAAATGTCACCGCAATTACCGTACTCACCCCGCCTCCCGCCAGTCGATAGGACGCGATATTTTTCCTTGACTGGCTTGCTTTTTCATTGGATTTTATCGTTTTTTCTTCTGTTTCTTTTTAGTTTTCATGTTTATTAGACTTGATTAATTAAAATGACTGTTCCTATATAAACGACGATCAAGACCGCATTGGAATTGAAAGGAGCGGCCTACCAATTCAAATGTTTAAAGGACTCCCTACCTCACAAATTGCGCGCTCCAATCTTCCATCGCAATCCTGCGATAGGCGGCGGGTGCGGCGTGTGCGACGCCGTGTTAGGGGAGAAGTTTCCGGACTCAGAGTAAGTAGACGTAAGCATGAAAATATTTCGTCTGTGCAATTTTGATCTTGAGCTATCCCGTGTTCAAAACGGTGCTTTGAATATATTTGAATAGTACAAAAAGAGACTCATCGCAATCGATGGATTCCGAACAGATGAAAGTTTAGATTACCTCAGAATACTGGATTGACAATTAGGTAATTGCGTATTTTTCTACTTCAAACATTTAACTTGAACGGTGGTCACACGTTCTTCTAAATGATTTGTAGTTATAGATAAGAGGATTGCATTCTTTTATTGTAACTAAATAATTAGGTGTGCTATTCGTTTTTCATAAAAAAATACTCTATTTTCCTAAACTATAAGCGATACCTTAGTTGCCAACCTAATATTATAGAATCGATCTCATGGACACCGTAGGCGGGCTACAGTGGTAACAAAATTTGTTTTCTCTATCCGTCCTAGTGGATTCCTCTTTGAAGAATAACTCCCTCGGAATGGTGTTCCTTTATAAACCTTTTTTATTACGGGAGACAATGGCGAGGTTCAAAAGGAATAATCAATAGAAAAGTAACGGGTATTTTCACTCACCTACTACTTTCTTAAATTTTCTAGTATTGTTACAGGACCATAAAACAAACTTTGCCAGATAACCGTGTGTAAAAAGCATAATACAATGGGAACTGTAACCATTACAAATACACATTACTACCCTGTTATCGTTATTTTTATTATTATAACTATAATTTATAGGTGTATCAACAGGAGGACACAAACTTTAGGGTTATATAGAGAAAAGCGGAAAATTCACTAGGCAATCAATTGGGCATCCATTCAATGCAACACAATGTAAACCACAACCTAACCAATGAACAAAACAACTTAGTTTTGTTTGTAAAATGTCATTTTGTGGCAAATACCAGTCTAATACATTAAAGCTTTATGTTTTGCACATATAAAATGCACAATAGTGCATACAAAAGCAATCCATCTTAATAAATAATACAGTGAAAATAACACAAACACAGGCTGCAAATATTCCTAGAACAAAAGCAAACAATGAGGAGAACGCGAACGCTCTTTTGCACGAGTCCCGAAGGAGATCAACTCAATGAGTGCTCTTCTTACTTCCTCTACTACAACTTAACACAGTCGCTAAGACCTGCCTTGTAAGAATTCGTGATAGAAAGCTGCTGCAGTGACTGGGTCCATACTCGGCGAATACGTGCAGCCAGCTGCCAAATTGTATAGACATATGTTAAAAGTGACATTGCCATTGAGAAAATTAGCAGCAACTGCACAATGATCATGTCATGAAGAATGTTCCAAAATGATTCCAAAAAATAAAGTCATCAACCGCGATACTGTGGGAAGATCCGTGTAAGAACGTTAGCCGTAGGTGGAAGATACATTGTCGGCCGTACTGGTCGAGGAATTATTGGCCGATAGAAGAGTTGAGGTGCCAACGTTGGAACAATGGGAAGTGGTGGTATCGTGGCTGGCACAGCAGCAGCGAAGCCGTCTGACATCAACTGCAAAAAAAAACAAATTGAAGCCGTTCGTGACTTTTGATACTTGCCCTTTATAAATTTTTTCATCTGTAAAGTTCTCAGTATGGTTGCTACTATTTTTCAAAAGTAATAAAAAGTGATAAGGAAGTGTCTCCCTGTGCAATACTGATTTTGCGCGCTGAAAAACGATAGCTGACTACTCGCTGGTGGGATAAAAATTAGAGAATATAGAGAAGACAACAGTATTATACTAAAGAACCTGAGGGAGTGAGTGGGAATGATGATGAACCCCTCTAAATCCCCTTGAACACATTCAGGCATTAAAAAAAGCATATGGAGCCATGTGTAGCATAAAGTAAACGCATTACGACGCTCCCAATTAAGTAGTAGTAATAGCCTTGACCCAAATCTAAGTCAATTTAAAAACACAAGAGATAACCAAAATTAAGACAAGAAATTACTGAAAACTTACAATAGCTGAAGAGTTGTGTTGTCCTTGTTGATAGGGCTCATAACGTCCGCCAAGACACATATGTAAGAACTTTTCAATGAAACCACACTGAGCAAGCCGGTTGTTAGCCTATAATTCCAATTCTAGCACAGACTAAGGAAAACTAGAAAAAAACACGCAAAACTGGAAGGATGGAAGCACATAAAGGCTAATATTCAAAATCAGATAACGCCATAACAATAAGAGCCGTGTTAATGGGGCAGTGCCAAGTGGCTACCATAAACCATAGAGAATCGAATTTGGGATCGATAACCACTGAGGGCAACCGGGACTTCACCATTTCAGGCCGATCGAATGCTATCAAAGTCGCATAAGAGGATAAAAGACCTGATGTTGACAAAAGTTGACATCCACATATGTCAATGTATGCGTCAAACATAGCACCCACCACCCCCTTTATGTATCAGAGTGATTCTGAATGAAGGGCAAAGGAGTTTACTCAGGAAACAGACCTAATAACCGTCAAAAACTTCATTTCCAACCTCCAGAAACTTTAGGTTTTTATAAGAATTCCAAAAGTCCAGAACGCTCTATTAGAAAAAGGTATGTGGTAGCGGCAGCGACACTATAGTCAAATTTAAAAAAAGAGGAAATAAACAAAACCGTGAAATAAAAAATAAAAAATTTAGAGCAAATTTCCATAAATGGTCTGGAGGTAACTAACTAATTATTTATTGACTATTGTGTCGAGAGGCATATATGATTTAAAGTTTGCGGAAAAACGGTCTAGAGGTTCACCTTGTATCTTACAGTAACAGTAAAGCTACTTGCTAATATCAACTAATAACTACTAACCTTTCTGAAGCCATGTCCCTCATCTGGATAGAGGACGTAACTTACAGGAATGTTGTTCTTCTTCAGTGCGGCTACGAACTGGTCTAAAAAACAGAGTCATGAATTACACCATTTTTACGAAAAATTCGATTTTGTGATATCTTATCAATTCTTTTAATTGTTAATAAAGTTATCGTTACAAAGCTTGCCATTGTATCCAGAAAGTAGCAGTTATTTATCGTTATACCACAAAAAATTACTCACTATCTCCAAACAATTACAACCTGACAGCTATTTTTAAAAATAAAAGCAACTAAAGCTACTCACAAAAAGAACTCACCAGACTCCTGTTGCTTCACGCGAGGATCATTTGCTCCCTGGAGAATCATCAACGGTTTTTTCACACGATCAGCGAAATGCAGTGGCGAACGGGCTGTCAGCGATTGACGGCCTTCCTCGCTTAAAACAACAGCAACTAATACGGTCGTCTAATATTTGTATGCAACCCTATGAAACACTATTTCCAAGGGAGACTTACGTGTCGATATCGCCTCCAACCATTCGGACGAGATCTTTATAGAAGCCACGCCAGTATGGTGGAACAGCCTCTAGCAAGGTGACCAGATTCGATGGACCAACGATATCCACACCACATGCAAACTCGTCCGGAGTAAAGGACAGTGCAGCAAGTGTTTCATAGCCACCATAACTTCCTCCTGAAACATAGTGATCAAGATCATACCACTACTTAACCTCTTAAGTACATCAGTTGACTAATCCACTGGTTCATTTATGGAATGAATAGATAGGGGAGCGCTCCTCCTTACCAGAAAAGCGAAAAGGGAGAGAGTACAGGGCACCAGGGAGAGAGCCAAATCGGGTGGCAACCAGGTATCCCTCGTCGAAACTTGCGAAAGTGGGTGGGGATAAGAGACATCAAGCGATATTATGTCATCTAAAACCATAGTATTCGAAAATGTGATTGGCTATCCTTCTCAGCGTGGTTGCATTTATAGTTCTGCAGCGTCCGCGTTGGAAGTATGAACGCAACTTATGCGTAAGTGATATTAAGTGATTTCATTCCATCGATTGAGTGATTGTCCGTAGAAGTTTCGTTCTTAGTCATTTTAGTGGTTGGTCTCTGAGAGCAAGGCTATGAGGAAGGAGAAGGGGTCGAAGCGTAAGTCGGATAAAGTTGCTAAATCTCGGAAAGGCTCAAATAAGCACGAAAAACGAGGAGTGCCGACTCTTTAGGGAGCAAAAGATGTAGGTTGAGGAAGAAATTTGGAAGAATTATCCAAATGAATACATGGACAAGACTTGGTATGGCAGATGACAATTGTCCCAGAAAAGGCCCATTCCAAGACAACTATCAAAAAGTGGAGTATACCGTGGAAAAGCGCATTATCCACTCATCGCTATATTGTCATAAGAATAGTACTCACCCATGATAGCAACCTGAGACTTGTTGGTGATGCCTTTCGCCACAGCGAATTCCACTGCATCCAAAATATCGTAGTGCATCTTTCGGCCCCATTCACCGTCTCCGGCGTTTGTGAGGCGCTTGCCGAACCCGACACTTCCACGGAAATTAACCTAAAGTCGATCAGGCTGATTACCCATTGATTACTCTTCCAAATTAGCTAGTTGGGTAGCACCCTACCTGAAGTACGGCGTAGCCTCTGTTCGTCAAGAAAACATTCAATGATGAGTAACCATAGTGATCTCTAGCTTTTGGACCACCATGTACAAGAACGACTAGCTTCTGAGGCTCGACTGGGAGCATTCCAAGCTCAGCATAATTACGATCGGCAGCAGGAACATCTTTGGCAGTTCGGAGAGCGACCTGCAAAGGGGTCATTTGAATTGTACTAATGGACCACTTGTTACCTTACGATGCCAATTCTTTCTGGGACCTACCTCAGGTGGCAGACTGAGATACGCTTGCAAAACCATGTCGTCTCTTGTCTTGAAATCGAAACCGACTTGGCGATTCAGTTTATACTTTTCCAATTCTGGATGGGTGTTGAACAGGAATTCTGCCTGAAAAGTAGAACTATTAGGAATAAACAGCCAGAGTTACTCGGGTAGAAAGTGAATCTCAACCAGATGGCTGACCTACAGTACATACTGTCTAAGGTAGTGTGTCGGGTAATTGATGTCAGTTATCTCTTACTATCACCGTGTACCACCCTTTATCGCATTCTATCACTTCGACCCTATTTCTATTAGGTTGTTCGGACAGGAATGCGCGCTAACTTTGTCCATTTATTTCTCCCTTACTATAGAGATGTTCCAAAACAATTTTGTCTGTTAGGAAGAAATTTTCATTGCGCATCTTATGATATATTTTTGGCTATGTCTACTTTGTTTTTTTTTTTTTGAAGAAAAAAGTTTAGGAGAAGCTTGACCAAAAATTGGTATCGGCCGCTGAACCTCATCGTACCATCTCTGAAGTATTCGGTGATGAAGCCCTGTCAGAAAGCCAGTGTCGACGGTGTTTCCAGCGCTTCAAAAAAGGTAATGAAAGCTTGGAGGACGAAGAACATGGAAGTCGGCCTCATGTCGTCGATAACCAAGTGTTGAAGGACGTCATTAATACGGATCCACACCAAACCACCCGAGAACTGGCAGTACGCTTTGGCTGCTCAAAGTCCACCATCCATGAGCATTTGTTGGCGATTGGTAAAACAAACAGGTGCGGAAAATGGGCAACGCACCAGCTGAGCGACACCAACAAGGGAGAAGTGGTTCTGTTTCGACAACACAACACGAAAGAGGCAGTGGTTGGACGCCGGTGACACTCCGAAACCCACTCCGAAACCGGATATACACGGCAAAAAGGTTATGCTCTGTGTTTGATGGAACGGCAAAGGTTTAGTGTACTTGGAAGTCCTGGATTCGGGCCAAGCGGTTACGGCGGATATTTACAAAGATCAATTGAGCCGCGTCGATCAAGCACTTCGTCGTCAAGGTGATTCCTTTCCACAAAAGATTCCACAAAATTCCTCCACGACAACGCTCGTCCACAAGTCGCGAAGACCACCTTGGAAAAAATAGAGGAATTGGGCTGGGAAGTTCTGCCTCATCCGCCATACAGCCCAGATCTCGCATCATCCGACTACCATCTATTCCGGTCGATGTAGCACTCTTTAGCCGAGAGAAAGCTCAAAAACCGCGAAGAAGTTCAACACTGGGTGTCCAATTACTTCGCCTCGCAGCCGGCCGAGTTTTTCAGAAGAGGAATCTATTCTTTGCGTACACGTTGGCAACAAGTCATCGATAGTAATGGAGAACATCTTTTTGATTTATCTTCGTTAGTTTCGTTTTATAATAAAAAAATTTTTGAGCTCAAACGCGCATTCCTTTCCGAACAACCTAAAACCTGCTGTTGTACCATGTCTCTCCCTTACAAATACAGTAATTTTTCCGATTACTACTCTACGTTAGTTAATACGTTAGCCTTCAACAAATCAGTCTATTATCTTCCAAAACTGTCAAGGCTTATACATTATGGCAATTCTACCATGCATCGCTCCTTATAATGATGCCTTTGTAAGGCAAAACTCATTCTTATCAACCTTTCCTACAAGTAGCTATCTAAGTAAAACATTTTGACATGAGTAGGACACCTATGCCATCTTGTCATCTACGTTTGTGATCTTTTCGAACGACCAATTGGGAGGCCTATCCAATTGAATTCACCCGTTTTTTCATAGTGAGCTGGACTCCGGCCTACCCGCTGCTACCCATGCTACCTATTCAAAAACCGTAACATAAAGTATACTACACCGTACCGTTTTCAACCAGCTACGGTATAGGAAGACTTCATGAGGCTTGTCTGACGAGAGATAGGTGACCAGCCATGTTGTCATATCTGAACTACAACATTAGCGGCAATATTAAATTGGAATAAATCGGAAATGGCAGAAAAAAAGCGGAGTACTGTACCTAAGCTCATAGAAAGAATCTGAAGTGATCCATATGGACGAAGATTAACCAGATACTGTAGATCGTCCATAACCGTGTCATTAGCGACGAACAGTTCCGGTTTGTGGTAAACCTAGACACTTCAATATTGGTATTGACCGCCTCCAGATGAGCCTTGGAGTCAATTCTGGCTCTTGCTTACCTCTGTGACGGCCAACAAAGTCTTATCAGTGGGATGGATCAGGATGGTACCGATTTGGGCACGTGTAGCGCTATAGAGTACTTCTTTTTGATCAACAGCATCAAACGGGAACATAACCAGAGATCCTGAACAGTATATTTTCAAAAAATGATCGAGTACCCATAAAAGGAACTCTTCAACTGCACATTGACTTACCTAGGTCACTGTGCTCGTCACCCCACAGCCAGTACATGTTCTGGTTGGATTTGTCGAAAGCTACTGGCCTGAATTCACTCCTTTTTGAAAACTATGGACAACA
The DNA here is from genome assembly GCA_000469685.2 of Haemonchus contortus. Classification (NCBI taxonomy): domain Eukaryota; kingdom Metazoa; phylum Nematoda; class Chromadorea; order Rhabditida; family Trichostrongylidae; genus Haemonchus; species Haemonchus contortus. The sequence continues at coordinate 35,507,781 of LS997564.1, forward strand.
CAATCGTTCTAGTCCAACTTACGAGGTGATTGCCAGATCATCAGGCTGGACCAGTAGATATTCATCCCATTCTGCATGATCGGACGTCAATGATACCGGATTCGCTTTTGCAGAAGGCCTGCAAATGGTTGTTCGAGTGGATTTTACAACCAGCACATAAATAATCCCATAGCACCTCCACAGAAAGGAAAAATACTGTGGGTGCGCCTCGAGATTTATCTTTGATCCTCATGTCCCTAAGGTGGTGCTCACCAAACCTATCCGTACCCTTCGAACTTATAAACTGCCACGATAATGACATTTTTCATCATCACCATGAGAAACATGTCATGATCGAAAAAGTGCATCCAGACAGATTTTGTCCGAACGGGTTTTAGCCACGCCCCCATGTCCCGTTCTGTGCCAAGGACGAGATTGACAGTAAAACCTCTACATCGGGACGGAACTGTTTATCCAACCTCGAGCAACCCATAGTAAAGCCATAGAATAGTGAATGATGAAAAAGATAACCAAATCATCTTTTCCAACAAAATTTCGTCGCTCTAGTCGATAGCGTTTCCTCAGTTGTCATGCTAGTTTTCTGCTTAGTAAGTCAAGTAAATTTCAGATCCTTGGCAGATAACTCACTTAAAGTACATCAGCGATCCATCCTGCTGTTGTTCACCGACCAGACGTATATTCAAGGCATTATCGACGACGATCATCGGAAATCGGTTGTTCTTCATGATCAAGGTCATCGAATCGGTCAACAAGTCGAAGGAATACACATTGTGATAGCTGAATTTTGTAAATACGTAAAGGATAAATACAAACCATCTTCTGCGCTTTGTAAATTGCAAAAAAAATCTCTAAATATTCATAGGTTAGTTAATAGTATTCGATCACTACCTTATGGCACACAAGGGAGAGTCGACATATCTAATAATGGAAACGATCAAAGGCGATTGCAGGACAGAAAGAATGCCACATGGGCTTACTAGGGGATCTAATCAGCCAGGAAAGACCGCCTCAAAATGGACGAGTTTCTTAACCACGTTCAACACAACTAGCGCTGAGCTATACAGTTACCTTTATGGGGTTATCTCTACACTGTAAAAGATTACTGTTGCGAATAATCAGTCTGATTGAGTCAAATATGTGGACTAGCAGAGTCATTCTTTCGTTTATCCATAATCGATCATGGCTTTAATACGGTAGCATAAGGAATGAAACTTCAACATATGGCGCAGGGAATATCTAACCAATACCAAAGCCCCTTCCAAATTCCAATGAATCCCTAGATGGGGGAGTGCACGACGTATCCCAGCACTCCTGAAAGAATCACAGGCCTCAATCCGTAAGACGGTTACAGTGCACTTTCTTCAAGTGAAAAATCCCATTCAATGACTTATTGTTGACAGGATAAGCCATGCGTCCGTACGCTCTCTAGACATTAGTGACTATAAGAGGCCCATGTAAGCGATCAACCATATTCCAATGTACCTTGCCAATTCACCTTTTAAAGCAAGCAGTTTCCCACTCTCGAATGGGATTCGAGATTCACTAAAGAGCTGACCATGGGTTCTGCGTCAACTGATTAACCAAAACTTACGCAGGATTCTCGTCGTTGAGTCCGATCAGCACCCGTGAATCCCTCTGATTATTGCCACTGATAATAGCTTTAACTCCAGCACGATCTGATATCACTATCCGCTTTTCAGGATCGGCAGCTATGGCAGCCTATAAAAGAAGAAGATGAAAGAGAGGATTCGAAACTGACAAAGATTACAGACAAAGAATTTCCGAAATCCTCCCGGAAAAGCTAGGCACGCCCTTCCTTCCTATACTCCTCTAGAAAGGACCAATGGAACAAGCAAAAAAACTTAATGGCACCCCGCAAGTAGAGAATAAGCCAACCAGCAAAAGTGCTGAGGAAGGCGATCAACGTGAGCGGTAGCAAATGAATGAACCGGTACATTCAGATCCTTCCGGTAGAAATTTTTAACAGCTATGCAACTCAATATGCGCCTTTAAAAAAGCTCTGAACTCTACATATTAGTCATATACAGCTCCAAAAATCCCGCCTGCTTCCAAAACATGCCCCTTACCTCGCAAAAGGACGAATTTTCGTCAGTGTAGTCTTCAGTTGTGAGAGCTGCAGATCAAAGAATTAACCTCCTCTATTATAAAGAGAAGCCCCTAGAAGTGTTGGGGAGTGTACAGTTCTGGGAAGGCTCTGTAAGCCTTATCCTTGTCTGACTAAGCCCAGGATACAGAAGTAAGTTCTTAGTGTCACTCAGAAGCTTTCAAACTTCTTTTGCACCGCTTATATCTCATGACACCTTGAAACTCCTCCCGCTCACTCCCGCCTCATCTTCATCTTACCAACAAATATTTGTCCAGGTGTGTCACAATGAAACGGCTATTTCTGAAATCAACCCAACATTTGCCCGAATCATCCCTCAATACCCACAAAGTTAGTACTGTGCAAGAAATGGAACAACTGCTACCGTATGCGACTACCGTAGTCTATTCCAAGAAATTTTGATTCATATGGACATCTAAGAAACTAACATCGGATATGTTCTTCTTAAACAGCATCGTGTTTTCGTCTCCATTGTGGTCCTGGCCATAAATGATCACATCTTCGACACCAGTCCATGAGTAACCTTAAGAACTACGATGCTCAACTCTGCCACCTTTTTTACCCTTCTCGACATTTTGATTTTTCGATTTTTTTCATGAGATTAGAAAATACTGTCAGACTTCCAAGTTGGACACTTCATATCAGTTATTTTCTTCATTGCAATTACTAACATTTTTGAGTTTTACGGGACGAAACATCCGAGAGTGATCCCCTGATGCTGTTTAGCTTCTCGTAGAGGCAATGGCCACTTTGGAATAATTGCTACTTGGTAGCGAAGTTCGTTGTCCAACTGAGAGTTGGTTGTTGGTTAACGACAGCCCAACAAGCGAGGAGTGAGCCTTATCTTCAGAGTAACTTTGGGATGGGTTGCTCAAAAGAGGTTTTCATCCAAAGGAGGCTCATCTACTCCTTCGTTCAAGCCATCACCCGCAAGTTATTCGCCCTTATCACTTAGCCTTACAAATGATGGGGCAAATAACTTGTGCCCAAGATTCACACTAGTATCGTACGAGTGATATTTATTAGCTTACTTCCCTCACAACGTAATCGGAACCCTACTTATGCCGAAGTAGGGACAACGTTAAGTGTTGTTCGGGCTGTATGAAGTGACTATGACTTCGAATGACCGTGGGAGAACCCCTCGTTCTTACTTGGGAACTGCCCTTGAAAGAGATACATCTCAAAAATTAAATGGGGCAATTGCCTACTGAGGGACTCCTAACCACGACCATGTGCTTAGTATGGTAACAGCTTTTTATAAATAATAATAATCTCAGAAAACTTACTCAGAACATCGCTGCTCCGCTCAAAAGTCACTTGTCGGTTGTGTTTACAGTTAGTACACTTGACGAAAACATTCTTAACCTTGTTCTCATCCGGAGCGATATAGGCGAAAAACCTAAAAAAAAAACTAATTTTTGGTCAAAGTAATCTGAAGGATCTTTTCGAAGCGTTACTAAGCCTGTTACCTTCCATTAGGACTGAGTGAAACTGATGAGTATTTGGGATCAGAGAAGATCAGTTCTCTAGGTATGAGGGTTGCAGCCGCAATTGGGCCAAGCAACACCAAGGCGGACAGGAACATTCCTGAAATGAAAGTTATTGAGTTTATTTCTGGCTTAAGTAGGTGGAGATTGATTGATATTCACGACATTAAAGCTAAGTATGAGGCTTTCTATAAAATGACTAAGGCTTCGCATGAATTTATGAATGAAGAGAGCAGTAAAGGAGACTTGCTTAGTCATGAACCCAACCTCCTGCCCAAACTGGTGCAAAACCACATTATGTTGGCCATAACGAAAGTTTATCCATGACATCATTGGGATCTCAAGCTCCTTTGATCAAATGGAGCCACATAAAACATTCAATGTGTGTATGAAAAATTCAGGGTTAAGCCACGGCTTTGGTATGTTATGGTAAACTCTACTTCAATAGTGGCGATTGAATGGGTACCTAGCGTACCCGACAAGTCCTCATAGCCGGACTACAACGTTTTTGCCCCTGATAGTAGGCCTTTAATTAATTAAACAACTTTTGGTCTATTAGGAAAGTTCAGAGGCCTGATAGAATAAGGCCCTCCATGAGTAAGTAGTATAGACCCCGTCCATAAGGAGGATTCCAATTTGAAACGATCCCAAATATGATTCTTCTTGCTACGCCATGCATATGGTTATCATGTAAAGTAAAAAGAACGGTTTATAAAAACCACGAAAGTGTGGGAAGCAGGGAAATATGGAGACCTCAATCTTATGCGGGATTTCCGATATCACCTCGGTAAGAACCAATATGAGATCTTAATGAGTGATGGGAAGGGAATAAAGATGGTAGGTAATATCAACGGGCTACCGGCTATAAATAGTTAGACTGTGATCCTGGGGGGAACGGTGCCAGGCTACTTGTCCGTCAACAGTGGCGGTGAACAACATCTATTGAACATAGTTGTTCACAACTGTACGCACCGTAACTTGGTCCTCGCTCTTTGGTCACTTGTCCAGACAGCAAATACTGTGGCTAGACCTAAATCCAAACCACTTGGTTGATACCGAGATCGAAGCCTTGACGGGCAATTTTTCGATTCCTTTGAGTACCCCTTTTTGGGAAAACTCGGGTACTGACCCACCCCTTTTTGGGATGCGCCATGGTCTCGCCTTTCTCGAAATGCTTCACGCCAATCATTTAAGTTTACAACAGGGGTTTGATTTTAGACCACAGGGAACGACTCTCTGGGTCAGCCAATGTGAACTCAGCGATTCCAACTCCCCAGAGAAGTCCAATGTCAACCACCTTACTCCTGGCTACGAAGGCGTATAGATACCCTGGCGCCCATCCACCTCTGCCCACACTACGGTATCGAATTCGTCAAACACCAACATGAATGGGCATTAGGCTCCCGAGATAGGGAAGGGAAGTTCCCAAATTCTAAGTGCCCTACAACAACTCGTATTCATCAACGGTCATATATTATATATAAATTACTATACTGCTGTATAAGATTTTTAGTTGAGTAAAATTACATTTTTGAATTTATAAATACAAAAAATTATATAAATAAATGAAAATTCTAACTGATGTTTTTTCTGGAAATAGCAGGTTTTAGTAATAAAAAGACTAGGCAGCAGAGCAATCTGGATGGCTGCCAAATCCATCACAGAGCATGAGCGAGAAACTGGTTATCCACTGCAATCGCAACGCAAAAAAAGTAGTTTTTTATTGAACATTGAACTGTAATGGTGGTTCCCGAAGTTCCACGGTTGACTGGGCAACTATTTAACCTCCCATCGGGTGATCCAAGTACTATTACCAGTCCGTTTGTTTCACAGACCTGTAGGGTGGTAAGACCTTCATAGAGAAGTTTTGAGAAGGCTTGGAAAAGTGAGAGCTGGAAAGAGAGTTAGCCAGAGAAGTTAGAGCTGAGTAGAACTTCTAAGCGAGCCAGTGACCGAATGCTATCGACTGGAGCAAGCTTTAGAACGGACCTTTTGACACAGCTGAAATTCACGACCAGCAAATCTAGAGAATGAAGTCTGAGGTGTTGTAGAGATGTGTACACAAAGGATGTGAGTGACCAATGCGACCATCACGCCTAACGCGAGACTAAGTCGAACAGATTAAAGCGAAGATGTTAAACACGACGTTCATACATACCCGAGGGTGCGCCCTATAAGGAGAATTCCGAAGCGCCCTACTGGTAAGGTTCTTACTTCAGAGGGTAGGAGCCCGTTCAGAGAACAACCTGGCCCATGACGGACAGCCTTACTGCAAAAAATATGAAGACGATATCGAATTGCAGGCAGCGATCGAATGTAAATATGACTTTGGTGAAAAGAAGAATAGGTCCGGTGGAGTGTTCTTAAAGGCTAAAAGCTAAAAGAACCCCTTCCTTTCAGCAGACCTTCTCAGAGAAAACAAAAAATGCATGTAAACGGATTATTTTTGTTGTCTGAGGGGCACAGATCATTTCAGACCAAACGACAACAAATATCAATGACTTCAAAGAGAATGTAATCTCATTAGCTATCGAACTAAAAAAAGCTGGACCAATTTGAATCAATTCTGATACGGTAGATGAACTTTGGTTGCGATCAGAGATGAATCGAACTAGCAAAAAGCCAAAACCCTCAGCTTCCTCAGCAGCTGGGAAAAAGCGCTTGGGATGAAGTACGAAGCGCCTTGGGATTGCGCCAAGCACTCGACATCTGCTCGTCGTTTTGATAGGATATGAATATGTTCCTAACAATGGCATGGCACCAGAGAGATATGGAGCTCAGATATGGGTCTGGTCCTGGTATAGTGGCGAATCCGTCATCAACCAAGCGACCCAAGATAGGTGAAGGGCTTGCTGATCCGAGCAATACCCAACTATCAAAGCGAGCCATGAAGTAGAAGTGCAAAAGCGGCACCATCCACCTTTACTCCAATTTACTCAAAGAATCTAGGTATAATACCCTGGTCAGATTTCTTTCCCAATAGTTTTACAGCCTCCAAGCGATCTCAAGTAGAACAAAAGGACAAAGGATAAGGTTCTGATATCAAGGCGTTAATCAGTCCCGTTGGGAGGATGTGCCCTGCATTCGACTTCTATTGGAAATCGTTGCGGCGTATTGGTCAATACAATGACTTGCGGCGACTATCTGATGTACAAGTCAGTGCTTTTATCCTCCCATACGAGGTGTTGGATTAACCGTCCACGAGGAGATGGAAGGCTCCGATAGAAAATTGTTTAATCACAAAGCATCGACCAAAAGGAATACTACGTTTCGTGTCCCTCAAGCAAGGACGTCCCATTGGACCACTCTGGCTCGCGACAGAGACGACTGGACGACTCATTGGCGTGTGCTTGAGGGAATAGATGATCAACAGCGCGACAGGTGGTACGGGTACTTAAATCAAATTCCACAGGAGATAAGATTATGATTTTGACCTGGTTACAATACTGGCTTTGAAAATTCCAGAGCAGGTTCGAGAATAAAACGTGTTTTCTACCTATTCAAATTCTAACAAAAAGTTATAATGAAGTGGGAGGTGTTAAGCAATGAAAAAGATTCAAATGGGAAAGCCTATAGTGTCTGGAAGGTGTTCCCGTCGAGGCAGACTTGTGCAGTGAAGATAAGTAGCGATTCTTGCAGAATCGCTTCAACCACAATGTTCTACTTTAGTTCGTCATCAGTTTGAGATCATCATATACTCGGGAGAGTCGTTGAAACGTTGCACTTCCAAGTAAACACCACTCTTTCAAAGAGCAATCGGCCAAAAAATATTAATGGGTCCCTTGATGGTTCTCAATTTTTGGAATAAGAACTATCATATGACGTAAAGCCGTCAATCTAAGCACCCCGATGGTCATTGACTTTTGACAGACGTGGTCTATTCCTTGAGTCATGAGAACGACTGCAAGAGTACGGTAGCATTATGACCGATGGCACATCTACAAAGGGGGCCCTGAAAAGTTATCAGAGATGAGATTCTGTGGGCGAGATAGTGGTCACCAGAGGGTACTGCTCAAAGGTGCTCATGACAATTTGAGGCTGCATAAGGAGACAAAAAAGGTGGTCAAGTATGCCTCCCGGCACCATCCGGGAATGGTAAATCGTCGTGAGGCTTTGCCCACCTTTAATCCGAAATTTGCTTTTCGTGCTCTCTATGTCAACATCTCAGCTGATTACAACCGAGGACAAAGCAAAAAGCAAACTTATGTCTGTAAGCCCGCCTCCTCGCCCGACGCCGCCAGCCATCAGCCCCGTTCGTCCGGTTCAGGCCAAAGGTCGCCAAATATTTACAGTTCGGACTGCAACGAATATTCACGTACTCTCCATATAAGATCTCCATGGAAAATCGGAGGTCCTTTGTGAACGTCTCCACGAGTCACTTTGGAACGCAAATAGTCGGAAATTGACCCTGTCTAAGATACAAAATTTTCGTAGGACATACCGGAGACAGTTAAGGGAATGTTAAGGTTCTCGATGAACTTATTGTAAGCTCTGGCCTCATGCCAAAAGCTCTAAACTTAAAATCAAAATAGTATCCACCTAAGCAATTACATAAAAAAGCTGAGTGCTCTAAAAAATTACTTGGCACAACACTTCACTACTACAAAAACCCCTCGACGGCCTCCCCGTAAAAGTAGCGTTTTCCAGGGGGAAAGAATAGAGAAATCCCTACACCCTATTAATCAGGGGAGTCAATGTCAGTTGACACCATTTACGAGTGTTGACGTCCACTGTCGTTCCCGCCGTTTACACTCGGAGTTACAGTCGAACAAGCCAACAAGTAAATAAGTAAGTAAATAACTAAAGTCCGGGTCGAACAAGTGCGTGGATCCCAACGAATATGATCGGAAAAAAGCAATTGAATAAGCAAACATAGTCACAAAATGGCAAAAACGGAACATATTCACTGACGAAACTCAAAACTCTCTAGTAAACTGTTTTGGAGCTTTACCACTGGCTTTTATCACAAAGTATGAGCATATTTCCCATTTTCATAACAGTGATATTCTGCATAATCCTATCAATCATGATGGCATATCATAAACAATCATAAACATCCATTGTAGCACAAATAACCATCAATCGCTTTCCACCAAGGGCGTTGCTTATCCAATTGTTTCATGTGGAAGGACTGGCTGTATAGCTTATTTATTTACTTATTTGATCTTCGTTCTATTATACGCAAACATAGGGCCCAGAATTATGCAAAATGATTATTCGTTGCTATAAAAAAAGATCGAATGTACAAAAAACACTACATTTGTATGGCATGGCACACCCTTGGGTGTATCGAACAAATAAGTAAACACATTGGACACTCTGGAAGCTCAAAATTGTAATTTAAAAAGCAAAAGATGAATTAAAAGCAGAGGGGAGAAAATACCTATCATTACATGGTAAAGTATGATATCTCACAATAATTGAGATGAAGATAATGTCTTTGCCGTTAGTCAATCCCATTTGAGGTTGGGTTCTGCCCATTCGACTTCGTTAGGAATCGTAGTGGCGGTTTGTATGCGTATGCGGCTTATACATTGGCTTGGGTGGCAAGCCGATACACAAGAAAGTACTTTCGTCCTTCTAGACAAGTTCAGTAACAATTAATCGACCCCGGAGGGATGGAAGGCTCGGTTAGCCTAGGCAGATATCGATCCAGGATTAGAACCCGCGACCATGCGCGTGGAGTAGGGCGCCACTTAACACTGCACCACTTCCGCATAATAGGATTTGATATCTTTTATAGCTATCTGATCGTCGATGATATGCGACATGTCGACAATCTGGACAAAGCGCTTTAGTGTCTGCATCATAAGTCAAACCCCTTGTCCTGCTTTTAGTTCAGCGACCCAGTGGCCATCTCTTACCCCTACTAACCCAACTGCAGTGCTGTTTACCAGTTTATAATATGGTTTTTCCGAGTTTTTTGTACGTATGTGGTGATCTACCCTAGCAAAGTTCTTATGGGGCACTGATTAAATGAATAAATAAACAGATAAGTAAATAAGCATAGAAAAATGGCAAGACAAAGCAGAAAATGTTTGCGAAGTGACTCAGATGTACACTCTTATAGTGTTCCAGGATGAAGGGCTGCTAAAACTCCGTGCCGGTTTTTCGACGGTTTTTCCAGCCTTTCGCAACAGAGACCCACATAAACTATCCCAACTGAGGGGATTACTGTATTTTTAGACGATTTTTTTGAAAATATTTTATTAATAATCTTTTTATTACTAAATAAAGCAAGTAATTGTTAGGGTGGGTTCATTCAGAAGAGGTCTCAAGGCTGTTCGATTTGATGGTTCAAAAAGTCGACATAGAAGTGATCGGGCGTACGTATCTCTCATGTAAATCGTCACTTTATAGTCACTGCAAGTTAATGGTGGTGTAACGGCAAGGTTGAAATTTGTGCTCAATGATCTCTCACACGACTTCTACGATGGTCTGATCGGGAAATCATTGACCCGAACTAACAGTTCTTCGTTGCGATAAATTGAAACTCATGACAGGCTTGACAATTGAACCAGGAAATGCACGTAATGACCTCTAAAAAACTGCCTATGTCTTCGGGAATCACCTTGAGTCTGGCGAGCGAACAAAAAAGTTCCTAATCAGTTTTATAAACGATATAACCAAATAATCAGCTGATCAAGTTGGTTAGTTCAGAATGAAATGGCGCTGCTGCGGTCTGGGCAAACACACTACCCAGTAGATCTGACCTTTTCTAAGGTCTACCCTGACATAATCCTTCTGAATGGATGAATAGATGAAATGAATAGGTGAATGAATGGGGAACATGCGCTCACCTCAACATCGACTGGATCCCATATGTCATCGATAGACTGAAATTGCATTCTGAAGAAAGACCCCAATAAAGGGATACTCGATGCCTTTCTGCGCTTCCTTGTCTTGGAAAACAGGCCGATTTGAAGGCGAGCATGCCTGCGGAGGCGTGCCTTCCTCATCTTATTCAATTGAGTATCGTCCCCGTAGATTGTGGGTCAACCCATCCATTTCATGGCCGAATTTCGTTCAGCTATAGACTTGACCAAAAAAAATACCTAAACAATCACAAATAATGATAAAGTAATTGAATATAAGTACACCAAGCAATACAAACGTAATAATATATAAAAAATTTTAATATAAAATAGCGTTATTCAAAGAAATATTACATAACAAATGTGCTATAAAGGGAGGTGATTTTTATAGATAGAAACACTTCTTCCAAGCAAAGCAAAAATGGGAATGAGCCTGTAACAGAACTTCTCCAAAACAATGTAATATGATGGCCGTATACTGGCCCCCAAGACAGCTTTTCCACTGACATCTTGTGCATTTCGTAAGCGGCCTACATTTCTCCTTTTGATTGCCCCTGCATGTCAAATGCATGGCGCACTGCAAAAACGTATTGGTCAGTGTTTCGTTCTTTGCCTTTTGAAGCATTGACGAATGAATTTTTCGCTTTGAGAAAAGATCGTCTGGAACCAAAGTCCGAACTGGAAAACAGCTAAATTCTCCCCAGAACTAAGCGGGATTTCCATATTTTTCTGTTCTATCAAAAAGTTGTTCCACAACGAAGATTGAATTTGACAGTAGCCTACGGCATGGACAAAATAGGTATTGATTTTTTAGCGGTGAAGAGCAGTATCGACCCAAACAGTTAGTAACGGAGACTTGAAATATTGATCGAGTCGATTTTTGCATGAAAAAAAAAACTGGCTCAAATCGAAGATGGAGGCTACATGAGGAATAATCTTATTGAAATTGACGGCACTTTTTAAGTAAACAAATAAATAATGTAATGACCAGGAATATTTGATTATAGTGAAAGTCCTGCATCAACAGAATGTATAGGAACTACTGACACGAAGTAAATATTAACGATATTTTTCAACGAATTACTCGATATGAAGGGAAGCAGTGACCGTTGATCATTTAAAGCCCGAACTCAAAGCCCATGAAGCAATCAGTAATCACTGAGAAGGTTGTGCACATAAAAAAGGAAACGTATGTCTATGAGATATACTTAAGAAGAATGGAAAGGAAAAAAATGAAAAATGAAAGAAAGGAAAAAAATAGCTCAGGAGCGAAGGCAGATGAAAGTCTGGTCTGATTGTGAGCGGCGGTCGCGCTACACTAGATCGTCGTCCCATGTAAGTGAGACCATCTCTCATGGACTCCCAGTTTTGCTAATATAGAAGTGCCACTGCCACGCTATTTCAACCCTATGGGCTGCTTGCTTAACTGTGCTTTAACAGATAGATATGACATGGGTAGATATGACAACTACCTAAGCTTCCCTTTTTCATCTATTTTCTTAATTTGATCGCGCCTTTCAGGCGACTACTTGATCTCCTGAATCAAACACAGGACTTCTGCTGATTGCATCGATTGCATTAAAAAGAAAACGGACTGGAATGATTACAAAAACGAGCCCTGAACCTCCATTCTCAGATCTGACTTTTCGCAAATAAAGTTTCGTAGTGTGCCAAAATAATGCTACCTTGATTTTAAATTTTAAATAATAGTGATCATGAAAAAGCCGCTACATAAAAAGCCGTCATTACTGAAGTCTCAGTTATCGTATTTTTGGAATGTTGGGGGTTTACTTGTTGAGAAGATTGGATTGGCTCAAGGTAATAGAGCTTGTTTGGAAGTCGTGTTTTACCTTGCGTGAAAAACTTTTTGTACAAAGAATAGCAAAAACTTTACTGTTCACCTTTATTTATTCCTTGATTTATACCGGATAGTAATCTACATTTAACAACCTATCCTCTGGTTGATTTCCCATGTTTCTGCTGGGTCCACATAAGTTGTTTATTTGAAGGCACAGTTCACGACTAAAATAGATCTTCCTATAAACTGAGCTCGAGCCCTCCCCCCCGCTTATACAAGACCTGCCGTTGAAAGGTCGTGCATAGGGCACAATACGGGGCCACAGATTGTATCGTGTGAATTCCACACCTTCTGTTAAGCTGACTATGAAAGCTAATTGCCTGACACCGGTGTTCGCATTGGAGAAATTTTGGTGAAAAATCAATCAGCTGATTGTCTTAGCGTAAGTTTTTATATTTGGGACTGTTCCATCACTGCATTACTTCTACCGTATACCAAAAAGAGTCTCGCTTGAATGTTCGAACAATCAAATGTTTCCACAAATCTGCCTCATGACGAGTGTGTGGCGCAATCCAGAAGATCGTATATTTATGTCATGCAACTTTACAATGCCTTTCTGGAACCTTTCTCGTTGGATGGCCCATCTGAGAACCAATTAGTAAACAATACGGTAATGCTTAATTACGTATACAAAGCCAAACAATAATCGATTAATTATCATTAGTTATCATTGAGAAATAAAACATAAGAGATTAGAAGTGAAATAACAAAATAAAAGAATAATAAGGATATGCTGTAGAAACCTTTCTCATTGTTCCAATACGACTTATATGGTATATGAGTAATAATCGACGTTGTTCAAGCAATAAATACCACGTACAAAGTCAAATAACCGATTAATTCTTCAGATGATAAATAAAAAATTATAATAATAAATAATCATAATAAAAATTACTGCAAGACAACAAACAGGTATAGGAGATATAGGAAAAGACAGTATTCAATGAAATCATCGCGAAAGGATCATGCCAGAAAAAAATATTCAAATACTTTATTCAATTGTAACCCATAGACCACAGCTATCATATCTACAGTATCCCAATTTCGCTGCAGTAGGGGAAACAAGTTCGAAATCCAATGACAGTCCTGAGCCTGGCTATGCATTAGTCGTGAAACGGATCACTAAACAGCACGAGTTGTTAAGGTAATTGTCGAGAGGTAAACAAACAAACAAACAAACTTACTGTTCTCCATCTGCCAAACAAATTGACGTCTGTAAAGCTCGTTTTCACGTTCAATTCGTTGACGAAGATGGCTAATGGTTTCGAACGGAGGCCGTGGAGCACGTTCCATTTGTTCGATTTGTTGTTGCAGCTCCCTACCGTACTGCTGAGCAGCCTTCTGTTCCCGGATCGTGCTACTGTCCACTGTTTCCTCAGTCAGTTGGTCCAGTACTGACCTTACTTCGTTCAGCTAAAGCAGTACAAAATTAAAATGTTCTACGGAAGGTACAGGGTCTTATTAGCATCACTTACCTCTACATTGATATCCTCTCGATTCCGTACTGCTTGAGGAGACTCTTCATCAACAACAAGATCTGTCCAATCGTCAGGAGTAGAAGATCGAGTGAGCAGTGATTCGCCAGACATTAACGAATGAGACTGAGAGTCTAAGGCTCCTTTCTACCATGCATCTACTGGGATAGTGTCCGGGAGGCATTTTCTGTAGAGAACGGGTTAACCTCACAACGAAAAGTGCGACCAGAGGCGAGCCATAATTACGAGTGGGTCACAGCGCTGGCAGAGCACGCCTGAAGAGCTAAGGGTCCGAGCGTAAAGTCCCGAAAAAGTTGCCATGTCAGGGTAATCGTGAAAATAGTGTAATACGATTCATATTCGAGTATTTTCGGTAATGGATTGATACTCGAATTTGTACTGACTTCTCGCTTCTGTTGAGCGCTAATTTCCACTATAGTATGTTACACGAAAGTCCCTCAAGGATGAAAAACCTTGGGTGAAACCGTTGGTCGGGGTAGAGATCGAACCCCTTCGAGTGCTTCCTGGGAATGGTGCTCTGTTAGGGTTACACTACCAGCTTGCTGGAAAACTCTTGAAATGCACTTGAGGAGCTCGGTTTGGGGCCAAGCGCTCTACACAATTCTCCATCCTTGTGAGACTTTGAGTTTGCTGGCTATCTTCCCAGGATTCATCCTTTTCCACCTATTTTCACCCAAGCGGCGGCGTGAAGCTCAGCTAGCTTGGGGAGGGACTGACCTTCAAGTAGGCCCGTGATAGTAGCTTCTCCCTGCCATCATTGAATTGCCTTCGATTTTTATTTATACATTGATGTTTATTTATTTATTGGCGTATTGACCCATAAATTAACTATGGAAAATCAAAGATCATAGAGGGTTGAAATAAATGAATTCAAGGAAAAAAGCATAGAATGATAATTATGGCTCCAATTCGGTAAATAAAAAAAGCTTCAGGAAAAGATCCGAAACAGCAAATAAACCTGTAGCTTCTCTAGAAACTGTCTGTTCTAGAAGAATGCCTTCAAAATACCCTGTGTATCAGAGTTACAAACATTCTCATGGCCTCTTCTATCCTTTTGCCTAAGATTTGAAGAGTATCTCAGGTCCGTAAGAGGCTCTAAAGGAGGCCGTGCCAGCCTTGGAAGGCCAATAATGAAGAATACTACGTGTATCCCCCTGGAACTTTTTCAATCCACGTGTGGAACGCAATAATATTCGGTGAATACACGGGGAAGGCGCTCCAGCCTTATTGTTGACTTAATGGACCAGTCCAGTCCAAAGTGTGAATTTCCTGCCGGATTGCGGCGAATCGCTTGTGAATTGACGATGGCGGTCACTTGACGAAACCGAGAGAAAAACTTGGCGCCTGGCCATTTCATTCTATCCGTTCTTTTCTCCTTGTGAGCATCGCATTTTCCTATTACACTGCATTTCCGAAACGTAGCGATGTTCACGTGCGCATTCACTAGAGAACGTGCATTTCGTATTACCTAGAATTTACTATAATTGTTGATCTGTGGTGTTGTTTGGCCGAAGTTGAGCGAATAGATTAGTGAAGATGGTTTAGGGAACGATTTTCTGTTATGCATGTTTTTTGCATTTTTTGTAAGTTTTTTTTTGCATAGGACGCATGTTACCTAGGTTCACTATATTAAAGCTTCTCCGTTTCGAGTTCATCGAGAAGGCCTCGTTTGGGAGTCTTAATCATCGGTAACGTCGCCTGCCAACCTATCTATTCCCTGAGCAGGGTAAGATCCCAGTGAAACTTGCACATTTGAACTTGCTTGCATCGAACACATCTGGCCGCTGCAACTCCGATGGAGATACTTTGAATCTTATGGGCGGAGCTCTATCGAATGGGTGGGGCTGCACTCAACAACTGAAATGCTATTTGTGTACCCATGAAATGAAGTCAGGGGGCACGCGCCCACCCGTTCCCACATTGGTTGATTCCGCTGTTTTTAAAATGAGGTAATACTTGATGAGCTCCGAGTAGAAACATAAAAGCCTAATCCAAGCCTAAGCAAGAATGTCTCAGAGCGAAACGGCCATACGTATGTCAGAAGAGTGAAGAAGCCATTCCAGTGCCCTTGAGATGCAACAACCAACAGAAACGAATCCCAGTTAATTTCAGTTTAATTTTCAGTTAATTACCGGTTTCCACATCATAATTCCGATTTGATTCCCTCTCATAGAAGGATAAAGGATAAAGTTCTTGGCGTTGATCAATTCCGTCTGAGGGATACGCCTCCGCACTCGACTTCCATTCAGAATCGTAGTAGCGTGATGAGTGCGTGCGTTGGCCAGCCGATGTACAAGTCAGTGCTTTTGTCCTCTCAGACGAGTATGGTACTAATTAACCGACCTCTGAAGGATGAAAGGCTTGGTTGGCTTAGGCGGATATTCCGGGATTTGAGCCCCTAAACGTGCGTGTGAGATAGTGCGTCACTTGCAACTATACCACCTCCGCCCTCCCCTCCGATTTTCTCTTACACCAAAGAAATTTGCAAAATTAGACCCTAAGAAACGCTCCCATTTTTACGCACCATCTATGGGTGATGACACTAAGGGTGACACATTGACACACAGCTACTCAATCGTTTTCACCATTCGGGATCAAAATAGTCCTAGGAGACCAATGAAAAAGCCTGAGGCGCAGTGCGCAGTGAGATCGCCGAATCCGACCGATTCAACAGCCTGTCTCTCAAGAACGGAAATCACAACATGTCTGTGCGCTATACTCTTAGTCTTGCTCATGCAGCACCGCACAAAGTACATCACTTGCCTTGATTCCCCCAGGTCCTTATATCCAGACGACCACAAAATCGCAACAAATTAGGGTAATTTTAGGTAACAGAGAGAAGAACAGAAGAGAAACAGCCCATTCTTTCTCTCGCCTTGTTCCGCGTCATTCCTAATCACGCCTGCTAACCACCCTTAAACTGTTCTCTCTTCTAAACCATTCACACCTGAACCACTAAGCAGAAATTTCTACAAATGAAAGGTCGTTCCAATGTTCCAATTCGTCCGGCATAAATTAATGCATTCAGCAAGCCACGCCCACCGGAAGGAGCCCATTTCTGGGGTGGAGGAGGGGAGAGGGGCTAGGGTTGGGCGACGATGGACACGCGCACTTTTCCTTCAAATACATCTGCATGGAATTAGCTGTGTTCGAATCGAATACGCACAGAAAATTTGTTTTTTTTTTTTGTTTCGACGAGTAGACACGGCCACCTATCCTACAATTTCGTCCAAAACTAGTCCGAACCGCCCGCTGGGACCAAATCAAGGTGAAATATTCGTACGCTGAAGCGACGATGTATCTAAATGCTACTCAAAGGTATTGACCACTGGATGGATCCGCTAAAGACTTCCCTACGAGTATGCAAACTCCAACCAAAGTTCCCGATATTTCCGCAAAATTGGGTGTTTTTCTTCGATGGTGCAAATCCGAATTTGGGTGATTCATTCATGGTAACATCGACGAACCGGTCGGATTTTCTCGTCGATGATGTTTTTTTGTTCTTTGATGACCATTTTCGATGATTATGGATGAATAAGCGAACTAATGACTTGATTTTCAGTCACGTGTGACACGTATTTCATACATGCATGACTGGTTCTTTAATGAAGAACTGGATGCTCGTTAGATGGTTATGGTCGGCTGACAGCCGCTACAGGACCATCAGATGGACAAAGCTGTTCTTTTGAGCATTTCTTTCAACGGCACGCTATCTTACAACTAGATGCCTGCATCGTAGGAACTTGAAATTTATGGATCTTGCTACAGTAATCTGGCTGTCGGTCTTGACTCAAATCTCTGGTTGCGATGCAACTCAGTCTTGAGATTACACATTTCCAGGTTTTGAATGTCCACCACTTTTTTTCAAGAAGCCGTAAAGGCATTGGGGCTTCCCGGATTCTCGGTGTGTCCTCATCTTACGTTGTTTGGATACTGTACCGCCATATCCTTGGACTGCAAAATCCGTTTGTGATGCTTGTCATGTGTTCGAACTGTCAGAGCTATTCCAATTGCCGATTTTCGTTTCAAAGTACTGCAAGCTACTGGTTGCTTCCGATCAGAACTGTCACGCACAGGCTTGTCTTGAATGTTGGCCACTGCTCCTCTAGGACTGCTCATTTTGAAATCCTCTTTTAGGGACTGCATTGTCCAGAGCCCTCAGGCGTTTGTTCGGGCATATGATGGGGGAGGAAGAGTGGTCAAGGTAGAAAGGGTGCCTACAATAAAAGAGAATGGGAAAAATACCGACGAATCGTCAAAATGGAGCCTCCCTCTTGTCGCTGATTTCGGGTGTTGGAGAACTGACGGAGGTGATTATCCTTCTTACACTGTAGCACTCTATAGCAGGGCTTCAGGAACTGAATACAGGAAGAGGTTTTAGAATATATTCCCCTTGCCCTCAGTTCACTTCTCGTTGGGAGGGTAAACCGAGGGCAAGGGAATTACGACGGCCCACACACTCCTATTTAGCCATCCGGTTTCAGGATTTTTTCGATTCTATACCTCAGTGAGCCTACTTTTTGGCCGAAAAGGTGCCTTTCCTGACTTGCTGAGATGTCTTGGAATTCACTATGCTATTAGGTTCTTATGAGATTTGTTCAACACATTCTTTCCGGTTTTTGCAGTTACCAGTTTTTTTACAGCACCCTCTGTGAATGTACTTTACAATACGCATGAGAAGTCTCGAATCTCGAAAAATAATTTGTGAAAAAGCCGATCTCAGTCCCCTCTCAGTCTCCATCTACGGTAACCATCGAGAAAAGTTGCTGTTTACAAAGTGCTCACCCACTAAACGCCCCATTTGCATGGAATCAGGTGCTCCGAATCTACCCAAGTGTTCTCTATCGAAAAAACGAGCTTCATCGAAGTGTTTTTAGGAGTAATGATGACTGTTCCGCTAATGGGTGTCCTATAATGGCATGAAAAACTCAATCCGAACCTCCGAAACGACCTTATATTCAAAGCACCAAAGGATGGTTTATCCAGCCTGGCTCAAGGGAAAAGTTACTATCTAGTGCTTCCTCTTTGTGGATGCAAAGCTTTGTACACTCAAAGACTGCGAGGTTGCTTTCAGCCAATGTGGGTGGAGCTTTCTATGGAATAGGCGTGGCTACGCATATGCAATAGTACCCTCGAACTCTAATAATGTTGGCGGAGGGTTCTGTAGTTGCTCGAGCGGAAATAAGCGCAAATTCAGTGTACTGGATGTTGTCGGGAATCTAGAACTTCCCAAAGAACTTATTAGACATTTCTGTCCTATTTGACAGGCAAATGCCTTTCCCAAGGGCATAGGAATCTCTGTCTGTACGGTCATTGCTTTACCCACCCTTCTGTGCAGTTTGGGCGACTGAGCTGGCCTCTGGGACCCGAACTCCTCACAACTTGATAAAGTTTACAAAATAATACATATCGCCAAAATAGGATGGCTGGATGTACAACTGTTCCTATTCTTACACCCTAACTGGTCCTGTGCCCTATGGCGTACAACGAGTTATAATTAGCAACGCCTACGAACGATTATCCGGGAGCTTGATTGGGACTGTCGCATAGTCTCTAAGATCCTTCATGCAATCCTCTCTTCATTGTAACAACTCGTCCACTTCTGGACGAGATTCCTTTCTTTCTAGAATCCTGTTTTCATCGAATTTCGATTTCGGTTGCCATAATTTTTTTCATTCGCAAATCCACAACTTGAGAGCATAAAGCCGTTCAAGACGCGCTCGCTCAAGCATCTCAAGAGTTATCTCTCAGGGTTTCAGTGGCCTGTAGCTCTGATTCCCTGTGTTCGATAACTTCAAGTTAAACGAGGTGGTGGGGATGACATTTGACTTTATGTAGAAGAATTGGTGGCATTCAAAAGTGCAAATCACCTAGTTATTGCAGCCTATTCCCGAACATTGTTACGAGTATCCGAACAGGTTTTCGACAATCATAGCTGTGGGAAAAAACCCTCTCCAGCAACTGTCGTCGTTATTCAGTTCGACAGACAAAGGTGAACCATAAAGGCGGAAAAATCAGCGAACTACCCTGTATCATTCATGTGCTGATGGGAGAAGCAGAATGAAAAGCAGGTCATTCCTGTTTCGATCGGGAGGAACGCATTGAAGGCTTCTGGATGAGCCGCGCATTTGTCATATATAATTATCTTTTTGCAGTAACTTTCGAAAACGGGAGGAATGGAGGGGTTTGGGAGCCATCCTAAGTTACAGCCTGGTAAAAAGTCGAAGTCCTACCGAAGATCCCTAAAGGGAGGGGAAAATTTTTTGGTTTTTTAGAACTGAATTAGATGGTAAAACTCGTTCAAACTGTGGGCGGGGTTGTCATGGGCACATAAGCTACAGGGCAGCCAATAAAGAGCGTCATTGTAGCTCATCATCACCCGATCATCCCCGGGTCACGAGCCCACTACCCTTGGGTGCCGGCCTACTCATGGCTTTCATCCCAAGGTATCTCTAGAGACTTCAAGGTCTTGTGAGGTCAAGTAGTAACGCCATGTTGAATAAATTTGAAAGCGAAATTTCGTCGAATAGAATTCCAAAGACTACAATGATGGCCATCGATTGGAGTACTCAAGACGCGCCACGTACTCAACTTCTTTAGAGCACTGCAGATGTTAACGAATCTTAGCTAACGCTGACAAAACCGGCTAGTCCCTGCATAATCCATGCATCTGTCGTAAAGGGCAGGTGAACTATTCGATAAGCCGAGGTGAATCCTGTCCTCCGAACATCGTATAGCCATCAGATATTAGCCGGATATTCCACTCCAATAATTCGCAGGGTTCTTACTCTCTCGTTCGTTCTCTATCGCCTCATTTGTTCACGGATTCAATCGGCCTAGAATGTTCATTCAACCTCGCCTCTCTGGTGGCCAAATCGTTCGGCACAAATCTCGACAGTTCTGCGTTGTCGTCATCGTCGCTCGATTATCGCCCCAAATGGTTCCATCTCGGAAACGTTGCTCTTTGAAATAGAACTATTCCTTCCGGAATTGCAGGAACCGTCTTTTTGATGTTTTTGTGATCTACTTTGATGGTAACATATAGTTTGTAGCTATAGTTAAGTTGAAATTTATTTTATTCGATGAAATTCCACTAACATTTTTCTTCCCAAAAAGGAGGCGGCGTTAAAAGTCTTTTGAAAGGTCAAAGTATCATTCGGGAGTTATTCGCTACGTGAAAACAGACCTCTTCGCCTGACTGAAACCATGCCACCCTGTTGCAAGGTAGTTCCAAGATTTTCAGTAGGATTTCAATTTGTTTTAGAAGTTTTTAAGTGTTCGGTATTCAGAACTTCAACTTTTTAGAAGTAAAAACATTGAAAATATAGATTCCATTTCTTACTTCAATAATTAGAAGTCTCAAGCAATTATAATTTCGGCAGTTCATAGTTCCGCGATTAGCTTACTGTGACAGATTTTTCGAGAATAATTTTCGTTTAATCCGTTGCTTTCACAAGAGAAGTTTCTGGCAATTAAAACTCCCAGCAGCTCCTGAGTCTACCTACGAATGTAGAGAATAGGTGAAGTAGAAGGCCGAGTATTCTGCAGGATAAGTTTGTGACGACATGATGGCCTCTCAAGTCCCTGACACTCAAAGGCTCAGTTCACAATGAAAATAGTTCCTGAGTTCCGCACCGATCACAAGGGACCCATGTAGGAAGTTCAAACGACTTGTCATGACCCATAGCTACAGTGAAAGGCAGTTCTGCAAAGTTCTGGCTCGATGTAGTCAGCTCTTTGCGCAAATGCAACGACTGAAATCTCGTCCGAACGCTCCTCATATGTTATCTTCGTCATGGTAATTTCATCCAAGCTCTGTTCCCCCTACTTTTAAGGAACCATCTTTTCGTCTGAATCAGTGAATCCTCTCGCTTTCTTCACTACCGATGGACTATTCCCAACGTATATGTTCTTCCGCTTGTCGAGTAAAAAGGGTAACCTCAAAATTATCGTGAACTGTGCCTTTAGGCTCGTCTCAACGGTGAAAACGCCTCTTCAATAAAGAGTGGGATGCATCCCGTGTAGGTAAGCCGGAAGGCCAAAATCAAAGAAGTATTAGCTTTCTAGTGATTGACTGTAACACCCGTCCCTCAGAAACTGGTCTCAGTTCAAAAGACATCATTTCTAATGGGTAAAAAGAAGACACTACAAAAGAATTTCCCAGTAAGAATGCCTAGTGGGAATTACAGAACACCTAGACTTAGCCATAACAAAGGTCGTTTGCTTAATGAGGAAAGTGTCGTCTTTCTACGTTTTTCTTATAGACTCATACACTTTAAGGGTTATTAGATTGCGCGCAGTCGTTTTGAAGGACGTAGTAATTTCGACTAAAATGCTTTATACGTCAAAAAAGGGCTACTAGCCTTTGTGTGGGAACGGGACTGCATCTTTGAGACCACCCTAACCCTTTGTGGCTACTCTAGTCACTACCCTCACCAAGCAACTCGCAAAGACGCCGACCCAGCTCCCGCAAATCAAGCGTGCGGTCGCGTAACGGTAAGCTTGAAGGTTCATTATTCCAACTGAATACCTTCCTTTCTCCATGTTTTGAACCTATCGCTCCCAGATCTTTTTAGGAGCTAATTCTTGTTGGAACTCTCCCAATCACATTAACGACTGCAGGTCAGTAAATTCCAATCAAGACCTACATTAACCTCCAGGAATGTTGGAATTCGTGGCGTCTGTAAAAGTAGGGTGATGCGATTGAACACTCAACATGGGATGGGTAATTCCCACTATCCATCGGATATGATTGGGTGCTGACCTGACCTTCTTCAACGATTCCATCGCTAAATGACATACTCATGAAATATACCCTTCATCACCCCATAAATCTCTAATTCCTATAAAGTAGGCTCGTCCTAAATCTCAATCTCGTCCTTCACTCACAATTGATGACCTAAGAAGTTCCCATGCTCGCATGTTACCGGCTTTCAAGAAAAACCACAATGACCTCATTGTTCATCCTATATTAATCTGAGTTCGGATCAATCTGCTAGAATCTGAGACAGTAGGTCCGCATCACCGCTACGCAACCGCTCGCGTCCCACATCATCTCGTTCTGGGTGTTTCCAACAAAAATTAGACTCTACATTATCCCACTGCTACTCTATGCGCTGTGCAGAATCACTCCACTGGCCTAGATAGGGAAAACCTCTGTTTGCCAGCCCAATATGATTGCGATGCGTTCGGTCGCGAACGTCTAAGCGTTCTTTGCACTTATAGAATAGGTTGATCAAGAAAAATATGAGAAATAAGCTATTCATTAAAGGTCAACCTGAAAAGTCTTCCTGAAAACTGTTCCAAATCAAATCGGTCTCAGTCCTTTTTGCGCCATGCATTCAATTCCCATCTAGATTTGCTAATTGTAAGATTTATGAATGCATGCATGATCCCTCCTACGGCTTGCGCTTGCTTTACACTCTTTATTTCTTACAAGAATCATTCTCATTTTTCTCCTCATGCCCATTACCCAATTTGTCCCATATTTGGGAAACTAATTTCTTACATTGAGACAGATACCACAGATACATATATATATACAGATATATAGAGATACAGATAGACTGTCTTATCACCATTCCTCTAATCCCAATACAGTGATGAGTTTCTGGTAAAGATGGAAACGATGATTCGTTTAGTGAAGAGCAAAAGTAATGGTTTTACTATTTTCTGATTATTTTTTGTAGCTGTGCTTTTATTTTACATGAATTTTTTAAATGTTTTGCGGAGGTGGTGGTGTAGTGACAGATGGCGCACTATCACACACGCATGGTCACGGGTTCGAATCCTAATTCGATATCCGCCCAAGCCTTACATCCCTACAGGTCGGTCAGTTAGTACCAAACTCATTTGGGAGCATTGAAGCCGTGATTTGGTTGGCTACCCCAAGTCATTGTATGGGCCTCATACCCACTACAATTTTGAAGTGAGGACGAATGCCGTGCGCATCCAAAAACGAGATTGATTGACGCCAAAGCCAAAGACTTCCTACTTTATCCACTATATCTTTTTTAATCTATTCCCATTTGTTGTTGTTTGTTTATTTGTTTGTTCGGTCTATACTCATTTCTATATACAATTACTAGTTTCGTTTAACTCCCAGAAAAATGAAAGCCCTTCAAGGATGTTTTAACCTTCTCAGACAATCCTTGGAACCGATTAGCTGGTTCCGTATGGTTGGCCCCGTAGAGGTTTGATCGATCACAACACAGTAGGTCCGGTTAAGACGCGCCGCTCGTCACTGTTTCAGCTCCGCCTTCAGCTATTCCGTCTCCGGTTCCTCTGAAGCCGATCCTTTCACTTTGATTACTTCTTCTCAATGTAACCAATGATTTTCAACAAAGCCATTACGTTGAGCTGGTCGTTTGCGTTGTCGTACAAACTCGTTTCTCGTCGATGACGATTTTTTTTTTGGCTACGTAGTGTTTTTTGTGGATTCGTCGCTGCAGCCTCTACATACGTAATTAATGCTCACTCGGAATCTCTTCGTCTTGGTCGCTAGGATTTTGCGTCAATTCTTGTCGCCAGTCTTGCCTTCCTTCTATGGATCGGCAGAGTTTTCGTTATTTCGTTTTCCGTATATGTTTTCAATACGAAACTCCATCAAAAGAGTGATGAAGACCTCGGTATTGTGTGCTAGCCTCCGGATACGCCGCACGTCCAGACCCATCAGAGAATTGCGATGGTATTTGGATGTGTATCCCTCCTTCGCAACGATTAGAGAGGATCAGCCACCGAACTAGTTAGCATTAGCATCCCACCAGGTAAACCCACTGGTCATGGTGCATTTGGGAATCTCTTCGGACTAGGTGGGAGTCAGTGCTCAAAAATGTCGCGACTGTGGCGGTGCAACCCTCTCGAATCCCTATAAATCGGCTATACTCTTCCTTAAAAACGTACTCGCATCTTGAAAAAAGACACATTGGAGAGTTCTTATCAGTGTTCCTGGAGTGTGCCATCCCTATAACATCCACGTGGTTTCGAGCAGAACTGAAACTCGCTTTAAGCCTTTACATTCGTTTCGGGAAGGTTAAGCTGGTAACTTCGACCTCTCTTCAAAATCTGGCCGTCTTCAGAAATGGGCCGATCTCATGAGATTTGAGCCATTCACTGCGTACGATATAACAACAATGCTTGTCCCTTTACTACCTACTCCCAACGATACTGTCTAGGCCAACCCAGATCTGTTGGGAAATCACAAGTTTCTCCTGTGTTCCAATAAATTAGCTAAGTTTAGCGGTCCTCCAAGAGTCCGCCACATAATTGTGTTCATCGTACGAGATCGCTTCGTTGTCGGCCGGTTTCGTTCGTAGTCCTCAGCTGTTCGAGTGACAGTCCTTTTTTTTCTTCATGACCCTTGTACACGAATTTACGTACGTTTAGTTGTGTGCGGATATTTACATTCAGAGCTGAGCAGTCGTAGTTTTCCCCACCATCGGGAACTGGAACACTTTCGCTACGTTCCCGAGCACTAACTGAAGTTCGAGAAGGTAAATTGATGATGAAAAGCTCAGACTTGCTCGTGCCATCTAGCTCTATCAAACAAAGGTTTTTTGCGACGATAGTGGATTCAGGAGCAGGGAATAATTAAGAGAGCTCCTGGTTTATCAATCACATCCACGAGATTTTTCACGTTAATCCATCCCGTCTGAGGGATGCGCCCCACATTCGGCTTCCACTGAGAATCGTAATGGCGTGTTGAGTGCGTTATGGCCTGTACAACGACTTGAGGTGACCAGCCGATGTAAACCGGTGCTTTTATCCTCCCAGACGAGTCTTAAACCAGTTAACCCCGGAGCGATGAAAGGCTTGGTTTGCCCTGGCCAGAATCGGTCCGGGATTCGAACCCGTGACCATGCGTGTGCGATAGTGTGCCATTTGCCACTACACTACCTCCGCCCACTCAGCGTTGAAGTTCAAAACAAGAATATATAAATATATTATATTATTCAGAACTTTGTAATACTTTATAAACAAGATTTCCGTACTTCTTAAATGGGTGATTCAATCAAAAAAGCTCAATGCCCATTTTTGGTAGTGTATGTCCTACTGGTTGCTTTCCGCTAAACCCTGGATGGCTTCGACCTAAAGTAGCAATCCGTCATCTTAGGAAGTTCCGTGCCCTTTCTTATCACTTTTATGGAGGATATAAGATCCGATGCGGAGAAATCCGGTCTTTTGATCAGTTTTCTTTTATTGCTTTCCAGAGAATCCAATGGAATTCTCTGCCTGGACACGCCTTTCTATTCTTTTTTGTTCGTTGGAAGATAGTTTATATCAGTCAGTTGGCCACTTATTTATCCACTTGTTTACTCTATGACTATGCATGAGTGAAGATCGGTAGAACAGAAACCTATGGTGAGACCTACTACCAGTTCGAATCGAAAACGTTTGCTTTCATCAACGAATTCAAGGAAACCGGTCTTGTCAAGTGGACAAATCTAAGGCAGTTGAAATACACTGAACTGAATCGTGAATTTTACAAGGCTTTCGAACTGTTTTGAAACTGTTATTCAATTACTTTAGACCTGTGAATAATGGTAATTAACTGATTGTTATCGATCACATGGAATGTCTTCATCACCTGGGATTAATTACCATTTTGATAGATCAAGATGTTCAAAAATGATCAGTAATAATGTCACTGGGTTGGGGAACCGTAGATATAAGTTCAGCAACAAGACTGCTTGTAACCAAATGAAAAACGCCTCCTCAAATTAGATACACCATCTTATTCATCTTAGCGGGGATGCTTATAGATTTTGACATGGTAATGGTTCCATTGGGTAAAAGGGTTATTTGCCTCTACAATTCTCCAACTTGTCGAAATCAACCGCTGTCTAAAATCTTCTTTGCATGCTTCGGAGGAATTTTATACCCTTCCGCCTAGAACACCTTAAGGGGGTTTCGCCAACCTTGTTCACGCTAACAGCACCTTTTCGGCTCCTACCAACGCTCCACCCAGGTTCACCAAGCCTTTGCATAACTAACAATTCGCTCTCATCGATAAATTGATTGCTGCTTCTGAGTAGCTAAAGAGAGTCCGTGTGATGAAGGACTTCTGGACACTGGCTCTCTTTGTGGAACTGCGTTAAGTTGATATTGTTGATGTTGCTGACTAAATCGGAGCTGGGCTTGTCTGAGAACTAGCTGGGATCTGGGAAGATCAAATATTATAGAAAAATGTTAGACCATTGAATGGTAGCATAGAAGCTGTTGAACCTTGCTACCTTAACATTTGTAGCAACCTTGCCTAGAGAGACTGGGCAACTTCCTTAACATCCATGCGGTCCAGTCTTCCGTGGGGTGACTAATTTATGGTAGTGTGGACGAGTTTTCGTGTGTTTTAACACACCACAAATGATCAGCAGCTTATCTGGAGGAAATTTATGACGGTACATTTTATCAGTGGCCATAAACTATGCATCTCTACGAGTGTGTTTATGGAGCCAGTTCCGATCGTCGTTCCTTTTACGCCACCGGTTGCTAGGATGTCAACGAGATTTCATCTCCCTACTGCTGCCATTGGACTAACCACTTCATTTCAAATGTCTCGAGATTATACTAACCTAAGTAGAGGAAGGGTACCATAGCTGACGTGTTGACTGTTCCTGAGCTCCCATTTACATTCAAGTGGCTTACTTAGTGTTTTGAAGAAGTCGCTTTTTCAGATTTTTTCTTGATTTACTTTATATTCGTCTCTCTCTTCCAGAACAGACATTCATCTGAATTTGATCAGATATCAATCCGGGGTTCAAAGCCGTAACCGTGCGTGAGAGATAGCGCTTCGTTCGCCACTACACCACCTCCGCTTGCGAAATTGTATTAATTATTACATCGAAATTGGATCTGGCCCGACTATTGTCTTCACTGGTTTCTCGGTAGGTATAGGTGTTAGTCCCTAACCTACTTATGAGTTATTCAGCCCGTGATTTGACTATCAGCCAAAGACACTAACTCACACTACCAAACGCTCATTTAAATAGTCTAGGATATTGAATGGGTACCAAATGCGTGGCGCACACCGATCGGAAGTGTTTGACACTTACGACTATCTACTATAGGCATACTTCCTTTTAGCCGAGATTTTTTTGTGATTGATGGCTGCCAAGACTGGTAACAGCTATACCGTTCGGAACTCGTACCCAAACGATTTCAACAGAGTAGATCAAATCAGAAACACGGCTCATTCGGCGAAACCAATCAATACTGATCTATTCTAGTCATGACGAATGCCTCGGAATCCGACAAGCTTGAAGGAAAACGGTGCTAAGAAAAGCTTGAACGTTTTAAAGGAAGCAGGTTATTCGTGATTTGAAGGACAGAAGGGACAAATTTCCAGGGGCTGTTTCAAGGTAGTCCACTTACTTTTGCTTGTCAAAGGGGATGCATCCAAATGTGACGACCAAAAGAAATCTCTTTTGTCCCTGAAGACTGTAGACGAATGGGCAGTGTGGCGAGCTCCGAAAAAGGTAATCAAAGGAGGACAGCTTCCACTAGCGCAAGGGAAGTCAATCAAGGCAACAAAGGGAGTAAAAATTATGGCAAACCAGCTTCTTCAGTTTATTCTTCCCCTCGTCATTCGAGCGGAGCACTAGGCCCATGCGAAAGAAATCAGGTTGAAAAGACTCAAAGAAAAGCCTTATTGTCTAGTCCCATGTATCTTTCATACTTCCACGTCTGCCAATCTGTTTTTTCTTGCACTCCCACCTGGCCCCAAATCTGACCATTGAATTCTTAAACGGAGGGCCAAATGTCTTCAACGTTGAAGTCACTTTCTGGACACTTTGGCCCACCCGACATCTCCTCTGTTATGCGCCTCATCAAGATGACTGATAACTGATAACGTCCTCAAGGTCATCCCTTTTGTTATCATCTTACCCGTACGATTCATCTCCGTGTCACTTGGCTGTTAGTATTCACCCACTCACTACTACAGGGTGCCTTATCACCTCATCTACCCGGCGTTGACTCCAGTGACTGTTACCTTTTCCGACTTACGAATTCAGTGGAAAACTCGCTTCCGTCTCCCTTACAAGCACTTCATAGCAGTCCCTTGCTGGACTTATAGGCCACCTACAGCAACCCTCAGTAATCCAAAAGTTGTTGCCGTCTCTGGGTCTCTTAATCCTTCCATGAAGGTCTGCAATACACATGATATGGCCCCATTGACCAACCTACCCAAGCTTTCACCGATAGAATAGACAAATTTTCTCTTAAAGCCTGTGTAGTAGTTATGTTCATTGGCTTGGATTGCCCAAAAAGTTTCTCCCATGCACTTTGAACTCAGGAGACAGTCGAAACGTTTCGGGCACTCAGATACTAATAGCCCGAGTGGTAGAGCGATTTTCGCAAAGCGTTTTTCCGCGTTTAGTCGGCCAAAGGACCGATGCGTTCCTCTTCTTATTGTATCCTTCACCATTCCACTTCCATGCGTTTGAGAAGATTCACTGCCTCTCACTCTCCCTCTCTCAGATCTCCGCATTGCTACGCATGGACTTCACTTTCTGATTCCACTTTGGTATTTTTGTAAAAAAAAAAACTATACTATTTAACTATTACTGTTTATGTTCGTCATGCAGAATAGCCAGACGTCAGTGCACATAATCTACACGAACTCAATCAGTTCCAGAAATTTAGGTGAGAAATAGGGGTAAGGCGCATCCTAGAGACATTGAATTTCGATACCTGGTTCATGTATATAAGTAATCAAATTACACTTTTTCAAAAACTACTTTCAATAAGTCATCAAAAACGTATCCCGAACCGGAAAGGGGCGAATTCCACGATGATCATACCCAAATGGACCAAGTGGCTAGGTCACTCCTCAGCAGCTAGTACCCATCCAGCGTGGTCAGGCCGCGGTCATCGCTCCTAGGTAAGCCTGCTATGAATATTCCACAGTCAATGAATAACCCGCTGTCTTGAGTTTCGTTTTCATATAAATGCCCATTTATGGCCAGATCCGGCTAAGGCTAACCCCTAAGAAAGTCTTAGCACCATTCAAATCTCGTAATAACGAGAAGGCCAATGATAGACCGGACGGCGACCAACATACAAGGCGATTGCCAGCGTGTTTTTCTAATGGCGAATTCATCCCGTACGGGAGTTTTTCAGCCGAACGCACACGATAACCCTGTCCGGTCGCCGCGCTCGATCGGAATAATCGTAGTGGTCAAGGAGATGTCAGAAGAACAACGGGACCTAACGCTTTCTAGCTCCTTCCACTGAAACTCGAGTATTCAGTCATTTACTGGTATCTTCTGGATCAAACACCTATCGTTTAGGTGATTTCGATCTCCAGACGGTCCAGTCAGTGCATGTTTTCCCCAATACAGAACTCTGAACTCATGGGAAACAGTGCCCCTTCCCCTTCCTCCCAATAAGGTCTTCCTTCATGATTCTTCAAGGGTAGAAGGTCAGATGGTATGATTTGGACCCGAGATGGGCGTGCGAGGATGCCCCGACTCTGCACAACAAGCCCACACCTCGGCGTAAGGCAGGGGCGGAATAAGGACCACGGACGCATCAGAATACACATCGCTTCCCACAACGTCAGGACACTATCGACGGACTCTTTCCTAGACATATACCTGCAACAGATAGAGAAGATCAAAGCCGACATCGTCGGTGTTTGCGAAACTAGGAGAGCACGAGCAGTCTCAGCGAAGTGGTCGAGCGGTGAGGAAATTCTGCTAGGAGAAGGAGCTGATAATGTGTCCAGAACAGGTGGAGTCGGTTTTATCGTGAAAGCGAAGATGGCCCCGTATGTTATTTCTTGCGATATTCAGTCCCCACGAGTTGCGGTTCTGAAGGTCAAGTTGCAAAAGCTGGGGGATCGAACGCTCAAAATTGTGCAAGTATATGCGCCCACTGCATCAGCAGAGGACGACGAACTTGAGCGTTTCTACGAGGAAATCGAGAGGGCTTTGAAGGTCAAATCGACGTACACTATTGTTCAAGGCGATTTTAACGCCGTAGTCGGCTCCCGATTGGACGGTGCGGAACACCTTCTAGGAAGGTACGGCGTAGGAGTAAGAAACGAAAGAGGAAACCGTCTAGTCGAGTTTGCAGAACAACACAAATTCTCGATAATGAACACCTTCTTCGAGAAAAAATCCAAGCGTCTTTGGACTTGGAGGAGCCCGGACACGAAAACTTTAAGACAGATTGATTATGTGCTTACCGATACACCGAGATTGTTCGCCGACGTCTCCATTATTGGGGAAAGTGTGATTGCGACCGGCTCCGATCACCGACTTCTGCGCTCGGTGATCCTCGGCGATGTCAGAAAAGAAAATCGAGTTCTACATTCGCAAAGAACACTCATACGACGTACTTTCAATGCCGACATATACGCAACGATGATTGCGTCGTCAGATCTACAGATGAAGTCTGGTAATAGCATCGATGCCGACTACGAAGATCTAGTGGAGAAAATAATGCAGGCCGTAAAGGTATCGAGCACAGCAACGGAACCAGCAAGGCGACGGCGTATAACTCCAGAAGCGGTGCAAATGATGAAGAAGAGAGCGCGCATGAAAGCCGAAGGACGAGTGCAAACCGCGGATTACAGGGAACTCTGCGAAGCGATAAGGAAAAAGATAAAAAGCGACTATGAAGGCTACAGACAAAAGAAACTCCGGGAAGCAGCTGAAAGAAGGGTTAGTCTGAAAGCCGTAGAAAGGGATATTTGCCTTAGGCACCACATTCCATCTGCTCTCAAGGACAATACAGGCCTCAGGACAACCAACCGCCTCCGGATGAACGAAATATGTACTAAGTTTTTTAACGACTTGTACTCTTCAAAGGCGGTCGTCGCAAGAGCCGTTCAAAACACTGCAGAAGAACCGATCCCAGATATCATGTGGGAAGAAGTGGAGCATGCAGTAAAACAGATTAAGGCGGGGAAAAGCCCGGGTTGCGACAACATACGCCCCGAGCACCTGAAAGCAGGTGGATTGCCTCTCTTTAAAGCGCTGGCCCAGCGCTTCAGCAGATACTGCCGTGAGAAGAGGATTCCGGCGGCATGGAAGAAATCACGGACGATACTGCTAATGAAAAAAGGCGATCCCGAGAGTTTGGACAACTACAGACCGATCACATTGCTGTCCCAAGTCTATAAGGCCTCTACCAGAATAATTCTGAATCGCTTAGTCGGAGACCTGGACATGGCCATGAGCCGAGAGCAAGCGGGATTTCGAAGTGGATACTCCACACTTGACCATCTCCACGTCGTACATCAGCTTACCGAAAAATGTGGAGAGTATCGGATTCCCTTATGCATCGCGTTTGTCGACTACAGGAAAGCATTCGACTCTGTCGAAACAAACGCGATGCTAAATGCGATGAGTAGATACGGTGTCAATTCGTGCTATGTCGACCTTCTCGAAGAGCTGAACAAAGGCTGTACTACTGAAATCAAGCTCTTCAACGATCCATGTCAAATAAAAATATGCAAGGGCGTTCGACAAGGCGACACGATTTCTCCGAAATTGTTTGCATTAACTTTGGAAGCCCTGTTCACTGATCTTGACTGGACCGTAGGCATTGAGATCGACGGAGAAAACCTAACCTATCTACTCTTTGCAGACGACTGCGTCGTTTTTGCACATGATGCATCAGAGCTCCAGGCGAAACTCGTGCAACTACAGACGAAATCGAGTGAAATCGGACTTGAAATGAACTTGTCCAAAACGAAGTGGATGCACAACCAATTCAGTCCTACAGCGACAGTCAAAATAAATGGCGAAACCATCGAAGAAGTGAACAGCTTTAAGTATCTCGGACACCAGCTCAGTTTCACAGAAGGCAGCAGTGGAGAGTACAGCAGACGCAGGAAGGCAGCTTGGTCTAGCTTCAACAAAATTTCAACGCTACTACTAGACGAAGACCTCCCGATGAAACTGAAAGCGTCCCTATTCCACTCGACTGTGATACCTGCGGTTTTGTATGGCGCAGAATGCTGGTCGTCTACGAAGGCAGACGAAGAGAAATTTGCTGTAATGCAAAGATCTATGGAACGCAGAATTTGCAAGGTGTCACTTCGTGAACATATCACAAACACAGAATTACGAAGACGAAGTGGCCTTGTTGATGTTGTCCAGGAAATGTATAAACGTAAACGAGAATGGGCCGGTCATGTGGCACGATTGAAAGACAACCGATGGACCTTCCGGCTAACGAATTGGGTCCCACTGGATCACAAGCGAGCGCCGGGAAGGCCTAAATTGAGATGGGCCGATCCTATGGTGAATATGCTCGGCCAACAATGGAAACGACGTGCGCAGGACCGGAATGGATGGCTCAAAGTCGACTTGCGTGAATGGAGAAGTTCGCGAGGACAAGTCGGATACAGGTGATACAGGTGATACAGAAGGTCAGAAACACTGCGGTGTTATTCACGACTGTGTCAGCCCTCTTTCAGCTGAAACGAAATGGTGCTTCATAATCGATGACTCAACTGTTGTTTCCCTGGGAACTCCCACAAGGGCACTCCCATAAATGAGTCAACATCTTTTGTATAGGAGCTCTCGCCCACGGGGTCTTCTCGCAGATGATGTTAGGTTTTTGAAATGTTTCTTTGTGTTCTTTCCTATTTTATTAGATTACCCACAGCAGAGCACACAATCTTCTAGCATTTTTTACGAGAGAATTCCCAGTCCCTGGAAAGGAGGACGGAAATAGGGAACTGTTCCATCTTCCGTATTTTATCTTCCTTTTCCAACTAAATCTAGAAAAATGTCTAGGCTAGATCAACTTTTCTTTTGTCAAGACAGCATTCCAGCATGTTAGTTTATGTTACCCATCTAATCATTCCGATTTATCTAGCAGTCAGAGTCCAGTTCATTGGTAGAAACCAAGAATTTTCAATTGAGTAGCTCTGGGGGTGGGCGGAAATGGTGTAGCGCTATGTGGCGCACTACATATCATAGAAGCATGGGCCAGGGTAGATACTCGCCCAGGCCAACCAAACATTTCATTCCGAGCGAGCCAGTTAGTTGGTAGCGGACTAGTGTAGAAATATAAAAGCACTGACTTTCACATCGGCTGTCCACCCTAAATCATTGTATGGGCCTTGCAACTCCATTATAGTCTCACCAGTCGGGCCGCCCAGCTAACGCCGGGCTTCCCTCCTTCTAATGGGTTCGCCCGGCTACGCCGGGCGCTCACCATGATGCGCAAATAACACTTCGGATTCTACTTTTTCTCTGAAAGCTGTACACCCTCACTATTAGTTCCAAATGTGAGCGATTTTTTCTGTAAGCCATCTTCGCTGTGTCCGAATAGAACATCGCATTATATCACAAAGGCGATTATTTAGAGAAAAAAGTATTCAGACACTTCATCGCGGCTGAGTCTACTATGTTAGCTACCATCAATGTTCCCAGCCAACTCCTTGTGCCTTCAAGCTTCAACGGTCTGGGTCCGAACCAACAGTATTTATTCACGCCCAGTCCTTTGGGGCGGAGTTTGGTCTTGCAACCTATCATCAGTGTTCCTATCCTGCCTCCTGTATTCCTACTAAGTTTGACCGCTCTAGGTCCATTTTGACATATCTCTATAAGGCCTGCACCCTTGAGGAGTTATGATTTTCCGCTCAAACCCCCCCCCCCCCCATTGTGGGCGGAGTCCGGTCCTGCCACCCACTATAAGTGTTTCCACCCTGCCGCCTGTATTCCTACCAAATTTGAACGCTCTAGGTCCAAGTTTAAGTTTTTCACACAAACCCCGCCCCTTGTGGGCGGAGTCCGGTCCTGCCACCCACCATAAGTGTTTTCACCCTGCCGCCTGTATTCCTACCAAATTTGAACGCTCTAGGTCCAAGTTTAAGTTTTTCACACAAACCCCGCCTCTTGTGGGCGGAGTCCGGTCCTGCCACCCACCATAAGTGTTTCCACCCTGCCGCCTGTATTCCTACCAAATCTGAACGCTCTAGGTCCAAGTTTACGTTTTTTCACACAAACCCCGCCCCTTGTAGGCGGAGTCCGGTCCTACCACCCACCATTAGTGTTCCCATCCTGCCCCCCTTACACCCACCAAGTTTGAACTCTCTAGGTCGACGGGAACCGGAGTTATGAATTTGCGCTCAAACATTTATTTCGCACAAACCCCGCCCCCTGTAGGCGGAGTCCGGCACCACCACCCACCATTAGTGTTCCCATCCTGTCCCCCTTACACATACCAAATTTAAAATCTCTAGGTCGACGGGAACCGGAGTTATGAATTTGCGCTCAAACATTTATTTCGCACAAACCCCGCCCCCTGTGGGCGGAGTCCGGCACTACCACTCACCATTAGTGTTCCCATCCTGGCCCCCTTACACCTACCAAATTTGAACTCTCTAGGTCGACGGGAACCGGAGTTATGAATTTCCGGTCAAACACACAGACACACACAGACAGACAGACAAACCAACAGACACACTTAGCGCGTTATATATAGTAGGATAGAAGTCGAATGCGAGGGTGCATTCCACAACGGGATTGATTACGCCTAAGGGCTTCAGATTTCACTTACTCTAGTACTTTGGAACCTGAAGAAAATTTAAGGTCTAAGGTTGGCTATTTCAGCCATATTTCTGGTTGAGTCTTCGATTCAGAGCACTTACACTTTTCCTGGAACGGGCTCAGCTGCCATTATCTGACATGTAACACAAAGTTAGATGAAAAACAAGAAAAGGAAAAGGACCCGGAGATTTCGCCATATCAAAGTACTTTGGGATAATCTACGGATAAGTAGTTCTGCAGAACTTGCAGAAAATAGAAAGCTACTCCATTACTTTACCATCCTTGCTAACATGCCACATCACTAAGATCTCCTACATAAGGGAGAACCTAGAAAACAATGTCTTCTCCGTTGATCACTTCCGTTTCGGGATGTTCCTATTCCTAAGGTTTTGTTCTGGTAGGGGTATGTGGCTCACACAATAAATTCCGGGTCAGCCGACATTCAAGTCGGTGTCTTTATCCTCCCAGGCCAGTCTGCTATGCTACTGATCAACCGAACACGGAGGGATGGGAGGTTTGTCGGCAGAGCCGTAGAGGATTCGACTTCCAGACCATGTGTGTGTGTGTGTGTGTGTGTGTGTGTGTGTGTGTGTGTGTGTGTGTGTGTGTGTGTGTGTGTGTGTGTGTGTGTGTGTGTGTGTGTGTGTGTGTGTGTGTGTGTGTGTGTGTGTGTGTGTGTGTGTGTGTGGTGTGTGTGTGTGTGTGTGTGTGTGTGTGTGTGTGTGTGTGTGTGTGGTGTGTGTGTGTGTGTGTGTGTGTGTGTGTGTGTGTGTGTGTGTGTGTGTGTGTGTGTGTGTGTGTGTGTGTGTGTGTGTGTGTGTGTGTGTGTGTGTGTGTGTGTGTGTGTGTGTGTGTGTGTGTGTGTGTGTGTGTGTGGTGTGTGTGTGTGTGTGTGTGTGTGTGTGTGTGTGTGGTGTGTGTGTGTGTGTGTGTGTGTGTGTGTGTGTGTGTGTGTGTGTGTGTGTGTGTGTGTGTGTGGTGTGTGTGTGTGTGTGTGTGTGTGTGTGTGTGTGTGTGTGTGTGTGTGTGTGTGTGTGTGTGTGTGTGTGTGTGTGTGTGTGTGTGTGTGTGTGTGGTGTGTGTGTGTGTGTGTGTGTGTGTGTGTGTGTGTGTGTGTGTGTGTGTGTGTGTGTGTGTGTGTGTGTGTGTGTGTGTGTGTGTGTGTGTGTGTGTGTGTGTGTGTGTGTGTGTGTGTGTGTGTGTGTGTGTGTGTGTGTGTGTGTGTGTGGTGTGTGTGTGTGTGTGTGTGTGTGTGTGTGTGTGTGTGTGTGTGTGTGTGTGTGTGTGTGTGTGTGTGTGTGTGTGTGTGTGTGTGTGTGTGTGTGTGTGTGTCACTTGGCACGAAGCCATCTGTACTGAAAGTCACCTACCTATGAAATAAAAGTTTTGCAATGCAGCAAAAAGGGTAATTTATTTGATGACTACCTACTGATGTGATCTTAATGTCATTTTGCTATCCTTGCAATGCACAACTGACTGAGTTGGGCTGAGCCCTGGACAATTACGATTCATATGAATAATCACAAACCGCCCCGTGGCGTTGTTAGACCCTTTCCTTGCCGTTTATACTATGCGTCAAAGTAAATTCGACCTGCCTTGTTTTGGACCATGCGATAAATAGAGCTATTCTGCTTTTCCAGATTCAACCTCCCTTTGTTTCAATACTTTCACTGTAACCCGCTTCTTCTTTCTAGGTGTCACCCTATTCGCTATGCGGCCTATCTGTCCACCCAACCGATAAATTTGTATTCGACCTTCCGGCATTCTATATTCTCTGATAGGATTTCCCTTCATTTCCCATAATCTTATTCCCACACTTATTCCATTCATTCCGCAACGATGACATCCTCAAACTGAATGATTTCGTGCTCACTCTGCTGCATACTATTGGTTATATCCAAACTATTAGGTAGACGGGCAGTAGGAACGATTTTGGGTAATCGACTTGCCGCACGCGGCTGTAGCGGACCATTCGCTCGCCGTTATTACAATTATAGCATTCGTCATACAGCTCAATCGATAAGTGGTCATTATTTTAGGCATGATTCTACTGCTATTTCCTTTGTTCCTGTATTTCTTACCTGCTGCTCCCTTCTGCTATACACTTTCGTGCGCGGCGTCCCTCTCGCCGCGGCGCGACAATTTCGTTCCTGTTGCACCACTCCCAAACTATTGTCTCTCCTCCTTTTTATTGCTACTTTCCACGTAGCTAGTTATTTCGTCGGATATTTCGCTTGCAAAAATTACCCCGATACCCCTATAGCAACGGTTACGGAAGCTTCCATGATGATGGAAAGCTGGTCTCATAGCTCTTGTTAGAAGCAAGACTTCCCAATTAGATATACCTCGCTGGCTAAGCTCAAAACAGCCGGCTGGCTTGAAATCTCCCTTATGAGAACAAGGGAATTTAAGCATTCTCATCCAGGGGGACGAAGACACCAACAATCATTACATGTACCTATTTGACCCCCCCCCCTCCCCCATAAGAGGACATGGCAAACCTTGAGCCAGAAAACTGGAGCTATAAAGATTGACTGGTGAAAGTGGGAGAAGTCGAATGGGAATCGAGCTAGTGTCTGTTGTGGATGTACGCATGATGATACGCTCTATCCACTACCTCACCTTACCCTGATCCGCCTTCAAGTTTCAGTTGTTGTTAGGTCTCCTTTCGGGATATGCCCAAGTTTCCGACTTCCTCTCAGCATTGTTATGACGTTTTGATGCGTAATTGGCCCGTAAGTTGATCCAGGGCGTCCAGAAAAGTGCTTTCACTGCTGCCAGTGAGATTGGTGTTGATTGTCCAAGCACAGAGTAGTAGAAGGCTTGACTGCGACGTATTTGAGGACTATATCTGATGAATCCGGAGCTTAGGCGGCTATCGACGCAGTCTTAATCGTTGATAGCGGCTTCCTGCTACTGACGCACCTCTGTCGTAGAGGTCTGGGATTTCTAGCAAATTAACCTTTCGTTCTGGCGTGCTGCTTCATATTCATAGCTAGCTTTTGCTTTATCGACAATTTTTTTTTCCATTCTCCAATGGATTGTATTTGGCCTTCAAGTCATAGCTCACAGAGAGAACACGATTAGCTAGTAATCCTTATCGGCATTGAACCATAGTTATAAGCTTAATAGACGTGACAAAGAGTCAAGCTGGCGCTAGAAGCGAAACAAAGCTTATCCATCATGAATGCTGCTTGCAATCAGAATATCATTAGATCAAATCCGATGGCTAAGTCAGAGAAACTAGTAGCCCGCAGAGCATCTCTCCTTCTTGCCGATTCCCTTTCATAATGATATCATTTGATCATCTCGATTATTGGTTATCAGTGACCAAGTCCCGTGGGAACGGCTTTCAACTTTCTTTGTTTCCGCTCGAACCGGACAGTCGTGACCCGACTGTCCGTCATCGCCGCAATGACACCTCTTGACATCGCCGAACGCCTCTTCCATTAGTCACATAATTATGTCCTATATGAGGCGATTAGCTGAACATTTTACGGTTTCCTTAACCAGTTCTCCGTAACCAAACACCTTCATCCTTTCCCCACCATAGCTGCATTGTCTCGCTGTTGGTCGAATTGTTGCTGTTGTTTTTGTTGTTATTGTTGTTGTCGTTGTGATATGGAGCGTTTCGGAACTATTCTGAGATTCTATGGAGGAGTAACTCTGATGAAACCCCGCTCAGGATGCTGTGCTGTCTAAATCTTATAGAAATTTCGAGACTTTCTGGGTTAACAATGTGTCTGCAAAGGACCATGTTGGGCTGTTGATGCCAATAGGTCTCAGGCTTATCATATACCCTTTTGTCGCTTCCACTCAAGAAAAAAGGAAGGAAAATTAAAATATGAAAGTTCTTTGCTCACGTGACTGAAAATTTTAGCACCGAATTCGAATTAATTGAAAATTTATATAACATAGATTTTGAATGGATTTTTTCTCGTTTGTTCAAAAGAATAGGCGGAGCTGGTGTCATGGCAAGTGATGCACTATTACAAACGCATGGTCAGGAATCCATTCATCCTTTCAGGGTCGGTTAATTGGTATCAGACTTATCTGAGAGGATAAACCGACTCTTAAATCGGCTGACGATCGCAAGCCATTGCATAGGCCACGTCACATTCGAACAGCCACTACGATTCTGAATGAAAGTCGAATGCGGGGCACATCCATTGGACGGGATTCATCAAGAGCCGAAGGCTTTATCTTCTACCTTAAACAGAGAATATCTGCCTAGATGAAAACTGAACTATGATTTTGCCCTCACGCAGCCACGCCTACTGCCACTGCGTCACTTTGCGTTCGAAAGCGTAATGAGTAGGAGCCACTTTGATCGTGTCCATTCCAAAAACAGATAGTGGATTGTGGGACAGACGGGGCCCCTCAAGCCCCAACTAACCATCAAATATTATTTTGTAGGATGTATTGTTTTGGAAGCGAAAATTTAGAAAGAAAAACTGAGTAAAAATAAGTAACAACAATAAAGTAATGAAATGGTTGATTCATAGCCAGTTATTAGTTAGGATTTTCGAATTCCCATTTCCAAAACATACGAATCCTCGAAAACACTCGAAAGATGCGACGTAAACAGTGACGACACATTATCGTACAGTGTGCTATTTTGAGGCAACCGTATTTGGCATAGTGCCAAACGTCATCTAAGCTGCTTACCGAACTACTTTCTCGTTGATTGTTCTGTCTGTGGGTGTTGACAGTGACAGTGACTATTTGCGGTGTCTTACGGATTAGTACACCATTTCACTGCGTCTTTCACTTTGTTTTGACTTGCTCGGTTCACTGGCCCGACCGACTGCACACATTTAGTTCTGCAGCAGCCAATCCTTTCTGTTGAAGAAATCTCTCTCAAATTTCAATCTCCCATAGCTCCGAGTGATGGAGACGATGTCTTTTGGCATTAATTGATCCCGTTTTGGAATGCGCCAGGCATTTCACTTAAATTCAGAACCATAGTGGCATTTTGAATGCGTATTTGGCCTTTACTTGCAGTGGCCTGTCGATATCAGAGCTTTGTCCTCCGGATGCCCAATTCACGACTCCGAAGGATGGAAGGCGTAGTTGGCTTGGGTGGTGGGTATCAAAGGGGATTCGATTCCCTGACCATATGCATGATAGTGCGCCACTAGGGACCAGACCACCTCCACCCATAGTGTATTTCTTACATAGGTACAATATTGAATGTATTCGTAATATTTGTGTGAATTTACATATTGTTTACATTTGAAGTCTTAGCTTTCTGTAGGCGCACACTGGACAGAATGGCTCCTCATTTCGCGAACTTCTTTAATGATTAGTTTCCGCCAATCCGGAATGTGCCAAGCATTTAAGTTCCGCTAGAAAACAAATCGTTACGATTGACCCCCTAGCCTGACCGACCGGCCTCAATCTTCAAAACAAACAGAAATGTAGGTGAACAACAAGAATTTTCGCCTTTTCGTAGTAATCACTCCACAACATATTGAACTATCGATGTCACCCAACAAAACTGTTCTATTTAAACGAGTAAATGGCTACAGTACAGGGTGGGGTCTTCTACTTTTCCATCTGAACAAGAAAAATTCATCTGGGGTGTGTATGGGCAAGTGGTGCGGCTGAAAAGCGCATGGTTCCGGTATCAACTCCTAGGCCTAGGTTCTTCCTTGCATGGTTAGTCGTTCCAGACAGAAATACCGTGTCTTAGACACTGTCCGCCCTGTTTCAGTCACCACATAGACAGGATTTGTTCTCCTGAGGAACTACCTCACTGAAAAGCGTTTGTTGCAAGGTGTAACCCAATAACTGGACGAATAAATAAAAAATTCTTTGAAAATGAGAGAAAAATTAATATCAATAAATAAATAAATAAATAAACCTTTTCTATTATACCTTATCGTCTAAGACCAACGGATCTATTTCAGCATTGGTGATAACGTTTTTCTGAGTCTAATGCGCTTTGTTATTTCCTTCCTTGCCAGGGGTTCTTTTTTCCCCAGGAGTCACCCCTTTCTAACACAACGTGGACCAGCTTCGTGGAAAAATGTTTTTATGTTTTTCCAAATCACTCTAACCTCATAATTAGCTTGTCGGCTTTCGCTTCTGCCTCTCTACCTCTTTGGCTTTTCGCCTGCCAATGAGACAAGGAAAATTTCCTCCCATTTGTGACTTTTAACTTCTACTCACTATTCTAAACAACAAATCTTCTGTCTGGCTCATTTTCCCTTAATTTTATTGCTTTTGAATTTCTCCCCGTAAAAAGATCGTTGATTTCTGTTTCATGCGCTCCAACTTTCCAATCTACTCTTGTCCTAAGTCCTTTCCCTTCTTTCCGCTTAATTCTTCTCACGGATCCACGTTTCCTGGAGGGGTAACACTTTATGGAACATTTCATTGTTCTTCGCCGTGGCTTAAAGCCAGCTGCTTGCTGCTGGTTACGGAAAGTCCTAGAAGAAAAAACGGCCGACAATCCTCTTATGGGCTTGAAAAACGCGATCTACACGGATACATAACAGTTGGCCTCATTCCATCAGTTTTCTGATTGCCACGAAAATGTCCTTTGTTTTCTTTTGGTTCACGTCCTTCCACAAATCTTCCGCCGTTCTTCTAGACTGCATTGTTCCTGATATTGCCTTCATATCAATCCCATCGTCCGTTTTTCCCTTGGATTACGTCCTTCAACCGGTCCTTTTGCCCTTAGGACTTCTTGCCGCTACAGTTCTTCCTTTACTGCAGACTCTGCGCTTTTTGTAGCCACCATATGACATCAACGAAAGGTTAAGAACTTCATCACGAGGAAGGCCTTCCTTTAATTACGGCGATAATCTAAAAGTAGCTGACGTAGATACCAGTTATCACAACTGCCGTAATGCCTTGACTCATGACTTCTTTCTTGCAAATTCTCTGATTAGGCCCTATCAGTGACGCTGAGCTGCCTCATCCCACCCTTTGAAAAACATGTATTGATCGCTTATTGATCTTGTGACTTCCTGATTCTCGGAAGCCCTCCGAGCGATCAATCAATAGTAATCGAACTTATTCAAATCGATCGATTGGTATCAATTGAACGTATCCGGATCCTCTATCGGTGAAGCCGGTAGTTGACGGACTGTTAGTGACTCACTCCCTCTAAACACTACCCCGTGTATGTTGACATTTGTATTCGAGTAGACGTTTTCTTCGTCGTTCCCCGTTGACGCACGTCGGTCGTCTGTGATGTTTGCGGACGATCGCTATGGCCTTTTGATGAACTGTGTGAAGCGGTCCTTGGTTACTTCCTAGAGAGCAATGTACATATACAAGATTTATTGTCAAAGAGCAGCTGACTAAGCATAAAGCCGCCAAGGTTGCTTTGCTGATTGATACAGTAGCCACGTAGACAGAAGGACCATACTCTTGAAAAGGTTCCACATAGGTAAGATCCACGTCGTCAGATCGTACCAAAATACCCAGAAAACAACTGCTTAACCTTCAATTGGTTCGAAATGGTAATTTGGAAAGTCCAGTGGTCAAAAGCGTCATCGTCGGCTTCCGCTGGAATATGATGTTAGATACTATAAACACACATGGCACGAACGGGTACCCACGACGACGAATGGCCCAAGAATGACAGCTGACGAAAATTTTCTCCTAGCGGTAGGTGTCTTCTAACCGGGCAATATACAGGGCAATACTTTTACCCTTACGGACGAGTCTGGTACCAATTAACCACGCCTGGAGAGATGTAATGTTTGGTCACCTTAGGCGGTCATCGATCCGGGATTTGAACCCTTGACCATGTATGCGTGATAGTGCGCCACTAGGCACTACACCAACTTCACGTCATCCATATCAGATATCCTATCATTATTTTTGCTGCCCAACAAAAACAAAATGGTTTCAAAAATGTTCTCGTATTTCTGAGGAAGGCCAAATGCACGGTGTATCCCGACAGTTTAAATCAGCTGTAATCTTAATATGGAGTAATCACCAGAGAG
This sequence comes from Haemonchus contortus, assembly GCA_000469685.2. NCBI lineage: Eukaryota > Metazoa > Nematoda > Chromadorea > Rhabditida > Trichostrongylidae > Haemonchus > Haemonchus contortus. The sequence continues at coordinate 35,551,038 of LS997564.1, forward strand.
CGTTATCACTCCTGCCGTTCTCATTTCTTACGTATAACCCAAACAGTAGTCCAACCTGATCGGTTTATCTCGGAACCGGAAATCGGAACGGAACCTGGAACATACTACATGGCACGATGCTCTTGCGCTCTTCTCATCCCGTAATCTTTCGCCTCCGGGGAACGAGTCATTCTTCGTCTTCGATACTTCCTCTTTCTCTTTTCCCCGTTCACGAGATGTTTGCAATTTGAGGTCGAACATGATCAGCGTAGTGATGTAAAGGCGAAGGGAGGCGTGTAGATTCGAGAGCCCGACCGACGACCGCACGTAACTCAAGTGGTCGCGGTTTCTTAGAGACCCGAGGCACCTCGTCACCTGTTGAAATCGTTGCATTCAACCCCTGAATACCGTCTTTTGCCCTTCAATGGAACGGGTTCTGAGGAGCTGTTTTTTACCGAATTAAGCCGCTAAATTCATAATGGGTCCTAATTTAGCTCGACTAATCATCATTATGTTCCTCCGGAAGCTTTGGAAAGTGGAGCTCAGCAGTACGAAGACCCAGGTGGTCTGAAAGATTCCGTTTACGCTCTCAGTATGTCCACTGCCTTTAGTTCGATCAATACTTCGAAAAGTTAACTGTGCGCGATTACTAAATCATCTAATCAACTATGTCTCATCCGAAAAAGTGTCGTCCCGCTGCAGAGATACCTTGGTTTCTCCAGTTCTCTAACCACCTGCTCGCCAAACAACCACTTTGCCCGCTGGTAAACTCTTAAGACTTACAGTTTTGCTATTTCATAGTCTCTGGAATTGATTTAGTGCTTTTGTTAGAGTTCATAGCACACACTGGCAAACCAGTCTTACTGAATACAGTACCCCTGAGTGATAATAAATGATGAACCCGTTTGCAAGGATAATGTCTTACAAAATTACCCGAGACATTTATCAAGAAAATAGGTCTACGGAGGTTTTTCTTATGTCTCGATCAAGGGTCAAGGACGTGTGGGGAGGTTTTAAGCCCCGTGTGCCGTTCTTCTTCGAGAACAATACATCACATTGTGATCGATTGACCTCATCCACTTTACTACGGAGCGCTATGGACGTCAATTCTTCTTTTGATCACCGTCATTGATGGGTTTTTTGCGGTCACATCCGTCTTCTACCATATTCTCTGATGACACAGTTATTCACCCTACCTGCTGCTTTGTTTACTTATTGACTTTATTACTCGTTTCTTTTCAAATGTGCACGAGTAATTAGAATCCATGTCTTCCATCTCTTGCCTGTCGATTAGCTCGTCTCAATCTCGCAGGAAGAGGAAAGGGGGGAGGGTTATGTCTCTATATGAACCTCGCCAAATTTATAGTAAGCTATGTGCGGACAAAAGGGATCATTATCAAGCCTAAGCTATCTAACTGGAATCCAGATGCAGGGCTCACTCCACATAGTACGTGTTCAAGCTTTGAAAGATCGATTTCCTTGCCGTTTGTTTATTGCCTCTCTGTTTGCGCCATGCACTCGGCCCCATTCGGAAAAGTAGATGATTTGAATGCTTCGGCTTGTGCAAAAGTGTACGTAAACTCTCCGTAGCAGTGCAATCTAATCAACTGGTTACTTTAGGATGAAAGGCTTATCGGACTGGGTGAGACATAATCCTCGTTCCCTATTTGGGGAAAGGGCGCCATTCGTCACTGATCCACCTTCCCCCTCTAGCCTTTTACCCTTTACTCGCTCATTTTACGACTTCCTATTCATTCATACAACTATCCATCCGTTTTGATCATTCGTTTACTTTCTAATTTGTTTGTTTACGTGTTTGTTAAAAGACCACTGAATATGCGGAGGTTCTTTGCTTGCTTATTTGTTTGTTTACGCGTTTCTAATAGCTAGCTTCCTTCTTGCCAACTTATTAAATATGTAGGTCCCTAGTACCTTCCTATTTTGCTACCGAATCGGTGCTCGAGTGACAAAACTATGAAAGAATATAAACCAGTTAATATTAAGAAGTATCATAATTATTGATTTTTTAATAAACTGGGTCTCTCCTTTCAGAAGGTTTCAAAAACTTGTGCCCCCTCCTTATAGGTCGGCACTTACGATTAGACGAGCTGTTTGTGCTGAGTGCTTCTTATGACCCACCACTGAACCCTGTTGAACGCTTCGCGCGACCGCGACGCACACGCCCAAGTTTCACTAGGGACGGGAACCGGCGAGATTATCCCGAATTTTTTCTATTTCACATAAAGTGATTCATATGGTTACAATAAGCTGCTTATGAACCGTTTTTACGTCCTCTAATGTTCAATAGCTCTTTATTATCACTGGCGTTTCCCAGTTATGTACTTTGTTTCGCTGCACCCCTTATAGTCAGTGAACGACCTCATAAATGCCTTTAAAGGCCCTGATAAGACGGAAACTCAGCTGAGTCGTCCGAATGTATTATTATGAGTGGCCGCGGCCCCGACCGTCGTCACAGCCGTTCTTTCTAAGCGGATCTCACCCATTGAATCAGATTTTTGGCTTTTAAACGCTGTTGGGCGTTGGACTTTACCAAATCGCCTGGTTGTTTATACCATTACGTCTATTCAGCGAAGCATTATCATGCTTCTTCTTGAGTTAATCTTTCATTGTTGATTGCGTCTTTTCACGGCCTGGCCCGAGTTTCAGCGTATTACCTCAATCTGCCCCTGATACAGCCCCCTATTTTTCAACAACTTCGGCTGTAGTTGACTGCGAATGCGACAGGGAAGGGAAATTTTTATAAAATGACTGTTCTTCCGTGTTTTGTTAACACAAACTTTCCTATCTTTTGAGATGCTCTATCCCGTCGAGGCTCCCGTATTACTTCATCTGACGCTAGGGTCTCTCACAGGGAGCTGGATCATGTCATGTAATTAAAATTGTCGTTATTTTCATGGTCCCCTCATAGGGGATCTTCATACTTCGACAGTAGCAGTAGACAGAACATGCGAAAAAGACCAGATACCTATCGATCGAAAAAGTCGAGATGAGGGATCGATCGATACGTATCTATTCTTTTTCGTGAACTCGACTCGACTTTCCTAGAACGCAGTGACAACGAAATCAACAAATCGATACGTACCTAATCCATTGCGGGAGACCATCGCAGGTAGTGAAAATCACTCCAAGAAACGATTTAATCCTTAGCGGTGGCTGACCCGAGGACTGAGCAACTGCCTTTGAAGGACGATATTTCGTACTTCCTTCAAAATCCGACTTGCCGACAAATAGGTTCTAATGGGTGCATTAGACATTGAAACCCACCTTGGTCCGAGATCGACCTTATGGGACCAACTGCAGCAGGTAGAACGATGGCAGATGAGGGGCCTTCAACCTGGTACAGCTCCGTGAATCAGAAAGACAGAATAGCTCAGACGGCAGGGGGTAGCTGGGTATCAGGAAAGAGGAAGACGCTCATTTAAGGGAAGCAGAGGCCGTGAAATCGATGTAGGTCAAATTGCAATCCTTCCAGATTCTTCCCAGTTTAACTCAAGAGAAGGATGTCTCCTGTGGACTTGGTCCCTTTCAACAACACCTTGGGCTAATATATTTCTCCATATTTTATACAATTCATACAAGTATGTGATGTAGACATTCACTCATTCCTTCTTTTCATTTCATTCACTTGATCAAGACGATCAGCCAATTCTGATCTACCCCAGTCGACTATGCGGTGGGCCTTTGTGAATCAATAATAAGCCCTCACCTTCGATGAAAACAAGGAAAACAGGCTCCGTAAAGATTTACCAAAGCTGGTATACCAGTAATCGGACCCAATTTTCGTTTATGGTCCCAGACACGTGCAGAGAAACTCTTTCATAGTTTTTTTTTTCCTTTCATATGTCTTACTATTATAGATAGGTAGCTGCTGGTTTGTATTACATTACTAACTTCAACTCCTTTCTGATAGAAAAAAACTTTTCTATAAAGGACAAGAAGGGTGATTTTCGCGAAAATGCGTCTAAAATTCAAAAAAAAATCAAGGCTGATAAGCTTGCTTGAATAATTTACCTTTAGACATTCAAAATTTAATCATTCGAGCAAAGTAGACAAAAATTATCTGGCATTCATTCGACTCAAGACTTCAACTTTGTTAAGAAGCTATGTAAAGCGTTCGGAGATAGTCAATGCATCGGGGATGTGCCATGCCCTCGACCCTCTGGAGTTTTATCGCCGAAAAATTTATTTCCGAAGAATCAAGAACTTTTTGGACAATTTGTTCGAAAAATAGCTTTGCTTCCATCCTAGTGCTGAGATTTCTCAATGATAATATTATCCTAAACTTCTTGCCATGCTGTAATACTCTAATTGTAGATACAGATGTAGATCGACCCGACTGATGTAAATCCGTCTCAAGAGAACGTAAAATGCACGGCGCACACTTCAAAAGTTGGATTCCTCAAAATGTTTCACTTCTCGTACCTACCTGATGAAGCGAGTCATAGGTAATAGAAACCATGACCACAGATTGCTCTCCCACGCTCTTGTTTGGGATAGTAAGACCACATGAATGTGCAAGCGCTAGCCTTCATGAACGCCGTGCACCCAATCGAATCGATGCTTTCTAGGTCCGCCAATGAAGTCAAGTTCATGACGCAACTATTCTACACTGATTGACTGCTTCCACATTATCCCTGTACCAGATTCGGACTTGACTTTTTCTCGTTATCGGCTTCGTACCCCATTTTAAACGACCATTGACGACCTTGAATTGATCTCAACTAAATTAGTTGGATAGCTGGACGTTCTTTGCACGCACTCCCCTTGAACCAGTTGCCTGAATTTTCGACGAAACGGTCAGGCAAACTGATTGGTCGTCGTTACGTGACTGATTCCCAGGTCACATCATCCCACTGTACAAATCGGGGGCCAAGTCACATGTGCCTTCTTCGTCATCGCTAACTGATGGTGTTCCGCTAGCAGTGGCCAATGCCATATAACTGAAAGTCGCCTGGAAAATTATTTTCTGCGACAGCAACTTCACTCACTTCTGCGGTAACCTGACGTCACAGGGTAAGACACCGTTTGATGTATTTATTTATTTATTATTTATATGTAGTGGCAGAAATAAAGTGGCCATAGGGCGTCGTTATTGCCATGATCCAGGGATTAGATCCTGGATCGACATCCGCCCAGGCCATCGGAGCTTTTTAAATTACTTTTGTAAGAAGAAATATCCTTGAAGTAGTCTTACTTTTTTAAAAGAGAACTTCACTTCATTGAAGGAAGGTATCACTCCTGCTACTGATGGCTCTAAATGTCTCTATTTTTATTCCCTTTCTGTAAGTCACTGTGAGGACCGAATAATTGAATTTCCAGAATTCTATAATGAAATTGGTTGCGTGGCTCAACCCGAGAAGACCGACCAATGCCACCAAACTCTTCTTATTTCGAAAATTAGATTATCCTGTGCCACCAAACCTCTTTTCGACACCCTTCCAGCTGCAAACTATCCCACATCAATTGGATCAGAGTGAATACTATTTTCCGTCTAGGTTTTCCAACTAGTAATAGAAAGTTACTGGCCGGCATGCTTTTATCAGTCTTCTATCTACCGGAAACCATACCTTGGAGCGAATTCGGTTGCAGAAGCACGAAAACTTTCTCTCGTGCTGGTAATCACTAGTAGTCAATCCCCTCAGTAATAGATCTAAGTTCTGGAAAACAAGATCGGACGATGAAACTCGAAGGTGCGAATCTTTCCTGAAAGCCTATGTCTTGGTTGAGAAACCGCCAAATCAGCGAGGAAATTCGACCAAAGATTGTTCCGGTAGTCGCTCAATCGCGTCAGTTTTACGACTAAAAATCACTGCGAACGGGAAGTTGGGTGAAATTTGTCTAATTGAAGACGGTACGGCCAGTGAGTGTACGGCGCCAACCGCTAGTTGGCTGCAAGCCAATAAATCAACAGGCCTGGCGGTGAGTAAACAAACAGGACTTGGCGTCTCTTCTTCATGAAAGGACTCAAGCAACTGACCATGTTAAGCTGGTGCTAATGATATCATCGCCACCATCGGCGGAGGCAACAAAGCCCAGATTCAATGAACCGGTTCGTCTATGGCGCCGGTTGGTGCCAATGACATCCAAAAACGCCTTCCTCGAAACAAACAGCTGGTCATTGTCGGAGATTTATTTCCAAGAGTCAATTGGCTAGAACATCCCTGATTCCCGTCCCATTACATGTCGCACCCTATTACATTAATGGAGTCGCTTCGATCATTCTGCTTGTAAGTCGTTCATTGTCATAGAACCTGCCCCTGACGGATTTATACCCTTTTCACGAGACCTTATTAGTGCTCCTCTTGTAGCTTGTACCTGTTGTCGGTTCTAGAAGAAATCCCACGTTGACTGGGTAAAGGCTTCCTAGTCTCAACCAGGGGGGAAGTGAGGATGACTGCACCTCAACGGAAGACCTAAACTGCACTGGGCACTAGATTCACTATATAAGGAAAAGTACACTTAGAGCTAAGGCTAGGCACCAAACTTCCACGGATGATCCTCCCATTTGTCTTTTCCATAACTCTTAAAGTCGAGTTTTCTTAACTCAACCAATCAATCCAGAGGCTTCAATTGAGATCGAAGGACAGCTTCTGCGGATCGTTGAATATGGCTGTGTCGTAAGAGTCAAAGTGAAACCGAGAAATAACCCCAATGTAACCCGTTAGGAAAGACAGAGGGCTAGGCCAGGTCCCGACAGCACATTCTTGATGACGATTTTGGTTTTCTATCATCTTGACGTACTGCTTCAGGCCTACCTAAGCCTTGCCAAGATTCCTCTTAGGATTTTATTATGTGAATCACCTCTGGGTCCGTTTTGTGTTTTGGTTTTTTCAGTGGTAAGTCAGTGTAATCGTCTGTGCCATGATCCCGAGTGATTGTGAGGTTAACTCCTAACCTGTCTCTACCTCGACTTTCTGATTTAGCACATAATTTCTGAGGACTTTTCTTCCGAAGAAATAGGGGAATTGAGGCGTCATCTCCTGCAATCGGACCTACTGTGGTCCCAAAGTGCAATCGCCTCAACTGTACTTCCACAAAAATTCTTCAAGTAATGATAAGCACGTGTCAGGAAGGCCGAATCACTCATAACCCTTGTCTTGAGTACTGATAACACCCCGTCCGTTCAACGGATGGCAACCTGCTTCCTTAGTCAGTTGATAACGATTTGCTTCATGTACCGATGAGTTCTTGCACTTAGCTGTCATCGAGCTGTGAAGCCTTCGATGAAACCATCAATCCGAATGGCTCTTTTGATTACCCGTTCAGATAGATTGCCACCTTTTTCATCATAATTTGATTCTCGGTCGATTGGACGATGACGATTGAGGCTTATTCAATGGTAACGAATGTAAGGCTTTGTTCCCATTGCAGTTTTTATGGTTCACTGTCAGGTTCAGCGCTGTTTTATTCTCTTCCGTGCTTTGTCCATAGGCAATGAACGGTGTTACAGCCTTGCCGCTTCACCAGTCGTAAATTCCTTGTATTGTTTGAACATTTCCTCCTTTCCCTCTCTTATCTTCAGTTTCTCCTTTGAATTCTCTTCGGAATGGTCTCTACCCTTTGACTTAACTGTTCCTTTATGCTGATATCAATCCCCTGATGAAGCGGAGAAGGTGGTGTAGTGTCACCTGGCCGGCCATCAGGCACAGCTTCCGGGGATCGAATCCCGGATGGACAACACCTCACATAAACCAAACTTTTCCCCTCCTGGAGTCCGTGAATTGGACGCGACTTATCTGATTGCGAGGAGATTAGAGGACTGACTTGTACATCGGTTGACCACCGCAAGTCATTGTATGAGCCGAATACTCTATCAAACACCACTAAGATTTTGAGAAAAGGTCGAATGCATGGGTGCATACCGAAGAACAGGCTGTTCAACGTTGGGAATCTTCCTTCCCTTCAGCCACTAAGTTCCAATCCTTTTATATGCTTTTTAATGTATTTGAACTACTTCCTAATCACAGTATTTCACTGATTTTCTCGGGATCTTCGCGAGAATCCACAGGTTGGTTTTACAGCATTCTGAGACCATACAGTATAGGCCTCGAGTTACTAGAAAATGAACACCGCATTCTGATGAGTTACAGCCCTTAGATTCCCAGAGAAAGTGGCCCAGTCAGTACAGAAAACTACCGTTCGCTCAATCTCCTGACTGTTTTGTCGTTTCTCACGATTCCACTGATGACGACAGCTGGCAGAAGATTTATAGGAGAAATGACTTCGGAGACAAAACATGAATCCTGCCAAAAAAAAGCTCAACGGCTGACAACTGAATCTAACCAAACCCGCCTTTGTTTCCATCTTTTCATGTGCCTTTTCTAGCAAACATTCAGTGGTGGTTATGTTGTTGATTTGTTTCCTTCCACGTATTCATAACAGCTATCGACCCCGATAGCCAACTTAGTCAAGTCAAGAAAGACAGTCAAGTAGTCGTACAAGTTCTTGGAAGATCAAAGACATGGCTGACCGGATTCATTCCCTGTCGGTTTACGCTGTGAGTTTGACTTTGAAGAAACGATCGACTGCGATTGCCACTTGTACAATGTTCTTCGGAGCTCAAGCAGTGTTTGTTACCAATCCTTCATACAACCCTGGTGCTACCTGGTACGACTGAATGTTTTGATTTACTCGAGTAGATTCAGTTTTCTTCGAAGGGTGCCGTGTTTTCGCGCTATGGTAAACTTCCTAAGGGATAAGTGATGTTGAAGTACCAAGCGGTTACACTAGACAACACTGAGAATCAAACACGGATGGAAATCTATCCGGGGCAATCGGCCCCCTATCCATCTCTTCGGTACCATCTATCTGGTACGGGGTTCCCGTGAGCTATCTAGCAAATCAAACACGCATTCAACCATTATATTCTGGACAGGAGACAAAAACATGGCGCATTCCAGAAGAGATTGACAGCTAAACCTTGTTCTTAGCCTTTCCGAGCTCTATCTTTTTTGGGGTTTGTTCATATTTCCCATATGGGAATGTCCACATAGTGGAAGCTCATCTGAAGGGCTAGGACCGCGTCTTGACTGGAACTGCAAACCCTTTTTGATAATTGAGTTAGGGAACTCGTCCCAATCTTGATTAATTCGCTTAGAACCAGAATTTTCCATTAAGTAAGCTTCGAGTTTTTCCCAACTGTTACACTCTAAAAGTAAACAGAATACATAACTGGTAATGCCAATTCCATCCCAATTCGAAGCCGATTATGGCGTCAGAAGAAATGGAAACTTGCTGAAATTGAAAACTTTTCGTTATAAATTAGTCATCGCCGATTCTTCCCGTGCCACTTGAAAATGTTTATGACGCCGATGCCGCGCTTTCTCTCTCGACTCGCCACTTGACTTCACTACCAAATCGTTGACAACCGGTAATAGGAGGGGCTACGCTTAATATTATAAAATTAAACCTGAGTTTGTTTGTCAGTGGCGTGCCCCGGAAGTGTGCCACCTCTCTTTTATTTACGTTGAAATGGCTGGAATTTCCGCTTCACAAAAGCTCACAAAAATTCGTTGAGAACTAGATTCTTACAGTAATTCTTCTTACAGTAATAATCATTCATACATCCTTACTGTACTGTTAGTCGCTACCAAACAAGACCTATCAATCGCTCAGTCAAAGTAGAAAAAACAATACGAGGTTACGGTAGGAACTTTGATCCAAACTGAATTTTTGTTCTTGGATTGCAAAACCAAAGCCTCTTCCACATCCAGTGAGGGAATTTTTTACTATAACCCCTAACAGCAACAGATTTTCCTTACAACCAACCTGTTCTGGTAATGCCGGTAAGGCGATTGGGCAAAACATATTGCTGGGTAACCCCTCTTGCTCCCCCCCCCCCCCCCCTCTTGCCCCTTCCTCCTGCTCCCTCCAACTTCTGCCCCTTCCTTCTGCTCGCTCCAACTTCCTTCTCCCCTTAAAAAGTGCTGATCTGCTTGGATTCAAAGTTTGAACTACATATTCGCGCGAAGAACCATTCAAACTCTCAAACTCGAAAGAAAAAATAATTTTAAATTTAAAATTAAAAGATTCAAAATTCAATAACTTCAACTTGACTGCTAGATTTCTTGCTCTAAGTTTAAGATGGATACGAAAGGCCTCTATTTGCTCTAGGAAATATACTCAAGCGGTCCTGTAAAGCTACCAGCTCAAGAGATACACCCCAACCATCACTACTCTACACTATCATTACCGAAGGGCTAAAGCCGCGTTGGCTACAGATAAGGGGAATAGGGTTTCATAAAGAAATCTCCCAACAAACCGGTGCTCTGGCCTGTAATTACAGCTATCCTATATTGCTTCCAGGGTTAGGAGGTTTTCAAAAACGGAATTACGTCAAGGATAGCTTGTCTCCAAGCAAGCAATGCCCGTAATACTTAATAATATGTCACGAAACCGGTTCAGTTCGTCTCCTTTCACATAAATTTGTGTTTGTCATTATAAAACTGCTGTACAACGCCGTTCCTGTGACTTTGTGAACAAATTGAGAACAGTCACTGTCCTCCTCTGCCTCACTAGGGCAACTTTATACAACTGAGTTCCTAGCCTTATCGATCTCTATCCCAAAGTCCACTTTCAAAACCTCTCTGCTTTGTTTGTTTACTTATTCGCCTAGCTTATTTACTACTTTTTTTCTGCAGTAAACTGAATTAGACGGACAACTCTTTGCCACATTCAGACACCTCTCTATGAGCCTCTCCTAAGACATCTGTCATGTTCCCATGTGGAATAATCCATTGCCCATTTGCCCATAGCGATGCAGGATCTTCAATGGGCAATTGGTATATCACATGGACACAAGGCAATGATTTGCAGGAACAGGCTCATACAACAGTTTCTGAATAGATTACATACGTTCTTGTACTATGCCATGGCTATAATACTTGATAGCTTAGAAAACCTTCACATAACGGATGCTTCCAATCAGAATTTTATGCAAGGGACCGACCGGTTTTCGAAGAAGCGGAAGCAAAATGTATCCGGGTTCCCACTTCTGTTTCTGCCCTTTTCCTCTTGGAACCAGCCCACAGCGTGAATATATATCCTTATCCCGAACCTTACTGCATAGTAGTCTTGGAAACTATCTCATTAAGTTGCCAAGTCAACCTATATATCATCACCATAGACCTTTTTATCTAATAATTTTTATGGGCGGAGGTGGTGTAGATACAAGGGTTGCATTATCACACTTGCATGGCCACGAGTTCAAATCCCGGATCAATATCCGCCTAGGCTAGCCAAGCCTTTCATCCCTTCGGGGTCGCTTAATCGGTACCTAACTCGTTTGGGAGGATAATGAGATAAGGATAAGGGAGGACAGGATAGGACAATGACTTGTACATCGGCTGGCCACCGTAAGTCATTGTATAGGCCACATACGCATTCAAACAGCCTCTACGATTCTGAATGGAAGTCGGATGCGGGGCGCACTCCTCAGACGGATTGGATCAACGCCTTATCCTTTATCCTTGTATACTGTAAACCTTCCACACTCTCGTGTACGAAGCAGACGTCTTCCCAACTTCAAGTCTTCACAGCCTGCTAGCGCTTTTTGCCTAGACTTACCACCTACCTCAACCAGCCTGCCAGAGAACAGTGGTGAACTTGTTCTTGATGACAAAAACACAACAACATTAACAGTAGATGTCCCCATTCTATGTGAACGTCTCGTCTTCTAACGCGATGGTCTCCCACAAGCATACATGCCAGCTAAGTAAAACATACTTTGCTCCCTCCTAGCTATATTAAAATTTCCTGTAGTGCTAATTTCACACGTACAGTCCGGGAATCGACTATCCAGGATCGGTATCCAATGGCTTCAATGTCCAGCCGAGCCCTTCTTCTCTCTTGATAGATCAGTTGGTCTACATCATTCTGTGAAAAAATAACCTCTTGACTTCTATGTCGGTTGGCCACGATAAGTGTCAGTCAAACACGAATTCAAATCATTACCACGATTCTGAACAGAAGTCAAAGACGGGGCGCATTCCAGGAAAGGGATTGATTAACGCCAAATGACTTTATCCTTTTCGACTTTGTTCTCAACAACCTACTTCTTCCAATTTCCAAGTTTTTCGGGCGACTCCGACCATTTTCCTCGAATTTTTACCATCCCCTTGACTGTCCTGCATTCTTCCTGACTCACTTTTATGGAAAAAATTCGAATATTCTAACGTTGCCAATTGTAATTTTTGATCTCAGCTCTCAAATTTACCATCCTATTCCAGATATTCAATGAATTAATGCTGAATATGCTCCAATTCTCTAATGGTCGTCATCGCCACTCACATCGACACAGCGTGCTCGACCTTGATAAATGTGGCTTTGGATCGAATTCATCCCTCCATAAAGGTAGGTGTAATCATCTGTATGCATGGAGACAAACGTATAGAAAACAGAAAAATCCAGGGAACCGATTACCATTGGCTAGTAATGACTAAGCTGGGGTAGAACTATGGGTGAGGTAAGGGACACAAGTTCGGCTGCTGTAACTTTCTTTTCTGGGTAAGACAATGGGCAGAGATTGGCCTGGGAAAGGATTCAAGAAAACCTGGGAGTAAATGCCAAGATGAGCAGTCATGTCTACTCATGGATGTTCGTTAAGTAGATGGCTCAACCACCTACTTCAAGAGCGACAGTAATCGAGAAAATCAAAACATAGACGGTGATCAATCCCACCTTGAGACAAGCACTTTAATAGACTCCGACTAGGAGGCTTGGGAATCCTTCTGAGTGCATCCTTTACTTCAATGAAAGGGAAAGGTCACCGAGCAACCGAGCATGCTCCGTCGCATGTACCTTCTCGTCGTTCTTATGTCAGAAGCCCTGACGGTTATGCTACGGACACTCAGAACTATGATAAATTTGCATCCGTCCACTACTCATAACAAAGATACCAATAAGCTGGTAAAGCATGAGAGTAGCTGCAACCGAGACAACTAGCACAGAATCGCGGTCTGCTTCCCGAGTGATAATATTAATCTTATTTCCTGGAATGAAGGTCTAGATGAATTCAAGTATCTAAGACTACTCCGCAGAGGATGGCGACATTTCTCCCGGGATTGTCATCACAAGCAGCAGTGGTTCCGCGGCGATTACCGTATCCATTCTACTGGAAATTCAAATCTTCCCGTTCATAGCGCGCGACAGCACGGGTGCGGCGAACGCGGCGGGGAGCAGGTACCGCATCCCTCATCAGACACTGTAGCAATCTCTGGTACTCAGATTATAAGTACTGCCTAAGCAATCACTGGTTGATTTCTTTGACGCCGCTAACTGGGAGCAACCCATAATGATATGGGTAAAACATGGAGTTGCCGCGAAATCGCTACTCAATCCTCGCTGGATATCTTGCCTCTATCTTACAAGGCCTAAAGAGCCTTCCCTCAGCTTCTTCAACACATTGCCAACTGAGACGATAACTAGCAGCTAACAGAACAAATCAGATCAAATTTCTTAGCTGACAACACTACTGAGTGGGTGTCTGACTGGTTACGAGATGGCTGCCTTCCAATTATGTTCCGATTCTCAACCAAAACCAAGCTGTTCACATTCTGCCATGAAAGTTGCTGGAACAGGGGTTAGCGCGATGGTTCCACTCAGGAATCATCGATAATTATGTACATAGCCAGTAATTATGTATATAGGTAAAAATACATTCATGAGTTCCCGTAAGATGTTTACCTAGCGATTCAGACGAGAGCACGTCAATGGCAAACAAACTCAGTTCTTCCGTGAAATCAAAAAAAATCGGGGGGCCAAATGGTTTTTCCACCTCGATTTTCTTTTGCTAGCCACGTCACATCACAGGCCAAGGGTCATTTCCATAATCTTCAGAATTTAAAAACGATCAGCTTAATAGGAAAGCCCAACGGATGCGTTTTTCAAAGCAAATAGGGATTGTCTTGGAAACGGCCTTAGCTTTCCGTTCTCATCAAAGGTGATGGATGAATAAAATGTGGGTAATCGGTGTTCCATTATGAATAGCAATTGATGGATGAAAAACGAAATGGTCATTATCCATCCTGCGTCTTCTGGGAACAGTAGTGGGAACGGACTCTCCCGGGGCTATGTCAGGCCGTAGTTACATGGCTCACGGAATCTTTACCCCCTTAACCCCACAAAAGCCGGTTGATTACTGGAGCAGAGGTAAAGATAAACAAATCCCTCTCCAAGATGTGCCATGTATTCGACTTCAACCTCTATCTGTTGCGAGCGGCTCAATACGGATTTCACCCTCACGATGATTACCAGTGAGCCATCCCGGTCTGCGACTTCCAAACTAGACGCTGACCCATTATCCGATTCAAAAGTGTTGAAAGACTTGGATTAAGGGAACGGATAGGGTGCCACGGACGGAGAAAGTTCAAGCTCCTGTCTATTACTGCATCATCCATGCTTGTAATTACCAGCTCTATGGCATACTTCCAATAGTAGCAAATTTCAGATTGAATTTTCAATTTTCGTAGTTTCAAAAAGTATTTGGGAAACTGGTTTTTTAATCATTTCAATTTATTTAGTTTTGATTTCAACTTTCATTCTACGAAATAATTGAAATTCTTCGCAATAGTAATAATCTCTATAATAATTTATAATTTTACATTATTTTTACAGCAATCATTTTTGTCGTGATGAAAGTTAATGTTTAGATTCGCCTCTCACCCATTACTCATCACTAAGCAGTATACCATCAAGCTCATCGCTCAGCCCCCATAGTGAGGACACTTCTTACAATTCTCGATGTCTTCGAAGTCTTAGAAGAAGTCGTATAAGGTGAGTGAGTTCCGTTCCAGGGAAAGGGGATTGATTAACGTTGATTGACTTACTTGAGGGTTGGACTTATGCCACATTATTGAATTTCCGCCTAACTACGCCGAGAAGAATATCCGACCCGCAACATGACTGACTAGAGCTGCATGACCTCTAAAGCTTTGCGAGCAACTGTGCCATCAACAAATTATTCCCAAAAGTTTGGAATGATAGGGTGCAACAGTCGTAGTGGAAGCTTCCCGATGTTCAAAACTGGCTGGTCACCTTATCGATAGGCAGTACACCAGTAATCTCAGTGTGACACAACCTGAATGGGAACTAACCCCCACGAAACATGGTACGAAATCGAGATGGTACTCGACAATCGGTGGTCCTAAGAAACAGATTACGCCGATTTCTTTCTGGGCGTTCTTGAGAGGGAAGGAATAGAGTCCTGGAGCCATTACATCACCAGTTTTGGTCGAAGCTTACTTGAACAAAATCTATTCTTCAGAATAACTCCTGAAGATGTCTACCAGCTGCGACGAGAGCTACAAGCCGACTACGCTACCCAGCGGACGGTTGCGGAGCGAAAACGATGTTTACGCGAGGCTTGTGCAACATTGATGGAATTGCGTAATGAACTAGTCGATGAAGAAAGGCGAAGTATGTAAGACGTTAATCAAGCGTTGAATTTTGTCCCCCTTCCGTAAACAATCCACCGCTTCTCTAAGTTATTCGCCCCAACTCTTAATCGAGCATTTCATGATGTTAGATAAAAAACAAGCCCTAAGGTTCCTGGAAACTAGTAGGAACGTCTTACTGCAACCATTGTTACTCTTGTCAAGCCTATACATCTTAGACAGCGTGAAGAAGGGTCCTAACACGATAAACGTGTCCTGCGCGTACACGATGACCTAGTTCCGACTAGCTGACGGCACTTCCTGACCACAGCTAGAACTCCTCCAATGATAGGACTATAATGGCCACGAAAACTCTCGAACCTTACCGTACGCTACCTCTGAAAGCAAAGCACCGAAAGACTCCACTTGTAATTAAGATTTGACGAATGCATGGGAATCCGCTAACCCTTGAACTCCACTTATCATTCATACATCAAATATTGATCGGGCTTGATAGCACCTCTTCTCTTATTGTTAGCACGGGGGGCGAGATCCAACAATGCATTCTTAATCAAAAATATCGCGGTACGTCCTTGTTGTTGAAAGTATTCTTGATTCAATGCGATAGATCGGTAACGTAAAACTTTGCTCATTGGCGACTCAAGCCACATCTTCAGTACCAACACAAAATCCATTCCATCCATCTCTAAGATTTTACTTCAGATGATCCAACGATGCCGTTTTTCGTCTTTGAGTACCAGGCATTTTTGTGTTGGATCTATTCGACAATACGGTTTTCTGATTTCACAAGCGAAATGGAACGACATTTTCGTGAAATGAAGGTAATTTCAAAGATTATTTCATGAAATCACACACATGGACCTACATATCCAAAAGCTCAATGCAGTTCCGCAGCAGGTCAAAGAAAGCTATAGACAAGGACATGTTAGCACTATCAACTCTACCTCCCATTCCTCCTAACTGAAATCTAAACAGAGTTCCAAGTCGGGAAGGAACTTTCACCGGTCCTAAAGAATGGATGAGGCTTTCACCAGGAGCAATCATCCTTGTCTCTCTACGTCTCTCGCCTGTGTAAGGGATTTGGCCAGAATCTCGCCCCTGAAAGCCAATATGCCAAAATCTGATCCGGCAGTTTTCTTCCCCACACCCTCTCATAAATACAGCTCAAAGTCCCATCAGCCTGTTCTCACGAAATTCCCCAAATCGCTAGCGCTGAACTCACCTTGATCGCCACCCTCAGCGTAGTAGGCATAAAAGCAAAAAACTGCCACGTTTTGACACCTATGATTTCAGGAGCACCACCGTACCCTTCTGTCAGCCCTGCCTCCACGTGGTGAGCCGTTCCTCTTGGCTGTTCTGCGATTTTCACAGATATGCGTTGAGTACGCGGCGCTGTGTGACGAAGAAGCGTTGCAGTGGTGTCGCCTGGCCTACGCAAGAAGTAAGTCGCACTCACTTTCACATCATACATCTTAAGCTCACTCCCTATACAAAGTGGGGATTCGTCCCAAACTGCTCTATGGAACTGCTGTTCTTCTACTAACCCCTAACCACCCTCTCTTCTTTAACAGAAGTTGAACGTGAGAAGAACTGGTTGGCTCTGAGATATCGGATCGTTGGCTACCGATTAGCCCAGAAGCCAATCAGTTCTTTTCACGAATCATCCATTTTTAAGAAGCTCAAGGATCACCCACATGGCGAAGTGGCAACACTATCAGGCTTGGACTGTGGGACTTCGCCTGCTGTAACGGACCCGTAAATCGGACCTCAAGACACTAGGGCATTCATAGAAGAACCACCGAACGAGCCACATAGCAAGGGGAGATCCCCAGAGTCTATGAATATCGATTTCCGTTACCGCATGGGGCCACAATCAAAACTGTACTAATAAAAACGTGAGAAAAAAAAGAGCGCTGAAAAAACGGCACCAACAGGAGCTACTCTGCATTTAATCAAGCACCCCCTTAAGCTCAACACAGCATTCGCAAAGCTTCTGTTGTAGCAGTGGCTAATATTTCTCACAGAAGCAATCAAATAGTGCAATCAATCAAATAGCATTCAATATGGCCGAGCTTTACAGAATTTGACATAAATCTAAGTTTATTACCAGACCTCCCCCGGAAGAAGTCGTCGTCGACAAATACTACCCGAAGTGCATCTTCGCTCAGCTCTTCATCTTCATCCTCAGATGTCGATGAAGTCCTAGCCAGGTATTGCCTTGGACTTTATTTTAAATCTGTCTGTCTAACAAATCCAAAAAAAAACGGTGAAAAGAAGTAAGAATTCCTAAAGGAGAGACTAATGAGCGTGCAGGATAACTACGATTCCCCTTACCAGTATCACACTTATATTTTGA
Organism: Haemonchus contortus; assembly: GCA_000469685.2. NCBI lineage: Eukaryota > Metazoa > Nematoda > Chromadorea > Rhabditida > Trichostrongylidae > Haemonchus > Haemonchus contortus. The sequence continues at coordinate 35,568,786 of LS997564.1, forward strand.
GCTTCACCCTTTTCTTAAGCCCGAGCGTTCCGGAGCACTCTAGGAGACTTGTTAACGCAAAGGCGGAGATCAGGCAATGAGAGCACTGCCATTCAATTTTTCCACGCCTTGGCGGCAAAGGAGAGTTTTCAGACACGTTTGACAATTGTAACATATACAGAACATTATTTCATACATACAGTATGTTCAAAAAGAACTAAAACATCCAACAATATGAAGAAGGTTCTGCAACGATAATTTCTTTCAATAAGAAGTTTGAAATTCTGAAGCATATAGTAAATGTTTCAGACGAGACTCAGAACGTATTGCCGCAATGCTACAAGATCTACGAAGTAATATATCCGAGATCGAACTCGGAATGGCACTGAGCATTGGTGACAGTACCGGCGAAAAACTGGTATATTGAACATTAACGTAGAATTATATGGTGCTAATCGATTTCTAGAATGTTTTATGTGTAAAATGTACAGAATGTAGTGCTCATTATTCGACTTGTTGCCCCTGCGATCGGGTTCTTTTTTTGTTGTCAGAATATTTATTGCCGAATAAACAAAATAAACAGTGGACAATTAACTATTGTTGTAAGTAACTGAACGAACTGAAATTATACATATATAAAAAAACGACGGCATAATATTCAGCCAAATATTCATAGATTTCAATCTTGTGGCGATTAGAACATATAGAATAACGATCAATTAACGTCCTTTTTCTCGAAAAAAAAAAGCTGTCATGGCGTACCCCCGGGGCTCACTCCTTTTCCCCTCCCAAATGAGTTTTTCCATCGTTTCTTACAATCCTTGAGAGGAAGGGTACTGCTCAATGACTTATCCCAAAAGGTAGCGTAATGCAAAGGGTGTAAGGATTGTAGAGTACCTCCAATCACCAGCCCCATACACCAGGCAAGAGCATAAGGAACTGAGATAGCAGAGCAACAGCCTTGCTCATTCTAAGTGAGAATCTAGAATGGAGCAAAACTATGAAAACACTTTGAGCTCAAACATAAAGTTTGGTCCCAATAATGAATCAGCTCAACATCATGAATAATCCGAGGTGATAGTGGACGCGAACGAGACATTACAATCGAAACGAAGCCATCAGATAGCGGAGCGATGAAAATACCAACAATCATGGACAATTAAACTTTTCCTTATGCTCTTCCATTTCTGGAAGGTAGGACTCAATCGAGTTCATTCATTATCCTCAACGATCAAAAACGATTCCGGAGATGATAAAAAGGGTGCGGTCAATGATTTATTTGGTCCCTTTCCTACTTTTCCAATGATCGGATGGCAATGGTAGGATCACAGGGCGCCTGATTGGGCTGACCAACACTTCCATCGTGAGATCGGATCAACTGCTCAACGGAGAAATCTACGAATCCCACTTAGGAAGTATCGACTTATGAAAATTTTGCTGACAAATATTGTTCTACCTAATCTAGTCTCTCACGTTGACATAAAAAGCCTTCAGATTCATATATGATCGTTTGAAAATAAATTTCAACATGCCCATGTCTCAGGCTTTGCCTTAGACAAGAAAAAATGCCAAAAACGAATTCGGTCTAGGTGGCCCTATTTTCAAACGTTCACCTTGAATCACGCGTCAATCGATAAATGGCTGGCTTGGCCCTGTACATAGAAAAGAATAGAGTATCTCAAGGATATAATTCAATCAAAATAGCGACTTTCAAAAAAATCACTCACTTAATACAGATTCCTAGCGAGGTTATGAGATAACATAGAAGCATGCAAAAACAAATGCCTCAAGGTACGTACCACCAGACCGTAACTTTTCATTGATGAAATCCAAGCCCTAGGCCTCGTCCCATGTGTGTGGCTTCACGTGCAATCTCGTACTGTCGATCCAAATCACGCATCATCTTTTTCTGCTTTTCACTTTCCTCCTTGAGGCGATTGCTATCTTCCTATAAAAGCAAGAGCAGTCAACACGTGCCTACGATCCGCGCCAATCTATTAAAAAAATGCCCACAAAAGAGAGTTTGAAAAAATTCGAATAACGTTGCAACTAACCTTTGCTGGATCCACTGCCGGCACATTCTTGATACCCATCAGTTTCAAAAATTTGTTAGCTTGGTCACCAGCAACACCACTGGCTGTGATCGCGCTTGACCACAAGCCAACATTCTTGTCTTGACTGGGTGCTGTCGAGGCAGCAGCTGCACCGCTTCCTTCACCAGCTTCGGCAGGTCCCTTGACCAGAGAGGTGTAATCTTAAACTTGAATAATCGAACCCATTGTTAGTTTACTCACTTCTTTATTGGTTCCTGACTTTGACCATAACAGTTTTCGTTGTTTGGCAACCTCTACCGCACTAGGACGAATATCCCATGTCGTATGTCTGTCTTCTCTGCAAGAAGAGAGTTTGCAATGAAAGAATAAGTCAAATCGGAAATCGTACCTGTCCTTGTTCCTATTCTTTCCCCTCCATTTATCGTCTCTGTCATCGTTACGGTCTCGCCCGCCAAAGCGATATCCACCTTCGTTGCCGCCTCGACCGCCACGTCTCATACCGCCATCACGATCTCGTCTATCGTCTTTCTAAAAGCCAGCATCGGCGACGTGGTCCGACGTAGCTGCATCCACCAATGATGCAGCTGAGACCAAACCATAATATTAGTTTTCTAGAAGTGTACCGCTTGCGCCGCAAGCCAAAACTGGTAATATTAGTGACGAAGAGAATAAAAATAATATTATGGGAGGAACCGAGATTACCCAGCCAGTTAGAAGAAGCCAGGTATTCAAATGGATATTATTCTTGACGAAGAAACATACATGTATGAGAACTTACTAATGAGCTTACTTGCAAAATCAACCGAACCTTCCAATAAAAGCAATACAATGAGGGCAGCTTAGCTGCATTACATGAATAATGAGCGTGGTAGAAAACGGAGATTTCACTGAGAAAAACCTCTTGGACATTACAAATCCAGTTATCGCTATAGCCTAAGGCTTGCTCATTGTAATATGAGCCGACCAAACTCCGGTGACGATGAAAATTGCTACCGCCAACCAGAAAGTATATTTCTGTGAAGAAAGTGCACCCTGTCATGGTAAGATACGGTATTAACGCTTAAGCCATGGTGTGATCAACACGGAGAGATGGCCAGAAAAATTCTATCGCGGGGAATGTGAAGGAGTTTGATCATTCAATTCTTACTGTTTAATTATTGGATGGCTTCAAAAAAGTTGACTATTTGGATCCAAAAGTACAAACGAAAAAAAATTTCAAACAACTCTGAAAATTGGTACCCTCTGAAATCGATCCCTCTCATCCCAACTTCGACGGTCGTCGCGTCGTCTATTATCGTCACGATTCCATCCACTTCGACCTCCTCGATGACTGTCACGATCAGATCTTCCACTTTCATGATCATCTCTACGTGGTCTTCTGAACAAGTTTTTTCATTCAAAAAGCAATAAAATTCATTTATATATATATCCATTTATATATTCATTTTATTTATAAATCTATATATAAAGATTCATCATCTCCAATCTCAAGCGTAGTTAGTTGAAATAGCTGAATTTTTAGAAAATATCAACATCTGCTAAAAATTTTCCCCCCAATAAGTTGGAGGTGATAATCTCCTATTGCAATGTAACCGCCCAATTATCAATCAATTCAACATTTATTCACTGTGATATTCCTAGAAGGCGAGTATTTCCCTAATAACCAAGGTATTAATCTCCTAAAATCAACAAACAAGAAGAAGAAAAAAGAAACTTTCTATAACACTCACTTGCCCGACCCTTCACGATCATCACTGCTTGGATATTTCTTTGGTCGTCGAACATCGTCACTATCGTTGTATTTCTTCGATCGTCGACTATCATCAGATCTGTCGTCATCCTTCCTCGATCTTTCTGAGCGGTCCTCACGAGACCTTTCTGAGCGTTCTTCACGACGTTCACGACGATCATCATCTTTACGCTTATCTTTCTTTTCCTCTTTTCGATCTTTACGGTCATCAGGTTTCTTGCTGTCCTTCTTTTCAACAACCGCGCATTCTGGCTTTTCTTTTTTCTTTTCCTTTTCCTCAGACGTGTCCAGTTCTTCCGGGCATTCCACAGATTCCTTTGAATTCATTGCTGGTGCTGAGTCATTACTTTCTGTGCCTGATATGTCCATATCGGCTTCTCCTTTGCCCTCGTCGTCCGACGACTCGAACTTGGTCTGCAATTATTCAGTTAGCTTATATAAGTAATCTCTCCAAGGCTCCCATACGGAAACTCAATCAAATCGAGTCTAAGATTTGATCGAAAAGGGCATTCTAGATAGAATTTTTGCGAAATATCCCAAAATTAAACATACTCATTGAGAACGGGAGAGAAGTTTTTTCAAGAGTTCAGTTTTCGCTGTAATTCAATCATCGTTATATCTAACAATGATCAGCTTGTTCGTTTTCACGACATTTGTATTTTGAGAAAACGGTTTAAGCCTCGTGAGATTATCTGCCAACTGAGGTGGAAAATTCCGTAATTTGAAAAGCCAAACCAAGGCTAAAAATGTGTCCTTCAGAGAATCTCTGAATGAAATTGATAAGATGGACTTGGGAGCAGGGTACTATTCCACAATTACAACCCCAAAAACTCAAAATTTTGATTTTCTATGAAACTTCGTCTATAGGGGTAATCCGATGCCCTGATAACGAATATGACCTTCATTTTTGGCGCTGGCGCCATTTGGCGCCAAGGGTGTTTTCGCCGAATTTGCTGAAAACTTGCGTTCAAGGGGTTATTTAAGGTCCTGATAACGAATATAACATCAATTTCTGTGTCCTCAAACAACGAATGAAACTTTTATTGAGCCACATCGCCTCCCCCACAACCTGTATGTCTTGTCGTCGCGCCAAATAGCCTCAGCGCGTAAAATGGATGGTATATTCGTTATCAGGACCTCAAATAACCCCTAAACGCAAGTTTTCAGCAAATTTGGTGAAAACACCCTTGGCGCCAAATTGGCGCCAGCGCCAAAAGTGAAGGTCATATTCGTTATCAGGGCATCGGATTACCCCTATAGACGAAGTTTCATCGAAAATCAAAATTTTGAGTTTTTGGGGTTGTAATAGTGGAAATAGTACCGGGAGCAGGCTTAACTGAATATCTACGCGTACTTTCTTGTTTGTTTACACAATTTAGGAGCAAATATTTCCTTTTTAGCAATCTTCAAAGGTTTCAAAAATTATACTAATACAAAAATGTCTCACAGGAAAGGCTTACTAATTCTCTTCAATTTCCTTGAAAGTATGTCGCCACCCAAAGAGTAAATTGAGGAGCTAACGGGTTTTCATCTCTTCTTTTTACTATTAGAAGTGACGGGACCTTACACAACGTTACTACTATTGACTTACTGACATGATGCGAAAGAAATCCAAATCAAGCTCAATTCTGCGAATGGCACACATTTCCAAACCTTTTGCATTCTTTTTTGATCTTTAAAAAATTTCATCACAAAAGATTGACGCATTGGAAACTGCAAAAAGAGTGTAACTCTCAAAAACTTGCATCATGCAATTTTCACGGTGCACCAACCCAGCAAATTCTTTCATACCTATTTGGTCAAACTAACCACTAGCCGTCCGTCCTTTGTTCCTAGTTCTCGTAAGAAGGACCTAAGCAGAAGATCAATCTTCAAATCCTCACAAACACAAGGAATAACAAGTAATCCGTCATATTAACCACCACCACCCCAAACCCAACGTAATATTTCGGCTCACTACCGATGCCCGAACCCCGAATAAGACGCACGCACGAGAAAATCGATTTCAAGCTTGGTGGTGGTTCGACCTGACAGTGGATTGACGGGCTTTGGGCAATTTAGATGATAGCGACAATAAATAACAAAATAAAATAAATAAACTCACATGTACCATCGGACTAAAAGAGCTGTGTTCGCAGGTTTGCAAGGTTTTTATCTAAACGCGTCGCATTATCATACAAGCAACGGCATCCTAAATAGAGCGCGAAATTTTCCAAAGTCACGTAAACACGGAACTACCGTTTTAGTAATAATCAACGACGTCAGAACGTGATAATTTATTCAAATGAAGACTTATCCACAAAAACATCTTGGAAGGGAAACTGACGTGACACAGATAAAATCAACGCAAAATCGATGCATCTCCGAAATCCTACCAACACTAGTCGTAAAGTCGTATTGCAGAGAGTGTTCTGTCGTAGAATGGGATGTGCGGTCCGCGACTAACGCGCGATTAAACAAGCCACTTTACGACTAATAAAAATAAAAAAGTCACTAATGGTCACAGGCACATGCAATGAATAAATTCTCGTTCCTATTGATATACGGGTAAGGCGGAGGCAGGGAGCTATCAAATGACAAATGGACCTGTGGTGTGAATAAAATGAAACCGAATGGAGCCCGTAGCCTCATTCACCTTTCCTATGTGGTATACTGTAAGATTTACCGGCACCGGTGACTCCATTCAGGACCACGTCTCACTTCATTGACAACAGCACGTCTTCTACGATAGCAGGGAAATACGTGAAGGGGACACCTACCACCTCCAGAGATTACTCGACAAATAAAAAATCTGCTAAACAAATTGCAAAAAATGCAAATTAAGATGAAAAGAGAAAACACGAGCCGGAATGAATTAAACTACAAACTGCAAAAAAAAACTACAACAAAGCAACAGTGATGAAAGCGGCTATTCGTTGAAGAACGGATTATCATTGCTATTGCTATCCATGGAAACGCTCTGAAATGTCACATTGAGTGTCCTCTACAGTGAAAAATTCCAGGATTACTAGTAATAGGAAATAATTGAACGGTCCAGCTCGTTTCTGCTCACATAAGCTGCGAAAGAGAGGTGTTCTCGATAGAACTAGAAAATAGAAAAGGCAAGAAAGAAAGGAGTAAGATCTGAGAGGATAGTCTAAAACGGTATTACATAACCTACTAGTTGACTACTACATAGTTATTCAGAGCAAGGTGCTTTACTTGTGTTACATACCACGGAGTTCGGAAATTCCCTAAAAAGCCCATGTCAGGCTTAGGATAAATAGGTCATGCCGAGTGTCAAGATATACGGAGCACCACAGGCGGTAGAGTCCCGCCCATGATGGGCGGAGCGGAGTGAACACTAAACGAGAGAACCCGACACGAAATGACGAAAACTTGGTATTAGGATAACTCGGAAAACATAGTTCAGTTCGAACACATACAGGTCGTATAGGTAAATTCTCTAAGAATAGTGAAATGGATTAGGAGACTCGAGCTATTTTCAGAAAAATTACCCGAGCTGTTTTGAAGAGCACGATTTATGAAGGGTATGAACATGATGCAAGCGGACAAACCTTGATATTATCAACCGGCATTTCCAAATAGTTCTCAAACGCAGCTGGCGAATTGTATTGAAACTCCGCACAGTTCTGAGATCTCTGTTGAGACTGATCGAAATCCCCTGCCGGTGTCCCATAGCTTGCCACCGCCTGGCATTCGCCCCCAGCTGCCGTTCTGATCAGAGCTTGCTGTTCATGCTGTTGGGTGTATATTGGTTGCTGCATCACTGGTTCATAGATGGTCGACGCATCGAAGCCGAAATCGACTTCCTCCGATTTGAAAACGCCATCGGAAGGAAAGGCAGTAGGCGACTGCATCTGTGCCGTTTGAAGATTTTCCGGATTGTCTGCTTGCTGATATGGATTTGTCACGAAGAACTCGTTGATTTCTGCCATTTGATCGGATTCTGAAAAGGTCCATTGGAAATACGGTAGGTGTCTCTCAGATAAAACGGTCAACATAAGAAAAAATAAAACGTTCGACCGAAAAGGGTGACGCTTTCGGGAAAGATCGTTAGTGTGTAGTGTAGATGGTCCGTCAAAACCCAAACCCTTGAGAATTCAGCTTTGAAGGTTCAATTTCTCTTCATTGCACTTACCTCCCCTTCGATAGCTCCACCCATTTCTAACGGATTCTATTACTTGTAAATATTACCGCAAACACCTTGTTCATCCGATGGTGGCGCCTTCACGACTGAATTTCCGCTAGGGACAACCACTGCACCCGTCATCTGACCATTAGCCGCAACACCGTGATAACTTAATTGAAACCGCTAGAGTTCTCTGGTAATCACGGGAATTGTAGACCTCGACAGTCCTTACACATTCACAAAGCCTTGTTGGATTGCTTCTGGATGGGGACTCTGTACCCAGGCTGGTTGGGTTGGGGAACTGAAGACGTTCACTGTTTGCTCGCCCACTGGCTCCATTCCATGGGATGATGTTGAGTGTGAAGCTGTCGAGTGATGGGATACATGTGATGCCTAGAACAGTCAGCAGAAACTAATTTCAATCTCGACTTTACTTTAAACTAGTAAGGACCTACCTGGTAAATTGGTACCTCTGATGTTGGCGGAGCAGGTGCTTGTAGTCCGCCTCCTCTCATACGAGTTGTCGCTGCAATTTAAAAGGTCGACGAGCTTTCTGTACCATCTACTGCATCTTTTCATGTTCACATTCCCAATTGGTGACGTCCTCCACTTAAACCGCATAGGGATATGGGCGGAGCTTGTCTACCCTTTCGTTGTGTTCACCAATATGAATGGCCACATCACCTCAGCAATGTACAGCCCTCATCTATCTCAAATTTTTGGCTGGTTTTGTCCCAGCCTACGCACGAAATACATCGCCATGACATACAGTATAAGTGGAGCGTAACGAAATATTATATGAATTTCCCCTTGCCAAAGAAAAAGTTAATAATAATCGTGAACCAGAAAAGACGAGGCGCTTACCGTTGAACTCAAATCCATCCATATTATTGTGGTAGTCGCGTGAATTTTCAGCGAGTTGCATCCTGAACAGGTCGTTTCTAAGTAACATTCTGATACGCGCTGTGGAACGCGCAAGCGAATTTTCCGCTCGTTGTGAGCGGCACACTTGTGCGGCAGACGTCTCACCCTGAGGAATTGCAGCATCCCATTTCGCTCTGCCTGCTCACCACGCTCGTAATAATCGAGCTCTGACTTTACTCGATTAAAATTATATGGAAGTAAAAATATTGTTTGGATTAGAACGTACAGATATCTATTACCGTAGTGACCACTTCCTTCCAGCGCATGCCAATCAATGAATCCACCTTCCGAACAGGAAGGTGGGCCAAAAAATGTGTTATTCCTGTAATTAAAGTAAAGTACGATCACTTGGGGAGTATGTAACGTTTTCGAAATTCTCTCAGATGATAACCGAGATTTTTAAACTTTAGTTTTGTGGTTTCAGTCCCCCCCCCTCCGTGCTATTTACCCATATAGTTGGCCCTTTTTCGCAACCGCAAATGAATGCGCCCAATAGCGGTGTGTTCTGGGACCGACCACAATAGCTCACTCCGATCTTGCAAACAAGATATAAACATAAAAATACAGGTGAATATTACTTACAGGTAGTCTCGACGTCCTTTGCAGTGTTCAAAAGCGACCACATCTCCGCGAGGACATGGGATCTGAATACTGACTGTTTGACAGTCTTCTCTTTACCTTTCTGCACCGTTCTACTGAAGCGCCTTTCCTAACGCTAGACTAGGTCCGGTCCACAGCACTGCACAGTGGAACTCCGGTCAGCTGTGGGTAATAGCTCCCTTGAGGATCCAGTCACTTAACGACGCTAACATTGACTTTTCTTTTACCTTCTCTCTCCACAAAACCATCTCCTAATTTTGCAGCGCCTTGTAAGCCGACCTGGCCTAGCAGAAGGAAGGTTCGCCCTGGTGGCCCAACAGTTTTGAAACAAGTAACCTACCGGTTTGTGAATCTTTCTTATGCAGACCACATATGGAGGAATACGAAATGGCTCGCCATAACTGGTATCACGCATGAATTCGGTCAAGTTGAAATTTTCATCGTACTTTTGAACCTACGGTAAAGCTATAATTGTGAAGTTTCAGTTGGAAACGAAAAGTGCTAAAAGAAAACACTTTAGCAGGGACGGATTGCTCTCGATTGTTTATAGTTCGCGCTGCAACAGAGCTGCGCAATCGATCAGATAGGTATTGATTATTGACTCTGCACCAGGTGTTAAGGAGCAACAACGAAGTGCAGCGAGATCCACTACTTCACAACTCATCAATCGATAAATATCTGACCTTATCGTAAATTCTTCAGTTGGCCAATAGGACGACGTTGTACAACAATTGGTCAGCCCCCCCCCCCCCACCTCCCGCTCCCCCGCCCCGTCCTTTCCCACTCCTGCATTCACACCAAATAACAATGTTTTTTGCAGTAAAGATTTTGAGAGGGTAATACTTCCCTGTTACGTCGCATTGACCCACATCATGAGGGACTAATCGATATCGTACGTGTATAATCAATAAGGCTTTCAGACTAGTAGGCCAGCCCGAGCAGAAGCCCTGGGACAAACCTTTCCTAAAGTGCCTTCGTCGTTTTGAATCCATTCCGAGTACATTTAGCAACCCCGACCCGCCCTTTTAGAGAACTTGACCTTGGGCTACCCTCCTAAGCCTGCCTGCCGCACCCTTCGCACGCAAGCCTGCCGTATCTTCTTAACTCATGTTTTCGAGTAGTTCCCTTTTTTCTGGTATCGCGATAATTTTTTCCCAATAAAAAACTATTACGTGATCAGAGAAATAAGTTAAAAATGAATAGTAAACTTACTGGTCTTCTGAAAACTGCGACCACATTATCTGGCAGAGGCGTCCGGTACCAGTCGAAATGGTCATATGGTTCGTTAAACGGCAGACGGCGTTTATTGGACCGATTCGACATTGATGAAGAATGTGACATGAATAATGAAGAAATCTAAACTGAAATGAAACATTAAAAGACCAACTTTGACCCTGGACCACATTTCAGTACGAGTGAGCACAGGCAGGCGTCCAACGTGGAACCGGCAAAAAGACAATTTGGAGATGGATGTGGTTAAAATAAAGCAGTTATAGATAAGTTGGTTCAACTGTTGTCACAGACTATTCATGAATATGGAAGGAAAGTTCTGGAAAACCTCAGGTAACTCAAGATGACTGAATGGCACCCCGCCCGTTATATCTCAGAGCGGCTGTGAAGCTATTGTCGGGAATGTTTCGGGTGCAGCTCGGCCAGACGGGTGCAGCTTTTGTGGAAGTATAACGGCGATTAGGACTAGCCTTGACTACTGTAGGAACCTACCCGTCACGACGAACTATGAAGAGCACTCAAGGACGGCTGCAATCTAGAATTTTTCTGAAAATATCGAAAATATCCGACCTTTTCTGGGACCACTAAGAAATTTAAGGGTAGAAAAATCTGGAAGGGACCTTGAAGTCTAGAATGAAACTTGCAGACGTCTTTGACGCCCCTCAGCTTGTCCTGAGTCCCATATCTTACCTCGAAACCATCATTGCTGAACTCCAGGTGGTCCCGAATACCACGACAGTACTGCATTTAACTGGAGAAACTTCGAAATAGAGGAAAATTAATAAAAAAAAAAGATAGATGAACTCCGAACCCAACAATCCAGAAGGAGCACAAGACAAAAAGACTGCCTGCGAATTTCAAAAAGTGGTGACAAGTACAATTCCAGTAATGTTTTCGTGGTGGGAGCCTCAAGGAATCCGGTCGTGACCTCCCACCGTGGCCACCTGGGAGGACTCGTCCACGTCCTATCATGGTGATTGCCCTGCAAACACCTTTTGTATGGGTTGGGTGGGTGTCTAATTGAGGCAATTCATGCAAAACTCCGTACCCATGTTAAGTTTTATAAAGTTGAATATATTGGAACCTTCAATAACTCAGGGTACCAGTGGGTTGCATGGATATCGATTGAATATCCAAACACAATGCCTGGGAAACTTTACTGTCATATTTTAACGTGTTAGTGCACGATACATTTATCGATTATCAGACGATTCTGGAAGTGCTAACCTGTGAAAACGAGTTGCAACTCATTGTTTAGGAGTAACCAGCCTTCACCTCCCTCCCACATGGGAGGTTTGGTGAGCATCAAACCGACTCTGTTCTACGGGATGGAGGATGGCAGATGTTTCAGGTATATTCAAGTCATGACTACTAAAGGTGAACAGCCTTGAGTTTCACCAGGTCAGTTCCCCGACTTAGCGGAGGCTCACATCTGGGAAGGGACAAGGAAGGGAGCGCAGGTTCATCTGCATGCGTGCGGTCGTCATAAGCTCAGTACGTGACTATAAATCGGAATAATCGATCATAAATTTTGGTTTTTTCTTGATTCAGGTAAGGATGAATAAATAACGAAGTAAATAGTACATAAAGAAGTTCACTGAAGAAGTAGACTGAGGATTAAGTAAACATAGTTCACGGAGGAAATCTGGTAGACAACCAGATATACCCACAGCAGTCCAATTTCAGATGAATTTGCAAAGTGGCCGGTGTGATAGTGAAAGGACACATACTAAAAGATTATTCCCCGCTAATACAAGCCTTTTGCAGTGAAGCTCGGGTCGGTCGAGTTTCTTTTTGATTTAGATTTTGACCCCCGCAGGCTTAAACGGAGAGAGTGTCGTAGGGGGGAGGTTAGGTTTGATTTTAATTCAAGCGGTTCCTCTGTGCGCCATCTGATAATCCCGAGACGAACGCTTCCGCATCCTTTTCTTCACGAATGGATTTTCTTTTGGTTAATGCACAGTCCCTTCTACATATTCACGTCTGCTTCTCGTAGATTCGTTTGAACCTGACCTAATGTCACCTACCTCCGCCGGCCTAACCGCATCGGAGGTGCATACCAAGATGAGCAAGGCCATGTTACAGAGAGGGAACTGCAGAGTTACACGATTGACTGTTACGGTGGTGAACTAGTCAACAGACGTCGGCAGGATGTCATTAGAAAGTATAAATGCAGTCAGTCAATGGCCACCCACCCCACCGCAAGCTAAGGATTTTTGGGGACAATTTTTGCTTACGCAACTGTTTGCTTTCCACGATCCCGAATGGAAGTCGAATGCAAGGCTCATCCCAAAAAAACCGTGATTTTACTGCTCATTGAAATTTTGCCTGTATTCTCGTGGGAAAAAGGCATCTATTATAGTATAAACTTTATTTCACATGGCACAATCTATAAGAAAAAAAATGAGACAAGGAAGGCAGGATGAGGCACTGAGAAAATTCTTAGAAAGAAATTGATACAAGTTTTCATTCACAAAGTCGAATACTCATCAATAAACTCATCAATCTGATACAGTTCAACCTATTAACAGTAAAGTACGTAACATCACCTATAAAGCTGAGGGAACACAACTCTTAGATCACATACTTACAAACATGTGCTCTATGCAAAACATGCCTATCGATCGCATGCCGAGCGCAACGATCAGCGGCACCAAGCTGCAATCGATACGGATTCGCATGGGTAGCCGACTGCGTGCCCGTCGAGTATGAACGGGGATGAGATGATAACACAATATGACACGATAGTGATTTTTCGAGATATGAAATAAAGTATTCTGGAGACCAAAACATGTCATTGATGGTTTAAAACTAAACCTGAGAACTTTTTTTCCTAAGTAGGCAACAAAAAGGTTACAATTATTAACAATAAAAATTTAACAAAGGAATTCTGCAACGAATTATCAAACAGGAAACATCATTGGGTTGAGTGAAGGGGCTGCTCGGCCCACTTTTGCTCCACGACCACGTGCGGGCGCTTTGAAAGATGGTCGTGGTCGCTTCACCCGTGTGCCGCCACTTCTGAACTCAGCCATCGACAGAATCGATTCTATTGACACACCGAATCTACTATAAATTGACAACTCACGATCCCTGACTGCTGCCGCGGCTAGGCTTTTTGTGCACGCGTGGGGTCGCCCTCGGACGACCATAGTTACCTGCTCCACGTCCTCGACCACTGTTGGCGCGACCAAATCGTGGAGCAAACTTGCCATTCGGGGCGTACGACGAGGAGCCTGATTATGAGGAAGTATTGAATGATAGTTCGGATGTAATACTGTTCTAGTCACTACCCGCAGAGTTGTTGGTATCCGATGAAAGTGGAACTGGAGGAGCAGGCTGGACGTCTTTCAACTTTTCGAGTTGCTGCCGCATTTCAGCTTCGTCACGCTCTGAAAAAGAAGATGAATGGTAAAGTGCTGGCTACTAACGAGGCCACCGGAGGTGTGCCACGCACTCAATTTTTATTTTCAGTCGTGGATCACTTGATTCCCTAGCCGGATCAACAACGACTTCCAGAAGAGCGTCAAAATTCAGTTCATCCGGGATGAACTGAATTCATGGGCACTGGCTTCGTCACGGCTGTCATGCTCCTTCGTTCCCGAATGGGAAGTTTTCGACGCTTGTCACGAACGTTTTTGACGTTCGTTGTTCTCACCCTACATAGATCCGCACCAGGAAATTGCACAGCGGCTGAATGTGACTCCATGAGCCTGTTCAGGAAGAAGGTATATGGGAAATAAAAAGGAATCTACTCGATATTAAAATCAGCAATCAAATGTCAATTAGTTAGGCGAATAAATAGTAATCATGATCTAACATTGGTGTAGCGGAGGGCATCCACTTGAGTTTTCGAGGACATTGCCTTTTAGATCACTTTATTCGAACTTACTAGTTTTCGGCTTTCCTAGAACCACTGTGAAGATTTTCCACGAGACTAATGAACTTCTGATGGACGTATTTAAATCATCCCAAGATCTCTTAACGGGGAAGCGAAGTGATTGGAGTTGACGACGATCCTAGACTCTTTTTCGTGAATTTGATGGCTCTCTCCACTCGTTGGAATGCGGAATCTGAGCGGAAAAAACGATTATCCAATCCTGTGCATAACTTTGAAACATCAAAGACGTCAGTCAAGCACAATTTTTGATAGGGGCGATGGAATCATCTCATTATGAATTTGCTTGAATCCTCAGGGAGGTCCACCGAATACCAATGCGGCCGCCGGAACGATTATCAGACTTTTTCACGAGAGCTCTAGCCTCATGCTCTACAAGCGAAGAAGGTCCACTGAGGCTATGCTGGCTCGTGACAGTGACGATTGAAAAGGTGAGGGAAGAGGCTGTTCGAGCAAAGATGGTACAAGTGATACAGCCTCTGGGACGTTCCTGTTAGATATGTGTAGAGTGACGAATACAGTAATCATATAAGTCATTTTGAACTTGCTCTGCGTCGAACAATATGATTCTGGGATGCACTCATTAGGCATTAGGACTTTCATTCAGAATCATAGCCGGTTTTCAATGTTCATTGCCTATACAATGTCTGGTAGAATGAAATGATGTGAACTGACTCTGAAAGATTGCTATAGCCCCTCTCAGTCCATTGCCAACGTCAAGTTGAAATGCACGGCGCATTTTAAAATGAACCGATGAGCAATACCGCAATGAAAAGAACTGATTGGGCTGACGGCTGTTAGAGCGGAGGTATCGAAATAATGACATTGGGATACGGTGCAGCCATTGAAGTATCAAATATACTCTCCACCAAACTCACCATCCACTTCCTTCCAGAATGATTTCAATGCCGCCATTATTCTTGCTCCATACCTCTCCACTTTGCTGGACGTCATTGAATCTACCTGCACCAGGTCAGAGTTTGTACGTGGAAGAAGAGCTGCTACCTGAACACGGCGAATTTCGTTTCTAAATATTTTCAGCACCATCGCGTCATGGATATGTATTGATTTGACCGCTCAGCGATCGATAATTGCACTGACTCCAAGTGTAAACTGTTCCTCAGCATGATAGTTGAGCTTAGTAAAGAACCTCCCATGCTTATCCAAAACGCCCTAACTCTCTGGAACCCATCCCTTCTGTAGCCCTGCCAAGGTACGGCTGAGCGTCGTACCTGTTCCAAACCCTCCTGCGAAATAATCGCATACGGACTCGATAGTCGTGATTCATCGGCGATTTGGGTTACAGTTTCGGTTAGCGCCTGTAGGCAACGAGTAAACACGTCTCTGTACTTGACAATGTGCCTAAATATAAGAAATGAAATTGTTTCCAATCGTTAGAAATCGATACTTTTCTTCGTAAACATACTTTTCCTTTAGAGCTTTCGCTTCGGAGACAGCAGTCCTCGCCAATAGATCTGACGCTATCGACTTTCGCTTTTTGTCAGCGGTAACATGAAGGAAAATCTGAAAACCCTTCAGATCAAAAAACGAATGAAGAGCATGGAAAACGTGGGTGAAAACCTACCTTGGGCTTGGGACCTCCCACGAGCGCTTGACGACTTTTGAGAGTCAGTTCTGCATAAGCTACAGTAGCGTACTGGGTTTTATACAGACGCTCTTCTATATATCCTTCAACCACCTGGAAACTTTATCGTATGATGCTCAACTCTTTAATCCCTCAGCTGACAACAGAGATCTATTATGATAGTCCAGTTCCCACGCTGCCGCTTTGTTCAGAGGGTGAAAAGAGTAGAAGAAGAAAAGAACGACCCAAGAAATTGATGGTCCATAGGTGCTATTTAAGTACTGTTATCGTAAATTACTATTGAATTTTTATTTTCTGTAGCTTTCCCCACAAAAAAAACCTCAAGATTCATGGGAATTTCAACTTGGACACTCAACTTGGACAACTAACCGTGATGATCTCAAGATAGTCGGAACTAACCACTCAATGGATAGTCAGATTCGCCAAAAATGAAGAGCCAAATGTATCTAGAAGAACGAAAAGCAAGAAGGCGAACTGTTTCGAGTAGGACATTCCTTTTGTCGCTAGTATTGAGGTGATAGACAGAATGAGAGTCTACGATAACTCTGGGTTGGTGAAGAAATGCGAAAAACAGCGTGTTTAGAGGAGCATAAAGTACCAAATAAGTAGTAAAATAGGGAGTGGGAGGAGAATGTGGCGACAAAAATTGCATTGGAGGGGTAGTTGGACGAGCTGTCCAAATGTGTGCGCAATTGCGTACAACTGGCTATAACAAGCTGCCTGAGAGCAATGTGTGCATCCTGGAGGGAATGATACAACCTCTACAAGCCATGAAGAGTCGTCCGTCTTTGAGTGTGTACATCGGCTAAGCTGGTTTCGAGACCCTTAGTACACCCTTTCAAAAATATCATAGTTTAGGCAAGCTCTGAGAAGTCAAAGGAAGAGGCCCAAACAAAGAAGTATAACCCACCATTTTTCTCAGAAAACGAAGCGAATCCTGCTCAGACATGCCAACGCCTCGACCATAGAATGGTAACGCGGTATGTCCTAACCGTGAAGCTTTCTCTGAGGTCTTTTTATCCAGATCCCCTCGAAACAGTTTCGCCAAATATCTGAAAAAGAAATGTATTGTAATTTCCTACTAAGTGCAATGTGAGGTGAGGACAAGAGTTTTATTTGTGCACGTTGGCTTATGGGCGGGAGTGGTGTAGTGGCATGTGGCGCACTATCTTAAAGTGTAGTGGCATGAGGCGCACTATCTTAAACGCATGGTCACGGCTTCAATCCCGGATCGATATCTGCCCAGGCCAAGCGAGCCTTCCAACTACTCGGGAACTGTTAATTTGTATCAGACTCGTCTGGGAGGGTGAAAGCACTGACTGTACATCGGCTGACCACTGCAGGTCATTGTATTGGCCACAAATGTATTCAGTACGCCATTACGATTCTGAAAGGAAGTCAAAGGCGTGTTCGCACCCCTCAAACGGGACTATACGCCCCAAGGCTTTATCCAAGACTTTATGTTGCCTCACAGAAAAGAGTGGGAGCGTTGAGAAAACCGACCACTGTTTTTGGTGTGGCAAACCACGCGGTCGAACTTCAAAGATGCTGAAAGGGAGGTAACGCAAGAATTGGTCTTCAGCTGTCGTACATTGTGCTTCCCAAAAATCTTGGGTGAAAAGACTCTGTCGTCCAGTCAGCAAAAAGAAAAGGATAATAAAGCTAAGATTATGGAGCGTGAAACTCTATCTTTGCCAACCTTTTCTCTCACAACCAGTTCATCCTTTACTATGCAAAGGGTAGTGACAAAAATTCAGGTCTCCGAATGTGTCCGTTTCATTTTGATTCCCCAAATTTTATGATGGAAATAAAACACTGGCAACTAAAAAGGGAATGGCGTGTGGCTGGTAAGGGTAGAGGGAGATTCACTCCAAGATTCAATTTCACAGCACTCATTATCTTGCCCTTTATGGAAAGGAGGAGGTTTCAGGTTTCTCTTGATGAGTACCGCCTTTATTCAAAGGGAAAGTTGCTACCGCGAAATCAGCGTCCATAGAGACTCAACGCCAATGAACCCAAAAGGATGTCATCATGCCATTATCCGCTTTGTTTCCCATCTATAAGAACCCTGCCACACAACTTCATCCTTCACTCCCATGACTCATTCGGTCTGACGTTGGTTACTTTTGACAGCAGGTTGTTCACCACTCCCAGGCACAACTACGAGCGACCGCAACCTTTACTTACCGTAATGTAGTATTTTTCATTCTAGTCATTGCACTAATAAGCATAAACGCTTCATCAGACACATCGAACAGCTTCACCGCTCCCGCGTAATGCTTTTGGCGCTGACATACATCGCACGGTGTCCCACTTTTCTGACACATCTGAGCATCGTACACCTAAAAATAGGGTCTTGTCCTCTCCCACTTCGAATATAGAAGAATCCCATTCAATATCGTCCGCAATGAAAGGCCATTGATAACACTGAAACCGCTCACCTCTCCAAAATGTTCAACAAGAATCTTCCTTCTACAGACTGAAACATTTTCACAGTACGTTACCACTTGGTAGATGTTTTGTGTATGCATAGAACGGACACTGGCTGCAGCACGATTGTCGTCATCTAAAAATCGCCTGATCGCTTGTGCTTCTAATTTTTCTGAGCAATTTTATAACTGCAAGCATCCTAACCTTCAATAAATTTTCTCAAGCGCAAGACATCATTATAGCTGTACAAAAGTAGACAGTACGACGGATTTCCATCTCTTCCAGCTCGTCCAGTTTCTTGATAATAACCCTCGATGGATTTCGGAATGCTGGAAATGGCATTTTTAGCAATATTCAGAAGAAGCATGGGGTATGGTGACTTCTTCTCGAAAAGTACCGCCACCCAAAATACGACAGCTCAGTTGGCCATTGTTTCCACCTTGTTGCTTAAGACCCAGAGTGAAGTGTAAGACAGCATTTTGAATGACCGATCGGCACTATAGGCTTGAAAGTCTCAGTGGCTGCATCCTCCCATAGATAATCTTATGAGCCCGTTGGCATTGAGTCCAAACTGATAAGAAAATGAAGAAGGACTGTGAAGATCAATCAATAAGTTCTCAAGAAAAATTCTCAACAATAAGGATAAAAGGATAATGTCTTTGGCGTCAATCAATCTCGTCTGAGGAATGCGCCATTGCATTCGACTTTCATTCAGAATCGTAGTGGCGTGTTGAATGCGTATGTGGCCATTTTATGCCACTACTTGCGGTGGCCAGCCGATGTACAAGTCAGTACTTTAATCCTCATAGACAGATCTGGTACCGATCAACCGCCCCCGGAGAAACGGAAGGCTAGGCCTAGGCGAATATCGATGCGAGATCCGAACTCGTGACCATGCGATTGTGTTAGTGCACCCACTTGCCACTACACTGCCACCGCAGATGAATTTATTTGTAAACCATGCCACTGCAACGGTCGCGCGCTCTTCGCAATCCATGCCTTACCACTGCATTCCTATACCACACGCCATGGTAAGACATAGGCTGCGAAGAGAGCGAGATCATCCGATTGGAAAAGCAAACGAGTTTGAAGCTCAAGGGAAATGACCACGAGGAGCTTCAAAGAAAAGATGGAGGGACTTGACCAAGAAGAACCTTTACAAGGTCAGAATAATGACAGAAGATGCCGAAAATTCAAGAATATGGCGACAGCTAACAAGAATAGCACCGTGCTTACTGAGAGGGATCAACGAAGGGGAGAAGAAGGAGAAGAAGTCAGAAGTCGGATACCTCGTGTGAATTACAAATCGAACATCTGGTTTATCGATACCCATTCCAAAGGCAATCGTCGCACATATGACATGGATACTATTTCGTAGCCAACGATGTTGTACCTAAAATAAACAAAATTGAAAAATTACGCCATATTAATGACGTCAGTGGTTCTGAAATAAATAAAAGAACAAACACACAATAATAACATTTCGACAGCATTGAAAGCCCCGCATCTGTCCTATCAGCTCCACCTCAACTCACTGACCTGCTTCCTTTTTATATCGGAGAGTCCTGCATGATATACGTCAGCTAGTATTCCAGCTTTGTTCACCACTGAACACGCCTTTTCGCAATCATTCCTAGGTATAATTGCGATAAGAGAGTTTTTAAATTATTAGAATTATTTGTAATTCAAGAAACCTGGATAAACAGTAAACAATCCCAGCTTTTCCGGGATACAACTGCTTCATGCGATTGATCACATTCTCAAATGTTTTCGCCATTTTTGGTACAACCTCATATGTAAGATTCGATCTAACGAAACTACTTATAAATCTGAAACGAGAAAATAAAAAATAAGTATTTTTAAGTCGAAAAAAGGAATTTGAGCGCAATTCATTGATCAGGGATTAGGGACGAAAACACATCAAGCATACCAAAAAAAATTTGATGGGCTATTACAAAGAAATGTATTAGGTTGGCAAATAAGTCCTGCGACAAAATGAAGACCTTTTTCAAATCATTTCTAAATTTTTTCATATCAATCAATTTTCGGAAAGATATTTACTGAAGAAGTCAACAACCTTCTTTTATCCTTTGAGCCAATCACTGATGCCATCTCTTCAGGAGTGAGGGAGCTGTGACTCAAAGAAGTAATTGACTACCGTTTTTGGATCACATTATGTTACGAATTTCTTTTCCACAACGGGATGCATGCTCAAAAAGGGAGAGCACATGGTAGGTAAAAGGGGGAACACTTCGGGAGTAGGACTGATGAGTAACCTGGAACGAAGCGGGATTGGTGAACTTTTGACGTGGGTCTAAAGCGAATTTTCGACGTGCGTTGTCCCTCTGTAGGGGCCTGATTTACGGTTTGATCGCCCTTCTCTAACCCCCTTGGCCAAATTAAGGGGATCATTGGGGCAAGCGATAGCTGTGTCCATCCAGTCTGCGTTTAGCAACTCATAGTGGATGAATTCCTTCAACCTCCATTAAATTAAGGGACCATTCTTGCGTTACCCCGAAGGCTAGTATCTCCTGCAGCGAAGCGATCCAACCGATTGTTGACCGTCGATCGGTGAGCAGTGCTAGCATCGAATAGGTTGCTGATATTTCGAGCCGCTACACCCGCGTTTTTTCCTTGGCGTGCTTAGTAGAAGGTGATGGTATGAATCGGGTGTTGTCAATTCATTGACCGTAATGCTCTGAAAGCCCACACGCGTGCCCTTATTTACTTATGTGTTAATTGCCTGAGGAATTTCCTAAAATCTATCACCCTTGCTACCGTGTTCACACTGTTGATACAAATTTTCAACGCTTCAAATTTTTTGTCGCAGGACTTATTTGCCAACCTAATACTTTGGGTATTTATTGATTGGAAGGTGGATCTAGCACAAGCTTTGACACTCACAGTTTTGAATTCACAATTCCTAAATGATCTCTAGTATCAGCGACGATTTTCGGTGTAGCTGTAGCCGTCAAAGCCATTATTGGTACCTTAAAAATCTGATCAGTAAGACTTCAGCGGTGAGCGAGACAAAGCCACGCCCAACTCGGCGCCTTCACAAATATACCATTCCATGATGCTTGATCAAGAACGGTTATGGTAAAGGCGCTCAAAGGTGGATCACGTTTTGAAAATAACGAAAATATTAACAATTGACCATCATTGAATTACTACACTGTAAGTAACTTCGACTTTACAACCGAAATTACCTCAAAAGAGGCCTAAACGATCTCAATCGAACATTACGGAGCACAGACTTTAAAAACTGACAAGGCCACGCCACCTTAGCCCTTCGAACCTCGGCAGGCTACCTTGACATGTGAGCTTTACTAAGGAGCAGTGAAATTATTACCTTGATTCAAGAGTTACACTGTATTTTACCTGAGGGGTACATGGCCCATCTTCATACTTGTGCTTTGTAAGAAATTCTCTGTGAGAGGATCAAGAATGACGTCTCGGTCAGTAATGGTGTCAGCCGAGTTCGATATCTTCCAAAATTGACCAATATTTGGGAGTGGCGGTAGTTCTCCCCGAAATCCCACGGCAAGGGGAGTGGTTTCGCGGCGGATACCGTATCCTCCTATTGACAATTCAAACCTTTCCCTTTGTACCGCGCGACTGTGTGCGATCAGATGCGATGAGCGCGACGCGATTTTCGGGGAGAAGAGACCAAACCCGGTAAAAACTGGTAAAAAATTTACCCTCGGATGAGCGTACTCCTGTCGCAGTGACTTCAATCTCGTGTAATCTGGTCTAAAATCATGACCCCACTGTGATACACAATGAGCTTCATCAATAACGAATCGAGCCAAAAAGTTTTGACGATGTAAGCTACCAAAAACGTTTGCCAATTTCGAAGAAAGACTGATCTGAAAGGAGTCATTAGAGAAGTCATCACTTTCAGAGAAGAAAGAAAAAGAGCTACCTTCTCAGGAGTTACATACAAAAGCTTGATATCAGGCGGAGAGTGCATCAATCGATTATAAATTGATGTCTGTTGATCGTCACTCAAGTCTGACGTCAACGCTTCACAAGTAATCTGGAGAGGAAACTGGTTGAAAAATTTTCGGAGCCTCAGATTTCAACTTGACCGAGTGAAAATCTAGTAGAGTGTCTAACAGTAGCATAAATGCAGGTGGCATCTGGACATCTTCTACAAGGATATAGACAGCGTTAGAAAATTAATGTCCACGACGCGTGCGGTCGCGGAGCGGTTGACATCGCCTAATCGGACTTCTGAGTAAGTGAATGTTCAGTTTTTCCCATCTAACCTAAACCAATCTTATCCCAAAAATCCTACTCAGGCAAATATAGCATGAGTTAGTTCATTAGTTAACATGGTAAAATTTCGAAGAGATTCTTCGATGAAAAGCTGATGCCAACCGCTTCGCGACCGCACGCGTTCCACACCTCCAACTTCCCTCAAAATCAAAATTTTTTTTCATAAATCCATGGAAGTGATGATCGCGAAAGACTGAACCGCACCCCTAGATCTTGCATTTTCACCCGTTGGTCTTCGATAAGTGATTTCAACGGAGACACCACAACTGTTACTCCAGGAGACAACACGGCTGGCAGTTGATAGCACAGACTTTTTCCAGCACCTATAAAATGCAAAGGCTTCTTCTACTTCATCCCAACAAAGTTACTTTTACTTTTACGCTAACTAGCAGTTATACACTTCACTCATAGGACCAATTACTTATACTGCTCAATACAAAGATGCCAGTTTGAGCTACGTCTCGAAAGAGTTCCAAAGCTTGGCCCTTATATTATCAAAGTAGTCTGTCATGATGAATAAGCCTTACCCGTAGGCATGAGCACAAATGCATCGTAACCGAGCAGAATAGCTGTGATTGCCGTTTTTTGTCGATGTCGAAATGAATTGAACCCGAACTTCTCCTTCAATGTTTTGTATACTCTGTCGCGGAGTTCTTGACCCAGCGCCTCGACTATAAACGGAATAGAAATCAAGAAAAAATGATTGGCGATTGACAAATACTCCGATAGGTAGACAAGTACGAAAATCTGAATTCTCATGTAGGGAATGGGAACAACAAACCTTCGTTTTCAAATTCGTCCCCGTCATCCTTCAAAAATCCACGGAACTGTCCATGCATATCTGAAGAACAATTCATTGCCCACAGAACCGCTAATACTTAATAAACCGGTGTATTAAGAGTGCTATTTGGACTGATTGTTACTTATTGACTGACTATCAAGGGCAAAAGTTAGAGCGGTTCTCAGCTGAATCTTCCCGCCTGCTTTCCACAGCAATTAGACTGTGAATGTCACTCAAGATTACCCAAAAATCAAGGTTAAACCTATGTCTTGAATGGGAATTGACCCTGTTCCGGTGTTTACCAAACACGGTGCTGTTTTGCCCCCTATTGTACTACTACTCCTTGAAAATGAAGAAGCATTGCATTTAAGCAAGTGATAGGCTGCTCGGAAAACCATCAGATCACAAGGAAAGCAGTCCACCCCCCCCCCCCCCCCACGTAACCTTACTACTTGACAGTTGTCATTAAAAGTTGTTAGGAAAGAGTGTGAGACCAATCTTACCGTGTCGCTTCCCATCAAGATCGCTCGGTTGTGACTGAGTGAGTATCACCTGGAAGGGATTAATAAGTACCGCCCCCACATTGTACAAAACAAAACTGTGGTTCTCATAAGAGTCAACTGAATTTATCTGCTTGGTGATGGGAAATTTTAAAAAGATTATTGATTTGAGGGTCCTGCTTCAGAGCGATGACTTTGAGGCAACCACCAAAAGAAGAACAAATGAATCGTTGTTTTCCTAGGCCATCACAAAGGGTAAGTCACTGGCAGAGTAGGTGGTGGAGTTCTTATGTATTACGACCTCCCTTTTGAGGCAGCATTGTTCTATAATAGCTCTGTCGCACGCTTTGAATTGATAGCGGACTCCTTGATTCGGCCTCACCTCATCATTAAAGGAATCATCTGAGTCGTAATGATGAATTTCAGCTCCTGCTCCGGGGACAGTTTGTAGAAATTCGATCTCATCGAATGAATCACTTCCCTGCAACATCGCACTGTTTATTTCACGAAATACTATTGAAGATCACCCTCCGATATTGGAGGCGCCAAGGGATGCATCACAGTACTTTTAGTAGCTGTTAGCAGTGATGGGGGCATAGTTACCACATGTACTGTCAGGTCCGATCGATCATCTACTGGACCAATTTCTTAAGGCTCTGAGCATAGAAGCTGACTTATACGAGTAGTTGCGTACTTCAACATAGATTTCACCCATCTCTGAAAACCACTGAACAGGGCAAACCCATACGGGATAGGAATGAGACCACTGCGCAACCTACAGGGCTAATCAATTTTGACTATGCTGCTCTTATCCCTTACCAGATATAGATCAGCACGTGACTTCATGATTGTGGGTAGTCAATCTGTGCACTTCACACACGCATGGTCAGGTTTGAATACCGGATATATCCGCCTAGGCCACTACCACACCTTCTATCTGTCCGGGGTCGGTTAATTGGTACCACACTCGTCTGGGAGGATAAGAACACCGACTTGCACATCGGCTGGCCACAAGAATTCATTGTATAGGCCACATATGCATTCATTACGTCACTACGATTCTGAATGGAAGTCGAATGCGGGACGCATCCCACAGATAAGATTGACGTTAAAGGCTTTATCCTTCATCCTTGACTGAAAGTTAGATTCAAATCAGATACCGTACGCATTTCTTCATCGACACCAATGTAATCGTCCGAAGGCTCATCTCGGAACAGAATTTCATCGTCACTTTCAATTTCCACATCGTCTGGAATCACACATGTCCCACCCATGTATACTGATAGTAATTACTACTACTACATATATCTTATGAGTTTTACTATATTTAAGGAGAGGTCCCCCTTTTGGCAGAATGACATACCCGTCTACGATAAGAATAATAGAAGGCATATAATCTCTCCGAGAAAAAACTCACCTGGCACAGCGTTCGACGACTTCTGTTTGGCAGGGAACGGTGGTACATCGACAGAACTCTAGAATAAAAACAAATAAACAGGGACGCGAATGACCCCCTCTTCTCCCGTTGACGTAAGCAAGCACTCCTATAGTAAACAACTATGAAAAAAATCTAAATCTCACTGCTGAACTTGTCGATGCTTCTAGAAAGTAGGACATTTTCGACGATATCGAAGCTATGCGGTCTGCCCTGGAATCACTGGCACACTTCGCCACAGAGACTGTAGGTGACACCATTTTCGGTTTCAAAGAGGCTTGACTTGTCGATGGTGTGAGGCTTTTATCGGGCACATTTGGCGTCACTGACGGTCGATTTGTATATGTAGAGAGGGATACACTTTTTACCTGAACAACAACTTCTTGGAAAAATCCGAAAATGATCGCTCAGCTGACTAAGAACGGCCTGGCGCTAGCATAGCACCCTCAGCAGTCACTGAGCAAAAGGGCTCTCTAAGCGGGTTCATGGCTTATCTTTGCAGCTTATATTTACTATAAAGCTATACAAACAAAAAGGAACAATACCTCCTCGACGCATTCGTTAAGATCAAAGTTATCGCTCTCATGGTCGGGCTCCATGAAACCTTCGTGAGCTCCGTTGCAACATTGGAACTTTGGCATTTGAAAGTCCGGTGAAGGGATGACGAATCGGAATCCACCGAATTCCACTCGTTCCCGTGGTCGAACAGCGTCGTAGCGTTGTTTTGCCGTGGGCATCTGCAAACGAAAAATATCTGCTTTTGTTCAGTGCAGTCGTCACTGGGACTCTTCGTAGACCCCACATAGACGGCACACAACAACATTCCATGGTGGGGTACGGCAAAGGCCATTGATCCCCAAGTCCTTCGGAAATAATTAAGCTCAAACAAAATTGAACATCCACAGCTTCAAGTCGTTTTTCGACCAATCCTTCACTCCCATTTGAGGACGAAGGTGGTGTAGTAACAAGGGCCGCACACCGTCACATGCATGGTCTGTGGATCGAATTTGGGGTTAATACCACCCCAAGCCAATCAAGCTCTTCATCCCTACGGAACCAACCAATCTATATCAATCTAATCACTGTTCTGAAAGGATTAGATTGCTAACTTGTAAAACGGTTGGAAATGGGAAGCCATTGCATGCGGCAAATACACATTCAAAGCACCATCACGACAAATTGATGTCGAATGCGGGGCGCATCTTGAAAGCGACTGATTGAAACCCAAAAATTTCATACTCTACATTGACTTATTCATTGAGTTACTGGTGAATGTTAATACACTCTTCTGTCAAAGGACTGTAAATGCTGCCACAGGAAGTTTACATGACACAAGGGACAAAGTACCAAGCTAGCACACCAGGTATCACCAGGAGTCCTTCCCGTTTCCGTTACTTCTGAATACCGTGATATTGATATGATATTACCACAGTGAAGGATTCAGCTTTGCCACTAGAACTACTCTACACACTGATACCGCCCGAAAAGGCATTGTATCGAAAATCCTAGGACAAACCACAAATCAGTGGGATGTGCTGAAAATGGACTCTGGTTAAGCCTAAGCGGAACCGAGTTTCCGGGCTCTGAAGATTGCACAGATCCGGTCACGGACTGCGATGGGAAAGCATCTAGAGAGTAGAAGACCTACGGTACCTGGAAAGGGTCATCAGTCTATGTGTCTAGCCGCTGGTAGAAAATGAAGCAAATCGTACAGATTTGACGTATAAAATGGATGGAGGGGGAGGGGATTCAGTAGTATATGATTAGGTCGATTAGGTGATAGGAGAGGGTGATATTTACGTGTTCTGCGACAGTCAGCTCTACCTGGTGGTCGAGAATCAGGAAGGCAGTTTAGTGCTACTCGGTACATGACAATAACCCTGAGAGGCCCTGAAAAAAGACCTCGAAGTCTTCGTGGTATGAGACCAGGGAAAAGCGCCTCGGCTAAGAGTAAAAAGCAATATTTGGAACAGCAAGAACGACAGAATAGGATGGTCCTCAGATAGGAGAAAAAGAATAATGCTAAATATGACTTTTCTTCGAAATTAAAGGATGCCACAGAGTCAAGGCATCGAATTCCTTTTATAACCACCGACTCCAACATCTGCTTCTGAAGCACGAAAAAGGAAGATTGAAATAAGAACAAGACGAAGGAGAGTGAGGATATCAGGGCTTTTTATTAGCTCAATGGCTCTCGAGGAGACGAAAATCTGTGTATGTCATGGCGATGTCCTCAGAAATGAGTTCATACTGGTAGAACTTTCGTGGTGGATAATCATAAACGCTCAATGAACTGAAAGCGATGGCTGCTTTCATAGTCCACGATTCGGCGAGGAACCGATCGCGCGACTGGTCGCTCGGTGGCGCCCATGGCTAGCGCCGCCTCCTCGACTGGTCGCTCGGTCGCTCGCTCGATAGGTTCGCGATCGCTCGCGCGGCTCCAAATCGTGGACTATGAAAGCAGCCGATATAACTATAGCTACATAGAAACGCGAACTACGAAGTGTTTGAAGGCGATACTTGCTGGAGAATTCAGTCTCATCATCAACTCTTTAAAGCTGCATAGTTGACTCTTCAGTAAAATTTTACATTGATTGAGTGCCAAATACCTTATTTTACGTAATTACGTATTCTAAACACTTTTGACATAGCTTTTGCAAAATTTTTATCACACATGTAAAACACATTTTCTATTAATGGATGTCTATACAAAGAGATATATAGTAATTAGTAAGCGTACAGATAGGCGATTTTACAGGAGAGATTGTTCAGTTATCGACCTCATAAACAGGATGGCAGACAGATTATCATTGGATAATATCACATCAATGCGATTGAGATAAAAAAGGAAATGCTGACAATAAAGGGAAACCGATAAAACATGGTCCATTACTCCTAGCTTTAAAACAGTACCGGAAAGAGTATGAGCTATGAAGAAGTAAATCATGTGGGAGAATTCTACAGATATTATTATTTCTCATTCCACATGCTAAACAAATTGGTGATGAGTGCGCAGACGAGCAAATTTTGCTCTGATTCTCTGTTGTGAAGGAAAATAAGCACAAGGACAGGAAATGATGAAGTAGTAGTACGACAATTTTACAGATCAATAATCTGGAGATTACTATTGGAGATGCTCTGTAGATCAAATGATAAAGGTGTAATAGCTGCGATAAGGCATCGACAGCTTCGCTACGTCTTACTTGAAGATTGAGCATTACATCTGATTCGATGGATAACCAAAATCGATGACTACTTTGGCATTCCACTAGGTCGATCCCACATTAGCACATGTCTTGCTGTCTGATTGATCACTTCCAGCCAACTCTCCAAATGAGCGCTAGTGTCAGCCGCCAACATCACTCTGCGAAAGTTCAAGTTTATTGGAAGAAATAGCTGATCGTTACACCATTATCTGGCTCTTCATCACAACAATTACAAAAAATAGACAGTTTTAAGAGCTGTCGCGGAATGACGGCCACCACTGGTAAGCAATATGTATGAAGGTGAAATGCAAAAAACTTAAGATCCAATTCCTTCCAAATTCCTTTTGCTGCTCTTATAGAGATTTCTTATTCGACAACAGCTTACAGGAAGGTCTTTTATGGACAAAACTTAGAAGTATAAGTAGATGACCCTTACAAGAGTAAAAACTTGTAAACTATAAGTATGCAAGCCAGTATAAATTAGAATTCAGCATATTTCCAAGACCTCACCGAAGCTTCTCCAACTCCGGCCTGCCGGAGGAGCTGTTTCGTCGTGATCCTTCTTTCGGAACCCACACATCAATGTGGAACGAATTCGGATATGGGCAGACGTCTCGCACTGTGGATGCTCCGTCTCCAGCACACGTCTGTAGATCTAATAGCACCACCCATTGCTGAAAAATATACCCAGTGAGGGAACAAATTCAATTTCAATGGTGGCATAGGTGCTTTTCAATGTAGCAACAACTCCAGGCCAGATCTTACCTTTCCATCTCGTTCCTCATCAGGACTTCTCCAGAATCGCATTTCTCCACCCTCCAAAACGCACCAGTATCTGAATTATGTTTCTAAAGGTTTTATGTAAATAAATAAACCCATTAATAATTAAGAACAAATAAAAATCAAAAAATGACATTGTATATATTGCTGAATTTACAAGGCCTTATTGAATGGTTGATGAAAGGACTTCGAGCCAAGTGCGAAGTGAATCGAAAATACAGAATACCGTAAAAATAAACAATGAAATTATTACCGGGTCCATGTTCCTAAGCCATCTTTTGTGCGTTGATACATCGATAGAAATCCTCGATTGATTGTATTGCTCTTTTCCGTAGCGTGCCTGAAACAGTGAACTGTGTTGCCCTTCAAGCTCCATGTTATAGGGGTATGAGGAATAACGAGGGGTGCATTAGTTAGGAAAAAGAGAATTTCCAAAAAATACGCACTTCTTCATCTTGACAATAACGTGTCCCTCCAAAGGTGTCATAACATCTTGCAGCGCTAGCTTACGTCCGGTTGTATTGATGTCGATGGTCAGCCTGCCAACCAATTGGAACGCAGGCTCAGCAAGAGCAGATGGTCCGCCTAGTGATGTCTTCAAGGTGGACGGGATCTTTGAACGTTGCTTAAGTATCGAATTTATTAATGAAGACGAGACACTGAACTTAAAAGGGACCATTACAGTAGAGGAAAATTGGTAGGTAAAGTAAATACTCGTCATGCAAGTTATTTTGAATATCGTTTTGCCGTTAGTATGGCGCCTAAATGGCTCAGCAGAAGCCGAATACCAAAGACAGAAAAGAACATAAAAAGCAGCGCAGCAGAATGCAGAGGTAGAGACGCAATATTCACGACACAGTGCATTCTACTCGCGATGCAAACGCAGAGGGGACTGCATACAATGGTCACCGATACCTGAAGGGAAGACAATGGGATTGCCGAAATATCTTTCCTTCACATATCAGTGCCCAAGTGGACATTCATGAAATAATGAAAGGCTCTAAGATCTACTAAACGAAGAAACATGTTTACTATTAAACATGAATGAAATACACTGAAAACAAGCTTACAGAGCCTTTGAGCATTTCGAGAATCTGCAAAAGTAACCGATTCATACTGTATCTCTTGGAAAATTAGTGATTTCAGTGAATTCCTAGAATAAGTGTGAGAGCAGTCGAAAAGCTCACCTTCTTGCTCAATGTTCCAGTAAGGCGATATTTGACTTCATGAGATATATGTTCCCTTTTTGTTCGCTGAATTCAAAGTACTATTGACAGTGGGCAGGCATAAGGTTTGGGCAACAAACAAATGCTCTTTGGGCAACAAACAAGTATTCAAGAAATAAAGGTGATGAAGTGTGCGTAAAACAATACTTACAAGACCGAAGACTTCGAGGGCACAAACAAAATTTGGAGGCAGATCCTTGAGCGATAGATAATAATTGAATTCGAGCACGCCCTGTAATTATAAAGAGTTCTGAAACCCAATAACTGTTTTCAACCAAAAAGATGACTACAGATAACTGCAACCCTGTGGTAGACTGAAACATTCCGAAAGGTACATCGAGTACCGAATAGAACTCCAATCACAGTTAAAGTGAATTCTGACCTTTTTTCTTAAACCCTCATCACTTGTCACCAACGAGGTATGTTGGACCTCACAACCATGCCGAAGAAGAACAATGAAGTAATATATATCTTCTGAAAACAACCAGATGATAAATAAAATTCAAACCAACAAAATCAAAATAACTAGCCACGATTAGAGGTATAGTTAAACTGTGAGTTGACGAATTCTTGACTAAGAAGAACATTAATGCTGGTTATCGTCAGCGTTCCACGTGGACCAGGAGCTCTGTAAACAACAAATCATAAACATTCCGGATCCAACATAAAAAGACGCAAAAACTACAAACCCTTTCGGCAGTCCTCGATTTAGCCGATCAATCTCGAATAGCAGAGCACGTCTTGTTTCAGTTGCAATTAAAAGGGCTCGCTGAGCATCAACCTACACAAACAACACTCAAAAAGGACTGAATAGACAGACAGAGAAGCTTTTACTTAACATCACTTCCCCAACTCTGTCAATAATAGCAAAAGGAAGAGTAAAAAGAAAGGATTCAAAAGTTTGGCAAAAAACATCTCAAAAGGTTCATGAAATTTCTTGAACACGAATTAGGCTACTTTAAATAATGAAGGGAACAGCATAAGGATTACATCAGCTTAAGTTAACTTAGATAAATTAAGCCAAGATACTTACCTCTTCGCGACTTCCCCTGAACTCCGTCTGCTCCTTACAGTAACGCAGGGCATGAGTAGCTTGTGCTATTCGCTGTTGCTGTATACTCACTTCACGTTCCATCGCAGCCTAATAATAGCGACTTATAAAGAACGGAACTAACGCAGCCTTTCGGAACCTAGACAGAACTTGGTGTTGTTACCTTTCTCTCCTGTCTGGTCTCAGCATCCTCTTCCTGATCTTCATGCGTAGAGCCCCCAATAATTGTCTGGATAGGTGCAGTTGCAACGTCTGTCGTCAAATCTATTTTCTCCACACCAGTATCGGCGGAACGCATTTCGCGTATACGTTTACGATAAAACGATACAGTATACGGAAGTGATGAACCTGAATTTCGAGGCTGTTTTTTCGAGCTGCAGAGTGAAGTCCATCCTTTTAATTAGTAACTAACCATCGCGTTTAGCGGAATCCGTCTCTTCATAAGATTTAGTGACCGCAGGCTCTTCATAAGGAGACTTGTACACCGCACGCTCCTCATAAGGGGATTTGTACACAGCAGGCTCCTCATAAGGGGACTTGTACACCTCAGGCGGTACCGGTAACGAAACTGGCTGTTGCTTGATAGGTGAAAAGCACTCCTAAATCATAGCTGCTCACTCTTCTTCATTGAAAACATCATAGAAAACGAGTTGAAAGTTCCTTCTCCCACTACAAAAAAATCGACAGTAATCTGACTGAGCATTAACAGTATGATAGCGTAAACTATGGGTGGAAGTGAACTGGAGGAACATTATCTTTAGTCAGTGCCCTCAAAAAAGATTCCCCCAAGACATACCTCTTCAGCATGTGGAGCAACACCATTGCGATCAGGCTTCATCGGAGTCGCATCGCCAGCGCTCTTGTTCGGCGTTTTATCCATGAACTCGAACGCCTGATCGATTAAATTTGATACGTTATGACTAACGTTCAATTCATCCATTGATTCCTAAACTTTTTAAGCAATAATTTATGAGGACGGACTTATACCGCCTCCAAGAAGCTCAGCGAGGAATTCATTTCCCTTATTTCTTGAAACCATTGAAAATTCTGAAAAACAAATTCTTGCATGACTGTTCTGGCGGGCTCAATTTCTTCTGTTCAAATGGTTCCATAATTCCACCTCTTCCGTTTTCAGATATAATGTAAGAAGCTATTTTAGCGTCATTGTATGCCGCCATTTTCAACTATTTCGCTCTTTGCACCACAAGAAATTCCTAACAAAAACTGTAGGTAAGAAAAACCCAGAATTCTACCAAAAGAGCAGCTGAATCCAATGATGCACTCCAAGCACTTTCACTACTGGCTCACCGAATCCGCGAAGATTAACTCTTTTCAAATCAAGCAACGTAAACTATGACAAACCTCATCGTCTCCCAGGACATTGACCTCCTCTGCTGTGTCCGGCCGCTCTAAACGCATCGGTGACTTCGGTGAGTGTCTAGGTGACTTCCTTTGAGCTATCTTTATAGCAGGCGACTTGTACGGAGAATATGCATTTCTTACGACAGAACTGCTCTAGAAACAACAACAATAACCAATGTTAGAGGCCGATAAACAAGATGTAAGGATGAAACGATACCTTATGGTCACCCGCTTTGCCGTCTTCACTTTCATCGGACTCGTCCATATAGCGTGGACTCTTCGACTTGGGCGAACACAAGGAAGAGCGCTAAACCGTACATAGTAAACTACTACAAACGACTTCGAACGACCAAGTAGAACCTTGTTGGCTTCCTGAACGCTTTTTTCAATCTTCTTCGCGAGGTAAGGCTGTGGATCTCTGGGTTTATCGTCAAATTTGCGTGGAATCGCTCTCTCACGCATGCGAATAGCGGCTTTCACGATATCATCTTCCGTTTCGTCAGGGTGTAGTGGAGTACCCGTGAGTGAAGAAAACTGAATGAGCAAAAATAAGAAACGTCAAGTCAACTATTATAGCCAACGGAAAAGAAATATCGAATTTCATGCGCACCTCCCATCGAGACTTCAACGACTTCAGATTGCTTGAGCACACTTCAGGTTGAATAGGCACACCTGGGGTGGAGCCTACAACAACTGGAGTATTGTGCCTACCACGCCACTGCGTATGTACACCGATATTCGTTGGAGTAATGGGTGCGTCAGTAGCTGTAGCTGGGGCACTAATGATGGGTTTTGGAGTGGGGATCTGCAAAGAATCGATATCCAGACTGAAATTGATGTTCTCGAGTTGATTACAAACCTTAACCGAGGTGGTCTTGAGTCGCTCCTCCAGTTTCTGAGCTATTTTCTTTGCTGGAGCCGCCTCGATAACCGCAGAGCGGATAGGCGAAACCTCCTTCGTAGCCGCATTTTCGTCCTGTTCCGCAACACGCTGAAAAATGACGGTAGACTTGACGAGGACCTTGCCTCCGCTTATTTCGGGGTATCCCGTGCAATGAGGTATTTTAATGCAGTGGCTCTTCACTCGTCTTCTCAAGACCCTTTCCCAAAGCTCAGAATGCAGCATCAAGTAAAGCTCAGCATCGGTGAAAGCATGCGGAAGCGGAATAAAGAACAACGAGCAATTAAAAAGTCATAAACTTCTTGAAGATTGAGGTTTACCGCCTCCGATAAAATTTAAGGTGCAGTTCACCTCATTTAAGTTCGCTTTTGGGAAAATTCAAAAAATAAAATTGCACTACATTAATGCTGAAGTTGGAGAAGTCGAAATAAATAGTAAGTTTCATAAATGAAAGATTATGTAGAAGAGACAATAGATTCAAATAGTTTTCTCCCTTTCAAATTAAGTCACGCAAAAATGCACACTCGTGCTGTCACCTCAACTTTCCTACTTCCATTTGCTGCAAGACTGCTGAGAAAATTTCGATTTCATACCTTCCACGATGGTGACTTCGGAGGAACATTGCCTCCAGAACCGCTTGCAGCTTTCTTCGCTTCGTCTTCTAACTCATTCACAAAGTCTTTACGATTCTCTGTTGAATGTAGATTTACCTCTGATAGAGCTGAAACCGTCTAGTTATCTGATTTTTGAAAACATTAAAAAACAATTTGGCTGTTATAATGTTTACAGATTCGAACTTTTTACTGACCCAGCCTAACTGTGAAAGCTTAAAAATAGATAGCACTTCGGAAACTCACGGATTTCTGTCGTCATCTGCTTATGGATTATAATAGTTTTCGTCTCGCAATTCGGTGATGAAGTTTTGACAGGGTTCTGCGGAAAATACGGAAAATATATGTCCTGTTTCGCGCTTATTACTTCTTACAAGTACTATCTTTGGAAAGTTTTGCTTCCCATAAGAAAATTACGACCGACAAAATTAGCACAGTGGTAACAAGATAAAAAGAACAACTATTTCACAGTGAAACTCACAAAGTGCACTGGTGAGAAATGTGTTTGACTGGCGCTACGAACCTGAAGCCAAAGCGTTGAGATTAAGCACACACGGTCATAAGCATTTTTGAGTCGTAGCATGCACACATGCAGATCACGACAAAAATGTATTGAGAGAAGAAATCAGTTTAGAATGTAGGGATGAACAGTTTGCGGGGGTGTCGAGGTGGTTGTGGTTGTTAGAGGTCCTTTGGTAGATGACAAAGGATTAAGCAGGAAGAGGAAGAAACGAATAGATATCTCTATTGAAAGGTAAATAAACCATAAAAGGCATTTCCCCTCTCCCGAAGTATTTCACGATTTGGAAAGAGATTTTTCGATAGGAAAATGGGGGATCGTATTTCCCGAAGCTAATCTCAATATTTATCCTATTTTGGGCTGGAGCTGCTGTAAGAAGTCACTCTAAAAAGTCGAAAAAGTAGAAGAAAGTGCACCTGATGTGGACAGATGGTATTACATGTGGAATGAGAAACTCGATTGAATAAGTGCAACTTGAGTATAAAAGTAACAGAAATGGAAGATGACGACGTTATGATCGGAGCACTATCTAGTAACTTCGGCAATTATTGCTGGCAACAAAGAGAGGCTCTTGACGGCCAAGAATCAGAATTGCTACTGCTCAGTGGCTCGTCGACTTTGATCCATGCCACAACCACAAATACCCCCCAGAAAACAATAAGCTCGTGTTAGCTGAAGCAAAGGCATGCACTAAGAAGTAGCAACACATGCAGTAAGTAAAATACGCTAACGTACAAATGGTTTTGGCGACATTATTGCCAACGACGATGTCGATGAGCACTTTGGGGGTGTAGCCGCTTTCTGAAGCAACAGTAATTCAGTCAGATTAGTAATAAGTTAATTACAATTTCAAGAGGATAGTGTAGAAGCCATAGATGGGTTAGATAGTGCAACAAAACGGCAACGAACTGTGTGTTAAATGAGTGAACCACAAAGATGAACTCACTTTCTTGAGGAACGTATGTGCTCCGTATTCGTCACTCGACATATCCACCTGCCCATCGTTGTCCTTTACTGCCTCAGAAGTCGTCTAAAACGCTCGAGTACACACTAGAAAATTTCGACGCCTCATTCACACATCCTTCACCAATATTTACGTGAAGGAGAGTCGTAGAGTCGCAAAAAACACGAAAAAGGAAAAATTTAGAAGTCCGATACGGGTTCGATAAGTGCCGAATACCGCGGATACCATGCTCAAGCCATTCTACAACTGATCACCTATGAAGAGTTTACCTTCTTTTTGAACGTATGCGCTCCATATTCATCACTCGATAAATCAACCTCGCCGTCCTGATTTTTGGGGAACATCCTTGTAGCAGGAATCGGCAATGTATCTACACTTTCATGCATTCCGCATCCAGCCACAATGCTGCTCTCATCAATAGTGTTCTAAAACACACTCCACAGAATTGACATAAGAGTTCCTTTACATACCCAATTCCCTACAGTGCGATAGAAAGGAGTAAGCTCGAGGTGGGATAGGAGCTGTGGTCTATCAATGGGTGGGGATGAGTACAAGAAAAAAAGGGGAAAGTAATAAAATAAAAGGATTAGCTGTCAGGATTGAAAGATATCACAGTTCCTATACCCCCAACATTTAGAGAACCTTTAACAAGGCCTAATAATATTGCTCAAAGCAGAAATATCATGAAAGACTCACAAAAATCCTTCTAAAGCTGTAACCAGAATAAGTTCTAGAACCCTTGAACACCAACATTCATCAGTCTCACAAAACGGATGACCAGTCAGTAGCACATGAAGGCGAACAATGAAGAGAGCTGGCTAATTGAGGATAACATGTAGAAAGGAATATTTTGTGATTAGATGAGTAGATAGGTTGGTTGATAGAGAGATGGATAGATAGATGTATCCAACATTTTTTACGACTAGACACTGACTCGTCTTAATTCACTAGACTAAATCAAGAGCAGTGATCGGTAATTTCTATGCCGATATTCCAATCATATCAGTCCTACTTCCATGATTACTGATAAGTTCAAGCTGCTAGAACAGTGAAGGCAAGTTTTTCAAATACATTCAGAGTAAGGAAGGGCAAATTGGTAGCATAGATCACTAGTAGAGGCTAAAATATGGGCTATTTCTGAGTAAAATAACATACCACCGTTGTACACATCGATGATTCGTACTCTACTACATGTGTGGCAGCAATGGGATGGGCAAAATGAATACGTCGAGGCTCCTCCTTTACTGCATCCAATTTTTGTGGGGCTAAATTATTTTGTTTACTTTTCAATCACGTTATAGACAACATCTAAGCATTTTGAAACTAACATGATTAGAGTTTTACAATGGAATGAACTAACATACTTTGGTTACAAACGATTGTTGTGACTTGTTTTACCGGTGATGTTTCGCGGCTGCTGGGCGACTTCGTTGAACTAGACTTTAGCTGGGCCATACCGCCTGGCGTGCATAGCACTGATGGTCGCGTCTTAAAACATCGATTCAACAGTTTAGTAGGTACAACTACTATCAAACGACGGCTCTTTTTTAGCGGTTTTTTTCTATTCTACAGTAACTCCAAACATCATCGGGAACTGTTAGAGTCGAAAAAGATCAAAAACTGATTAAAAAATAGTGAGTGCGTTGAAAGCAGCGCTAAATCAAAAAAAAAGCATCAGGCTATAAGTAGACTAGAAAGATTCAAACGATCACCCACCTCGCCAATACTGAGCCGTGGCGAAGCTCCCTTCATGTAAGCCTCTTTCGGCTTTGAACCGGCATGCTGCCAATTATGATCGACTTCGAAGTTTTCGTATTCTGCGGCCAGCTCGGAAAATCGCGACTTCAATCGCGAAGGCGTTGGTTTCGACTCTGCTGCAGGCTCGTTAGCATTATTGTCGCTGTTGGTTCTATTTTTTAACGGTGATTCCTGAAAACCAAGGTTCAAGGAAATAGAATGAAGAATCAAAAATTCGTTATTTAAGCAGACATCTCAAACGTACCATGTGAACGTCCTTAGAGACGTTGGTTTCGTTTTGCGTGTTTTCCATAGACTTATCTTAAATTTTTGAATTTAGTTCAAACTATGAAGTGATGGAAAAAGTTAGGCAAAAACTTGTAACTGTAAAAACGTCTTGTAAAGTAGGGACAAGGACCCAATAGGCTCACCTCCACCTCCACTAAGGGATGAGACTTCCAAATTCTCTTTAGAGCTTTCCAAAGATGCGCTTAACTCCATATTTCGTTGTCGGACGCGCTCTTTGATGCGCTTAAACGAAACGTAATTTTATACTTGGCAAAAGCTCAAACACATAGCTATCATGGAAAATTAAATTTAAAAAATATAAAAATTTGCTACAACTTGTAGCTCAGATGGAATCTAACGGTGGCAGGTAGTACTGTGCCTAGAAGGGGATTTCTGTATAAGGTAGGTAACAATGCACCGGGACATTTCGGCTCCTGAAGACTTGGCTGCCTATGACTTTCCGCGAAACTATCACCAAACAGCGCTACTTCAAGGATAAAATAGCGTCACAAATATGCCCCGAGAAAATGCTGTGAGTTCTCTTATAATTTTGTGTCTTGTGAAAAAGAAAAGTAAAGCGGATCCGGTAAAGAACATCTATAGACATCTATAGAAAAAGTTTGCCACAGTGATTGATGCCGCCGATATTTACAAACCATGTCTGTAACGTTCATGACAACATCAGGTCCACCATAAACCTCACCTCATTACTTTCATCCAATGAATACATCTCCTTCGATTTTGACATCCTTTTTATACTAACGACGAATAAATTGATTTGGCCGTAATCACGTGAATTGAGGCGTCTTAAAAAAGTTTGGCTGACCGAACAAACTTGAAATGGATTTACAAATCTTTTTTAGGAGAAAGAACAGGAACAGCATAGGAAAGAAAAAGTTGATCGAACGAAATCAACCCGATTTGATAAAGGTAATGATCTGAATGTTCTTTTGGAATCGAGAAAAGAGTATCATCTCTTTCCTGCTCATTCATTTGACAAAAAGGACTTTGAACAGAGTGCAAGTTGGATTTCATAGGCAGGAAAAAAAGAAAAGAATGAATTAGTGAATCTGGAGTGATCTAAAAGTTACCTAATAACCAAAATGGGAAAGAAACCAAATGAAATATCAAATTTTGTAATTTAAAGTTGAAGATGGGAGGAAATCAATTAAACCAACAAAGTATTAACTGAATTACTGAATCACTCTCCAAGAAAGGAAAGCTTTTAAGAGAGGATCTTGGCTAAAAAGGGAAAAACGTACTAAACCGGGATCGGACAGCAGCCTAACACACAGTACAACTTCA
The DNA here is from genome assembly GCA_000469685.2 of Haemonchus contortus. Classification (NCBI taxonomy): domain Eukaryota; kingdom Metazoa; phylum Nematoda; class Chromadorea; order Rhabditida; family Trichostrongylidae; genus Haemonchus; species Haemonchus contortus. The sequence goes on from LS997564.1 coordinate 35,608,337, forward strand.
GGTAAACAAGGTAAACATCCATGAAGGTTCGCTGATTACAGATAAGGGTTTTAAGGTTTTTAAATGGCATAACAGATGTTTCATAATCGAAAACAACAAATTCAAATTGGCTCCGCTCGCGCCCGACGCCATCAGCGGCGCGTAACGGGAGCGATTTGAATGGGCTGCCCTGCGTCTTATCATCGGACCCCCTGAAATTGACAACAAGTTGGCCATGATGCTCTTTCCAAATAGCTGAAGGTGCTTTTATTGTCTGAGTGTGGCATCCGATATTTAAGGGACCATTACGGAGCTTTGTATCCATGTTGGTTAGTTGTTTCACCTTTTTTCATTGCCTTACAACACAGTTTGAAGCTTTCCTCACTGAATCTGGGCACTGTTAACATTATCCGTTCTGGAACCAGTCCATATCCGAATGGACGTAGGGAAGGCCATATTCACCTGGGAGATGAACGATTCAATGGCGAAGGAAGGATGATGAAGACCGACTCAAACATTTTCGCCCCTAGTGAGGCCATTTGTCGCCACCTTCGTTCCACAGATTTTTCACCAACCATTTTGAAAAATTAGGAATTGGTGTTGTTCGGTGTCCTGACTAAGAATAAACAAGATCAGAGTGAATAACACCTGTAAATAAGTTTTAGTAAGCAGAATTCGAAGGGACCTTTGGCCCCAGCATATGTCAGGTCAATCTTGCTCCAAAACGCGATGGAGGGGGTTTAAAAAACGATTTTTACAAGAAGTAATCGTCTAGTACAATTTTTATCCGACTAATTTACTTGAAAATAGGTGGTAGTTGAATTACTTAACATGGGTCAGCCGACAGTGATAATTTCCTTGGCTTAAAATTAGTCGAACTCAATAACGACTTATCATTCAGCTTTTCAGCAGCATGTGGCATCGATACAGAATGCGCCACACACTTGACCTCCATTCGGTTTAGCGAAGGCCTATTCGTAAAAGCGGGGCTCTTCCTGCTTAAAAGCTGTCGTCCACATCAAGTTCTTCTTTCTACAACGTAGAACAGAAACGTAGAAATGGATATTTGAGGTTGAATTATTCTCAGCAAAATTACCTGCCCTTCTCGTCAATGAATGGACAAAATAGATGGAGAGAGGATTTCATAGAATTTTCTTTACCGATTGCAATCCCTGCACCTTAGTACAGATGAAGTTTTTCACGAAGCCGATCTCGCACTATTGCAAGGTTGGCACGATGAGGGCAAAACTTCAAAGTGATCGGCTTTACCTTTCACGCGATTTCTGGGAGGTTCTATTAAAACTCCTATTGTGACTTCATCCGATTAAACCACGGCTTTTTGAATACGCCATGCATTTCATCTACAGTGCGCTATAAATGTATTAAGTTGAGTCATAAGTCCTCGGACAAAGTGATAGTGATGAGTTCTAGAGATCATAACTCAGCAAAGAGGTGACGAAAATAGACGCGGAGGCATCGTTAGATAGAGTATTAAAAGCTCTTCTGAATACATAATAATGATTACATCTGACCGTCTCCTGCGCTTTGGAACGCCACTCTGAGTAAAATTCGCACACACACACAGATTTGTTGATCTTCAGAGGAGAGGAATATAATCAATCATCACTTGTTACTGTAACCGTGCATCGAATATTGGATTGTGGGGAAAACTGAATAGCTTAGGGATAACTTTTCGAAAAGAAACTGTTCAAGAGGCAGTGGTGACTGATGGGATCTCGAAAAAGTGAAATAACCGTTTTATAGCGAAGAACTCGAATCATGTCATGCTTTCAGGAGAAGCAGTTTACTTAGCCTTATGGGGCATTTAAGTATTGCGCTTTTTTGAGCAGATTACAACTGCAATTACTAGAATCTCGTTCTGTTCCTCAATAAATGAGCATACATATCGTTGTAAAAGTTCTTCGGCAAGAGGCGCCACCGTCGCCTCCACGTTCACGGATCCAAATCTGTCGCAGTCCAGTCGGTTTCTGATTGCTTTAAAACAAAGTTATCAGCGATAGACTGGATTAACATCGGACTCAAACACTGGCTCACTTAAATAACTATTATAAAAGTCAGGTATGTATTGCCAAAGCTCCAACATCTCGGGATGATAGTGAAATGCATGGCGTATCAGAGAGTGCGTTATTAACGTCAGCTGTCTTCTTTTTTTTATTTTTCTATCAAAATATTTTGCCTCGTGATCTTGTCAGATCACCATGATCAGTAGTTGATCTACAAGTCGATGAACTCCTTGCCTTGATCGTCGCCTGATCGCTTCCGGCGTCCATTTCCGAAATCGATTTTTCCCTGATCGGTCGGCAATCAATCGTCTCCGGCAGACATGGAGGATTTCCGTCAAAACTTTGGAGGTGAGGACCAGTTATTGGAGGTTTGAGACTTTTTCCGTCAGTGTTGTAGACAAAATGACAATTTGCTTTTTTTATTTATTTTATTTTATTTAATTTTTATTTATTTTCTATTTCGTGGTTTGATGGCAAATAACAGGCTTAAAAGGCTTTATTCTGGAGCACAAGCTAGTTTCGATAACTAACTCTAAGCAGAGCAAGAAAGTAAATTGTTTTCATTCTAAATGAGTCTGTGTTTCTTACTGTACTCCTGCTGTGTTTCCATCACTGCCACGTCTTCCTTGTCTTCCTTGTCTTCCCTGTCTTCCTTGTCTTCCTTGTCTTCTACGGCTTCGATTACCTCTCGGCGTGGTGGGCAGTTACAATAGTGGGCATCTTCGCCATCCTCACCTGGGCGTCCCATCGGCCCTTGTGGACCAGGATGACCATCGTGACCAGGGTTACCAGGAATTCCAGGCTGTCCAGGAAGTCCTGGTGTTCCAGGCGTGCCTGGAGTACCAGCGTTTCCTGGCAGACCTGGTTCACCGGCCCATCCAGGGTCTCCAGGCAGTCCAGGTGCTCCTGGGAAGTAAGCAAATCCGGGTACACCGTCTGGCCCGTTGGCCCCATCGAAACCTGGAGGACCTTGGACTCCTGGATTTCCTTCAGGTCCTGGCATTCCGAAATCACCATCCAGACCGGCTGGTCCTTCAGTACCTGGGGCGCCTGGGTAGCCGGGTTCGCCTGGATAACCATCTGGTCCAGGGGGACCAGGAGGACCAGGTGGGCAGATGATGCAACCTGAAGTGATATATTTTTAGAGGAAGGAATGGAAAGACAGTTAACTTCTGAGTAAAGCGCTCACCTCCAGGAATGTCTTGTGTGACGACAAGGGTGATACCAGCTGCTCCTGGTCTGCCGGCCTCTCCTGGCGCTCCTTCCTCTCCACGAGGTCCAGGGGGGCCAGGCGGCCCACGTGGTCCTGGAGGACAGCCAACAGAAGAGACCGAGCACTGGCAAACGTCAGGATATGCGTAACGCTTCGGACGAAACAGGCTTGCTAGTATCGGGGCCTTCGATTCACCCGTAGGGCTCTGCAGTACGAGTAGACGATCCCACGTGTCGTCGGCAATATCCCGGAATTCGGCCATACCACTTTGGATTTCATCCTGTAGTGCAGTAATATCATTGGCGATGTAGACGATGCTGAATAGGGCCGCGACGACGCCTAATGCACAGGCCCAAGCGCCTATGTAGCCGACGGTGGACATTTAGATCTGTGCTGACGCCCATGAACATTCGCTTATGTAGGAACTGTGTGGAGAGCGAAAAAAACGGGATCTCGGACGTGAGATGATGAAAAAATCGCGCACAATGAATGCACTTTAAGGTCTGTGAGCTGAAAAAACGAGATTCTTCCCTGGTCAGGCGATCTTCCTGGATTGCTGGCGTTTTATTGGGTTTGAAGAAGAAATTTTTATCCGCGTTTGCGAACAAAATAGATGGAATGGGGATTTCATATACATTTCTTTACCGTTTGCAATCCCTACACCTTAGTACAGATGAAGTTTCTCATGAAGCCGATCCCGTACCATCGCAAAGTTGGAGAAATCCGGATGGAACTTCAAAGTGACCGGCTTAAATTTGCACACGATTTCTAGGAGGTTCCATTAAAACTCCGATTATGACTTCATCCAATTAAATCACAGCTTTGAGAATACGCCATGCATTCCACTTACAGTGCGCTATAAATGTATTGAGCCGGTGAGTACAGTCCTATCCCAAAAGTGAGTTCATGGTCAGTTACTGATGAACATCGTTTTTCTTTGCCAGATAGAGGTCTGTTCTAATCACTATTTTGGGTAATTAGTACAGATCAGGCGAACCTGGCATTAGACTTCTGGACTGTGTATGTGATAGCATGACCCTTTCACCCCATAGTATTACACTGTGGACTATTATTCAGTGCTTCTGTGCCACACAGGTTTTTTAATGGTGGAATTTTTATTCGCCTGACGTTTCGACAAGATCGTCGTTTTCAAAGGCCTAAAAGCGTATCGAAACTTCAGGGTGCTATCTATCACGTTTGACGTAGACCAGTTCTTAACTAGTTGCAACTCAGACCGCTGAACTTACAACTAAGTAGAAATTCCAACAAGTCACTTACGTCAATTCCACCAACACCGAACAATTGCTCGACTTTAGAGACGATAGAGCAATTGAGACAGCCCGGTCAACCACGACTCTTTAATAGTATCGTGACATGACACGTATCAGTCTCTACTATCAGAGCTCGCATAGAGGGATGAAGGGCAAGAGGTCACCAGTTATGTTGATGCACTCGTTCTTGTTATTCATGCTTGGATTTCGGTGACTTATCCAGAAAGCCTCTAGAGTTTTTCTGGCACCGATACTGTCTTCGTAGGCCAAAATCGTGCATTTAACGTCAAAGTCACAACCAGCATGACCTTCTCTTCTGTGCTTTCCAAGCGGTGCAATCGAGCAATACCTTCGTTTGCTAGCCAGATGTTCTTTTACACGGACGCATAACTGTCTCCCAGTTTCTCCAATATAGCAAGCATCACAAGTCAAACACTGAAGTTGATAAACCACAGCCCTTTGTGCACAGTCTCCTACTTTTCCATATGGGCAGATCACGCAGTTATCCATGATGCAAATCCGGTCATAGAGACGATTTCTAACCAATTGATGTTTAATGTTTTCTCTTGGTATGTTAACCAAGAAAACGTCATTGGCTAGATCCGCTCTTTCCAGGCATTGCTGAATAACTGCGCTAAATCGATCTGATATGAATGGTAACTGAAGATAAATTTTATCCTCAATCCCATATGGAAAAGGCCTTGATCTGCCTTGTGAGCCATGCTGCCGAGTTGTGTATCCATTTAGATTGGCTATTTGGTGTGCCAACCTTCTGGACTCTTCCCGCTCCTCGTCACCGGTGCACACCTCCACAGCCGTTCTGTACATGTTCCGTAATACTGCACGTTTGACAGCTCTGGGGTGTGCCGACATTGCATGAATGATGATATTCTTGGAGCTTCCTTTTCTATACCATTTCACACTGTACGTTCCACTAGTAACCCTTACCTGAGTGTTCAAAAAGGGTAACCAGCCTTCGTGTGGGACTTCTCGAGTTAGCTTGATGTACTGCGATTGACTGTTTAGAATGTTGAACAACTCATCCATTTCTGACTGAGTTGATGTTATGACGAAACAGTCGTCAATGTAGCGGCAGTACATTATGGGTAGTCGTGCTAGCACTGGTTGTTCGATTCTACTCATGAAGCAGACAGCGAGAACCGGTGCTAGCCGCTGTCCCATCGCAAGCCCTCTTATCTGTGAAAAGTATTTCCCGGACCACTTAAATATATTGCAGTTCAAGCACTCCTTGATGAGAGCCATTATTTGTGCTTTGCTCAATCCGAACGTCACCACATTTCTCTCATGCTGATCAAGCATTTCTGAAGCTGCTTGCAAAGCATCGTTGTTGCTAACGTTGGTGTAGAGCGCAGACACGTCAAATGACTCGACAATACAGTCGCGTTGAAATCTGCAAGCACGTAAGCGATCCAAGAACTGTCCCGTATTCGCCAGATGTGATGGTATATATAGACTAGGAGCTGACCGATGATTTTATTCAGAAACCATGAAATGCGGTCGGTCGGTCCATTCACACAACTGATTATAGGCCTAATTTTGTAAGCCTGCGGCAGAGGTGACTGCATGTTCTCGGCAGACAACTTGTGGGTTTTGATTAAGCTGTAGAAGACCGGGCACATGGGGTTTTCCAGCTTCAGCCTTCTAACGAGTCTTTCATCCAATTTTGCCATCTTTCCTACTTTGACCCACAAGGTGTTTAACTTGTGTGTTTGCATATGAAAGGCTTTTTCTGTCGTGTTGCGGTAGACTGTTGTGTCTGTCAGGTGAAGTTCTGTGATTTCCCTGTCTAAAGACTGAGGTAATACCACAAATTCTCCACCTTTATCGCTGACAGAAAGGCGTACTTCATTCCGTTTTATTCGTTCCCGGATTTCTTTGAAACCTTCCCATTGCTCGCGTGTCAGATTGGAGCGCTTTTCGCACTTGAATCTATTAAGCGCGTTCAGAACTCCTGTTGACAAGATTCGAAACTTAATATCCGCTTCCGGGAAGGAATCAGGTTCTTTATAGAATGACCGTGGGAATGGAATAGGTGTTGGAGTAGTACGCTCTAGCCTTTCAACTACCTGTCCCTGGGAGTCGCGTCGTGTTTTCGTTCTCAATTGGTCCCTGAGCTTTTGCAAACCGCATACAATTTTACGAATGGTAAGCGGGTTGATCGTTTGCGTTAATGAGAACGATGGCCCCAAGCTCAGAAAATCCATAGCTTTCGATGAAATCTGTGCATCGCCTACGATGGTGACTCTTGCCGTTTCAGGTATGATGTTTTGCTGTTGCGAGCTCTGTCGTTCGGATCGGTTGAAATTGGACGAGAAGTGATCGTTATTAGAATTTCTTACCCGTTGTTCGTCCCTCAGGGAATTGTACTTGGCGCAGAGCGTGGCCTTGGCGTCAGAACGGATAAGATCACACAGGCGCTTCGATTCACCTTCAATCCTTCTCCATATTTCTTCCGACAGAAGGCGGCGACAAGATTCTTCTTTGGCTTTACACTTCAGCAGCATTGAATACAGTAGATGTTGTTTTTCCCTGATAACCACATTGAGCAGCGATCGATAGATGTTCTTGATTCTGGGGTGTTTATCAGGAAGACCGCACACTGATCCAAGCTGTTTATTTAGAATGAATCTTGGTAGAATTTCGGTCGCCTTGCATCTTTGGAGTAATAAGAGTGATTGTCGGGTGAGAACCACTTTTTGCCTCAACGATAACGCTTCTCTCACTGGGCGAAACATATTCGGCGGTACATTTTTAAGCAACTTCCAGGTTCGCCTCTCTTGAAACCTGGGCATCGATAGTAATATTATTCAGTGCTTCTGTGCCACACAGGTTTTTTAATGGTGGAATTTTCATTCGCCTGACGTTTCGACAAGATCGTCGTTTTCAAAGGCCTGAAAGCGTATCGAAACTTCAGGGTGCTATCTATCACGTTTGACGTAGACCAGTTCTTAACTAGTTGCAACTCAGACCGCTGAACTTACAACTAAGTAGAAATTCCAACAAGTCACTTACGTCAATTCCACCAACACCGAACAATTGCTCGACTTTAGAGACGATAGAGCAATTGAGACAGCCCGGTCAACCACGACTCTTTAATAGTATCGTGACATGACACGTATCAGTCTCTACTATCAGAGCTCGCATAGAGGGATGAAGGGCAAGAGGTCACCAGTTATGTTGATGCACTCGTTCTTGTTATTCATGCTTGGATTTCGGTGACTTATCCAGAAAGCCTCTAGAGTTTTTCTGGCACCGATACTGTCTTCGTAGGCCAAAATCGTGCATTTAACGTCAAAGTCACAACCAGCATGACCTTCTCTTCTGTGCTTTCCAAGCGGTGCAATCGAGCAATACCTTCGTTTGCTAGCCAGATGTTCTTTTACACTGTGGACTTTTAAATCACTAAATGATTTTGATTTAGTCACGTTTGGTACTCTTTCATGCTATCCGAATTCGCCAGTTTACTTCGCATTGGATTTATTTTTTGGGTTTTGTTCGAGTCAAGTTTCCTTAGAGGCGCAGTTCACGATAATTTTGAGGTACCCAATTTTATTCGAAAAGCGGAAGTATAGATTGGGAATAGTTCATCGGTAGTGGAAAAAGCGAGAGAAATAGAAAAAAGAAAGAAAGCTGATTTCGGGAAAAATATGGCTCCTAGAAGGTAGGGAAAATAGAGTTTGGACGAGATTGCCATGACGGAAATAACATGGAAGGGGTATTCGGATGGGTTCTCTTGTAAACGGTGCAGCCTCTACAGTGTCGGTGAAACTCCTCCACGCATACACACTGGCCAATCTCTGAGCCTTTATAACCCTATAACTAGGGCGTTTTCCGAAATAATAGTGCCAGATATGGTATACGCGTGGGCCTCCAATTCATCCTGTGTGGGATTCTCGGAAACCATTTTTATCGTGAACTGTGACTTTAACCACCTGATATGGTGAATTCATTCCCATCTGTCAGATAGGAATTTCGTTCTGGAATATTACGTGAGTTGATAAATATCCAAATCCCCCCCTCCCCCCCCCCCCCCCCCCCCCCCCGATTTTGAGTTGATTTGCAATGCGTAGCAGATTTTTAAGTTCATTTCGCCTGATTCTTCATCTTCGAAGAGTTCCATGGCTAACCGACAGAGCCGGGAATCACTTTTTTCAAGGTTGACGGCTTCATCTCCTGATTAGCTCTTTAAAAAATGACTCTTATAGGTCTTCCAGTCAAAGATGTACGTTGAGCCCTATAGGATGAAGGAGTCTTGGGGAAAAACATGCAAGAAAAACCGCAATATCGACTATCAGAATGTATACAACTCCTTCGAGAGAGTTCTGCAAGCAAAGCTGGGCTCTTTCAAAAAGCTTCCAACCAATCACTTCTTTGGTCTTTGGTTCCAAAATGTAGGCTAAACAGCAGACAAACTCAATTATGTGGTCTAGTTGTCTCTGATCCAGGGTAAGGTTCGACAGGAGCATCCAGTGTTGGTAATTTTTCGTTGGAATCGTTACAATCATGGCCCTATGCAAGAACCTCTTGCACTCGGTATGTTTCCATAACTTTCTTTTAGGCTTGAAAATTTCAGGAACAATCGGGATTGTTCAATGGCTAATGAGATGATGCCCGATCAAGATGGTATTGGAGTGCTCCACCTACTCTTCAAGGCCCTGCTGAAGGTCAGAGGTTATTTTTTACGTATTTTCAGTTTTTTCTTTTCGGTAAAGTCCAACTGAATTAGCCACAAAAGAAGGGAGTAGTAATTCATCGAACGGCTCAGCGGGCGGAACAGTAGCCTTCGTCTCTGAAGACATATCTTTCATTTTACAAGGAGAATAATCCCTTCGAATCTGGGTTGTCTCATTTTCGGTGAAAGACAGTCAAGGGATCTTGAAGGTGGCTAGCTCATCACTGACGTATTAATACTTAATGGCACAGTTCACGATAAAAATGGTTTCCGAGAATCCCACACAGGATGAATTTGAGGCCCCGCGTATACCATATCTGGCCCTATTAGGTCGGGAAACGGCCTAGTCAGAGAGTTATAAAGGCTGAAAGATTTGCTCGTGTGTATCCTCGGACGAATTTCACTTGCATCATAGAAGCTGCACCGATCACAAGGAAACCCATGTAGGAAGTTCAAACAACTTATCGTGACCCATAGCCACAGTGAAAGACACTCTATACAGTTTTGGCCTGATGTAGTCAGCTCTTTGTGCAATTGAAACAAGTGGAATCTCGTCCTGATTCCCCATCAATGTCATTTCCGCCATGGCAAACTCGTCATGGTTTGTCTACGATTTTGCTCAAAACGGACATGGAGACATTCTCCATGTTCCTAGGGCTCCGCATCTTGCAATGTAAAATACACGACACTGTATTACCCGAAAGTCCGCATAGGTTTCATTTCTAGAAAGCACACATTTAGGGTAAAGTCGCCCTACGTAGCAAAAGTGAAACCGAGTTCGAAAGTAAAAATTCATAACAATTGTAAGTAGCCAGCCGCCTGTGTAGAGAGACTTCGTTACTTGAACGATAAGATCCCACCATAGCCGTGGAATTCGTAGTCTAATTGGGGTCATTTTCTTAGCAGCAATCGTGATACTCCTTCCCTTTGTGAGCAAGTGCTCTGTCCTGTTGGGAAGTCCGCTTGATATGGCCCACAGGGACATCTGCTTAGGAATGTCCTTTATGGATTTGTCCTGATTGACTTTGATACTTTCTTGACAAAAGTGAGCGATATTTAGACCAGATTACAGCCGAAACCATCGTGAGGGAGTGAAAACAGCTATGAGAAACGATCAGACCTTTCTCACAGTTTCGCCATTCTTGGTGGCAAACATATATTTTCTCTGAGCGTTGAACTCTTCTCCTGCGGTGAATACCTTCTTGCCAGCGAGAAGAGTGTCGAAGCGTGCACGAGTAGGGCATAACATTTGTCTGTCCTCTAGACACCTTCTCGGCAGTAGGCTTGTGAAGCTTTCGGATTAAATGGATGCAGTTGTAGTTGCTTCATTCCTCCAATCTAAACCCAATCATCTCCGAACAATTTCCTTCTGAAAAATTGCCGAACTGGAACAGAACTGATTAGAGGCTTGTCGTTGAACTGTGCACACCGCGAGAAATTTGTCGAATCGACGGGCGATCTCGGAAAGAGATCCACTGGATGCGCGATAAGACGATTGGATACCGAATTCGGGCTAGGCTACACCATTTTCGAAGCTGACGAATTTTTAGAAGAAGGATGCAGATATGTGAGCTAAGGTTATTATAAACATAATAAAAATTTCGTAGAATCCCCAAGCAAGAACATTACCTTTCGCGTAAGGTCGTTATCATATTTGTGGTGTACCCTGTGTATGCACCCTAGTGATTTCGCCCAAAGATTATTTCGCTTATATTAGAATAGTACAAGACCTTGTTCGAGGGTATCATCGAAAAAGAAAGCGAATGTTAGGAAAAGTCAATTTTCCCGTTGCTCACAGAGCTGTCCCTTGTTAATCAACCAGTCATGTGCCCCTGAATTGTCCGGTCCGTAATTTTTGAACTTTTTTCCCGTCCTCATTTCAACCCCTTTTGGGTCGCTAATGATCCAAAGGCGAGACTTTTCTATTCAGAGATTGCTTGAACGGCCTCCCAGCTTAAGAAAGGCATTGAAGGTGGCCAATGGAGTGCATAAAATTTAAATTCCATTCCATATGTTTATTTCATATGTTTTTTTTTCATTGAAAACTTTTCATGAAGTGAATTATAGAAATAGAAAGTGAGTGATAGAAATTCATTTTTGCGTCGATTTTTCATAAAATTATTGTCAGCCAGCTCATTTGGTTGTGAGTACCATTGCTTCGATAGTTCATTAGGGATGCATTGATGAAAACAGAAGGTCAAAACGGCCCTAAAGTAATTCTCTGTTTCTGGATTCAATAGGAAGGGGGATGCCACTGAAAGGTGAACATTAGCTCTGGGTGCCTCCACGTATGATCAACATGCCCAGCTTTAAGCAGCAGTAGACGAGAGCTCCAGGGTAGCGATCATATAGCCATCTTATTAACTGGTTCCCGAAAGCTAAACTAAAGCCAAATTGAAAACCTTCAAAAAAGCAGCGACTATGACGTTGCAACTGCGTCAGCCCGGGGATTTTGTGAGGCCCTCATTGCCCATTCCTTCGAGCCTCGATCTTCTTCAATAATCCTCCATTTTTTCTGAACCTTGATTGATTCCCGTCCGGAGTTGAGCTTTGAAGTTTTAACCGTCCTTCTAAGGCAATTTTTTAACCTTCGTAATTCGTTAGAAAATCCATCCTTTCTTACAAATCCTTTCCAACGTCGCCCTTTCAACGTTACGCTTGGCTAAGAAGGGAGTGGGCAAGATTGAAGGGGGCGTGATCAAAATTGGTATGGCTAGAACGAGTATGAGCGTGTAACATATAAGTAAGAAAATCCTTCATTCTATACGTTATTGGTGTTGAAGGAAAGTATTACCAAAATAATCATAATGAATTTCAAAAAAAAAAAATTATATAGTTATTAGAGCGATCCTACCTCAAATCACCTCGTTCTAGATGAAGGCAAGATGAGTTCATGAATCGTTGCTTCGTTCTTTCAAACTATCAGGAACGTAACTTTTGAGCATCGGCATGAGTACAATGGACCCTAAACTCTGTTTTCCTCCCATCTTTTCCATTCATCTGGATCGATATATCCTCCTGTTCTCCATGGTTTTCCATTTTACATTTCCCTGAACCTTTCGGTTTTTTCTAGTCTCAGGTTTCTCCCACACATTGCCGTATTCATGAGAGTAGAAGCGACTCAAACTAGCTAGTGCCATCTATTAGCTAACTGTGGTTCAGATTCTGATTGCTTTCCTGTCATTACAGCATAATCAGAGTCATCGCAGGAAATAGGCTTGTCTGGGGTTCTAATCAAGCAGCCTGCTGTAAACAACTATATATACAGATACATAGATATCCTCCTTAGCGAATCAAGCCTTCCATCCCTCCGGGGTCGGTTAATTGGTGCCAGACTCGCCTGGGAGGATAAAAGCACTGACATGTACATCGGCCAGTCACCGAAAGTCATTGTAAGAGCCACCATATGCATTCAATTCGCCACTACAGTTCTGAATGGACGTCAATGTGTGGGCACGTCTTTCGGACGGCATTGATAAACGCCCCAAGACTTTACCCTTTATCCTTTTTGAATACAAATAGTAAACATAGCTTCACTTGGGAAGTAATTAGTTAGTAAGAAATTGCATCAAGGCGTTCGAAAAGTATCTTCTGAGTTTTTAGAAAAGTTCGGATTTTTTTCTGGAATGTTTTGGAAATTTACATACTCTGCGTTCATGATAAGGTTATATAAGCAAGAAAGAAGGACACGGAGATGTTATGCTTATGCAAGTGAGGGGTAACGGAACTTCTCCCCTATCGCGGCATTCTCCCTTGCGGCATGCGGCAATTTTTTTTCACGGCAATTACCGTACTCCCGCCAATCGATAGGACGCGAAATTTTTCTTTGACTGGTTTGCTTTTTCATTGGATTTTATCGTTTTTTCTTCTGTTTCTTTTTAGTTTTCATGTTTGTTAGACTTGATTAATTAAAATGACCCCTCCTATATAAACGAAGATCAGAATCGCATTGGAATTGAAAAGAGCGGCCAGCCAATTCAAATAATTAAAGGACTCCCTACACACACAAATGGCGCGCTCCAATCTTCCATCGCAATCCTGCGATAGGCGGGGGGTGCGGCGTGTGCGACGCCGTGTTAGGGGAGAAGTTCCCGGACCCCCAAGTGAGTAGTGCGCTTATATAGCAGTTCTGTGAAAACTTCCTGTTGAATCCAGAAAAATCTGAGCTTTTGCGGAGTTGTCATCAGAGACTCACCGAACGACCCAGAACTATAAGAGTAGAGGGAGAATTGAGCGTAGAAGTTCGAGTGGCCCTTTTGCGTAGTCCATTTGATCGAATTTTGTCCAGATATCGACCTTTTTTCACCGGCTGAGATTAGCTTCAAAAAAAAGCCTCCTTTTCCGCTTTGTCCTACAATTCTGCTGAAAATCGAGCCCATGGCGGACTCGAAAGAGATGACCTTGTTCAGCGTTCAAGCCTAACCCTCCACTAAAGTAGTCGACCATTATACAAGCACATGCTCTTAGGAAAAAAGTCTCGAATAATAAGAAACCAATTCTGAGAGTCCATAGCACTAAGGGAAAATTTGTTCACCCCTACAGGCAGTTTGCAGAAGGACTTTTTAGGGGTGTAGAACTCTTTAGTAGACCTTCTAGACTATCTGTGATTCTTTGTTTTATGGGCTTGTTTAGTTTTATGGGTCGTGTTCTCCATTCAGGGAAGTACATGCCTGAATATCCAACTGGAGATGAGAATGGTTGTGCAGATGTCCTACTAAGCAAAACTTTGTTCCCAAGGGATTAGGCCTCGTTACTGCGAAAAGTGTTCTGGATATGGGTGTCGTTATTTCAAGTTTTAGTTTCAAGGCTTGAGATTCGTTATGAGAATCATTTAGTGCCTTTACTGCCATCGAAATTGTCCACTGATTCCGTAGTAAACAGGCTGCTGTGAAAGGAGTCAGGTGCTCTCGAAGTAAATCTAGTGCCGCTTCTTTTTTACGTATGTGATTGCTTCTGATTGATTATTTTGTGATTGTTCTCTAATTTAAAATAAGAAGAGTAGGTAGAGGTAGTGTAATGACAAATAGCCTTTTCTCACATTCATGGTTGGAATCCCTGCTCGATCTTCGCTTAAGCCAACCAAGCTCTTCGAGTCTCCTACAGGGTCGCCTATTTGGTACCAGACTCGTCTGGGAAGATAAAAGCGCTAACTCGTACATCAGCTGGCCACCGCAAATCGTTGTATAAGCTACATACCCATTCAATACGCCACTACGCCATCCTGAATGGAAATCGAATGCGGGATGCATCCTTCCTAAGGGGCTGATCGACTCTCGAAGACTTTATCCTCTATCCTTGATCATGGATGAGGCTTCGGCAGCTCTCCGAGCGAACGCAAACGAATAGGAGTAGGCGTGGTTTTCCGTCGCTATACCCTCGTGAAGGATCTCTGAAATGATAAGGCATGAGGCTGCTCGTTCTTCTCCAACTCCCTCTTTTCCTTCGACAATGCTCAGCATCAACGCTTTCATCCCTTGATTCTAACAATATGTCTTTCTTTGTCTTTAGGCCATGTCTTCAAGTTGATTTGCAGAATCAAGAAGAGGCTGCCATTAGCCAAAAAGAAGCGAATATCTTCAGTTTTGCAGAAATGTGACGTTGTCATTTCAGGTGAAATGACATGCCCCAAAGGGATTGAAAGAACAGCCAATACAGCTTGCTGTAGAGGATTTTGACATGGGAATCCTACATCATTGCAGCTTCTCCACACCAAAACGCTCTGCCTTGAAGGCATGCAGAAAAGTCAAGGCGTGCTGAACTCCTCCGAACTTTAACAGTCAGTTTATCGAGCAGCCGCCTTTGATCTGTCCCATACATTCTAGCCACTTCCCAGCTTTACTAGCCAGGTGTATTCCTCGGCTAGCTTTGTTGTTTTCCCATAACACCATCAATTGTCTTCTCCACCGATTTCGAAAAAAACTAAAAAGGTGCCAAACAATCAACTGTTATTACAACTGTAGCTAGTCTCATGCTCTTCACATTGATATGCTAACAGTCTTGAGATCCACAGAAACTGCCCCGCTCGTCTTTTCAGCTTCCTCGCTTTGATCGTTCACTCGTTCTCGTCTTTTTCCTTTTTGTACTCTTCGAAGAGGACTGTCGTCGACTTCCACCGATCATAGATTCCCAAAATAGGAATGATGAATGAGTTTGCTTTGCTGGACTGGTTCGACTATGAATTAGTTTTTGGAAGCAGGGTAACTTTAACCGCAAGATCCCTTACGAAATTGCCTAGGTGGAATCAGCGCAGTGAGTTGAGGGCACGGTTCATGTTAATGTGGCTTCTGCGGTTTTTCCTTCGGATGAACCGGTGATCCCCGAGAATATCACGAAAAACGTTGTCGAAAAACGGCTTGAACAGAGCGTAATAAGGGCCTAAAACTGGCTAAGCCCACGTACACACCCTAAACGAAAGAGCTATCACGCTTCGTGGAGGCTGTAAAGAATGCATCGTTCGCACTAGGGCCCACAACTTTCATGCAGGCAGCGCATTGCCTCGAGCGGGGGACGGGCACTACGTGCGTCCGAGGACGCGCGCGGCAAACCCTGACGCCAGTTTTCGGGGCTTAAAGTCGGAATAGAGTAGTCTATAGGATCAGATGATCCTTCTAATCTAGTCTACTTCAACTTTGGGCCCCAATGATAGGCGCTTAAGTCGTTCAAATCGTTACGAACTTCGCCGCGCAAAATGCTGCGCGTATCCTCGGACGCCAATGGCACATACATTTGAACAGCTCGTCCAAATACCTGTTCCATGGAACGTTTGTCGTCACAATCTCGTCCAACTTCTGGTTCTTCTAGTTTTGGAAGCGTTATATTTCTCTGAATACGCAGATTTTCGCGTTGATATGGCCACTTTTGCACTAATCTAACTCCCACCTCCTTTATTCGTCTTATATGGATGATGCAAGCAATTTTCTTCAACATAGGTAGCCAAGTTCTCAAAGAGTTCCCTCTTTATCAGTTCAGCTACATGTTGTAGTTGGTTCAGGTGGAGGAAGGAAGGAATGTCATAATTTCTCTATCTCCACTCCCCCCCCCCCTCCCCCCTTACTTGTTACAGCAACGGGTAAGGGAAAAATTACAGCAGTAGGTGATCAGAATGCAGGGCGGAGTAAAGGGTCAATTTTTTGAGAAGTTTTACACGAATCTGGTTCCAATTGATCAAACCGGGAGAGATTAATCGCTTGAGGTGTCGGTAGATGTTATCAATGTGAGTTCCGTTTCAAAACAGCTATCGCAGTTTCCCAGAACGACTACAGCTCAACTGCTCAATTCATAAATATCCTATTCCCTCTTGTTACTTTTCATAGACTATGTGGAATCTGTACGCCCCTCCCTTCCTAGACCGTACATCATTTTCCTGTCATTCACTGATTGGAAGGAATGGTTGGCCCTACGAAAAAGAGGAAGAAACCCTCGAACATCTCTGATCTGTGCTGGCCAACTTTGTCGCTCAACGATTTTTAATGCTGAAATATTATACGGTGAAGGGGGGACAACAAGAAATATGATATCTCCCGGATTGAGATGCTGGGCTGTTGCTATTTTGAAAACATAGCTTCCCGTCTGGAACGGGAATCCGTATTCTTACAACCTAGTATTTTTTCTGGGCAATGTTCGTTACTTAGAACCCTTTGTCATGATCTCTGGCAGGCATAACTGCTGTGCTTCATAGCAATTTTTACAGTGGTAGGATATAAAAATGCATAAGCGGTCTTCGGATCTTCTTAATGTTTGTTTCCATCCTTTCGACTCTTTCGACGATCCTATCACTTAGCTAAGTTTTTTCTTTGCGGAGGTCCCTCTAGCTAAGTCTTTCCTTTGCAGAGGTCCCTCTTTTTCACTTGGATACTATTGTATTTTTGCTACCCGTTATGCTTTCCCTGATAGAAACCTGAGATTACCCCTGATTGGGCCATATTTCCAGGGAGAAGGGGAACGGGGTGATTTTGTGTCTGTATCATTCAGCACTGTTCATGTTTGCTGCCATTCGAACATTTTGACCCAATTGTCTTAGCGACGAAAGGTGGTCTCGCGCTCAGAAATGGCTTCTGCTAGCTGGCAGTAAGCATCAGTCACGATGTCGAGGTCTCTTAGGTAATATTGCAAGTATCTCCTAGGGTTAGAATATACTGCCCAGTTCTGATTGTACGGTGCAACCATATTCGAAAGTTCAATGACATTCTCCGACTCTGATTAACCCCGTTTGGGATGCGCCCTGCATTCGACTTCAACTGAAAATTATAGAGGTGCTAAAATGCATATGGGTTGGGTTAGTCAAAGGGCAGCAAGTTGTCAAAGTTTGGCGCGTCGACCACGATTGTCGGGCTTACGTGCCAGCTCTTGCTCGCCACAATCCTTCAAAGCTTCGGGCTATTTGTCTGAAAGCTGCCCTTCTACCTGGATTGGATCATTTGTTATGTGGTGAATAGGCAAAAATGTGCGATAAGTAATCGCAATTTTTCTTCATAATGACAGGTCTTTCTTACGAATTCCTTATTTACAATTTATTGACTCATTTGTTATACGAAAGCTTTTTATAATCGAAGTGAACGTACGCAGCTGTTGTTCTTTTTAGCTGTAACCTTCATCCATCTATTCCTCTGGTAGAAAGAACCCTTCACATTCGACAAGAAGTGGTGCTGTTACTCGCGTTCTAGAACCCTATGCTCTCTAGTTTGGCTTGTGCCGATTCCGACGTTCGGTAAGGGCATATGCTATTTGAAAATGTGATGATAAGGCTATGTACCACTTTCGCGTTCCTAAAAAATATGGAGACTTTTACAAAAGTTAAGCATGTGAGCATTCCTTGCTAGGTTTACGAATGCATACGTCGGGTTTCTCCAACAGATCGTGCAAGGATAACAGGTTGAATAGCAACGCTTCTAATAAATTGGAAAGGTTTTGAAGAAAAGGACCCGGGTTTGACCCACACTTCGGAGTCAGTTTCTTCAAGGTGATCTTGTCACCTTTGAATCTGTTAATTGAGCATTCCATGGGTCAGTGACACAATCTGTCTATGAACGGTCAGGCCATTTTATGATATCACTGAATTTCGAACTGTACCGGCAACAAAATTCTTTGCAATAATTGAAGAACGCATGACTCTGCAACTCAGTTGGTCACCGCCCGCCGATTGCTCCATTGAGGTTCGGGACAAGTTCTATAGACCAGCCTCACTACACATTAGGTCATTTACGTAATCGCGTACGTAATGTCCATAGGTTTGATAGAAAATTGACCTTTTCGATAGGAACCTTTATCAAATGAGCAACTGGTGTTTATGTGCTGCCCCAAGGGCATAGGCCAGGAAAGGCTGTCGTTAACGTCTTTCCGAAAGTAGGTGACGGCGTTTGGCCACCTATTGTCTTCCTGGCGATACGTTCTTCAAACCTCCACCTTTCTGTTTGCAGTACGTGGATTTCCACTAATTTCTTTTTCCCTATTTGTTGCTGTATTTGCTGATGGAAGAAATGAGGGAACCATTCTGCAAGACAACTGCACGATGACAGTCCAAAGGGAAAGTAAACTGCCAACGGGAGTCGATATAAGTCATCTATGAATTGCTGGCAAAATTTCAGAGCTGCTAGGACAATATTTCGATTATAAGGAATCGCTGAACAATACACGTCAGCGCGATGGTCCCTCTAAACCCAGTACCCCACATTGCGGCTTGCAGGGGTTCAGAGCAGGTGGGTGCGTAGCCGACTAATTTGTGGCCTTCGTTCGCCTTTCCTTTCTTCATAGCAAGTCGTAAAAGTGCCCGAATGACCAGCTTGATTTGTTACAGCCCCTTTATGCCGAAATCTCGTGTATAATGGGGGATCGTCGCCAGGAAACCTTTTCTTTTTGGAGCTTTATGGGTACTTATCGTTGGTGTCTTTATGGTCATGTGGCATTAATCTGAATTGCTCCTCCGAAAAAACCAGGGTCTTATTCTTTACCTGAAAATCAAGCTGTGTCGAAAATTCTGGAGACTTCAGTAGGACTACCGTTCGAGGCCCAGCCCACTCGCTTGCGCATAACATATGCAGCTCCATCTTTCTTGCTTATTCGAGCCACCCCACTGTTGAACTCATGCCAAACCCGAATCGTTTCAAGCATCCCTTGAAGCCCCTCCTGGAGCAGTTCAGGCCTCGAACAAACGATTCCCAGTTTGAAACAAAAATGTCGAGGATGAGTCCAGAACGGGCAACCGGTCTCCTATAGTTCTGAAAGTGGTCACATCCATGGAGCTTATCGAAAGTTGACTTTTGGCCTCTTCTTCCTTCTCTTCATATCTGTCGAAATTAAAATTGTCCGAAGTTGCTCCCCTAGAATTTCTATCAAAGGACAATACTCATTTGTATGTGCCACGAATACCAGGAGAATCCATGGCGTTGGTTGACTAGGTCGAAACCTACTTCTTCTCTTGTTTCAAGCTGTGAAGCGCTAGAAAGAAATGTGGACATGATTCTCAGGAGGGGCTTCCAAGCTAAATGTCTGGCACAAGTTTCACAAGGAAGAGGCAGCCAGATAAATCCATAAAAGCTTCCAGAAAATCCCGAAGAAAATCTGAGCTTATGCAAATTTTTGGTAGACGCTTTCCACTCAACCTACTTATACACCCCTAAGAAAGTGCTCATGCCTACAAATACCCTCCTGAAGTGACACAACGATGTTCATTACAATTGACGCAAATCAGTTTCAAAAGATCTTTCTGATTAGTATGAATAGAAGAAACAAACCGAATAACAAACCGTTAATTTGTCACCATAACGACTATCAGGATCGATTCTACTGCCGTTCGTCATCTAGCTGATGAATCCGAGTACAGTCAGTCCAAACCGCGACTTCCTAATCTACCGACAGGGGTCGCTTATTTTGATAAAGTTTTTTTATATAGTTCATGAATTTTTTCTGAATTTCACTAAACCACTAAACTTTCACTGAACTAAATTTTAATTTTTTTTCCATCAGATCTTTGACATCTTTCGCGGTGTACAACCGTAGAAAGCTCCATCGTTAGGTGTTTATGATTTTGACATCTTCGAAAAATTTCCGCAAAGATCGGTTTTGCCCGTTTTTGGACTCCTTCTAAGCATTCCGTGGCTATCAATGAGTAAGGGATGGGCAATTAGATTAATGGACATCCCCAATCATTTCTCATTTCAGTTTGTCTTTTAATTTTACTCAGGAGTTCAACAATTTTCGTTGAAAAGTCAACGCGCGACTTTATCGCGTGCGTTTCGAGCAGCAACTCCGCGGCAACTAGTCAGTAATTGCCACACCCTGCCTGCCGCTCGAAGTCTAATGTCATCTTTTGCGTTCTTGCTTCTTTATCCGCTGAGGTGCTATTGTTTTGAAAACACCCTTTCCTCTGTTGCCACCCATTTTGGCTCATATTTCAATGCCATTTGCTTTTTGGACTTGAAATATTCACTATACTACCATGAAAAGAATGTCGAAAGGACATAGGCGCATAGTGGCCAGAAACAGAGATCGCCTAGTTCGTAATAAAATTCCGCCTCCAATCCAAAATCATCCTTTGAGAATTTTTTTCCGATGTAATAGTAGTGTAGTAATGCAGCAGTAGTAATAATACGATGTGACCTTCCCGTTCATAAGAATCTTGCACTCAAATACCTCCCAAATGAGATTGGTATTAAAGGCTTGTCAGAGAAACAGGGCGAGTGCTGTTCTGATCCATTTCTCTTAGTTGCTGAGGACTACTATATCCAGCTCTTTTGAAGGTCTTCCTTTTAGTAGTGTTCGTTTCTGTGATAGCTGAAGTTTGAGCTATGATGCATGAGCTGCCTCTGCGCTATTATGTATGTCCGCTTGTAGTTCAAACACTCCATTGGAAATAGTGGATGGGTCCCCAGAGAAATTGCTGGCAAACTGCGATCAAAGTTTGGATATCCCCACTGAAAGGTGCCCAGGCTACAATGTATGCGAGGGCAAGTGTGGGAGATATCCTCAAATACTTTTACACAGATACAACTTGAATTATTATTTTATACTCTTGTCTCATATAGAGGCGTTGGTCAATCCTGTCTGAGAGATGCGCCACGCACTCGGCTTCCATTCGGAATCGTAGTGGCGTATTGAATGCATATGTGACCTATACAATGACTTGTAGTAGCCACCGATGTACAAATCAGTACTTTTAAGTTCCCGTACGAGTCTGGTATCAGAAAACCGACCCGGGAGAGATGGGAGGCTTGGTTGGCCTAACCGGATACTGGTCCGGGATTCGAGCCCGTGACCATGTGTGTGGCCTAGTTCGCCTCTTGCCACTACGCAACTTCCGCCTTGGATTTCTGCTTGGTGAGAGAGGATCCTTGTTGATGGGATTGACCTCGAATGATCTGTCCACATTGGGATTCGAGGAAAAAAAGGACTAAAATGGAGGGAATAAGCTGTATATCGTCTACACTTTGGTCAAGATACGTTTCTGCCTTTGAATTGAAAAGACTCATCTGTGTCCTCTCGAGGGCCTGTGCACCAGAACCGTCAGCGCAGTTCAGAAGTACTTTATAGTGAGAACAGAGTATTCTTACTGATGGGAACTCGATGGAGGCTATTGGGTGACTGAGGGTTGTCCTTGATACCTGTGACTGGTCTGAGAGATCAAGCTCGACAATGAAGTCTAATTGTAAGTTGTGAGGCCACCTTATACGATGAACTTCGTTTTGAGCGCCGTCTGACGCTCGAATATTCTAGTTCAGAATTACCGAACTGTCATTGCTTCTTTGATTTGTAGAAGTATTGGGTTGACGAATGGCTTGCCAACCTTTTTTTCGATATAACCCCTTCATTCGGAGGTTTAATTAATATAAAGCATGGTTGTGAAGACAAGAGATTTCCCTAGCGAGGTCGGTTTCTCTTGCTTTCCCAGTAACCAGAAAAAGGAGAAGAGGGAAAGCCTAAAGGCTACTGTCGGACTTTTGAGCTAAAGAGCGGACACAGGTGGCCAAATATCTGGGCAAGTGATGAGTGCCATTTTATAGCCATCAACTGTGGATATAATTCCAACAGGCGTCAGGTATTTTTCTGACTTCAGTTTTCTGAGTTGGTCCAGTAAGACTTATTACTAGATCCACACCAATGGCTCTGTGATTCAGCGTGTACGCAGATTTTTGAATATTTTTTCTTTGCCTGTTTTTTTTATATTAACAGATGTACAGGGTACGCCATGCATTCATCTCCCTTCTAAAATTTTAAAATTTGCATTTGTAATCCACTGAATCACACAGCTTGGGCTCCACAAGCCTGGAGGCTTAGATCCACATCCAAGGCTCTGTGGTTTAGCGGGTACCCAGGTTTTCAGAAAACTTCGAAAATATTTTTCTTCCCCTTTTTTTTCCTTTCTGAGTATTTCTTATGCCTATGCTTGAATGGTATTACAAGTGAATAACCCAATGAAAATTATAATCGCTTGTTGATAAGACATCACAACACAATGAACAAACAAAACAAACGTAGAGGATAAGTAGTGCGCCATGCATTCAACTCCCTGCCAGAGTTGTGAACATGTGTATTTAGAATCTCATGAATTCGAATTTTATTATATTACTTTTGTTGCACCGCTGTTTCATGCTCTGCAGATATTTTCACAAATTATCATTTGTCGTGAGGTTGCAGTAGCGTAGTGATGAAGAACGATGCCAGGCCAACTTAAAGGCCCAGTTCACGATAATCCAATGGGCGGAGACGTCAGTGGCCTTCCCGCCTCTCGGTCGATGTCACGTCAGACGTCAGAGACGAGTGTCGAGATAATACAGATGCAAATTTTCGTTCTAGGACCCACAAACAGCGTCGCCGAGTGATGAGGCGGTGTTTTTCTCCCATTCTTTTTTCCTCTGCTATTCTTCTTGCTGCCGCGATCCCTTATTTAATTCCCTACTCCTAGAGGCTGAAAAAGGCGAGCTACTTTTGCTGTTACTAGGTTTTTTTGTTTACTTATGCTTATAATTCGATGAATTTTTGCTTACCATCCTGTTAGTCTGTTATTCGCCCCAGGACCCACACGTACACAGTGAGCCACATTGTATAGCTCGTCCAAACGCCCCACTCTTCTTCATTTTTCTGAACTCATTCTCGTCCAGCCCACTGTTTGATGTTTTCTCGCTGCCTTTTTTCAGTTTGAAAACACCGATTCACGCAGTTTCTCCTCCTTCATCGAACTACATTCGATCTTGCCGTCCATTTTTCAACATAATCTGGACTACCCAAAATTATCGTGAACTGTGCCTTTAAACGCAGGTACGGGCCTGATAAAAGCCGACAGTTTCGCCTCCAGATAAGGGTCCTGTGATATATTAAAGGGTACTCATTTGTTAAGCCAATATTCAGACCCGTGTTTTCACTCGGTTATTTTGAGCGATCCGCAGGATCATAAAGTCGGTCACGGAAAAATGTCAGCTATCTCGGAAATGATTTATCTCGATTCTCTCAGTTCTAAGATGTTTGCTTGTACCGCCTCGTCTCGATTCTCCTCAGAAATCAGTATTTGCTATTTTGTTTTATTATTGATTCCAGTCCGGCAGTTAATAAATAAAACATTTCCCATTTGGGCTACTTTAAAGGCGTTTGTGTTTGTAAACAAACCCATCCAAATCATCTGATCTGTCTATTTTTTCGCCTCAAGATGTAGGAGGTTGGGGTTTACAAGTATATGTAAGCTCCCACAACCAGCGGGAAACATCACAACATGCATTCCACTTCCAAGCATGACAAAGTGGGGTACCACTGAAAAACCAAAAAGCTTCCTGCGTGTTTTCACTGCTTCATTAACCACCGCTTCTTGATGGTTTTACCCAGATGGCCCTCGTTCCTACTTTTTTCACAATAGCTTTTCCTACATACTTATTCTTACTTACTTTTCTTGATTATTCTGCTCTCTTTGCCTTCCTTCTTATCCTGCTATATCGGAACCAGTATGTGTTTATTTATTCATGTATATTTACCTTATTTTTCATGAGGTCCATACTTTCGCTGTGTACCCCAATGTGAAGTTTACTGCGATGGTGCTGAGTTATGGGCTTGAACGAAGCGTGGACAAGTATAGGTATTCTGACTTCGCCCTTAACGCTACGGAGACTGCAAATTCTCCCTTAGCTTCCTAATAAGCTCGTAATATACTTTCATGGGTACCGATTTTCCATAGTGAACACACCACTCAAAAAGCGTACGTATTATCCCTGATGTTTTATAGATAAGCACAACACCCACATAGCTCAGGTGCGAGTTGAGTCCGTCCGAGACTTGATGTTTTGCATACAGCCCATTATTCTTGAGGTTAATTATGTGGTATGCGTTCACAGAGCCTAGTTTTTCTTTCCCTACTCTGAATAGGCCTTTTCGTGTGGGTGAGATTGCCCCGCTCACCTTATATGCCACGTATCGGAGCGCGCAGTGTAGAGGATAAGATTTGTGTTCCCAATAGAAGGTTACGTTTATTGATGCCATGCCACTGTCACTGGAACCTTTTGCCATGCAAGTGCATGGGATCGTGGGAGTTTGGGTACAAAGTCAGCCACCCTCTCTCCTTATTAACCCCTGGAAATATGTTGATGCGGTGACTGCAAAATACCTGTCTTGGCTGTTCACGTGAAGGCTACCGCAGTTAAAATCCCTGGGCAACTGAAGCTTGAGAAGTGGGTGGTAGTGACAATATCTGATGTCTTGGATAATAGCGTGCAGTCCTAGTTGGCACACGAAGTTGCTCTCACAGACTCGACAGGGGCTGAGTTCATTACTTTTCCGATGGAGTTCTCTTCCCTGGCCTGCCTTTTCTCTCATTTTTTACTTTTAATGCTCAACTTTACTTTGATACCGATGGTGAATTCAATTCAGATTCAAAATCATCCCAATAAATGGGCAACCTACACCTAACCTTGTACAGCTTATGCTAAAAGTATTAGATTGATGCATAATTATTGCGGATTTTTTTGCGGCTCTTTTTCTCTCAATAGTACTCGAATATTGAGTTCGGATTTTTTCTAGAAATGATCTGCTTGATTTCCTCTACAAGAATATATTCAAAAAACCGCATATTTGCGAAATTAAAAAAAATTGCGAAACCTTCCAATCTTTCTCGAAGTAGTAAAGCCTAATTTCGCGAATATGCGGATGGTTTTTTGAGTATATTCTTGTAGAGGAAATCAAGTAGATCATTTCTAGGAAAAATTCGAGTTCAATACTCGCGTTCCTTCGAGAGCAATAAAGCCGCGAAAAAATCCGCAACAATTATGCATCAACTTAATATATTCGTCTGCTTGCTATATCTCTCCGAATTCTAGCAGAATGGTCATTCTGTGTTTTTAGATGGGTGGAACCCATAGCGAATAATGCGAATGGATTTCTTGGTGTGTATTGGTCTCCCGAGCAATTTCTTTCAATAACATTCGCCGTCATTATTTTGCCTAAGTCCTTAAGCTACTGCTATTGCTGCCAGAGCATGTCTGGGCGTCCATAACAAAAAACAGCAACAACTATTTATTTCTGCCGTCGGCACTGCAATGCTGCTTTTCGGGTGTCACCCTCAGTTCATGAGAAGAAATCGCTGGGGATGAACCCAACCTGATTCAAGATATCTTTAGGACGAGTTTTCCGAATCAATCAATCTGTTTTTAGCTGTACTTCAAAACCCTTTTATTATGACGCCAAAATCTTTGATTTTCTATGTGCACCAAGGTATCCTTTAAAGTCGTAGGGGTAACATTTGCCTCCCCGTCTTAATCTTTTCTTCGTTATATGAACTTCATCATTTTTCTTCTAGACCTCGAACCTTTTTACTTATTTACTTTGTCCGCTTGAATTTAATGACGTGCCCAATTCCTCCACCTTCGTTTTGTTTTGTTGGCAGAAAGTTCCAACAGCGTCTTTTGATTTCAAATGTAATGGGAACTCATCCCGTTTGCGCAGATGTTCAGGGCATACCAAAGTTCAGAACATAATATTTATGACTGCTCAGATTGTTTTACTCCGATATTTTCCAACCTTTTGCTGTTATTATTGAATATTATGACTTATCATTATTATTTACCATTCTTTATTTGTAATGTAAATTAATAGAATTTATTAGCATTATTACCTATCATTATTTGTAACTAGCCCTATTCATAACTATCCTTTTTGTGATTCAATATTGACTACTATTTTTTTATTTTTGAAAATATACAAGTTTGCAGTGTTTTGATTCAACTTAAATAAAAATTTAGAAAATTTTCATAGGTACTCCAGGCTATGATATTGTGACCCAAAGCCCATGTAAAAAACCACAATGGATTCACTGAAGAAAGACATGGTGTAGTTGATCTGAGAATGGCTCCCAATTGTAGTCTTGCACGTGGGGTGGTAACAAAAACAAATCACTTTACAAAGTATTCTGCCTTAAGGTAAAATTCACGGTAGTTTTGGAGTATCTAATCCTAGACGAATGAACGAAGTGCTAATTAAGAATAGTGCGAAAAAGGCTAACCAGGGAGGGGTAGTCTACTTATCTTGGAACTTTGAATTCAGACCCAGGTAAATCGATAGAGTTCTGAATGCTGTTTACGAAAATGGAAATCAAAACTGCAAAATGGTTCTCCTTAAAAAGTTATGGGGGCCCGAATTTTGCTCGACAGTAGTATCAATTGGAAATGCGAACATATCAAACGCATACGTGACCCAGTGGTAGTGGTCTCGTTTCGTGAGTGGAAAATGAGGGGTCCCTCCCCGCCATTGTCCGCACTTTTGCGAAGTGTTTTTTCATTTTATCAAAGGCTCTCAAATCGTTTTCTGACATTTCTTTAGACAATTGATATCACTGTCGAACAAAATTCGGGCCCCCATAACTTTTTAAGTAGAATCATTTTGCAGTTTTAATTTCCATTTTCGTGAACAGCATTCAAAACTCTATCGATTTATCTGGGTCTCAATTCAAAGTTCCAAGATAAGTAGACTACCCCTCCCTGGTAAGAGAACGCGAAAAACTGTTCTACAATCTACAGAAATATAATTCTTTGAAAAAATTAATTGGGGGTTGGACAGTATACATATAAGGCTCTAAAGAAGAAAGAACAGTGTTGCACGAGAATGTGATGACAGAAGTAGCATAGAAATGGTATTTGGAGGAGCTGTTCGTAGGTGTGTACCATTGCGTACAACTGGCCACAGCAAGCCAAAAATGTTCAAAATTGCATTCCGATTAGGTGGAGATTCTGGCATAGGTGATTCTAGTCTGCACCACTCTCTTCTTTTCTGCAACTGTTTCAAAGTACTTATTGATAGCAAACTCAGCCACGAGGAGCAGCAGTAGAATGAGAGAATAGTCTAAAACATAGTGACTTACGCTACGACCATCAACTGTTGCATTGTCACAAAGCTGCTCCAATGCAAAAAGTGGTACGTGGGCACGGTTTTCATATCGTGACACCGGTGGGTGTGGCATGCAACCGGTACAGTCCTTCAGCCCATCGTAACACCTCTTCTGAGCCGTCTTTCCCTTTAGTTTCGTCTCGTCTGCAATAGATGGGGGCTCATTTATGGAGATAGCCCCAGAACCATTTTTATCGTGAACTGCCTTTTGCTTTTGAACTGTGGTCGGATACTTTGGCATTAGACATAACTATCCCATATCCTGTGATTATCAAATGAGTCTCTCGCGGTGACTGCGGGGATGAAATTTTCTGGGCCTCATATTTTCTATTTGGAATTTTGGACATGGCTGCTCCTCTTCATTTGAAAATTTCCACTAAATTTACTGAAATCCCTTGTTTCCGTGTACCTTCCTTGTATACAAGTTGTCTATATCAGTTAACTTTTTGATTCGGCCATCGATTTCGAACGAATGTTCGCATTGATAACATTTACCAACAGCTCAAAGCACAGCCTCAAAACTTTTTTTGCTTAAACTTATTTTTTATCTACTTTTTATCGTTTTTGTTTTATTTTACCGGAATTGTCATAGCCTCTACAACCTAGTCACCCATTTGCTCTATCTGTCTTGGCAGCTGCGGGAGAACCCCTTACTTCCAACCCTCCCCCCCTCCCCCTCCCCTTCCAGCATAGACCATACCCATATTCATGATCATGAGATTCTTGATGATCACTTACACAAGATGGTCGACACTCAATTAAAACAAGCGAGGGGTTGCTTAACGCGGGTAATCCCGGAGGTCTGTTGTGTTCGATGCGATTCTACTAATCATGTTTTCGTCATTGTTTTAGGGTGTCAAGCTTAATGCTCGCCTCGTAATTGACATCCTTGTTGAGGATTTCGCATCCTGTTGTTCTCGTTTGAAGCGCTCTGTCTTCAACTCGTCTTCAACTCTTTGGCTCTGTTGGGCTTTATTTCTTCGTATTCTCCTAAATTCGATGCTGATTTTTCAAATCCTTCACAGTCCTTTATAATTGTTGCTGGATCGTCAGTATGATGCTCTTTATGAATGCAAGGCGGTTGTTTTGGCATCAGGCCAGAATTATGTGTTTCTCGGCTGAGCGGCTCGTCGATTAAGCCTCTTTCAGCATCGTCAGCAACTCTGCCTTTAACATACTACTCACCCACACGCACCGCTCGTATTAGAGGCCCTGGTTAGGTTGACTTTTTGGCATGAGCAGCTTAATTTGTTAATTTGTGAATCTACACTTGCTTATTAAGTTCAGAAAAGAGCCTTCACTTAAAAGGTCACATCTTTATTTTTCTTTTTGCGAGAAAATATGTCCCTAATGGTCCTCCTCCTCCTCGAGTCTTTTTTCGTTTTGAATATTGTCAAGTGGAAGTGGATCGTGAGCTGCTGTTCATGGTTTTCGAGGAGGAGGAGGACCGGGTTCAATCTGCTGGGGTGAATTTCTGTGCTGTTTTACATCTTCTCCCCAGAACCACCCCCTCTTATAGGCGGTCCTCGTCTATGCAAGGGGGTCGACCACGGAGGGGCTTGTGTTCCATTCATTGTCGAAAATGTCTTTCTAGAGCTAGACAAAGCACTCTTGAGCTCTATTACAGCCAAACCTTGGTTCTAATATAAAAGCGCGTTCGGTTTGGTCTGAAATCCGGGATCGCTCTTCATATGCTTTCAAAGTTTTCCACACTTAGTTTTTAGATCTGTGATGTAACCGTCAATCTAGAGAGGGTCAATGCAATGAAGAGAAACTGATGCTTTTCATCATGGTGTTCATTTACAAATGTGCGTTTCTACATAAAAAGGCTGAGGGATAAGGTTTTCCGGCGTCATGAGCGTTAATCAATCCTAATCAGTCCCTTCCCTGAGGGATGCGCCCACGTATCAGACTTCCATTCAAAATTGCGGTGGCGTATGAAACGCGTATGTGACTTATGTATGAAACGCGATGTGGCTTATAGAATGTCTTGAAAAGGATAGTCGATGTATAAGTCAATGCTTTCAGCCTCCCAGATAGTCTAGTACCAATTAATTGACCCCGAAGGGATTGAAGGATTGGTTGGTCTAGGCGGATACAGACATATATCGTTGTGTTTCTACTAAAATTATGTAGTGTCCCGCTTCTACTGACCCTTACTATTAGATTTTGGATTTATATTGAAGCCACGCTCCTGTTCTTGGATGTTTGTTACACCGGAGGTGCACCAAATAGGGCGCCCGGAAGGCGGCAATTTTGCCCGAAACTACCCGTAGCACTAACCATATGAAAAAAGATTTTTTTGCACATTCTCCCCCATAGTGTACATTCGCCATAAAAAGTTCCGTTCCCAATGGCGCGTGTACGTGAACAGCATTCGAGATTTCCGAAAAAACTAACAAAATTGTCGGACAGAGAAGAGATTACCGATCTAAATAGCTTTGAGGGTTTCCGACACCGGCCAGATTTCTCTAAGAATGTAGTTAGACTAGGTTCCTACCGACTAAGACGAGACGTATCGCGTTGGCAGTTATTTCTACGTGCTTCCAGTCGTTTGTTGAATGTAATGGTCCTCGTGGAAGTTATATAGCGATCAAATCGAGTTCCATTCATACCGGTTGACTAACAAGGTCTCCCACTGCTCAGGGGGTCACTCAATTGTTACTAAAATTGTCTAGGAAGTGAACGGTTTTCAATTTACTTTTCTTGGTCTCTGCAAAACACCTAAGAGGAATGGAGGCATCGTAATCATCCGATGACATCTAGAAATCGAATGCGTGGCGCATGCCAAACCGGCAGCAATCGCTGCCTTGAAATACGCCACGCATTCGACTTTTCGATGTCATCAATAGCGTCGTGAGCTGTGCTTTTGCGAATAACCGTAGCGGTAATTGATACCTATGAAGAAAAAAACTTAGGTATGTAGGTATGATTACTGATGGGTTGACTTAATGCTGTGGTTAGAAAAGCTGCAGTACAGACTTATCAGGGCTATTTTCATTCTGATTACTTAGGGCTTGGTTATTTGAAAGTTCAACATTTTAGTTCATCGAACTTGTCTGAGACGCTAGTTCGTGCAGATCGCTGTACCAATCAAGAATGGCAGCCAGTCTTTTGATTTTTAGTGAAATTCGAATGTGTGGCGCGCTTCAGAAAAATGAATCAGTCTACATATTTTACGGCCCCTTTTTTTCGATGACGACAAGGTCTCTAATCCTTGGAATTGCTGTCGAATTCCCTATGTTTGTCTTTCGTTGTTTACTCGACAAGCCGTACTATAATATTCATCACTAAATGATTTGTTTGTCAGTTTTCATAGAATGACGTTAGGCCATGCGGAATGACGTGATTGGGACTGTGTTCTTGCTCTCTTTGCTTTCCAATTTATCACCCAGTTGGCATTTTTTACCCTCTCCGGGTATTTTGCCCCCTATCAAGCGGAACGCCATCAGTCAGAGCTTTTCTTCAATATATGGATTGGAGTTCTTTCTGCTCTGGTTAACCACCTCCTTGACCAAATCGGATTTGTTTATCGGGGAGTTTTTTTTCTCACCGTTGAATGAGCTCAAAAGCTTTCATTTCGAATCTCAGCACCGGCTCGCTATCGGTTTGAAGGAAATGGTCCTGCTAGAGTGTAGGCGAAGCGATCAGGGAGAATCCTAGACGGCCGTAAGCTAGACGAAGTCCTTTCCCTTTGATGGGTGATCGTATAAAATCCGCTCTGAATCACCTCGCTCACAGTCTCAGGGTAGTCATTGAATTCAGAAAGATAACATCTCAATGGGAACATGGGAGAGCATAGTCGATGTGGAGTAGGGTTGTAGTGCAGAAATGGAGGGTCAAAAAAAGGCCTTCACCGGAAACACCATTAGGCTAAACGACCACTTCCCGCGTCCAGATATTTGTTCCTCAACCTTCATCCTGACCATTAAAGATATGTCTTCTTTTTGTCGCTATCGACCTATTCTTTATCTTCCATGGTCTATGGACTAAGCTCTATGGTCTTTTCAGGCCTCTTAGGATTGTTCCTTGATCGAACAAATGTGTTTCAGAACTTTACCCACTCGCGCTATCCTACCGCTAGGGCTGCTGAAGTCTATTCGAGTTTTGTTGTTATTTTACTCGATTTCGCCATATTTAACCTTTTTTTTTTACTTGAGCACGTCTTTATTTCCAACATACATCTTCATATAGACCATTCGGGACCTCCTGCCCCGGCTGTACTGTTGGTACAGCCGGGGCAGGAGGTTCCGAATGGTCTATATGAAGGTTGGTATGGGCAACGCCTACCAGTAGGACCACCAAGCCCATACCCTTTCGAAAAATGTTCTATAAGTGGAGGTTTAACAGTCAGCGACGTTTTTCTTCTTCCACTATTCACCAGAATTTTACATTTAGCTTAACTAAGGTTCAATTTCTTTTTCCGTCTTCCCATTTCTCACACTTCGTCAATCTCTTTGATGCCAAAATGATTAGCTGTGGAGCATGATAAAATTAATAATAGTCGAAATACTGCAGGCAGACGTCAAGTGTAGTATTGTAGTTTTCGAAGATCTTTCAAATTCCTCTCTCGAGCCCTAATTTTCTCTAGCGACTTCCTCATTGGGGAACCGTACCAGACGCCTTGACAAATTTGGGAAGCCAATTCCGAATGTTGTAGTGTGCTACGAATCTTTTTCTGTGTGGTATGCCTAGACATAAGTAGAGTAGTGCATAGTGGCACTTCGCTCAAATCTCACTATATCCACCCTTCTGATCTCAACTGAGCCATTCCGTAAACGTTCTCTTTCGCAGTCATTTCACAATGTTCTCATAAAATTCAAGTTGAATCTTCCTGACTTGCGTACTGGTGGGTGGCGTAATCGTACTGTTTGGAAGCACCGGAAATTCGTCTTCTCGGGACGCATTCCATTCCCCCGTACTCGGAACCCATCTCTTTTTTATGATCTGGCTTGTTTCCAATGAACGCCAATGTTGAGTCCATGTTATTGCATTGCACTGGGTTCTTGATTAAGTTGGACGAGTGCAAATGGCTGCACTAAACAGACCTACTTCCAGATTGGAAAAGTCTTCATTTCTCCGGGATTGGCGGTGACCCAGGTGGGACTACCCTTGTGGTTCGGGGCAAGGCTGGCAGTATTAGCAAGCTAGCGGGAGCGATTACAGCTTTTCATAATAGTGTAGAAATATCTTCTATCTAACCACGTAGCTGGTCCATGGAATATCAACACGTGGCGTATCCCGTTGTTTCCTTGATTTCATTTTTATTTCTCCAGGCCACGCTCTTAGAACTCCCTTCTCGGTTCGAACAGTATTATTCACTCGGCCAGGTCTCTAGGTCGATGCTAAGCACCATTGGCAGCCGTCCCGACGACTCGAAGTAGAAAATTATTCACTTCTTTGAAATCTATGAATGTTTTTGTCTCTGCTGGAATAAGTACCTCAAAATCGGAGTTCTTCTCGGAAATGGAATTCTAGGAGAAGAAGTTCGAGCTAGTCAGGTCGAGAGTAGCAGGAAAATGTGGAGCAGGGTGAATGAATTTCTTACCCACAAGATGGCTGCTGAGGAACAAGAATAGGAGGTAGCCGGAACGGGCAATATTGGGGCTGTGTGGGGAGTACGATAGAATTTCCCGGTCGAGTAGATAGAAGCTGTACGGAGGGTGCGATAGAATTTCCCAATCGAGTTTCGGGTTCTTCATTTGTGTGGTTTCCGAAACACGTAGTCTTGCTTTTCATGGAGCAGGTAACTTCGTCCACTTCCGAGAAGATTGGAGGGAGCCTCTCCCTGACTACAGTGGACCTCGCTCGCAGCCATGGAGTTGGAAGGGAGGAGCTGCCAGTGATATATGTATACTCTGCGAACTCTCCAACAGACGCTCAGCATGATCTTCTTACTTGCTAGTTCGGTCCCTTCTGACGGATTCAGCCACTGATGCCTACGCCTATAATTAACGTAGTGGCACCACACCTCATCTCCAGTGAAAACTTGGTTCAATCAGTCCGAGAGCGAGAAGCCGATTGTACTCCACTCGCTTTCTGAAAGCTAGTCAACTCACAATGAATCCGCTGGCCAAACTTCAAGACTTTCCCGACACAGCCATGACCTCTATCTATCGAATATTTTGACCGCCTGTGTGTTAATGCTAGATAGCCTATCGTCTTCGATCGGAGATCGATCGATCGATCTACCAACCGACTTTCCATAGATCTTGGTATGATATACATATCTCTCGATTTATAGGTATCTGTAAAGCCTCAGACAAGCTTACTGACATCTTGCCTGAGGCTTTACACAGACATCTATAGATCGATCGACTATATAGATGATCAAAGGAAAATGGTTGATGGTTACGTCTGCAAGCATAGTGCTTGTTAGATTAATCCGGAATCCGACCCCTCTCCCCATGCCTGTCTGAGATTCTCTACTGAGCTTGAAGAAGCAGTTGCAGTGAGAAGATTATGCAACGCCGAAAACATCCTGACAAGATTAGGCTATGCTCCTTCAAATCGAATTTTATTTTTATTTGCGATTGACTCCATCTCCTTTGACACCCTGATGTTCGCAGTCACCCATGTCGGTTTGGTAGGCGTTCTCTCGCATAACTCTTTCTCTTGGTCGGGTTTTGATTTCGATGCCCTTTCTTTTTCTGGCTGTGAAAATCTGAACACGCTTATGCTTTTTATTCTTTCATTTATTGAGTTGTTTTGAACTGTGGACTCGGCTCATCCTTTACAACTGAGAGGTTATATAGCTTTTTCACAGAGAAGACCATTCCAATCATCTGATCGCGAAAAAACCTTCGCTGACTTCGCCCATTTTACACAGTGGTCTTAAAGGCGCAGTTCACGATAAGGATGGTTCCTGAGATTCCCCCACAGGATGAATCTGATGCCCCCGCGTATGCCATATCTGGCACTATGAGGTCGGAAAGCGGCCTAGTTGGGGAGTTATAAAGGCTCAAAGAATGACCCGTGTGTTTCCTCGGACGAGTTTCACACTATTGTAAAGGCTGTACCGATCACAAGGGAACCCATGTAGGAAGTTCAAACAACTTGTCATGTTCCATAGTTACAGTGGAAGACAGTTCTGTACAGTTCTGGCTTGATGTGGTCAGCTCTTTGTGCAATTGCAATAACTGAAATCTCGTCCGGATACCCCTTCCATGTTATTTCCGTCGTGACAATCTCGTCCAACCTCTATTTTCCCAACTTTCGAAGAGCCACATTTCTCTCGAAATCGACGATTTCTCTCGCTTTCTTCACTACCGATGAACTATTTCCATCTATACTTCCGCTTTTCGAATTAAAATGGGAAATTCAAAATTATCGTGAATTGTGTCTTTAACTATCCCTCACTGACGAATACAGTAAAAAATGAGCAAGCTAGTTTTTCCTTAAACGGCGTGGGCAAAATAAAGCTAAACTTGTTTTGCTTTGCTGTTTTTTTTTGATTTTGCTGAGGAGGGCTGGCAATGGAATTCATGGTCCCGTACTCTTCTCTAATTAGAGAAAATATTCTCTTTTATTGCTTACAGCATCGATTTGGAAGTTTTTATAATCATTTTTACTGAGCGACAGCTGTTTGGAGCATTCATGACCCTGCAAAAAACCATTTCCCAAGGCTGAGATGCATATGCTCCCTGAGAAAGTATTCTTAAATGTGGGCTCATTATCCTTTCTCTTCTCTATAATTTTTGAGTACAAAAATTGACCGCTTTCAGGTAACTGATGATAAGGTATGGGTGGTACTGGGTAATTAGTCGGACTATCCCGGGAAGGGCACAGGAGGCTCACATCTACTGAAAATGGTCTATTTTTATAGCGCTCAACTCAGGATCCAGCTCAGGACCTCTCCAAGAATCGTTCAATGAATCAGGGACCTCCCCAGAAACCAATTCCTTCCCTATATGGCCATTTCAACTGCCCAAATTTCAATTTGTCGGGTCAATTTTTGTGCCAATTTTAACGGTCGCAACAGTCAGGTCAACGCTTTTTCCAGAGGTTTTTTGATGTTTACTCTTTCACCTCTACTCAATAGCTCGATTTTTAATTGTCGACGAGTTTCCAATTAAGGTTTTCGCGATACGAACGCGATGCATTCTCATGAAAGGCGTTTTTTGCTCATCCAATTATTTCCGTGATCATCCCTCTTGGTAGCTTTTGAACTTAAGTTATTGCCTAAGGCAGTTTTTGCCCATGAGTTCTCTAACCAAAGAACCTTCCATCGAAGTGTTTTCCAGAAATGGATTGAAATCCAATCTTCACTTGATTCAAGGCCTAGACATCGCAGGCCTTTGGTTAGTTAATTCTTCAGTTTAGCTGGAATTGGATTTGTTTTGCCTAACCGATCGAATATTTTCTCACTCTCTCCTGTCATTAGAAAGAGAAAGACAGTGTTGAAGTCTGACGGTCAATGTTGCGCGCGGTTGCGTCACGTCATATCCAGCTCACTAAAAGGAATTGACCAGGGAAGGATATCGGCAGCCAAAAGCAATGACTGAACTTCCGTTTCTTACGGGAGACAAAAAGTAAACCCTATTTTAAGAAAGCGTCTTGCTCATTCCATCTTCTCGTTCATTCGATAGAATTCTATTGTTCGGGGATTAGCATATTGGAGATACTTTGAATAGAAAGATACCTAGACGAAAATGTCTATGCACTCCCAATAGCTCTTTTAGGGCACGTTCGTCACAAAGTGTTTGATAAGGGGGATTTCTATAACCTGATTCCACTATTTGTATAATAGAATTCAATATGCAGTAGCATACCTTGAAGGCTGAGAGCATTGCTCCTATTTGCTATGTCTTGAGCTTCGACTAGTTCTATCACATCCTATTCTTCGGGAGACCGTTACTGCCCGTAAAGCTACCTAGAAATTCTCCTCCCCAGTCATCCTATCTTCTTTCAGGGGGCTGATCTTTGACTGGTATTAAATCGATACAAATTAGAGTCCGGACGGTTACTAAATATCCAATTAGGACCGGGAAAACATTGAATTGAAGGTTCCGGAACAAATCGTTGATGTAAAATAAAATTAATTCCATGTCGTTATGCCATTCAAACCGCATTTCAACCCGTCATCCTGACTTTCATGTGATTTTCATGCGGTCAGACTCCACAAATGCACTTCTATCCGGGATTCGAACCCTTGACCGTGTGTGTGTGATAGTGCGCCTTGCTATTGAAACACTTCCGCTCAACCAGATAATTAGGGTACATTTCCATACTAGGACTTGAAAAGATTACTTATCTCCTGAAAATGGACATTGTTCTTACTCGATCGGTTTCATGCTGAACAGAGCTTTTTTGGAATCTCTGCCACCCCTTCTTCATTGGTGGTCTATTTTCAATTTTCTTAGTCAATTTCCATATGCTCCCCAACTGTCATCCTTCCCATTTCCATCGCTTTTTGACTGAATCTAGGTACGGTAAGTGCCCGCTTCCTCATTTCTCCATATGTGATTTCTGGGAACGCTTTGTGATGAGCTAAATGAGCTGACAAGGCATTTTGTTGAGGTATCCATATAGCCATTTGTTCTTCTGTCGTAAATTGTCTTCTAGGCGGTTATGTGCGGCAATTTCCGCTCAATTTCTTGCGCTTTTTTGAAGAGGGCAAACCAGTTTGGTTTTCCGAAACGGGCAGTCACTCCCCATATCATGTCTGAATGATCATGGGGTAAGGCAGTCGGCATAAGAGCGATCTTTGTCCCCTTTTTCTTTTTATATTATTATACATATATCTATGAATGGGCGGAGGTGGTTCAGTGGCAAGTGGCGCACATCTCACACGCACGGTCAGGGGTTCGAATTCCGGATCAACCTCCTTTTAGGCCGACCAAGCCTTCCATCCCTCTGGAGTCGTTCAATTGGTACCAGACTCGTCTGGGAGGATAAAAGCACTGACTTGTACATCGGCTGGCCACCGCAAGTCATTGTGTAAGCCACATACGCACTCATTACGCCACTACGATTCTGAATGGAAGTCGAGTGCGAGGGCGCATCCCTCAACCGCGGTTGATTGACGTCAAAAACTTTATTCTTTTATCCTTTACCATGACACACTCGTTACAATAACTGGCCTAGGGATTACGGTGCCTTTTTTTGGAAGACCTCAAAGGTTTCTTCGCACCAGTCTCGAAGAGCTAGCAGAGCCCATTACAGCTTAAAGGCACCGTTCACGATAAATTTAGGGTACCTTTTTTTGACGGGAATTTATAGAACTACTCTAGAATAAAGCGATAACAACGAAAAAAGCGCAAAAAGAGATGAACAAAAAGAATAGAAAGGGTCAAAAAAGAGCTGGAAAGGGGGGGGGGGGTTGGACGAGTTTCAAATTGGAAGAACGGCGGTTAAGGGAGTGTTCGGGCGAGTGCACGAAGGCGACGCAATGTCTGCAATAGCAGACAACACACCCAAGCAGACACATCGCTCTAATGCGAATGTAGTGAAGGATAATTAGAACTCGTAGTCAGCCTAGCGAGGGGCGGAGGCTTCCCGTCTCCCACTGTTACTGCCCTTATTGTGCCCTATCCAGACTGTTTTCCGACCTCATTCCTGCACAAATGGCATCAGAGGGGGCGTCGAATTCAAACCATGTGCAGATCTCCGAAACCATTTTTTTCGTGAACAGTGCCTTTAAAACGACTGGCATGAACTTGTTCCAGGTGATTACCTGAAACTACCCTAAATCACCCCTTTATATATTTTCTCCCGCCTGGGCTGAACCCTCCGAAGGTTCGCTTAATCGACTGTATGGGCGATAGTATTGGGATTACAGGCCTCCCTGACTTTCTTATGCGTTTCGTGTCATTAATATAGTCAGGTATTTGTTCACTGATTTTTTGTGTGATTGAATTGATTCTGCTTTATTTCATTTCCGAGCATTAAAATCAATTTTTGGTATGGAAATTCATTTCACTAGTGCAATGAGACGCCTTAATAATTGAGTGGGTCAGTACCATACTAATGGTGGGAGGAGGAAGTATAATATCAGACTGGGTCGTATGAGAAACGAAAGGCTATTTAAGCCATGAAAGAGTCCCTCTCCAACAGCTCAGATGGGAGAATAGCGAGTGGAATAGTACGAGTGCACAGAAGTTCACTGGATTACCCGCTATTACGAGCAGTGGACCTCGAGGCTCAAGGGAATCGGCTACGAGAAGCTTTGAGGAAAGCATGGCAGGACGTGGTCAAGAAGGACCTCGCCGAAAACAAGGTGACTGTAGAAGATGCCGTAGATGCGTGGACATGCGACGACTCACGAGACCTGGAATAAGGGCCTGCTGTAGGGGCTACAGCGGACCCTGGTTCTGCGCGTGCCTAACGCTAGGGAGAGGATGAAGTAGTAGTTCAACATTAAATCTGGTGATCAACTTCTTCTGCAGCCTTTCTCAGCATTACAAATTTTGCACTTTTTTTGACGATCTTTCTCCTCGGCCATGGAGGCGGTCTCGAACGGACCAGATATTTGATATTGGCCAAAAACGAATCCGTCGGCTGGATGCCAAATGTCTATTTGTCCGGCAATTGACTCTCTATCAGATTAACTAATCTGCCAATATTTTTCTATCCGATGGCATTCTCCAAGAATGATCTGCCTAGTCTCGATTTGTTGATATTATTGGATCTTCTCAAGAATTCCCTTATTGAGCACTGATTACTTGATTCGTTGATAAAAACGATTCTTCCTGCGCTTTCCCTATCGGACATCGCTTTTCAACAGTTTTCCCTATAAAATGCCGTGCAGCATTTCATTGTACTCCGTATGTTTCCCGCTGAATGTCCTGAACTGGCGATTCTGATAATCCAAAATCTCATAAGTTAGTCATTCGAGGATAATAAGTTCGTTTGGCTCGTCAATTTATTTATTAATTAGAGTGATCAATTGAATTAAGTTTATTTATTTATTTATTTATTCAAATACACCTCAAGGGTGTGCCCATTAATACACACAGAAAAAGAAGTTAGAAACTATGTTCTCATTTGGTCTATAAACAAAGAAAAAGAGAAGTGCATGAAAACAAAACAAGTAAAGAGGTAGAATTGGACAGCAATGAAAAAAGCAGATAGGTTAGCATGTCGAGATGTCAAATGAAAAAGAGAGGAGCTAGGGCATTATGTTGTGAGGACGATAAGGTTGTTTTCCCCTGTCAAGCAGATGAGGGGTCCCCTCGCAAGATCCTGGTCCTTAATCCAGAACGCACAAAGAGAAGAACCGAGGCTTGCTGACAACTTAGTCCGTTACGAACGAATTCGTCCGGAACCCCGGGCGAGCAGACCAAGGGGGACCTCAAACGAGGGGGTTCATCAAACCGAAGGATCCTAAAACAACTAGGACCCACAACTAAAGCCCACAGCACGACGAAACAAAAACTGCTTTTTGCAATGCTACCTGCTTGCTTCCAGAAAAAAATGGAAGGGAATAAATTGCAGAAAGGTCATTCAGAGGTAGAACTAGCACGCCCGTAATCAACTGAACAAGTATCAGACTTGAAATAAATCAGTATACAGTAAAAGCAACACGATGTCGGAACCGTTGTGGGTTTTCGAATCAGGAGAAATGGAATTACAGTAGATTGTCTGTGAAATAGATAAGAGGAATGTATTGCATAACATCACATTGCTTAGAATACAGAAAGTCGCCAAGCTCTCAAAAATTGGTTTGGGCACTCGAAAATGTCGAAAAGAAAGGTCATTCAAGGCTTCAATACTGTGGGGTTGCTCGTCGAAGGTAGGAAGCAGATAACCTGTAGGAAAACTTCAACGCACTAACTGCCTAAAAAAAAGTAAAATGGTGTCAGATATACTCTGGAATACGCAATGTTCGTAATAAATCGATCTTGCTTAGCCTTTTTTTGAATATTTTGCTGCTGGGTGCCTGGAGCACCTCAGACGGAAGCAGTTCAAGCCATCTAGCACAACGATAGAAAAAATTGTTAAACATTAAAGAGTACTGTCTAGGATGAATGTTGGCATAGTGAAGGTTGAAGCCACCCAACCTTTCACTTGAGGGCTTGAAACACCAGTATTTACTGGCACACAGCTTTACCTCTTTTCGAAGTACCCTGAAACAGAACACTAGATCAGCCGCTACGCGTCTGTATTGCAAGGACTTGAGGGAAAAGCTTTTGAGGCGCGCGCCGTACGAGGGTAAACGGGGTCGGCCAACACAAGGTGTGGACCTAACCCAAAGAATACGCGTGAATACGCGCTGGACTCGCTCTATCCTGAGGATATCTTTTTTGAGAAATGGGCTCCAAACCTGCGAGCAATACTCCAGATACGGTAAGACATAAGTTTTGTAAAGACGTAGTAGTATGGTCGGGTCAGAGCATCTGATGTTCCTCATCATCGCGAACATAGCGGCGAATGCTTTTTTTACAGCCTCATCAATTTGCTCAGAAAACTTGAGAGTGGTATCAAAAATGATTCCAAGGTCCTTAGTGGAGTCACAAACTGGGAGTCTTATCCCATTAACAATGTAGTCAGTTGCAG
Source organism: Haemonchus contortus (assembly GCA_000469685.2). Taxonomy (NCBI): domain Eukaryota; kingdom Metazoa; phylum Nematoda; class Chromadorea; order Rhabditida; family Trichostrongylidae; genus Haemonchus; species Haemonchus contortus. The sequence continues at coordinate 35,649,365 of LS997564.1, forward strand.
CGGAGTTCCCGAAATGCATCACCAAGCATTTGCTCAGATTTAAGGGAATATCCCAGTCACATGCCCATACTCTCATTTTCTCAACTGACAACTCCAGTGCCTTTTGTATGACTTCTCTATTCGAACATTCATACGACGCGTACAGTTTAATGTCATCAGCATAGACTTGTAGTGAACATCACTACATGTTTTAAGTATTTGGGGCAACTCAATGGTGTAAATCAGGAATAGTAAAGGTGAAAGTTCTCCACCTTGGGGGACCCCGCTGGTACAGATGAATTCAGAAGAGTAACTAGTACCTACACGAACCGTTATGCTCCTGTCAGTAAGGTACGACTTTATCCAGTCAAGGGCTTTACCCCGAATTCCGTAGTGTTCCAGTTTCTTAATGAGCTTAGGATAACAGACTTTATCAAAAGCTTTGGAGAGGTCAAGATGAATGATGTCTACAGACTTTCCTCGGTTTATAGCCCAGCAAACGTCATAGAGCGTATCAAGCAAATTAGTACATGCAGAGGCCCCGGGTAGGAAGCCATGCTGCTCAGCCGGGACAAGGTGGAACTTTTGAAACCAGGCTAGTAACTTTCCAAACATAACTTTCTCCATGACATTAGCGGGGGTGGGAGTAAGGCTGATAGGCCTGAAATCAGTAACACTAGTAGCTCCAGGGTGCTTTGGAATAGCAGTAATGATAGCTTTCTTCCAAAGGCAGGGGACCTGTCCTAGAAGGAAAGATATATTGAACAGGAAGGAAAGTGGATAACATAGTGACCCATAGCATTTTTTGAAAATGATTTGAGGTATACCATCAAAAGGCTCACTAGTTAAAGGCTTCAAATTTTTAAGCACCAAACGAACGTCAGTAGGGTGAAAGTAGATATCAGGTAGACTACGGTGGATATACTTAAAGCTATTTTCTACTTCACCATCAGCAACAGTAGTCACATCCAAAAAGACACTAGCGAAATATCAACCCAGAGCTTCAGCCTTAGCAGAGTCATTATGGAGATTCGACCCAGCCTGATCTTTTAATATAGATAGGGTTGGCTTCGGTTTGAGTTTGTTACGAAGGTAAAGGTGCAGCCGCCGCAACGAAGCAGTTTTACCAAGGTGACCTTCGTAGCTGGCAGCAAACTTTTTCAAATGATGGTCAACGTCGGAACAAACTTTTCTATAAAGCGGGGAACTCAAAGGGTAATCTAATTCCTGGAAAAGGCGTTCCTTCTGGAATAAGAGGTTTTTTATATGTGACGGATACCTTATGGTGGTGGATTTCGGGAACTTTACTGGAACGAAGCTCGCTAAGCCTCTGTAGACAACATTACAGAACCTGGCATATGCATCATCGGTAGAGACGTACTGCTCAAACAAATGGAGCCAATCAACATTCCGGAAGTATTCGTCGAGACCAGTATAGTCAGCAGAGGAAAAATCGGGGAAGGGTAGATAACATGCACCACCAAGCTCTTCTAACAGACTGAAGTGAACAATGTTATGGTCTGAATTACCATGTCACCATGTTTACCATGTTTTTTACAATATTTACTTTATTTTTATAGTATATACTTATTGGAAAGGGTGTGTATGCCTGTGAAAATCAAAACAGAGTTGCCTCCAGCTCAGTTTGTGAGTTCAAAGACCAGCTTTTCTATCTCAATTCAAACCCTTGTTGGGTGTAGGTGTCCGCGCTTTGTCGATCCAACCGCCGGCTTAGAGCCAAGCGAAGTCTGCCTATCATCCAGCTACTATTTTCAGACAGGCTTCGGGACATGTGTTCACCGAACATCCCTGAAAAGGAGGCTTTTGAAAAAGTTCTTCACTGTGATGTGGCTCATCTCAAATCTTCACCGAACTGCTTAGCCTAATTGGTCTATACTCCCTCAAAATCCCTTCCTTCAAGACCTGAAAAGATCGGTGCAATCTGTGATTAACACTTTGAACTCCACAACTTAATTGCCTTTCTAGTACACTTGCCCATGGGTTGACCCTACAATTGGCCAAAACCTTCTCTTCAGTGGAGTAGTCGAGGGCTTTGGCGAAGTTTTTATCATACTCACTCAAAAGCGAAATACGATGCTAGTCGAGGAATGTTGCTGTACTCTTAAGCAAAAAACGTTGTTTTGGAATGTGCTGCAGACGGTGCATGAAAAAAACTAAGTTTTTTCGTCTGCTGCTTCAGTTTTCATTCATGAATGTTTGTGTACAGGAGGCCATTATCTAGATTCTGGTTTATAAGTCGTGAAATACTTAGGAAAACGTGGATTACAAATCTTACGACATTTTACATAATGTTTGATACTGCTTTGCCGTACAGATTTGTTATGGTTAAACCGCTTTATTGGTCAACGTTTCGTCTAAATCGTCGTCTTGAAGACCTGAAAATAGTTTGCAGTCTCTGATCTGCGATTTACCCGACAAAGCGCCCAAACGCGCTAGGCTAGTAGACTAATAAAGCGGTGCAACCGTAGCAAACCTGTACGGCAAAGCAGTATCAAACATTATGTAAAATGCATAGGTTTCAAGAAGACCGAACTTGGAAGCTCTTCCGACATTTGTTTGTGGCTGAAGAGTTCAGAAGGGATGCGAAATGTCTTGCAAACATCGAGACAATTGACTCCTTCAATAAAGGGGCATGAAATTCCTATTATAGCTTCCTACTAAGGTTTTTCGATTTGTTGTAGTTGATGGTTACACTGACAAATGGCAAGGATTCGAACCTATCAGCCATATCAGGTAATTGGTTGAACGTAGGGTTTTGGGAGGATCATGAAGAGGCAGCGAGAGTTGGGGTGGGATCGAGGGAATAGGTCTAAGCAATAATAATCTGCAGCAATCAGTCTAGTTTTCAAAGTCCCCGTCTCAATGTGACCATTAGGACTTTTTTTGAGAATTCGTCGTCCTCTTGTCTGTTTTTTTTCAATTTTCGTCAGCTGTAGCAAGCACGATTCCCAAGCGCAGCATCAAGTATAACAACTTCTCACATCCCGACTTGTTCTCGGCCGATTTTGATGAAGGCGTGCTTATGCTTGAGCACTTTGTAGCACGTTGTAAAGTGTTTTTATCAACTGCTGAAGCTGGTTTATAGTTTGCGATTCTAGCCGATATGTGGTTGCTCTCTGGCCTTTTTTTTGAGCGATCAATAGTGTCCAATCATCTGAGTTGTTGCAGTTCCGCCTCCATTCCCAAAATAGTCTGCTGTTCTGTCAACGAGCTTTGAACAAGTTCTACCCATGTTCAATCACTGAATGTAGTCCTGCGGGAGTCATTCCCCTGTGAAGCTTTGAAAGGCATGGCTCCTCGGTTAGGGGGCGTGGCCTGAATTCCAATCGTGGAGGACATTTTTGGATAAGTAGCGTCGCAACGTGTGACACAGCCCTTTGTTTTGGGTACTTCTCCTTCTGATCAAGACACTGCCCCATCCCAATAATGATGGAACGTAAGACGCTTCTTGCCCAATTTTTTCCGCATTTTGTTCTAATAATCAGAGGAATGTTGTTGAGGACCTTTGCCCTAACTATGCGTAGTATAGGTATAGAAGTAGGAGTGTTGATCTACCAAATCATAGGTGAAGTGGGAGGAAGATTCCTGTGAACGGAACCTTAGAAGAACACTAGGAAGCATTAACCTTGGAGCAGTAGCCTAGCGATCTTGCTAGGCTACTGCTCCATTTTCTTTGCTAATCTCCCATATTCAACGAACAGTTGTCCTCAAAAGGACCATTCTCGAGTCAATTGTCAACTGTAATGTCGGATTTGTCCTCCCATACACTTATCCTTTCCTTGGACACCATTCATCGATGGATTGCAAAGTTTAATCCGTTATACGACCTTTTCATCATGGCATTTGTTTTGTCAAGCCTCAGTTTCTATAGAAAACTGAGATTCACGATATATGGTTTTCCAATAATCGCTTCGCTCTTTTTCTGTAACTCACTTTTCGCTCCGTTTCTTGGAAATTTGTGGCTTCTCCAATCCGTCCATGTGGGCAATTGCAGTCCCCATGAATTTTTCATGTAGCGACGGTCTTCAGAAACTTTTTCCCTAACAATTCAGAGCTTGTTCGGGAAGCAATTATGAGTTCGAGGCCTAATCGAGGATTCTGGTGTACTTCCTGCCTCATGAAAAAATTCTAATCAATATTTCCTAAGGTCTTCATGATAGGGAATTCTTGCTCCTTCGGCACGGACCGCAATTCCTACCATAAAATCGGTCGTATGAGGCAGATGAATGGCAGACACGAATAATACCTGCCATTTTGAGTCATCGTTTTACTTCTTTCTTTAGATCCAAGTCAACAAACAATATGAATCGCATAGGTTTCTTTTGTCTTTTCCTTCACAGAAATTCGTCACCCAATTGTTTTTATAACTTCTATTGTCGTCCGAGCAACCGAGGTCGGGGCCTGTGGTTTCTTCAACATCGGCTCCTCTATTGGGATACATATAAATAAAGCAGTTTAGTGATGTTGGAAGATCTTTAAACTATGTAGATGTATTGCCAATGATTCCGAGACTTCCCATTTCAAATGAATTATTTTATGGCTTGGGTTACGGTATACATCCGTACTGAGACTTTGCCTCCGTGTGGGAGCTCTGACCATTTCTGTTGCTCAAGAAAATTCTGATCCACAGGTGGCACGATCGCAAGATTACGCGATCGAACTACGCAAGTCCCTCATCCAGATACGGACAGGTGCTGCTCGCTTGAAGGTTTGCCTGATGAGGACGGAGGTAAAAATCGGCCTACCAGTTTAACATCGGTCTACCATCGGAATGGGACAGTCATACTACCCTTCAATTAGTCTGGGATTCTGCGCTTAATTAGAATGCATGGCGTATCCTAGCAAGATTTGATCATATCGAACACTCTATCCTTTCTTTCCTTTATGAACATTTTTCTACTATCATACGGATTTGATATTTGGATTCGGAATGTGGCCCGTTTGGCTCCTCCTCTGCTCTCCTAAAGAAACTTGCTCGATTGGGAATTAGAGTACCCTCAGGGCACGCCCACCCTCTCATAATCGTCTCTAGGCTTGCTCCACATTATTATATCGAGTTCGTAAAGTCTGTTTTCAGTTACCCGGTTGTGTGCTATGGCGAAATGAAGCAACGAACGCTTTTCTCGGCTTCCCTCTACTCCGTATTCATGTGAGTCCTCAAGTACTCGATTTTTTCGATTTTTCACTACTTACTTCCGGGAGAAGCAATGGCTTTAATTTGGGAAATGTGTCATCCATTCATTTGGTATTACTATCAGAATTTGTTAGCTACAGAGCTAGCTGTTTAACGGCCTTGAATTTTTGTTGTCAATTTCACATTCAGGCGAAAGCGGTCTATGCCACTTCTTCCTTTCTCAAGTTCGTGTTCAGCAGAAAGCTAATCAATGATGGCCAAAACTAGCCAGGCGAAAAAAATTTAAAAGAAACAGCTCATCTTCCAGATGCCACCTAGAACTTCCTTAGCAGATATGATCACACTAACATAATTTAACTGCATGCCCCTTATAATAGGCTTTGAGGAAGAGAATTTGTTTCCCAGAATTAATTCATTTACCCGTGGACCTTCCAGTGCGTTCCTAATAGATTCCTATGAAATTCTTGTCAGCATAACTTCCGTTTCGAGGAAACACCCTTCGGTCTTTCGTTCCGATACGGTAGTACACTCAATCAGAATCGAGTATCACCTCCACTAGGAACCTGCTTGTTTGTTGGGGAATTGAATATGAATAAGAAAATAGCGGTCCATTAAGTGAGACGGAGAGAATGAGTTCAGAGATATATTTGTACTATTTGTTTTTTTATTTATTTGTCAAAACGCTTTGTGGCTCTCCAACATGGGTCATTGACTGTTGCAAAAAAATGGTTTCTGCCGTTTAAAAAAGTTTGTGGGTGAAGAAAGGCAGTAATGTTGCGTGACTAAAAGTTATGGAGAAGGCGAACCAAAAGTCAGAAGGAGAGAAAGTAATCAGCTGATGGTTTTCCTAATGGAATTTGCAGAAAGGGCAGAAAGGAGTGTTTTGTTGAAGAAATCTTCTCTATCACCCGGACTGTAGTGCTAGCCTAGGTTCGTGAGATGACGCGTAGGCGCTCCCCCAGAACTTCAATAGACTATTTACCTCATCTCTATTGGTGGATAATGCCGAAACCATGCAGCTACGCCACCATTACTGCCTTACGTACGGGCCGTGGGGGAACTGGAGCCTTGAGACACCTACATGGTCGCAACCTATGTGGGACCATGGACAGAATGGATAATTTGAGAACAGGTGAGGTGGCTGACCAAGATCCATTCCAAGGAAGAAATATATGAGTTGTCTCCCAATGTTAGCGAATTATGAGCTGAACTTAGACCTCAGAAGAGACTCGAACCCGCGGATGGTACTCGAACCCGCACTTGTGCCATCTGGGCACCTGGTGCTCTTATATCCTATACTACCGAGACCCCGCTTGCCCTCGACTTCCTAGTCCTATTCTTATCCGAGTTGGGAAGTGCAGGCTGCAGCACTCTCACCAGATCAAATTAAGGATGAGAGAACGATAACAAGTTTTTTTTACTTTTAGGGGTACTTTCACAGCTTCTCGAGGGTTCTTAGCTGAAAGTATCATGCCCAATGGCTCATCAAAATTTAAAGCATAAAAGATAAAGTAACCTATTTAACCCACTCGACCGCGCCTTTTATATTGTCCTTGGTTATGTTTCAATTTCTCTTATAGCTGTAGTTGGAAATGAATTATTCCTGGACCACAATGCCTCAAGATTCTCTAGAAGGCTGTGAGCACAGCTGATACCTGAAAACATGAAAAAAATTATAAGATTATTTGATGAATAATATAAATACTACAAGAGCACGATATGGTGTGGCCCGCCGGTGGGCCACGTGGTCGTCAATCGGTTAATATTATTATTCACTTGGTGAATTTTCAAAGAAAAAAGGAAAAAGGGAAGAAACATGACCCGTTTTACCACTTCTTCAGCAAAATAATGTTTTCTATTTGTAAATCACTTCGTTAAATCAGTTTCAACAGAATTTACTGCGTGCGATGGAACCAGTTCGTCAAATCAAGGTCAATTACTTTATACTTAACGCAGAAGCATACGAAAAAAGCGCTAGATCATGATTGATCATCCATGTGGGAATGTAGGTGGATCCCTGCCTGATAGCAGGAGTTCACCTTAATTACCACATGGGTAATTAATCGTGATATGTCGCTTTTTCGCCAATACATTTGTCTTTCAACTCCATATAACTTTCGTGTCCGTCAGTTGTGTGCGATTTCTCACTTTTTTATCCCTATCTCATTATCATGGCTTTAAAGATACTGTAGAAAGATTTCTGATTCCTTGAGCGTGAGATAGGGATAGACTAGACATTATTGTTGGCCACAGAACGTTTTTTGGACTTCCCATCACGAAAGCTGATCGATGGTTTGGTTCCAGGAACATTGGCTTTTGCGACTTATTGGTTTGTCTAGTCCTTGCCCTTCTTTTCCTACCGGAAGAGGATCGTCTGATGGTCAAGCATTAAATAAATCAGGGATTCATTCAATGCTGGGATAGTGTTTTTCTCGAAATTTAATGTTCAATTAAGCGATTCAGGAGGCGAATGTTGCGAAGTTTTTAGTCGTGGTCTCGCGATCGGCATCTTAATGGAATTCCACCTTAGCCAACGGGATTTTTATATCTTCCCGGGGATTCCTACCAGACTCAGTAGTTCCTTCGGATACCTACCAGGCTAAGTAGATACTCCGGATTCCTACCAGACGAAGTAGATCCTCCAGATTCCTATCAGACTAAGTAAATCCTCCCACTGAAGGTTCCTGCCAAGGGAGTTGCAGCTGACAGTCAAAATCGACTTGAAATTCAGCGTTGGTCGAAAAGAAAACTCTTTGTGTTTTGGAGCATTCTGTAAACAACCAATCGACAGCACAATTGATAGTTGTAATTAAGCTTTCATTCGAACAATTGTCAAACACATAGTTGCTTTTGCTTGAGGCAAAAAAGAGTTTGCAAAACTTGCGCCCTTTTATGGAGGTATCTATCGATAGAAAAGGCAGAGCACGGTAGATAGGGATTGTAGAGGATTTCAGCCAAAACGCTTAGGGAAGGGAAACTTGCTCGGAAGACTTGAACAATCATTCTAGTCTTCTCTATTTGTGACCAGTATTCCAGACCCTCTCAATATACTTACAACCTCATACAAGGTATCGCCGCGACTTGAGACTTTTCCCGATTGAACCTTTCGCTTCGAGACAGTGAAGGGAAGTTGGAAACCTTGAGAGCATGCAGTTTTTGCATGTAAGTTTCTAAGCTCCCACTTGCTTTGACGGGACGAGATGGTCCTCCTTACCATCTGGGACCACGAAGACGAGGACGATTGTTTAGGAGAACTTGCTTGAGGAGTTTAGGTAGCTTGGGAACATATACTCGTTTAGATGTCCTTTTTACAACACATACCACATATTACCTCCTGGGTGTCTTGGGAAGGTAATTTTGCTAGGAAAATTTAGATGGCTGGTCGGGGAGTATTAGATCCCGCTGTTCGTTCCACGATCGTGCGTAGAATTGATTTGTGTGGTGAGCTCCTGGAAACTGCTTAATGTCCGGCTTTTTTCACAAAATGGTGACAACATAATTGTTTCTAGGATACATAGATTTTTGCGCCGTCCAAGAAAACCACTACAATTTGTCCCTTGAAAACAAATCCGGCATTCTCCATGACATCATTTGATAATTCCTCCCGAAAGCCTTTTTGCACCACCGAAATTTGCTGTAGTTAGCTCGAATTTTGCGCTAAGAAATGACGTCGGCTTAATTATCCCTTACAAATGGATCTCTACGAACCTAGAAAGGCATGAGTATGTGCATATATGGAGAGCTCAAGTTTTCTTATCTCAGCAGAATAGACGGGATATGTTCATATCGCATCATACAGGTGAAGAACATCATGGGAAGATGTTGGACGGACTACATTGCAACTATATTAGAAAAATAAGTCTAAAGTCTAAAATCTACTGGCGTTGATCAATCCCGGTGAGATGTTTAAGGCAGCACATTCGTTCTCCCAGACGAGTCTGGTACAAATTAAGCGATCCCGGAGGGATGGAAGGATTGGTTCGCCCAGGCGGATATCGAGCTGGGATTCGAGCCCGTGATCATGCGTCTTTGATAATGTGCCATTTACACTACACCACCTCCGCTCAAGAAAAAAGTACTGCTCGATTGAGTTGGTCTCATGCTCGACGACTAACTTACAGTGCAACTGCGATCGAATCTAACTAAGGGGGTTGTTAGCAGTCACCCAGAGCTAAGTATAACCACAGTTTCACTGTTTTGATTGTTTAAACCAAATGTTCTCGCAAATGGTTCTGTGTTTTCTATAAGGTCCATTCAGTCACTACTCTTGCTTAGGCTCCTGAATCTCTCATTTTTTCAATCACTTGATCGGTGCCCGAGTCTTTGGAGTGAGTGTGGGCCAAGTTGAATTTTCGACTTTTCTTTAGACCAATACATTCTCTATGCCTAGTAGTACAGTAGTATGCACTCATACCAGCAATGAGTTGACATCCAATTGCTTCTACTATTCCGGCTGATTCCTGAATTTGGGCGCATCCAGTGAAGTAAGCAGACAAATCATTCTATCCTTGTTTTATGCTGATTCAAATCCGTTAGTAACGTACTTTCATATTCCCGTTTTTTGAAGTGCTTCAACGATTTTGCCGAATAACATGGCTAAAGACAAGCAAAAAAAGGCTGTTCATTTGATATTAAAGAGGGTGCGCTTTAAGTAAAAGCCTCTGCACGATTGCTCGAAGAGAACTTAACCATCAAGAACTACTGAGTGTTTTTCATCCGATGTCTTCTCGAATTCTCAAAGAGCAGCTCATTCATAAAACATAAATTTTATTTGTGCATTATCTTTGTGCTTTCATCCTAGTGAGTTAACGAGGATGCGGTTCGAAAGGACAAGCAGAGCAGCTGCTTTTTGTGAAATACTCAACCCATTCTAGCTCAGCCCCAAAGGCATTAGCGATGCCGTTGAATCCCACTCATTTCGTCCTTTTGGGATCTCATCAACTTCCCAATGCTGGATACGTATATAATGGAAGCGGCAGTTGAAGATCATGTCGATCACGATAAGTAAAAGTAGCTGCTATAGCGAATGGAAAATCAAGCAAAAGGAAAGGAAAAGGTAATGATTGAGAAAAGGGTGAACACTCTTATAATCCAATGCTTCTGATCGAGCTCCTTCAAATGTCCTAGAGCTGTTTGAGAGTGTAATCGGTATTTGGGATCTATTGTCTAGCACTGCGTTCATGCTCGGCTATCGACTGCAAGATGTAGGCTAATCGGGTCATTATTTCTTGAATTTTCTTGAATTCATACGCTGTTTCCGTTTTCCTTGTCGTCAGTCGTCTAGTATAAACGTAACTCAAGCATTCCGTGCTTGCGTATCGTTTCATCAATTTCGGTGAAATGAACGACTTATACCGTACGGATTGATGTGAAAGGCCAGCGTCAAGTCTTGGGGGGTGGGGGGGGGGGGGGGGGGGGGGGGGGGGGGGGGTGCCTATTGCCATTTTTGCACGAAGGGTGAATGAATATCATATACTATTTCCTTTCAACTTGACTGTCTTCGAAATACATGAAGGAATAGAAATGAGGTTTTGTATAGCCTCTCATGTCACTTATGATGATAGTGATCACGTCATGCATGCCTTATAGGCATTCAAAATAAAATTATAAAATGTGGAAAACATGAGGAGACGCGGGCGGTTGCATAGCGTACGCCTCAATTTGGTCACTGACCAGCCCCAAAGTGACAAGTCGCTGGAAAGAAAGTATCGATCATTAGGCCTGTCGGTCCCTGAATTTCAAAAGTGTAGTAACATTAATAAAAAAAAATCTATTTTTGGCTTTGCTGGTTGCACGATCGATAGCTATTTTTCTCACATAACTCTATTTCAGCGGCTATCTGAATGCCCTTCACCCGATTTATTCACAACTGTACAAAAAGGCAATTCCAAGGAACAATAAAACAGAGCCATTGACGGTCCACGTTGGCTTCTATGTGGAAAGCCTTGGAAACTTCCGATCTACGGAGATGGTATGACTTTCTACTCAATGGGAGGCCCACTGAAAATATGCTTTGCGATGATCAACCGAGTAATCGATAATTGATTGATTTTTATACCTTCGACATGGATCTCTACATGTACATGAGTTGGCAGGATATACGAATGAAGCACAACCAATCAGATTTTGTCTTGATCAATGGTATTTAACGTTCTCTTAGCCTAGTGCGATCGATATATATCGATTTTATTCCTACCTAGTTGTCGAATCGCCTGCCAATTTATTTTTATGGGTTTTCAGACAAATCGATATTGGAGAAGATTTGGCTGCCCGATTTATACTTCGCGAACGCTCGGACAGCTTATTTTCATGAAGTCACTGTACATAATTTCAATATGTTCGTCTCACCTGATGGCGTCATAGCGTATGGGACTAGAGTGACGCTTAACTTAGGTACGTCAATTATTGAGGATTTTTTGCCAATCAATAAAGGGTAAGGACCAAAACTTTTGTAAATCACTGAAAGGGAGTTCACAAAAGCGGTGAAGATGCAAAAAGATTGGATGGTTTTCAGCCATAAAGTCGGATATCCCGATCGTGCTTATGCCTCATCCTATGGGAGGGATCGAACCTGGATTGATACTCGCCTAGGCTGACCATGTTCTCCTTAACTCCAGGCGTATAGGTACAGATTCACTTGAGAAGACAAAAGCGCTGACTAGCCCATGAGTTGCCACCGCTAGCCATTGTATATACCACATACACCTTCAGTACATCAATACGATTCTGAGTGGGATTAGAATGCAGGGCGCATACCAAAGACGGCATTTTTTTATCTAGCTCTTTTTTAATAGAATGCTTAAGAACTTAACCAGAAAGCTTTCTTATCCCATGTCCGATTTCAGCTTGTCATCTGAATCTGCAAGACTATCCACTGGATCGCCAAAAGTGTCTCATCAAAATTATCAGCTGTGAGTTTTTTGTTCCTGTCAATCCGCTTCTCTGGCTATCTACTCGTTTGTTTTCGCGTTTTTTCTTTAGTCTGTATCTTTGTTTTCAAAAAGTGCATAGTAAGTTTATGTATTCTCTAATACTCGCTAGCTTCGTTGCCTTCGCCCTGAGGGAGAGTTCATTCTAAAAATTCACTCGACCGATAGCTTTCTCCAACTACGAATTCCGAAGGGCATCAGAGCAAGCCCTGATGAATAGGGATGATATCAATTCCGGAAGATTATTGTGAAGAATCTGTTTCCTGTCAGAATGAGAAGGTGATGCAGTGGCGCTATCTCACACGCACGGTCAGGGGTTCTAATCTCGGATTGATATTCGCCAAGGCTAGCCAAGCCTCCCATCCCTCCGAGGTCGGTGAATTGGCATCACGCTCGTCTGAGAGGATAAAAGCACTGTCTTGTACATCGGCTGGCCACCGCAAGTCATTGTATACGCCACATACGCACTCATTACGCCACTACGATTCTGAATGGAAGTCGAGTGCGGGGGCGCATCCCTCAGACGGGATTGATTAACGCTAAAAACTTTTTATCCTTCATAGGATAATGAGGTCTGGTAGCGGAGGATTGGTTGTCAACAGGAGACCTCAAAGAGCATTACCGCTTAAATGACATGCAGATCGTTCTATACCAACTGATCAGTGGATCAGCACCCTGTATAAGCTATGGATCTGATCGTGAGAATAATCGATATATCGATCTGCAGAATGACAATCTGCTCTTGAGCTGTTGGTACCGAGATATCTGTGGGTAAAAAGGACGGTACCGTGTTTTTGGACTGGACTTTGATGTAGCGACACAATTGAGTAACTAACCGTCTTTCTTGACGAATTTTTTGATTGAGAGAAACGAATTCAATTGATTTTTGATATGAAATCGAGCTGTTTGGACAATTTTCATAACGATCAGCTCCTTAACCTTGAGTAATCTTTCGGGATAAGTAAACCCAATTCGTTGCTTCCCAACGGATTGGGCTTACTAATCCCGAAAGATTACCCAAGTTGGATCAATACAGCGCCTGAGAGACCGAATCTTATGTGTTATACTTCTTCACAGATTCATTGGTCGTTGAACGACGTAGCGGGGAATGATTGAAGGCTGATGTTCGCATCCTCAGGGGAACCACTACGGAGATCTAATAGAGCAAGCATCTCTTGCGTGGAGTCCATTTCCACTCTATGGACTACGTGATACCAAGATAAGGGCGATTAGGGGGAGCGATTTTTTCCAGCGACATACATTTACCCATGAAAGCAAACGAGTTGCCAATTTTCGTAGTGGGAATTCTAAGGGATTTGTCCGTTCCCATTCTTTGTTCTAATAATAAGACAAATGCGTATGAACATATGGCCTGTGAGTTAGGAAATGAATTTTTAATCTGGAAGTGCTTGGGAATTTTCTAGAAATCGAAAAGATGTGAAATTCTCAGTAAAACCCCGTATCCAAATATTAAGAATATGTAAAATTCTGTAATCGGTGATCCAGTTTATGCAGTTTTCTCTCTTTCGAGCCGTTTTTCAATACCTTCTATCGCTCCCATGGCCTGAGGCTGTTCGGAGGCTGTTCTGGTTGAGCCTTGTTTATTTGGAGTAGATATTGAAGGCAGATATTGGCATTCAGTCGCAGTATATAACGGAGTTTTTGCGGCAGTGGGGGCCGGGACTAAAGTGTTGAGAATGATGAACTTCCTGCAGTGGGATAGGCAAACAGGTCCGCCTTCGATACATGGGTTCATAAAAGAGAGTACAATTGATCTATAATCGAACGCTTTCCTAGGAAGTTCCGGTTACTTCTACGTCCATTTCAGTCGTGGATAAAAGACCATTGGACTCCTGTTTTGCTCGGAGAGCAGGACTGGAAATCGAATATCACAAATCAAATGAATCAATGAATGAAATCCAATGAAGTTTCTTCTGTTCAGACTTTTCATAGAGAAGCTGTCCTGGTTCTTCAAGACTTCCTTCTATCACCACCACCTATCCTGAAGTCTCCCTAGGAGAACAGTCCTTTACATTAGCAGCAATCTTTCGGACACTGCAGTGAGGGACGTCTTCTGAACCCGGGTTAGCAAGGTAGGGCAAGCTTTAAACATCGTCACTGGAAACTGTCATTCTACCGTAAGGTAACATTGGTAAGGGAATAGTTATTAAGAACCGACTCGGTGCCTTCTCCTCCATAATCAGCAATCCTTGTATCCAGGATTTCAGAGTACGAAAAATCGGTAAAGCGTAGACATCCTTGTTCAACTGTCATCAGTTAAGTGCAAGACTTATATCATCCTTGTGATCTTCAATTTCAAGTCCTAATGAAATTTCTTCATAAAATTGGTAATACCTGAAGAGATCATAAGGGTGTAAATCCGAGATGTCCTGGCATAAATGAAACGTCTGCTAGTCCGCGTCGTTTATCTTTTTCAGACAGCCCCTTTTCCTGATAAATATTTTCTAATAGACAATCCCTTTTCTTTGAGTTGTCTAAACGTTGGATATATCCGCATACAGGCCTGTTCTCAGCAAGAACCGTAAATTCAAAGCAGTCAACAGGCTGGGACCCGATTTATCCCACTCCTCGCATTCGTTTCTAGACTTTCTCAATTCCAATACCAAGAATTGTTCTTCCAAACATTCTACATTTTCGACTCCAACTCTACCATCCGAAAATAGATTTACTGATTGGGTTGCTCACATATGGGCAAATATTATATTGTTGATGGTTGTTGTTATCAAGTAGGAGATGAGGCGTGAATTGAATTTGGGAGTCCACCAACTGTGAATAGATCTAATTTGACAAAGCAGCTTAGCCGTGATCATCATGGGAATCAGACGTGTACTGCAAATACTCCATACAAGTGATGGAAAGGGTGAATAGGGTAATGCACTGGAGAAAGGACTATTTTAACCCGAACAATGTCAAAGACTATTCGAACTGGGCGTTCCGTAGGTGGTAGAGACAGTTCTCGTGATAAGAGAGAGACCATGACTTTATAGTGATTCTGAGGATATGAACTCTTTCATCAGTAATTTTCCTTCCCTTTCTCTTTCCTTTCCTAAATTTATAATCAAAATACCAGAGGTAATTCAGGGTTACATATATCAGAGCAACTCTACAAATAACATTCCTACAATCCCCAGAAGGTCCGGATTAGCGGATAGTCAGTCCGGATGGAATATGGAAGCGGTGGTAGAGTAAGGTCACTGACATGTCCATACCTTTACCATACCATCTACTGTCGCTTAAAGGTACAGTTCATAATAAAAATGACTCTTGAGACATTGTGCATATATAGAGCGTTATAAGGGTTTAAAGGTTGTACCGTGTGTACCATCGGACGAGCTTCACCGTCATTGTAGAGGCGGCACCAATCGCAAGAAAGCCAGTGTAGGGAGATCAAACAATTTATAATGACGAATAACGATAAAGAAAGGCAGTTCTGAATGGTTCTTGCTTGATGTAGTCAGCTCTTTGTGCAATTGCAATAACTGAATACTCGTCCGAATACCCCTTCCATATTATTTCCGTCATGGTTATCTCGTCCAACCTCGATTACTTCTTTAACTAGATCGCCGAACTTTCTCGCTTTCACTCCTAATGAACTATTCCCATTTTAGCTTTTTGACAAAAAAGGTACCTCAAAATCATCGTGGTCTGAGCCTTTGATACAGTAATCCATTTTCAGATGCACACGTAAAAAGCGAAATGAATGCCACATGGTTTGCTGACGGTCCGATACGATATAACCCAGAAATTGGTCTACCTGAATATCATATCGTATCACTAGAACACGATTATTGTAACGGCGTTTTTCATTACACGATCACGCCCAACTCGTCCAGAATCGGTGAGTTTCGATCCTTCTTCTTGGTGTACGCCGGGAACGTTTCGACAGAAAATCAGGGGAGACGGGCATTAGTAACGGTTTTGTGTAATCGATCCGCCGCACGCGGCTGTCGCGACTCTTGCCTCGTTATGACAGTTCTAGCGTTTTTCATACAGCTTAATCGTTATGCGATTATTACTTACGGCATGATTCTTCTATTAATTATTTGTTCCTGTATTTCTTACTTGCTGATGCATTCTGCTACATTCCTTCGCGCGCGGCGTCTCTCTCGCCACGACGCGACAATTTCGTTCCTACCGCCCCGCACCCCACTTCTTAATTGGCTATGGAGGCCAAACTTCCTCTAAGAGATTTAATTTATTACATAAAATCTCTTTCTCGTGCTCAAAGCCATCTCTATGAATCGAAAAGCCGCTCGACCGCTGACGAGTTCGTCTTCAGATGTTTGTTTCCAAGTTAATCTTCCATGCTCCTCAGAATCCCTTTTCAGGTGATTTTAGCTGCTTATTAGGAATGGTGAACTTGAGACGTGCTATTGGTTTTCATTTAGTTCAGGTTGGTTCTTAGCCATGATTGAGTTACGGTATCGTCACGCTTACCGTAGGCTGTTTTTGAAACGATTATATTACAGAGTTACATTCCTACGGTACTGATCGTAGCTATTTCGTGGGTTTCATTTTGGATTGATAGACGAGCTGTACCGGCACGAGTATCGCTGTCGTTCACAACTTTACTGACTCTTAGCACACAGGTTTGTAATTTTTTCTTATGAAACAGCTTTGGCAGGCCATACTCGATACTGGACGGAATGATCTGTGGAATAAAATATTCATTAACCAGTCAGTTCTCCCGGTTGACGCCGGGCTCACCTCCTTCCGTGTTAAAATGGCCTCCCCGCCTGCATCGACCATCATTTGAGCGCTCTAAGTCTACAGGAACAGAATTCATGAGTTTCCGCTAGAACCCCCTGTGGGCGGAGTCTGGTCCCGCCACCCACCATGAGGGTCCCATCCTGTCGCCTGTACTCTCTCCAATTTTGAACTTTCTAGGTCCACGGGTGCTCTGGTTTTCTGTACGTGTGATCACGTACAGAAAACCAGAGCAATAACCTATAATGCTTCCGTTTCGTACTGGATAACCCGGAACGATATACCTGTGAGCGAACGGAGCATTGCTGGAAGAGGAAACCTGGAAAAGCCGGTAAAATAGCACACCCGAAGTAAAGTTTATGTCTCCGGTCCGACTCCCCATTGCGTGGACGAGCTCTCGGAGATTGCTAGGATTGTGGGTGGACTGGCCGCGGCAAATGCGAAGTGATTATCGATAATGGTTATATTAATAGTATGGTTACTCATGATGATGCATAGTGGGCGGGATTATCCTGGTAGGCGGAGCATCTTCAGGGAGCACCTCTCTCATTCTAAATAGATTTCCTGTATTTTTTTTGATGAAAATCGAAATTCAAACCTAAAATTCAATGTTTTTTTCCAATCTCATATTCAGTGTTCAGGGCAACGGCATCAGATATGCACTACCGCCTGTTTCATATGCCAAGGCTATTGACTATTTCTACGGAGGTGAGCTTTAGAATCATTGATCCTGTCTTAAATGGCACGCTTTTAATGCTAATCATCAAAATATCTTGAAAACTTAATTCCACTCACCAACTATCATATGGTTCTGATAATAGGTGATAATTAGTGATAATTAATAACGATAACACTTTGTGAATTTTTCGATAATAATCTATAACCTGCTTGGAGCAAATTGATCTCCGATATCGTAGGCTGGTAAACAAGAGGGTAATTTGGTTGAACTGATGATTGGCAACTTATATGTCTAATCTCAACCCAACTGTGCCGTTGATTTTACCCAAAAATACAATTATTTCAGTTTGTATGCTTTTCATATTTGGTGTGTTATTGGAATTCGCTTTGGTGAACAGTTATATGCGGCGTGCAAATAAATACAATACTTTAGCTGAAAAATTACAAAATGGATACGGTCACAAACAAGCTATTTGTAGGTTTTCTTCAAATGTTTTGCATCAATCAATAATACCGTATCTTACGGTTACGGTATTTTCAAATGTTTTCTATTAGTCAATAATACCGTATCCTCGTATTCAGTTCCGTCAACGAAAGATGATTATGATTCTGAATACGATGAAAGTCCGTTATCGATGAAAAACCACATGGGTAAAAGTTCGACTAGTCTAATGTACAAAGCATTACGATATTCCCGAAGGGCACTGGCCATCGATAAAGCTGCTCGATTCGCCTTTCCATGTGAGTTTTATTTTGACAGCTCTACATTTTTCCATTTTTGGGCATTATTCCTCTGGAAATGTTTTCATTTCCGTGCATTAATCACATCTGTATATTTAATAAGTCTATTCGGTTTGATTTTTGTTTACGGTACACATTAAGTAAATACTCTCAAGGGCAAGGAATCCATGACCGATACGTTCTCCTCCACCTACCTATTTGAAATGTACGAATTCTCTGATGATGCATTTTTTGGCTTACAAGGCGTCGACAAGCGACTAGAGTGCAAGTTCGCAGAGTATAAATGAGATCTCAATTGGTCCTTGACGGAGTTTGAAAATCGCTCTTATGTAACTTAGGAAACTGTAGACCCTGCATGGGCGATTTACTTTTTAAGGATTCTATTAGGTCCGACTTTACACTTATTGGTTTTACCTCTCCAATTTGTACAAACTTTCAAAGGTGTAATCTACGATAAAAATGTTTCCTGAGATTTCTCACTGTGACGGATTTTCCCCTCTGCCTCTTCCCACACCCCAGGTAGCATATGTGGACAGTTGTCTTGTTGAAAACGGTCTAGATGGGAGGTAGGAAGACTCGGAGATTGTCTTCAGTTATAACCACCACTGGATATGGCTGTAGAGGCTGTACCATTCACAATGGAGCATACATTTGAAGATTCAAACAAAAAGCCATGGACCACAACGTAAGGGATTTGCTAGCATTTTTGAAACATTGTAGCGAGCTCTTTACGCAGCTAAACATGATGGAATTGTCCCTTTCATACCATTTTCGTCGAGATAATCTCAAACGCCCCATAGTTTTTGAGAAGATCCCTTATAATTCGGAAATTCTGCTGATGTCTGCGTTTACCACGCCACCGATGCACGACTCTAGACCACAGGCTATCCTGGACTGGGCCTTTAAAGCTTATTATCACGAGTTGGAGAGCATTCTTACACTCGAACATTTGATAAACAACTACGAAACTATTTTAAAACACTGCTATCTCTGAGCTTCATTTGAACTTATTGTCGTTTTATGTACTTTTCGAAGCTCTTTGCTCTT
Organism: Haemonchus contortus; assembly: GCA_000469685.2. NCBI lineage: Eukaryota > Metazoa > Nematoda > Chromadorea > Rhabditida > Trichostrongylidae > Haemonchus > Haemonchus contortus. The sequence continues at coordinate 35,668,622 of LS997564.1, forward strand.
CACTTTTATTGGTGAGCTTTCGGCATATAATGCCTTGGTCAGACCTTAATTATTTACAATACATTGCTGCATACAATCAGTCACTATCAGTTACAATACAAAACACATCGAATCATACCAAGTCAAACGGAAATGTTGGGGGAAAAAGGGGAAATGGACCTGTCCGCGGGGAAGTCAAAGGGAAAATGGACGGCGGTCTTGCTCTGAGGCGATTAAGTGTTATCACGTAATCAGTCTCAGTAGGTCACGCATCTCCTCTTTCGCATTGATTTCCGGCTTGATGCGGTATATTTCCCGTGCCTCCATGATTTTCCTTTCCAGTGGCCGTACCAAATATTAGGTTGATGCATAATTATTGCGGATTTTTTCGCGGCTCTTTTTCTCTTGATCGAATTCGAATATTGAGTTCGAGTTATTTCTAGAAATGATCTACTTGATTTCCTCTACAAGAATATACTCAAAAAACCATCCGCATATTCGCGAAATTAGGCTTTACTACTTCGAGAAAGATTGGAAGGTGGCACAGTCATTCCGCGATCTCCGTAACTTTTCGGCGATCGAAAAATCAGCCAGAGCCAACCAAGAAATGAGATTTGCTCCTAAATCTGCCATATTCACCAGCAGAAACATTTATCTTGGACATTGGATCATCTCGTCAACCGCTCATCGAAAAAATGGCCAGAGCATAGAAGATACGTCGATTTGGATGACTGGATGGCCGATGTTAAGGCGTGGATCGCCCGTAATGATCAAAACTTCTTCGCTTTTGGAATCCGACTAACTAATCAATGGGAAGCAATGCTTGACGTAGATGGTGAATAAGTTCCGGAGTAATTATTTGAATACGTCTTTGCTTAGTATTTCTATAGTTTCTTTAAGTAAAATTTGCTGGAAAAAATCCGCAATAAATCCGCAATAATTATGCCTAAACCTAATATATAGAGGCAGGTAAAATGCAGGGTAAATAGAAAATATCAAAATAATTGTGTTTTGATCGCCAGGAAGCAATGTGTACTTTCACTAGATCACCTAATGAACGATCGCCGAAAAGCTAGTGGGATCGCGGAATGACTGAGCCACCGTCCAATATTTCTCGAAGTAGTAAAGCCTAATTTTTCGAATATGCTGATGGTTTTTTGAGTATATTCTTGTAGAGGAGATCAAGTAGATCATTTCTAGAAAAAACCCGAACTCAATATTCAAATTCTATCAGAAGAAAAAAAGCCGCGAAAAAATCCGCAATAATTATGCATCAACCTAATATCTATGCAAAACCCTCACATCAAAGGATGGAGCGTTTTCTTTCTCATGCCTGAGTGTACGGTGCCTGGAAAAACTGCTGTGTGGGTAGGCAGTGGGATTAGCCAACGCTCTTCTATGTTCATCCAGACGGATCTTCAGTGGTCTTGAGGTCTCCCCCACGTACTTTTCTCCACATCGCCCACATTGAATCAAATAGACGGTGCTCTGAAGTTCACAGATCTTCTCAGAAGTGTAGTATCGACACGACTGTTCGCGGCACCGTTTTCGTAGATTCGGGATATTAGGAGACCCTTCAGTGTAGGGGGAGGTCGGAAAACAAGTCGAATGGGAAGCTGAGAGTTCTTGATGACACGGTTTACCTCACGTGCCATTTTGTCGTTGACAAAAGGCACAATGAGGCTACACCATCAGCCGTCCTTTAACTATGAAATTTTAAACTGGAGCTTTATGGCCTTCCACTTTGAAGTTTATTAATTCTAAGAGAATGCCTGATTATGGTAAGTGGGAAAAAGATACGAAAGAAAACTATAAAAAAAAGTTCGTCTATGAGGCAGGCGTATTTTCATGCGACCTTCCGAAGACTGTGTGGAGGTGGATAGTAACAATTAATACACGCATGGTCATGGGTTCGGATCCCGGATCGATATCCGCGTTTACCAATCAGGCCTTCCATCCCTCCGGGGTTGGTCAGTTGGCACCAGACTCGTCTGGGAGGAGAGGAGCACTGACGTTTACATCGGCTGGCTACGGCAAGTCATTGCATAGACCACTTACGCATCAATGCACCACTACCATTCTGTGTGGAAGTCGAATGGGGGGGTCGTATCCCTTTGATGGGATTTGATGGGATTGATCAACGCCCAAGACTTTATCCTTTTTACGGTTAATCGTCCGAAGTCATGATGATAGCCCTTGCATGTGAGTAGGACTCATAGTTAACACCATTTGTGTTGAAGCATTCATTTCAACAATGTGCTCGACTGCCAGAATTGATATCATCTTACTGAAGAAGATTTATTGGGAAGTTCAGGAAATGGATATGCTAGTAATAATTTGCCATAATTATTCACATTCCACTTCTACACTGTCAATGTGTTTTTTGGCGGCTTCAATTCTTTCTTTGGCTATATCCACCTGAAATTATGGGGAGTGTCAGCTAATATCGACAACCGCTGAATACACAAAATTCAAGAATCTCTTGGAAAATTGTGATAGGCTTTGAGTATACCATGTCACAGTCGGTGTTGGTAATGGTATAGACCATTGCGAAATTGCCATCATCGTTCTCAGCTTCCACGCTTTCAATATCTCCAAGTTGGCGAAGTTGTGGTGTAAGCTAAACTAAATGTGCTCCAGAAAAGCTTGCAAGAAATGGCGAAAGTTCTATGCCGCTTACTGACAATTTTTTGGAAAGCTGATTTGACAGCACCATTAGTGCCTTTATTCCACTTGTAGTTGGACCGGACGTAAAGCGTTGCCGTTGCCGTCTGCTCGCTGTCATCTTCGTCGTCGAACAATTCGATATCGTCGTCATCATCGAATTGATTCGATTTGTGACAGCTCTTGAAGATTGTTATTATGTAATGGTGCAAAACCGACACCGAGCAGAGTACGCCATTGTCTCAGGTCTTTTGATCTTTCGAGTGAGGCAGTCCAGGCAAAAAAGATCAGGTGGATTTGTATTTGATCGGATCCTATGACGTACAGGGCTTAGGCTTACAAAACCTCATCAGAAGAGTTTACAAGAATGAAGAAGAAGTCATCGTGAAGACTTCACTGCCGTTATACTAAGGCAGAAAACGCTTTGATTAGTATGAGTAGTGGGCACAGCCGTAGGATCAGTGCCGGTGAGAACAAGAAGAACCCCTCCGACAACGAGTTCATGTAGTTGGAAGCATGGATGGATAAGGACTCACCAGAACTAATCCAGCCATTGCCAGACAGAATAGTGGACGCATCATGGTGACGCGGTGATCAGATGCGGAACGTGTTGCTCTGAGAGCTTTTATGCTCCTCAGAAGAAATTTCGGCACTAATGTTGTCGTCATAATGGGAAACCACAAGAATCACAGTCGTGTCCTCCTTCAGTAGGTATATTTACATTCGCTGTGAAAGACGTGATTATAGGCCATTAGGTTGTTGTCATCTATCTGCTGCATCACCGTTTTCTGTAATAAAATAATATCCTCCAAATATTTACATTCAACCCGGATGGGTGCTTGATCGGATGGGTGCCTGAACGATTTTTCTTGGTGGACCACAAACCACGACACTTACAACACTTTATCCTTACAGCTGGATTCTTATATCAAATTGAGTTGGACGCGCTCAAGCACCTGGAAAACTGTCGAAAAGAGGATTTATGAGGCGTTAAGAGAGTTGATCTGACAGCTCGATCGAAGTAGTTCTTTCAACCTTATAAATTCATTGGTACCTCAGCTTTACACCTTTTCGACGTTGTCACTCTTAAAAACGTCAATTGGAATGGGAAGGGTAGGAGTGAAAGTCGATGGTCAACATTAACATCTAACCGCTTTGTATACGACATGAATGACGATCGAATCTGAAGTAGAGGAAACGAATGTCGGTCGGATTTGAAAGCGCTCGTGGCAAAAGAGTTTTTTTTTGATCTGGAGAAAGCCTGCTAAGTTGAGCCAGTATGTTGAGCTTCTGCTTTCTTGCATTTGCATTTGCCATGAGTCAAGCTCTTGTCTTGACGATAAGGTCTTTTAATTAGGCGATCCAATTCATCATATCTTCTAGTTGCTTCCGTGAGCTCTTTTTCATTTCTGGCTTGTTCTTCTGAAGTTTCATATATCCCCTTTCTCATTGTTCTTCAGCTAGAAGTTTTCCTGACCCATTTTTCTTTCCGTTTCTTTCGTCTCCGAACTATCTTCTGAGCTTCACGTACGGTCTTCAATGAAGCTCGGCATGATTGAGCTTGGTATAATTCTGTGTTCAACTCTCACGAGGTCTTCTGAGCACAACCCCTGGATCTGTTCATCGCTTTTATTTTCGGCCCAAACGGTTTCGCAATCCCATAGGGAACCTTGTAGCGACGACTGGGTCTTTCAACTTTTCCGCAGCGAATGGCATAGTGATTTCAACTTCTCTCCCTTGTTTCTTTAGCTCATTTTTCACGCCCTCACCAAGTGATGATCTGAGCCAACGTCTGTGCCTCGGGACACCAGCGCATCTTGGAGAGACACTTTCCCTTTCAGGGCAGATGAAGTCGATCCCAATTACTATTTCTCCATCGAGCAAGCAAGTAGTTTTTATGTATCTGCTTGGTACAGAACAAAACAGAGAACTCCTTTATTACTTTAATACTCTGTACAAGCAAACGGCTTAACTGCTCTCTCAAATCAATTCAGTCGCTACTTAGATTTGCAATGAATTCCCAATAAGTACAGGTTGCGCCATAAATATGGTAACAACTTTTTGGACGTACGTAATTTCCTTGTTTGGAGGATTTCATCAAATCTACACCTTTTTGAAAGTAGCGTGGAGGTGGTGTGGTGGCGAGTAGCGCACTATTATCACAAGCACGGTCAGACTGTTGGCGACCTTATCCTAACTCCCAGTCCTCCTACTAACTTCCCGAACTACAATGTGATGGGTCGCTGGATATAGTCCGTACTGGGAAGGAGAGCACCACTGCTGCTGTTCCTAAGAAATCATCGGAAAAGCTCGGGATAGAGTTCTTCGAGAACTTCTGCGTGCCACCGTCGATGACTAGGCAAAGCGTCTTCGAGCTATAATTAGCATAGGAGATGGTTATATAGGATGACCGTTTGTTCGTTTTGTAGATGCGATGCATAGTACAGGTGCGCCATAAGTATGGTGACAAAATAATTTGGCTACAGAAACAGCAGTTCATATTGATACATAGTGAATGTATGTGAACATTTTACTATACATCGCATCTACGAAACGAACACACGGTCATCGGGTATAATCGTCTCCTGTACTAATTGTAGCTCAAGCCGCTTCGGCTACTCATTGACGGTGGCACGCAGAGTTTCTTGAGAAGTTCTAATCCGGACTTTTTTCAGTGATTTCTTTGAAGCAGCAACAGTAGTGAGTTTTGAAGCGCAGGCTTTCCTCTCCAGTATGGACTATATCCAGCGATCCATCACGTTGTGGTCCGAGAAATTCGTAGAGGGATTGGAAGGTGGGCCATGGTCGCTAACCTTTCTTCACCGCCAGTCTCTCTTTTCGCCGTAGTTTTCAAATCGTATCCATGAGAATTATCTTTGACCGTGCACTGAATTCTTTGAGAATTACCCTTCTTAAGGAGGTTCGGAATCAATTTTGTACCTTTCCCGACCAAAATTTGCGATATCGGTCTGATGGTAGAGATTCTAGCCCAAACTATCATGAAAAAGGAAAAATGGCTTTGAGTGGCGATCTGACTTTTCTCAACAGCTTTAGCATTCGTAGTGTAAAATATACGTGTACTGTGGGATCTCAACATTTCTTCCTCGCTGAACACCCTTAAGTCAGGAAAAAGTGTGTCGAAGCGCGTGCCGCGCGTAAGTAGCGCACGGCGTTTGTTTTTTCTCTTCAACTTCTCGTCAATAAGCTTATAAGGCTTTCGAATCTTTTATTAATAATTCTTTAGACTGTTTCTATCGGATTAGCACATATGAACAAATCAGCAGTCATTTTTCTTGTGTTTCTGCAGGTTACGCAGTGTACTCCTTTCCAAGCTATTGTATTCAGAAAATGGGTCGTATGTGAGACAAGACGACCTTTTTGAGGCTTGTTGTTGACCTCATATCTACGCAACGCGATTCAAGAGACTGTCATGTGGGAAATGTCGAAATGAGGAACGAACCCAAAAAGGACTCACCACATGCGCGCAAAAACGGAAAGGCCGGTAGATGTCTGCGAGGCTCTACAATTTCTCGAAGTCTGGCGAGTTGAAAGTGCCAAAGTAGATTCATGGGCTGAGATATATCACAAACATAAGGGGATTTGCAGATATGGAGAAACTCTACAAACAAAGAAAATACGGACGTCTAAAAAGTATTACCATATTTGTGCGCACCCTGTATTATCAAATCTCTTCTCAGTATGTCGTCAGTAATGTTCTGAGGGTGCTCTCTGATGTTATGTTATGTTCATTACGCTGCTAAGGCAAGCGTAGTGTAAAATGGCACCAGCCTTCTAGAACCAAATTAATTATCGGAACAAATACAAGTAACACTTGTAGATAATACGTAGTCCTACAAAGAGAAACACGTAAAATAAGGCGAGTAGTGCGACTTCAAGGCTAGATTCGAAACAAAGCGTAGAAGAAGTGGTCAACCGCAAAGAACTATGAAAGCTCATACATACTTATATGAAATTGCCTTTGACTTTAAATAGGGATTGCAGAAGGTCAATGTTTTTTGTTACCATTTTGTAGAGACTAGCCACTCGAAATGTGAAAGTTCTCACTTTCATACTGGTGAGCTTTTTATGTTTTCCATGATAGCTTTTTTTCAGCCGTTTTCTTACTATTCAATGTCGTCTACTGGATGTATTACATGAAGGAGGATGAAAGTCATTAACGACTTCTACCAAAAGACGCTATGGATCTTTTCTGTTTTGGTTCATACCGATATCGTGTCAGTGTCTTTCACAGTCTGGCAACAGTCAGCAACAAATTGTTTCCAATTTTGTGTTCCAAAGAATTCTGAGAATTCGATATCTGCCATACTCCTCATGTTGCATAAGCTCTGTACACATTTCAAGCCATCATTACAAACTTGACCACGGTTTCTTGCAGGAAACCCGGTCTAGGAAACCCAGGAAGCATTGTCTTTAATCATTTTCATTTGATTTCGAATAGTTTCGAGCTCGAAACTCCTTTGTCAAAATACTAGGTACTCTTTAGATCTCTGAGCCCGGTAACTCAATTTAGCTATTTTCTGTGATGCCTTATCTCTCTTCAAAGTGATTTTAAGAATAGGAATTAAGCATTTATTGCTATACTGTAACATGAGTGATACTATTGTTACGGGTTCAAATGTTGCTTTTTTGAGGTTTTTATGGCCATCTATATTTCTTCTGTTTACGCCACTTGTTTATGAGCCGCTTTCAGAGTTTGCGTAAGCGCCTTGGCGATAAGCGTCAAGCCCTGAGGAGATCTACTAAGCAATCAATGGAAAAGCTGTAATCAGTTGAAATGAGGAGAAGAACAAAACAACGGTCATGCTTCACCATTTTGCAAGCCATCTAGTCTTTGAGATGATCAAATATCGATCAGCCGCGCGTCCTCATTGGCTGCTTTCATAGTCCGCCGGCCGGCCGGCGTGCCACGAGGCAGTGCTAGGGGGGAGGAGGGCGGCAGACGGTTTTGATCTTGTCTCTCCTTGTTTACAGCCTCTCGAAGGGCTGTAAACAAGGAGAGACAAGATCAAAAACCGTTTGTACGAGCCCCTGGTTGTCTGGTTTTTGATCTTGTTCTCCTTTGTTTTCAACCCCTCGACCGACTGCCTGCCGCCCTCTTCCCCCCTAACACTACCTCGTGACGCGCCGGTCGGCCGGCCGGCGGACTATGAAAGCAGCCATTCACTGATGGTTGACTCCTGCTGCCAATGCGCCTACGCAACTCAGATGGCGGTCATAGATGTATAAACTCACTTCAAGATTATTGATGAGAGTTTCAATTATGAAATAAAAAATTCAATTCAGCTAGTTTTTGGCTTGATACAAGGTGATAATTGTCCTCTTACCAGAGTATAGCATGCTACTCATGGAATCGTGTTGTGTGCTTGCCATCAACAGCTTCATTGTTTTGCAGAGCGTGCTTAGCAATGCTTTTACGTGACCCTTACAGAAATGTGTGTTGATGTTGTGTTGTGTTGAAATCGCTTTCATCGGAATTCAACTACAGAGGATGTTTCCCGAAGTTTTGATGGAAAATTCGATCGGAGGTGAGTTCGTTTTTGCTCCTTAACACCAACATTACATTAGTTTGCTTCTTGTTTATCATTTCGTCTGTTGTGTACTCTAGTCTCTGTGTAAGAGTAAGACCAGAGAAGCGACTTCACGGTCTCCATTTTTCTGCATTTTTCTTGCTTATTCAATTTATTTTATAAATTTATCAAGGACAAGAAAGCATCTGAATGAGATCAAACAGAACCTACATACAGTCGCGGACAAAAGTTTGGAAACTTTTTATTTTTCGATATAGCGCGGGCACTGAATTATGCAACTGTTTCAATTTCGCATAATGGGTATAAAAGCAAATAAAGAACACAATAGGCAACGTGTTTTTCGAGACCAGATGATGAGAGTCAAAAAACACGATTCATTGTGAAAAGCGCATCAAAAGCTTAGAAACTCCACAATAACAGGGGAGATTGACCACTGTAACATGCATTTACAAACAAAATATCAATACTTCGTTGGATACCCAAAGGAATCGACTACTGCTTTGCATCTTCTTGGCATTGAATCGATTAAGGCTTCAGTTTTGAACTGTGGTGTCGGAGCCCACTCACTAGACAAAGATTGAATTTTTCGTCTGCATTCCCAACAGGAACCTGGCTTACTGACGTACTACTTCTTCCCAAAGTTGCTCCATAGTATTCAGGTCTGGGATCTGACTCGGCCACTCCATAACATTGATTTCCTTTGAGTGGAGAAAGTCGGTCACGAGTCGGGAAGTATGCTTTGGGTCATTATCGTTTTGAAAAATCCACCTTGTCTGCAGGTTCTGGTTGGCGAACGGGAGCATTACATTCTCCAGGACGTCCTTGTACTGAGCCGAGATCATATTACCCTGGATACGAATGAGTGGACGAACGCTAGATAGATCGAAACATCTCCATAGCAAAACGCATCCTACACCGTGTTTGACCGTCGGGATTTGGTACTTCGGATCACATCGTTTATTCACGGGACGTCTTATATACATATGTATATGTACATACATTATGCCATCACTCCCGAAAAGACAAAACTTCGACTCGTCGCAAAAACTGACAAAAATTTTTTCCAGTCATCTCTATTCCAGGCGAGCTGAAAGTCAAGTCGGGCCTTCCGGTTTTTTGCGGCGAAGAGTAGTTTTTTTTGCTAGGACGTCTTCCAAAGAGTCCTCTGGCTTTGAGCAGATGTTGGACAGTGCTTTGACTGATAGAAATCTCAGAAAAAAATGTTACTTGCTTACGAATATCCGAAGCTGTTGCGCACGGATCGCCCATCGAAGTTCTAAAAATTGAAGAGTCGACTCTTGGTGTTGTCTTTCGTGGACTTCCGGAGCGAGACTTTCTCATCACAAATCCATGGCTTCGATAGCGCTTGGAAACATTGTAAATCGTGCTTTTAGCAAGATTATATTGTTGGAAAAGCACACTCATCTTGGCTCTGGAACGAATGGCTTCAATAATTGCTTGCTGGACGGATGCTGGAATTTCTTTCCCTGATCTAATCTGAAAACCGCCCAATATACCATGCTTTGTTTAAACATTACGGAGAATCCACCTATCTGGACAAGAAGAAGCCAAAACGATACGGCAGGTAGTTTCTAAACTTTGGACGCGCTGTTTTTCGAACTTTTCTCATTTAGAAATCAGACTCTTGATTTTCGTAAAACCACATTGCATGTCATATTTTCCTAATGATTTTACATCTAATATGTAACTTTGGGATAATTACGATCTCAACTGACCGCGCTATTCGAGAAATTAAAAAGTTTCCAAACTTTTGACCACTACTGTACATGTGTACGTTGTGTATATGGGTATATATGTGCGTGGTTTCTTTGTGGAACACCCAGAACAATGATCAACGATTTTATTGAAGAAGCACTAAGCGTCAAAAATACGGATGTGACCCAATGAATATAATACAGAGAGCACATTATTGGATTAATTCAGCATAAATTATGACATCGGAAGTACTTACAAGTTTGTACATTTATTATGCTAATAACCAGTTTCTATGCAAAAATCAACAATGCCACTAGTAGAGCGACAAAATAAGTGACAGTGACCCGAAGGGTACTGGGGCTTCCATTCATGGCACGTTGCCAATCAGAGACATTGCCATGAATTTGTAACTTACCACAATCCACCACATTCGATGTCCCTGCTTCAACAACAAGTATCACCTGAACATAAAATATCGGTGAATCGTGAATGTACAAGAGTCATAAACTCCCATAGCAGCCAGCCAAAGGCACGGGCAGAAAACAGATTTGTAAAACTGTGACTCGACGAACTAAGTTGAACGCGAACCCAACAATTAGGAATCAGGAGCATATAAACTGTTTTCCATAGTGAAGGCAAAAAGAGCAACCATTAAGTGGATCCAAGTGGATTCACACGCAAGTGTCATCTTATCTACAGGGTGTCCCAGAATTATTTGCGCCGATTTATAGCAATATATTTGAAACTTCTCAACTGCTAAAAACGATGGAATTTCTATGCGCGCTAGCTAACACTATGTGCTATAGCATGATGAAGTCGCATTCCAAAATATCCCCCATGAGCACGAATAGAGTCAAAGTTTGCTTTCGACTTGATCGCATGTGGCACGCAGGTATCCTTCTCCATTTCTTCCCAGCCGACCTCCAGCTTTTGCATTCTAGAACTCCGAACTGGGACTGCGAACTCGCCAGGTCCTCTTCTGATCAGGGACCATTCGTGGAATTCAAGTGAGTCAAGTTCTGGAAAATAGGATGACCATTCCTCTTCACCAATGAAGTCAGACAGCTGTCGTCGGCACCACTCGCGGGCAAGCTTGGCTCTGTGGGCTGGAGCAGCGTCCTGCTGGAAGAACTACGAGATGTTTCAGAAAACGTAGCCTGATCAGTGCTTCTGTACTTACATCAGTACGCTGTTCGGTACGCTGTTCGAGTACTGGTCTTGGTCAATTTTCACGCCTGCACCGAAGAAACCACAAGCGGCTTACCCTTGCCAATGATTTCCTCGAACAACGTCATTTTACTGTTCTGATAGCAACCTTTTTGTGAGATATTACACGCTGGATGCTTCCTTTCTGGAACGCGACCGTTTTGGTTGTTGAGAGATGGTTTTATCGTAAAAAATTCTTTGTTCAGAGAAAACGACGAAGGGTTGCGTGTCATCACTCAAGTGGGTCTGCGACTTTCTCCATTTTTTGGCCCTGCAGAGTCTGTTGAGATCGGGATTGGAGCATACGATAGGAATGGTAGTGAGGCTTCTGCATGACATTCTTCCATCGCGATAACTCCTGTAAGCCGTGCCCGTTGACTTCCTTTTGATGGCTCACCCAGGATCCCGACCGATTGGCAGACGGACCATTTTAATAGTCCTATCTTCACAAACATTCTTCCTTTCTATCTTTCCTGGTTTGTCTCTGATTCAATCTTCTTTTCTATATCGTTTAATAGCCTCCTATAGAATATTAGAAAAATCCCAAAGCATTTCATAACGCCCTCCCACTTCTCGCGCGTCAACGATTGCAAGTGGCATTGAATGAGCCTCCTCCATCTGCAAGATATTGGGAGTTCCACATCAGTAACCATGCATATTGCAAGGAAACCTTCTTATACAACTAATTAATAGCAGGTAATGTGAATTTAATAGATTATTTCTACCTTAAAAATTACTGAACTTTGGCGCAAGTAATTTTGGGACACCCTGTACTATACCTGAAAGGGCAGCGCCAGACCCCACTCATCCCATGTCTTTTTCGCCCTTACACACGAGACTTCACGTCCTGAGGTTGAGATCTGCGGATGGGTGGCAGCTATTACCAGGTGTTCAATAAGTAAATATGCAATCCCTTATTATCGTATTGCCAAGTGATTCTGATAAGGTTGGCGATTTAAGGGCAACTTGTCGGCCTCAGGAGGGACTCGAACCGGTACTCAGAGTGATTCGATGTTGTAGAGCACCGGGAAAGATGTTGCTGGTATGAAGTGTCAGTGAATCTTGGAGTTCCCGTATCTCATAAAGATTGTTTCCGTGGGCCTTCCCCTTCAGCGTTTACTACTGAAAGTGATCCGACGGAGTCAAGTCGGTTAAAGGCGGAAGTAGGGCTCTCGAGAGGTGGTCATCAAAAATGTCGGCTTCTAAGTTTAAGGACTTGTGAGTGGTACCCCACACTTTGGGGGAGGCATTGCCAGTTTCGTTCTTATTCGGCTGTTCACAAAGGGAAAGCCTCGGAACGCGGTGGACAGCCTTTCTACATCCATCCCCCTGCAGGGAAGGAGGAAGTCGAGGACAAAATTTCACAACGTTACGGGCGATCGTGGTCAGCAGTGGATAACTACGTTATGAACGAGTATTTGCCCTTCTTTATCGCGAAGTGTAAACGCAGCATGATTCACAAAAGAAAAACAGTCAATAAGGGTGCTCGCTCTTTCAACATCCAGTTGTTCTATAGAGATAGTCAAAAAACATTTGAGTAATGTCTCGATTGTTTCTTACCTTATCAATCACTGCATCGTCGAGAATATGGAAATCGACCTCAGTCCACGGCTGAAAATAAGTATTTCATCTTATTTTTCTTAGTAAACTCTAGTAACTCTCGTACAACCTAAAAGTTGGGAATGGCTTTCGAGATCGCCCCTGCCATAGGTTCAAGCCTGCTCGAAAGACTTGTCTCAATGTCTTAGAATTCTTCAGGGAACCTAATAGGACTAAATTTCTGCGGCTCCCTACTTTTACTGACAAGTTTGCGAGCTACAACTATAGGGGGATCATGGAGCTCCAATTTCTACTGGTGATTAGGTTATAGGTTATTTAGTTAGTTGGGTTTTTCTGCAACTATCGATTGGCTAAAAGTTAAGCCTACTCCCTGCAGAATTGGAGTTTCAATGCTATTTTCTGCTATCGGATCAAACAGAAATTTCTCAGTTATTTATCTGTTGATTTGATTATCTGGGGACATTACTGTTCTGCGAATTTTTTTCCTGAGTGATAAGCTTCCGATTTTGAATGATCGTCGATTTCTTTTCATAGTATCGATATTATTCGAAAGTATTTCTACCTACAGAATAATAAAAATCGTCCCAAGCGTTACCCTCAGAACAGCTAAGGTTAACTTTGAGGATTATTTTTAGTAGACATTTGTTGTTGTTCTTGTTTACATTTGATTGTAGACCCACGTGATAAATTTTGATGAGGTAGAATTTCTGTTTAGCCCGTCATAAAGTCCATATCTCTTGAGAATGCAGACAACTCAGATTTTTTTGAGCGGTTGCTGACGAAATTTGAAAGCCGCAGGCACTTCCCTACAGCGATGAAATGTGGACTGTACTTTATGATTCTCGGCAGAAGACTTCTAAAGAAATAACCAACGAATGTCAAAATCTAATTATATCGAGTCTTCTGGACAAAGGGGAATTCTATCGTCTTCACATCCCAAATATGAGAATGACAGCTCTACTCTGACAGTACTTTGATAGCTTGGAAAAGTTCTAAGAAGGCGTCTACAATTGGTCTATGATCACCTACTTGAATGGCCATTCCTCTGCTGTCGCTATCGATTGTGATCAGTTTTTTGCCTTTGTGATCCTTCAGAAGACCGGCTTTGTAGCATGAAGTAAGTTCCACGTCAGGAGCATAGATCAAATGGAAATTCTGCAAAGGAGAATAAATCAAAATCAGTTCCCTTAGCAATTGATGAAGGGGGTTATTAATTTATAATGGAGAACATGCATTGAAACGATTTGAAAAGCTAATCCTTTGACCTATCACAGGCGGCGTTAAGTTGGCATCGAAAGGATTGGAAGGATTTCAGGCTAGTTCTTCCCCTTCAACAGGTACTATATCGTCATTCCAACCAGTGAATTATGCAGAGTGATCTTGAAGTTGGAGAGCTCTACAGCGGAAGTCCTCTTGTCTTTCATAGGCGTAAGTGACTCTTCGCTCTCTTTGCAATCTTCAAGTAGGCTCTTCTCAATTCCTTACACGATTAAAGTGCTCTTCAGTTGTGTTGGGTGGAGCTGGAAAGTGGCGCATTATCCCACACGCATGGTCACGAGTCCGAATCCGTGACCATGTGGTGTGACCAGGTTCGAATTGGTATCCGCCTAAGTCCATCAAGCCTTCCATCCCTCGCCAGTCCCTTGATTAGTATGAGATCCATGTGTGAGGATAGAAGTGACTTGTACATCCGCTGGCCATATCATTATATAGGCCCCATACCCATTCAATACGTCACCACGTTTCTGAGTAGAAGTCGAATGCGGAGCGCATCCCTCAAACTGGATTGCTCAGCCAGCAAAGAAGTTAATCTCTATCTTGGGGCTGCATCCTCTATCTTTCATTAGTTGTGTTCATCGCAACTACGGTCAGCTAAGGTGCGAAGAGGTGTTTTTAACTCTGCCATAACGGCATCCGCTGTTCCTGTCATGTTGATGTTCCAACTTGTACCCTATTCTCAGATACTCGCCTTCAGAGTAGATAGAACTCGCCGTGACCATAACTTCAGTAATGCCTTTCTTGGTAATAGCAGCATGGGGGTCCCCGTAGGTTGCAATTTCAGCGTCTTTTCTATCTCGAATGCCATGAGAGCTCTGTAACCCCAACTTCGGCCTCATAACCGCTTTTAGACGATTATTACTAGGTCTTTTTGGTAGTGATCCATATTCGAATGAATGGGTGCCAGTACGGTGTAAGCTTTGGAAAATCCACTCAGAACGAATGACTCGTTAGGTAACGTACCCTATTCTCTTGCAATCCGGTCATTATTGCCAAAAGTTTTGGATTTTGTCCTTTGCGCTGTGCCATTTCCAAAATGCCTTCACCACCTCGGTATCCAGTAAGACGTGCCTCCAAACGACCACCTTCTGCAAAACAATCATATCAGTTTTTGATGTTTTGAGATATCAAACATCGACCTTGTGCTATGCTACTGGGACCGCTGTGAAAAAACTGATTCTGGCAATTAGGTGTCAACATGATTTGTTTCATAAAAATTCGGCGACATTTATCATTTTGTAAAGGGCCCACCCTTGACGCAATCATTAAAGCACTGACGATGAAGGTCAGCTTCTTTTTTTGCAAAATACAAAACGACAATTCCCAATCTATGTGGACGGTGTCAAAGATCATCATTGCAATTGTCCAAATTTCCTCTTTTGGGGGTCTTCTCAAAGGCAGACCCAGCGGTGACATAATTTTTGGCTAAAGAGGTGAGGAATAGAAACGTTGACGCTGAATACTACGTCGATAGTGAAAAATTGTTAAAAAGGGCAAAGAATAAAAATGGAAGTTCAGCTCCTTTCAAGGCACTGTTCACGATAATTTTGGGTAATCCAGTTTATGGTGAAAAATGGAAGACAAGATCGAAACTAGTGCGAATGGGGTGAAGAAACTGCGTGCATCGGTGTTTCCAAAGTGAAAAAGGCTTCAAAAATCGTTAAAAAGGGGCCTGGACGCGAATAAGACTAGAAAAATTAAGAAGAATGGGGCGTTCGGACGAGCTATACAATTGTCTCACCGCGTACGTGTGGATCCTGGTACGAATAACAGACAATGGTAAGTAAAAGTGCGTTCACTTAGACCATAAGTAAACAAAAAAAACTAGTTACAGCAAAATAGCTCGTCTTTTTCAGCCTCTTGCGGTAGAAAATTAAAAAAAGGGATCGCGGCAGCAAAAGAATAAGAGACGAAAAAAGAATGGGAGAAAAACATCGCTTCATCACTCGGCGATCAGCTGATTGTGTGTAGGTCCTGGAACGAATAATAGCAATCTGCATTGCCTTGACACTTGTCTGACGTGACATCGATCGAGTGGCTGGATAGTCACTCAAGCCAGCAACAGGGCTTCCACTATGCCCTGAGATTTTGGGAGCGAGAGAGCCCTCATGCTACCCATGGGGCCACTGAGTATTTCTAGGGGAAAAGCTCAGTCACCATTTTTATCGTGAACCGTGTCTTTGATGATTTTCAGGTTCTCTGCGCTCATTATTTTCAGCGTTTCCCCAGTTCCCCATGAGACGAGCGGGTATGGTATCCCTGTATGCACATGAAACTTCGAAGGGTTTTTCTAATTTCAACCTTTCATCGAGTTAGATATAGTTCTTGAATAGAATTTTTGTGGCTTTCGAACTTTTTTCTATTTAATCGACAATGTAGTAATTGAAATTTTTTTCGAATTGTTGGTAGGTGCCTTCGACAAGTCGTTCCAGTTCCTCCTGTCCCAGAATGCGCTAAAAATTCAGCTTGAATCTAGGTATCGGCCAGGTGATAACCTCGAACTTGAAAGCACAGTTTTTCTAGGTACTAAAGTTCCCTTTTTGAGTCGAGAAAACTCGCCGATTTTGCAAAAAAAAAAAATAAGGCTATTCAAAAGTATTGGAAATAGAGTCTTTATAAGATTACCGTGACGGAAATGACAAGGAAGGGGTACTTGGACGAGATTTGAGTTGTTGCAATTATGCAAAGAACTGACTACACCGAGCCAAGATTGTCTTGAAAAGCCTTTCACTCTCGTTATGTATCATGGCAAGTTGTGTGAACTTCCTACGTAGATTCCCTTGGAGTGGTGCATCCCTACAATGTCGTTGAAACTCGTCCTTTATGGATGTGGCATTCAACCGATACACCTCTTAGCCCTTATAGTGATCTATCTAGACCGTTCAAACATCTGACAGCGCCACCAATGATACACTAGAACGCCACAGATTCATTAGAGGAAAGTTTCTCAAAAGCAATTTTTATCGTGAACTGTTCCTTTAGGTTCGATTTTAGAGGTGGGCATTGATGTCCTCAAATCAGCTTTTTTTGATATGATAATATTCTTGTTTTTTCTGAAGATGAAATGGAATTTTGGTCTAAAACAATAACCTTTGTAGCAAACCATAACGGGTCGTCACATGATTTTTTTTCAACATCTACACCATTATTAGCTCTGTTTCGCCATTGAAGTTCAGAAGAAGAAGGAAGAAAATAGGACTTTCAGTTCTAACATTTTAGTATTTGTACTTGATAGTAAACACCAAGGCGATCGTCTACAAACAAAAACGATTGCTGCCTCCCGATAGACCACTTTGATCCCCAAAGCCGAAGTTTCCCCACCGAAAATTTCCTTATTGACAAATAATTCAGTAATAATTTGTTTTTGCAAATTCTTTTGGGTGTAACTATTTTCCTGTAATCGACAGCAACAATAACTTCTCAGATACGAGGTTAAAACTCGTCCAAGGTAATGGGCGGAGCAATCTGAGGCGTATTCTCGTGAGGGATCAACACATCGTTCCGTCGCAACTCTACTTTTCTACTTGCTATAAGTGTTGTTAGACGTCTTCAATCCTTATAAGTAATGTATAGTGCACCTTCTACTGGCGGATCGATGCATATGTTACGGAAGTAGTTGACGGTGAATGTATGATGGGCATCATTTTCGACGAAGAGATCTGGACGAGTTAACTGATCCTGATCCGAAATCACACATTGATCATCTCCCGGTATATGCATAGCGGATAGACAGCGTTTGCCTCGTATCAACGCTGCTAAGCACAAGCGAAGGCATTCGTCTTTGAACTGAAAACGTCGTTAAGGATTAGGGTGAGAGAGGAAATAGGGCGAAGTCCAATGTGGGAAAGGAAATGGGGCACAATTAGATGTGAAAAGGAAGAGAAAAAGAGAGAAAAAGCAAGAGGTTCAAGGAGAGAGACTGTGACATTGGTAGTTTACTCCCAAAGTCCCCAAAGTTCATTTTTTCTGAAAGAGTCAAGGAACGCCTACCCTGGAGGGGAGTTCTGATCACGTGACTCATGCAGGGATGAAGTCAATAATGGGAAGATATCTGAATTCACGTATCCTCTGCCTTTAACTCAATCATTTGCTTTGACGCTCTAAGAACATTCTGGGTGTCCAAAATATGTGATGTGGGAAGCAGTTCCCAATCATAATCGACGATAATGGAAAATGCTTGCTTACCAGGAAAGCCGTTTAACCAATTATGTTCACGAAAGTGGGCATGAAAAAGTTTAAGAAAAACGACACCAATGGAACTCCCATTACGAGAAATGAGGACATCTTTCCCACTCGGACAAAAAATACCGAAAGAATGTTCTACGTCATCAGACGGATTGTTACGTTTTACTCTCTCAAGCGTCACAATCCAGAACGAGTTCCACTCCAATTGTGAGAGGAACGCCGTTCCCAGGGGAAAGGAATTCATAATGATCAAGTGCTCACCGTGGCTGGGACACTTATACCCCTGGACTTCTATGGGTAATTTTCCCCATCGAAGTGGATCATGTTCCCCACGGAACGATTCTCACATTCAATCGTAATGCGAGACGAGCTTTCGTTAAGTTCACTCGCTCCATAGCACAGAAAACACCATGACCGTAATTACATGGGGAATGCATCAAAGTTGGGTTCTGCGCATACCAACGCTTGAGTGCATGCGCCCAAATCGACATCACCCCACTGAAAGTCTCGCCGTAAATCCAATCATCGAAAATCTCAAGGACAATGCACCGTTGCCATACCAAGCATTCCATGCTTTTTATAGAAACTCTTACAACGGGCTTGGAATTCAGAGCATTAGCTGATCTTCCAGAATGCGCCACGCACTAGGCTTCGCGCTAAGAATGAAGCAGTGAATGCTATTTTCATATGATTTATTCCCATTTGACATGAGAAATTAATAAATAATTCCTGATAAAAAGGAAAGTCTTGGGCGTTAAATATTATTTGAAGAATGCGCCCCCTCATTCTACTTCCACTCAAAATCGTAGTGGCATATTGAATGCATATGGGGTCTATACAATGAATTGTGGTGGCCAGCCAATGTACGAGTCAATGCTTCCACACTCCCACACGAGTCCTCTACCCCGGGAGGATGGAAGGCTTGATTAGCCTGGGCGTTCATCGATCCGGGATACGATCGCTGATCACATGATGCGTGCGATAGCGCGGATGTAGTGTAGTGGTAAGTGGCGCGTCTTGATAAGAGCCGTGGTGGAGTGCAAATGATGCAGGTGTTCGAGGAACAGCTATCATTAAATGGTCTCTGGATCGAATCCCGTCCAAAACACAGTCGCTGTCTGGCATCGGAGGACAAACACAAGTGCAAACGAGCATTGTGCAAAGAAAGAGGAATCGAGGATGGATTGCGATAGAGGTCAATCAACCCTTAAAGCGCTTACACCTAGAAAGATGTTGAGTATATAGCTCATTCCGCAGAATTTGCTAGCTCTGAACCACCCATTTTAGAATGGGGGAATTTTTCGACGATCTCAATCAGGAGTCAAGCGCGTTCAACTATATGGGTCTTTTCTTAAGACTTCCGGGGAGTAACTCAGGTTGGAGCTTCAAGAGTTCGTGACCTGAGCCTCTGAGACTGTCTGACCCCGCTATTTTTTGCTTGATTGGATTTCTTTTTTCTTTTAGATTTTTTCTGATTCAACCTTTTCGAACGCTCTCTATGTTTTCCTGGAGCCAGTAGACTTCGTTTGCTCTTTCACTTGAGCCTTTCTGGCATGTTGGAAGATGTCCGAACCCTAAGAGCTGTAGGAATTGCCTCTTGACGCGACAGAATCGCTGGAACATGTGAGATGGTTACGCCTAAGGAAGAATTCTGGCGCAAAACTTATAAACATTCCCATCATGACTGAAAAAACACTGGAACTGCTCAATTTTTTCTGACACTTTTTCAGTTCAAAGCATCCAAGATCACATTTGTCACAGTTCGGGCGCCCCAGACGTGCCTTACCCGAACATATTTTGAAAGGACAGGCATACTTGTACTCATCGACAAGCAGTGCTCTTTGATCAGCTAGGGGTTCACTGCGGGACGGAATCTGCGCCGCTTTGTGGAGCATCCTGTAGGACACAATGGTGCTTTGGTTTATCCTTCTCGCTAAGCTCACTGCAAGTTCTGCTCGCCCTCGCCAACCATGAACCCATCTTAATAGATATTTATGCCGTTTGTGTTATAGTCATTCTCACGAACCCACATGTGGGCAGTGAAGGTAAGAGCGGAAGGATTGGAAAGGGTCTTTGACCTCACCCAAACGTGCTGCTCGTGGAGACTCCTTATTAATTCTAGTGGGCTAGGTTCCGAATTTTTTTGAAAACCCCTTTTTGCCTGATCATTTTCATAGTTGGTCCGACCATATCTAGGGGTCCCTTATCTGTCGATTCGAGGATTTCCTTGGTCCGAGTTATATGGAACTTGCCACTTTACCCAATTGGCCCACCCTTTGTTCGAATCACAAGTTTGCTGAAGCCATTTGAAACATCCCCATATGCACACTCCCATGCGTGGAGCATGACCTCAGAAATGGGATCCTTTTTACTGCATTATCACAATTTCATAGAGTTTTGCTATAGATCAACAATTATCGTAACCAGTTTGATTTACCGCACTGTTGACAGAGAATTCACACACAAGGCGGCCATTTGTCATTTGGCCATGGGGAGAGAAATGTTTTTCACGAAAATTTTTCTCGGCATTCCCCTTATCACGAAATTCTCGGGTCTCACTTGATGGTTGATTTGTGGGGCATATTGAGGTGTTGTTTTGATCATAATTTCTATACAGAATTCCATAAAGTTGTTACTGGAAAACTTGCTGAAATGGAAAGCGTTACAACGGGGTATGGGGTCATTTATCATGGTAGCAGGTTTGCAAATTTCTATTCATTTTATTAGATTCGTGACAAACCCAAGAAAATCAGGTCTACCTCCTCATTTTTCGGGGCGACAGCAGTGAATTTCAAGTCTGAATTCCAAGTTTGAGTTGGAAGGTCAGAAGGAAAATCTCTCACTCGGTATCACCGTCACTGATGGGGATAGTTTTCACCAGTTCGGTGTTACCATCAGATGATTCCTGTCATCTTCAGTAAAATAACCTGATGAAGTCATTGATTAGCGTCTGGGAAATTACTCGGTAAGCCTGTATCCCCAGAGCCCCTCTCCCCGACTCGTACACCTCCACCCAGCTCTTCCTCTTTCTTTCCATCTTTGAAACCATTCACGCGAAGGTAAACGTGAATTCCTATCTGTACAGAATGATTGGAAAGTTACTGCGGAAGAACGAGCTCCTCCCGGGTTGATCACGTCTTTCATGCCTTTTGCTCAGATGAGTCCGGGCGAATCATTGGCTAATACCATATTCTACATTGATAGGCATGCCCCCATAACGAGCACTTTCAAAATGCCAAAAAGATTGCAAATCAAAGTTGAATGCGTGGCGCATAGTGGAAAGAAATGTTCAGGCCCTATGCACTCCAATTTTTTATAGTGACCTAAGGTCGAGCGTCTGTCCAGGTTACTACACAGACTACGCCACTAACTGAGCTCATCTGAACGGCTGAAGGCCGACTCCGCTGAGGGTCCTCGTCTTTAAGGTCGACAATGTATCATTGGAGAAATGGGGCTCCATAGGGATGCTTCTGTGTGAGTCTAACTAAGAGGATTAAGAAAGATGATCTAGGATCGGAGTTCCTATTATTGCCAGCGTTAGAGCCAGCTTGGCAATTGTTCGATGGACCTTTGAAGACAAATTGCCACTAAAAGATAAAGTCTTGGGGCGTCAATCAGTTCTGTCTGAGAGATGCGCCCACGCATTGACTTCCAATCAGAAACCTAGTGGCGTATTGAATACGTACGTGGCCTATACTATGACTTGGGGTGGCCAGCCGGTGTACAATTCAATGCTTCTATCCTCCCAAACGAGTCTGGTTCCAATTAACCGACCCTGAGGTACGGAAGGCTTGGTTGGTCTAGGCAGATATCGATCCGGGATTCGAACCCGTGACCATCCGTTTGAGATAGTGCACCAGTTGTCACTACGATTGTCTCTGCTGAGCATGAAGCATGGAATTCCCATTGGGACCCTTGCTCGGAGTTTATCCACTTTTTAGGCGATTATAGAGCGCTGACTTTATTTTCATTGGAACAACTGGTTTCAAGACCTGTCCTAATGAGATCCTACCAATTAATGGTTCAAAAATCGACCCATATTTAGCTTGTAGGCCTGTGCCTAGTAGCTTCAGGTAGACGAGGACGAGTTGAGCATGGATACCATGGGAAGCAGTACTAGAAGGCGGTCAGGCTTGCGATCACTTTTAGTGAGACATTACCAATTAGTTACCCAGTACCAATTCCCATGGAAGATGACGAGTTTTCAGAATAGAGCAGAAAGAGATGTACGTATGAGAATGACAAGTGATTGAAGATGGTAAGGAAGTTTCAAGACAAAGAAATAGTCATGGATAGCCAGGTATGGAACCTACCTGAACAGAAGAAGTGTGAAATGCGTAGCCGACAAGCCAATAGTTACGTTTATAGTCGAAACATTGTAATAATCTTAGATTTAGGCCGGAATCAAATGCACCCAACGCAGTGTACAGTATACCATAAATGCACCACAGTAAGCGCATTGTCGTGTTTGTGGTCAGAAGAATGTGTTCGACATCGAAGTTTGACGACACGAACGTTGGGGCGTCAACCCCAGGCATCCTACCACGCCCCCTTCATTGCTTGTCAGTCGGTCGGTTGGACGGGCGGGCGGGCGGGCAATGCATGGGCGATCGGTGGCTGGCTGTAGCGACAACGACAATCGTCAAGCGAGTTTCTAGCGTCGAATATCGTAAAAGAAACAAATGAAGAAGAAGGCGACGTCATCACGATGCTGACGTCACGGGTATGGTGTCAGTGGTTTGGCGTTGAGAGGATTACGACGACATCGCCAATGTGAAACTCACAGGGCCTTTTGAACTCCTGCGAACGGATATCCTGGATGCTTTAAATAGGAACCCCGCTGGTCTGTGAAGGTATGCTCCGTCTATTGGTGGAAAAGGACTGGGGAGAGAGTTTCATTTGGATGCTGTTCGTTGGTGAAGCGGACCAGGAGGTGAAGGGACGTCGCTGTCTACCGTATCGTATACAGGCCTGGTCCTCCTGGAATGTCCGGCTCATTAGGGTCAAGCACACCGTCAAGTTCTGCCGAAAAAGTATTCGACCTAGGTAATTGCATCTGTGGGAATTTCCCACCCAGATGTTTTCCCGGTTTATGCTTACGAAATAGGAGGCGGTAGTGGGAGCGCGAGGGGCGGAGCTGCTGTAATCAATGAAAATAAACCTCCCATAGCTGGGCATATCATGTAGTTGGCATAAGCTGGTGATCGGATGTGCGAAGAGGACAAACCTCAAAACGATTAATTCCCATCCGTTCATCCCTACCGCAGTCATGGTCGTGATACAAGCGATAGGGCGCTTTGGAAAGAAGTAGGACAAGAAATGAAATTCTTTCAGTGCCCTTGAACAGAGCATGTCTTTCCCGATACCGGAACCTATGTATCCATTTCGTGGATTACAACAATTCTCAACATTGAAACAGAGATAGAAACATCGGATGGCGTATTACTGCGTGAAGGGCAAACGTTTTTAGGGTCTGCGGTTAGGTGGTGTGACCAGAGCAATTTTTAAAGAAACATTTCTGCAGTTGACATCAAACTGAGGTGGACGATGCCGTGACTACAGCTAGCCAACGAGCCTTGCTCCGATTTCAGCACTCTCCCAAGCAGCACTGGGAACGGATGTATATCAAAATGCGATCTTATACAAGTGTATCTGACAGGGTCTGTTTTAACAGCGACTCTTTCCTGATTCCCACGGAGGGGTCGAGGCGTGGGGAAGAAGGGCGTGGGGAAAGCTCTGCATACGGCTTGTGGACCTATGGTAAAGTACCTTTCAAACTCTGCCTCATGAAGTTCGAGGAGGATTCTTTGTCGTTCAACAAGCTTAAAGTCGCAGCCGTCCCCCCCCCCCCTCTCTGATACTCTGATACATAGGTCCACAGAAATAATGCTTAAGACTTACCGTAGCTTTTCTCAGGACAAAGAAATGGGCTGAATATTGCTCCATGTGATCAACTTCCAGATCATGCTTTACCTGACCTATTGATCAAATGATGGCACCCCGGTGGTAACAGAACTTGCTCTGATCTATCGGTCGTTCTACATTTCTGGGCATTCTGCCTAATCCCTCTACCGGATTTACTTTCAATATTACTTCGTCCTTACTCTAGTTACCAGCGGGCCATTTTTAAGGACTGTCATCGTATATTTTTAATATCATTTATACTTATTTTTATATTTGACAACACTGTGATACCTATGACAATTTTGTGTGAATCTTCGCTTTTCATAGTCGTTAACGCTTCCACTTACTTTTCTGTTTTTTGTTTGTTTCTTGTGTCTCTTCACATTCACTTCCATCAAGAACCCCGCAGGACGGATTTGTTTTCTACGACCATTCGGTATTGAATCGATTTGTCTTACAAAACAGGCCTACATCCTCCCGTTGCTGAAAGGGTCCCAGTTTTCCGGCGTTCACTCTAATTTCTGCATTGATATGATGGTTCTAATCTAGCTAACAGCACCTATTGTGCTGCGGTGGACAGGAAGCCAAGTAGCGCCGCTCTATTTACAACAATGATCACTTCCAAATACCTGCCTAGGTAAGCTGACAAACATACCTTCCCTTTCCCGGATTCCTTCCCGGCTTAGGTAAAATGGTACCAAGATCATTCGGGGAGGGGGGTTGAAAAGCACTGAACGCATCTCAGTGTCTCTACAACTATGAGTGGACGATAAGGGAACGCGCGTCATTAGCCGGGATTGAACCTCTTAGATTCGCTCATTAGGCCAGTCTAGAATTGGAGAAACTCTGCTAATGTCTACTGTGCCCTTTTAACTATGCCAGACATAATGAATATATATATATATATATAATAAATATGGATTATTTTTATAGAACCAGCATAGAGGTGAGTAGTGAGGGGTACCTCTAGTCTGAAAAAAATCCAGAAAAAAATCCCAGGAAGAATAGAAATACAGGAATATGTCCTTGGAAATCTGCAGAAGAAAGGAATTCCTTCCATCTGTGCTTGAGATGAGATAGCAGTTGCCATTGTTCAAATCCTTTTCTCCAGGAAATTCCTCTGATTGGATACCCCTGGTTGGATAGGGAGTCAGCGGAATAGTCAGTGCTGTGCGAATCATTCTAGGAAAATGAGAAAAGACGTGACTTCGATGCGATCCAGCAGGAAATTAATTGCATATAGAATTCTTCGAAAAACGTTCCCTATGAATTTGACCACATTCTGACACTACAGCGAGAAAACTAAGATTCATGCGAGCAATCAAGATTATGTTTGATAGAGGAAGAATGCGATTTCGTGGTATGATACTCTATTTCTTCTTAGCGTCGCCATTTGGGTGTAGAAATAGGGAGCCCTGAACAGGCCAATGATATGCCTTAGTGGGAACGGAGCCCTACCTGATAAACTTCTCCTAGTGCGAGCGAAAAGGCGACATCTTGATATCCGCTCCAGTCTGTCCACTTATTTTGAGTATGTAAGGACTGTCCCGAATGCCTCTCTGCACTTACCCCAGTAACAGACCGCGTGCCGGTTCCCGCTCCACTTCTCACGTGCTCCTGCTCCTTTCCACGCAGATAGTGTTAGACGGAGAGTTGTTGTTCGGGTAGGATATAGCCACCAAGTTCCGGGGTAGCTAACTAACCATTTCTAGGCATCGGAACAGCAGTGAGGCAATCGCTAGCCAGCCGGTTAATCGCTATTTGAGTTCCCAAGAAGGGTTTGGTGGATGTAGAAGTAACTGTGCCTAATTTTGTGGTTCAGCGAACTGAATAACGATTAAAGGACAATTTGGGTGAATCAAATAACGATCAAAAGGAACAATTTGGGACGAAGATCACCCTAATGGGCGTGGTGCTCCGAATTGGGGCCGAATCACTCATTTGGTTTCACGTAATTTATTTTGCGAAGGCCAAATGCGTTCCATTGATCCTTTTGCAAAACACAACAAGATCGCCTCATAAGACACCCAGAAACCAAAATTTGTTACGGAACCGAATTCCTACAGTACACTAGTATTCACAACTAATATGCACTATTTTACGGTTGTTTATTACTTATATCATAAGATGGGGTGGAAGGTAATGGTGTCGGGTGCCGCATTATCACCTCCAGAGATCGGATTCTAGCTTGATACTCTCTTGAACCATCAGAGTTTTCCGTACCCCGGGGCCGCATAATCGCCACCAGATTTGCCTGGGAAGACACAAGCGCTGACTTTGTTACCTCAAGCATAAGCCATATAGATGCCTCTACGATCCCACATGGAAGTCTAGTACGGGGATGCACCATAGCTCCAACAATCTCATGTTCTGGGTAGAGTCTTTCCCGCAATTTTTCGCTTTTCTTAATCATGTTTATACGCTGTGTCTTTCTGAGACTTTAGTCTATATGCATATACAGGAACCATGAAAATATAAGGACACTCTTCTAGAAAATCATAATTCCATAATCGCTCTTTCATGGGAGTTTTGAAAAGATTTCATGCTGCCTTCATGGCGTCGTGTTGGCTGAGTTTCAATTTCATCCATTACCAGCAGAAGCCAAAGTGAGGGCTTTTATTCCCCTCACCTAAGTAGTCTAGATGAAGGGTGACAAGGGCAGGTCGATCTTTCGATTCAACGTAGGAAGTGACGGACAGATCAAGTTTCCATTCAGCAAGATAGAGGATCGTCTGAGAGCAGGAAAACCCACTAACTATTTTGTGGGTGCCGGGCAGCTGGTGAAGATTAGCCGGGCTATACTGTACAGGGCTATCTGCGGCAGAAGCCTTGTGCCACTCTTCATTCCAACGTGGAGCCCTTCAGCACGTCCTTCGTCGGTAGAGGAAATCGTCTTCGACCACTGTCATGGCGCGTCGGCCCCGGGAGCTGATGGTGTTGGAGTATATTGTTCGAACCATCATCACGAGACAGCAAGGCTTTACCACTTATCATGAGTAAAGAAAAACTGTTCTTCCGAATGGAAACAAGCAAGCATCGAAAAAATGTGGTGCCTAGTTCACTCGGACGCGCACTGGACGGAATTTCAAGTACGTAGTTTCCCGGCGAGAAACTCCCTACAGTCGATGCGAGAAGAGCCTCTAAACTTTTTAGGAATCCCGAGAAGGTAGTTTGAAAGACGGAACCGTGAATCGAGCGGCCTATCCAACTCGGGAATGAATTGGGCGGGTGCATGTGGCACAAGCAAGATTTCGTTTTTTTAGACAGAGGCGAAAATTGATGTAGTTTTACCTTAAGAACATTTTCAAGACCAGTTGCTGCCTTTGATCAACGCTCGTTTTGGAAGTAACTCTTGGACATTATCAGCAAGACGTCAAGCTAACCAACAAGGCCGAGACTGTTCAGCAGTGGTCACGAGAACATCTACCGGCTTTCGTCGCTGGTGAAGATTAGCCGGACGGACTCTACCGTACGGGAGAGCCATGTGCTACTCTCCATTTCAACGTGGAGCCATTTTAGCACGCTCTCGTGGGGAGGAAAAATCACCTTTGGCCGCCTTCATCCACTGTTCGGCTCGCTGTCGAAGCGGCTGAGGGCTGTTATCACCAAGGGAAGAGGGTAATCCGAAAAATAAGGATGCCATATGCTGTTGGGAATCCCTCAAAGATTCTTTCAGAGATTTTTCTTTCTGTTTGGACCACTATGACCGGGTTGAATTCTTAGAATGTATACTGTGCACATATACTTCCATAGCACTCACTGAAGAGCTTTGTCCATCATTTCTTGCTGAAATGGGTACAACTTGATGTAGATAATCCTATATTTGCTAGTCAACTACTCTGAAAAACCAAGAAATTCTAGAATACCTTGAAAATTTCTGCATTTTCAGACTAAAACGGTGCGATGCTTTGCTTTCGCTAACCCTTTGATGCGGATTTTTTCAAGCTACCATGAGATCAGTCCGATTGGGATGACATGGGAAGGTACGTAGTATTTGACCGATTATGTAGAGAGTATGTTGGAACCTTGAACTAATCTGCTGATGGAGCGACTTGGCGCCGTCGCCTTCACCATCGGTAGCACTCTAGACATTAACGTAAATCAAACGGCGCCTCGACGATAATGTCCCCTTCGGTAGCGTCTGATAGATACATGTGAAGATGAAAGAATAACGGCTTTGCATCTTACCGACAATTTGGCGCAACAAAACTGTTCGATGTTGTCCGAGAGATGAAAATACCTTCGATCCGTCGATTAAGAAAGTCAGAACAGCCAACGATATGAAAAAGATGAGGGAACCTGCAGCAAAACCATGAAAAGGAATAGTCTTGTCGAGAAGGCGTGAAGGTCTGAGGGTAAGGGTGGAGGGGTTGGGGAAGGAGGGGGGAAAATTGTCAGTAAGGTCTTGAAAACTGCCATCATTTCAGTGTTCCGGAGCAGTTCAACCCTGGGTTCCTCAAGAGCAGCGAATGCCGTTTTGCCATGCGCAGTCCTTCTCTTATTCGATGGTTCAACCAAAATGGACTTCCTGGTTCCTTGGGTGCGACTTCCTTTGAAAGCAGGTGAGGTCTATCGCTTTTCTTAGATCTGTAACTTTTGAGTTCTGAGTAAACCGTTGAACCGTACTGCTATATTAACGATGTAGGTGTGCCTCTCCGAGTTACGGTATGCGACCCAGGCCCATGTTTATGCCCATGTCTACGATTCTGAGCGAAAATCAGGTATCAGGCGGCCTTCTAAAGATTCACGGAGTACCCACATTACCCCTCCACAGACCCATTTATATGTATAGGCATGTTTTGTAGTGCTTGACTTTGAGCTCTAATCAAGAAAATCATCTAAAATGTTTACACATTGCGGTTCCGTTGAAAACTCGCCCTGTTTGGAACGAATTGGTGGGTGGGCGAGTTTTTCGGAGCTCCGAGATTGTTCAATTCCTCTCATGTTTACACGAAGTTTGATTACACTCCGAAAAATAAAGACCTGTAGCCAATAATTTGAATTGAATTAAGTGGAGACCGCCTTTAAGTGAAAGTGTTTGCAATGTCAATGAGTAGCCATTGTATTATCTTATATCTATGATTGGGCAGTGATGGTGTAGTGGCAAGTGGCGCACTTCACACATGCATGGTCACTGATTCGAATCCGTATCGATATCCCCCTAGGACAACCAAGCCTTCCATCCCTCCGGGGTCGGTGAATTGGTACCAGACTCGTTCTAGAGGATAAAAGCACTGGCTTGTACATCAGCTGGCCACCGCAACTCATTGTATAGGCCACATATGCATTCAATAGCCCGCTGCGATTTCAATGGAAGTCGAATGCGTAGGCGCATCCCTCAGACGGGGTTGATTAACGTCCCAAGACTATCTTTTAATCTGTGATCAATGATAATAAAAATAGTCATTGTGTACGCTTGCACAAATCTCAGTCCAACAGTCTGGCTTTTAGAGAGGGAAGACTTGTTAGCTTGGGCGTAACTCGATCTAGCAACCAATCTTTAAGAGTGTCCCGGACTGCCATGGCATAATAAATTTTTACACCTCTTTTAACACTCGCGATTCATCATTACAATAGTAAATTGTCCTTTCGAGTGCCTTGAGTATGATTATGGTGAGACATGGGTGTGATACTCTGGAACGTTCGATTAAAAAGAGACAATTATAGGATAAATAATTATTATATGATGAAAACTTGTTCATCAGGGGAATAGCTTCAAGTCTAAGAGTTACCACAAGCCTGAAAGTAACTGCTCTCGAAGCGGATTGCTAATGTGATTTATGCATAAGAATGATCACTTTCCCAACCTCTTCAGAGGCAGAACGATTGACCTGCAGGAGGTGCAAGAATGGTGTCACCAACAGTGATTGGCACGGTTGTTGATATAGTACTTGACAGAACAGAAATGGTCAAATTCGGAAAAAAGTTATCAGTGATAAAGCTCAGACATAGAAGTTGGGGGCGGAACTTTCCCTTGAACTCATTGAGGATCACTGACAAGTAAATGAACTTGGTCAGTAAAGCTGGTTCGAATTGAGACCTCGAGCATTGCAATGCTAATTGGAAAGTCTGTGAGATTGGCAGCTGGCCAAAGAAACGACTCCGAATCATAGGCTTTCCCACTGGGTACGACCGAAGACGATCTCTCAAAAAGGGCAACGGCATGAGCGGAGCGGAGGATGTATTGGAGAGAGCTTCACTGAACTTAGACGGGCGACCTCGAACGAAAGATACTGGGAGCTGATTTTCGATATCCGCAGACTCTTTGGAGTGGTACTTCGGAGGTCTCCCTACAATATGCAGAGGATGCCCTGGAGGAGTCTTAGGGTTGGTTCATAGGAGACAAAGCAACATGATTCGGAACGATAAGTTGAACGAGTCATGATTCAAAAGAAAACTAACAGACGCGACTTCAGAGCCAACAGTTTGCCAGCTGTGCAGCCTGCAGCACGATCTGATACCGGGAAATAAGGTTGGCTGCGCATACGCGGAACTATACGATCCGTTGGTCGATCTGGTGGATGGAGCTTGTCCTTAACCCACGAGAACAATTCGTCCACGTCTCTGAGAGGTATTTAATGGATGCCACCTTTGTATCAAGACATGCCATAAAGACACCGAGAAAACGTGTGGACCCTGCTACCTAGGGTCCCTTGATTTGGAGCAATTGTTCGGCTACCCACCATGAAAAGTACTTCAGATGTGTCAACGTATTGTCGCCTTCCGGAACGCCTCACTTCTCTGGTGTTTGACATTTAGGATAGTGCTCAGACAGCTGGACATAGGGCTCAGGAGAAACATTGGACGTCTTGTTCGGATATGCTAAAAATCTCATTTTAAGCCGTCTCCTCGTCTTATTAGCATTAAACGTCATCATAGAAGAACTCGATCATAACTGAAGACCGTGCAATACACCGATGATGTCGTGCTGGTGGTAAAGAGTAGAAAAGAACTGCAAGAGGTGCTGCAAAATTGTAGACGAACTGGCGGATAAAGGGCTCCGTCAGAGTGTAAAGGAAATTAGGCTCCTCACCTCTGGAGAGCGCTTAGAGCCAATCATAGACTGTCGCGGGGAATGCATCGGAGAAGTGAAGGAATTCCAATACCTGTAGTGTGACCTACCCGCTGTAGGAGAATGGGCCAGGCTGTAAAGGATCGGATAAATGCTACATAGTTGAAAATCAGGGAGCCAGTAGATACCCCTGCGATCGGCGGTGCTCCAGGAAGCTCAAAAAAACGATGATAAAGGCAGCTGGCAGGAGTGCTGACTTGGGCGAAATCGTGATTGTCAACTGCACTCCGTTGAAATGACATCAAAAAGGACCTGCTTTTTGGCACATCGAGGCAGCCCTCATCTTGCTGAAGATGCAAAAGCGCCTGTGATGGCATGGATACGTGCAAAGATGATCACAGGATCACCTGATCGGGAAATTAATGGATTCGAGAACACGCTAAAGGTGATGACAGCAGGTTTCAAAGAAGAGGTCCCGGAACGTGATCAAAAAGGACGTAACCGGAACCGAGGTCACGGCAGAAAATGCCGGAAATGTGAAATATTTATGAGTCCAGTTTGAAAATGTCATATTTTTCGAGACTGTCACACATCAATCTTTACAGTCGTCTATCACATGCACCAAACCAATAGTTTGTGTCCAATCAAACTTTCATGCAATATGATAGGTCAGATTCCCTCGTGAATGAACCACGGACCCTTTTTGAAAAGGACTGGTAAGGCTTGCTGGCCAGGGGTTGACCAATCCTGCGTCCTTCACTTTTGGATATGGAAAACAGTTTCCCCTTCGAGGAAGGTACTGATGGGCATTTTGAAATTTGCCACTCAGCGCATCTCTCGGCCAACTAAACCTTCTCTTGAATTCTGGCTCTTTTCTACAGGAAGGGAGTGTGGGAGATTGTCAGCGTTTTTGGCAAAACTCCAAATCTATCGATCGAGTCACACATGGCTCAGCTACCTGTAGATTACCGAAAATGGATACTGTAAGTCTGGTTCGCTTACCTTGCTACCTCGATTACCTCAATCAGTTTGTTATTTTTGCTTTTTTGATTTTGCTTTTTGCTTTATATATTCCAAAGATGTTTACCTTTACAATCTCCCTAAGTAAGCATGACTTTATGATTAACAACACGACTTTACACTTCTGGGAAGTGCTTCTGTTAGAATAAAAATCTTCAGGTGGGGACTAAAGGCACCTATGAATTCATCAGGTGACCCGCTCTCTTTTGCTGCGCCTTTAATTATTGTGCTCTGCTCTATTCTATCACGTATATCACCTAATTAGACATTATCGGTCCATTTTAAGGAACTGGAACTGGTGAAAACCTTGTGACTAACCTTGTGGTCGAGCGCAAACGTTTTCGAAATAGCTTCCTGTTTTGGGTTCATTGTTCAGTCGTCGTTCACCAGTTTTTTCAGACAGCACGCATGCCTAAACATTGCATTTGCTAGAGAGTCTTGTGTTAACAATTAGTTTGCGAAGAAGGACTAAATAGTCGGGAAGGGACGCGTGCGGTCGCGATGCGACCGCGATGTTGTCATTGATGTGGAGAAGGGGTATTTCAGACTACTCTTACAAAGTAAGAGGCTGATTTAATAGGAATAAAGTTCCAAATTGTGAATAGTTGGATGTTTTCTCCAAATGCAAATTGATCTGTAAGCTAAGATTTCTAGTTGAAGAATAGTGATTTAAGCAGTTTTGTTTCTTCTCGGAGATACTTATTTCATCTGGATGGTGGGATTTCATAGAGGTGAAAACCGCCATCATCGTGATATGCTCATCCATTAATCCCGCAATTTCATGTTTCGACGACCCGCCGATTTATAAGTGCGCAATCGCGATCTATCTGAAGACCATGCAATGCTCATCACTCCAGAACTATGTAGGTTACTCAAGGTATTGTTCTTCGCTAGTAGTATTGGCATGTTGAAAATGAAAGGTACTGACAGGACCAAGTGGTGCGCGGTGACCTAGTCTCGACCCGACGGCCGCACTGACACCTCCTGGCACATGTTCCTTACTTCATGGTTGGTTGCCCCTTGTGTTAGCTAAGTGTACGCTAAGATAAGCTCCGTCGCGCTAGTCAGATCACCGACACTTCTGATAGGACACCTTTTCCGATTCCTATGGATCTTGTAAGGTCACCTGTGAGATTAGATTCTTGTCTTTAATCTAGCAAACCATGAATTCACATTGTCTTTCGGGCGATGCTCAGCTCCTGCGCATGGTTTTCCTCGTAGAAAGCTTCGCAGACAGGCTCTCAGGCAATCATCCTTGAACTCCACTGATTCGACTGCCATCGAGTCCACAGTCAGCTGAAACAAGATTGTGCCTAAGATCATTTGAACGATAGAAGTAATGGAACTTACCTGGAAGTTTGGCAATTCGACGAAGCATTCGTTGATATCAAGGTAGTTACCTGAAAAGTAGGACAGTGAGCATTACTTACTTATTGTTCACAATTTTTTGTACAAATGCAGGTTATGCATCTTACTGAATGAGTGGAAGAGGTACAGTGATAAAAAATGCCGAGGAGCAGTAGCCGTGCTCTTAATGCTGGGCGTGGGACTATCTACAGGGTGTCCCAAAATTATTTGCGCCAAAGTTCAGTAATTTTTAAGGTAGGAACAATCTATCAAATTCACTTTACCTGTTATTAATTAGTTGCATAAGAAGGTTTCCTTGCAATATGCATGGTTACTAGTGTGGAACTCCCATTATCTTTCAGATGGAGGAGGCTCATTCAATGCCACTAGCAATCATTGACGCGCGAGAAGACGGAAGGGCGTTATGAAATTCTTTGGGATTTTTTTAGTAATCGTATAGGAGGCTTTCAAACGATATAGAAAAAAAGCTTGAATCAGAGACAAACCAGGAAAGGTAGAGAGGTAGAATGTTTCTGAAGATAGGACTATTGAAATGGTCCTTATGCCAATCGGTCGGGATCCTGGTTGACCCATGAAAAGGAAGTCAACGGGCACGGCTTGCAGGAGTTATCGAGATGGAAGAATGTCATACAGAAGCCTCACTATCACTCCTATCGTATGCTCCAATTCCGATCTCAATAAACACTGCAGGGCCAAAAAATGCAGAAAGTCGCAGACCCACTTGAGTGATGACACGCAACCCTTCGTCGTTTTCTCTGGCCAAAAAATTTTTTTACGATAAAACCATCCCTCAACAACCAAAACGTTCGCGTCCCGGGAAGAAACATCCAGCGTGTAATATCTCACAAAAAGGTTGTTATCAGAACAGTAAAATGATGTTTTTCGAGGAAATCACTGGCAAGGGTAAGCCGCTGGTGGTTTCTTCGGTGCAGGCATGAAAATTGACCAAGACCAGAACTCAAACGGCGTACTGATGGAATTAAATAAAACATTGATCCGACTACGTTTTCTGAAACATCTCGTGGTCTTTCCAGCGGGACGCTTCTCCAGCCCACAGAGCCAAGCTTGCCCGCGGGTGGTGCCGACGACAGCTGCCCGACTTCATTGGTGAAGAGGAATGGGCACCCTATTTTCCAGAACTTGACTGACTTGAATCCCGCGAATGGTCCCTGATTAGAAGAGGACCTGTCGAGTTTGCAGTCCCAGTTTAAAATCCCAGAATGCAAAAGCTGGAGGACGGCTGGGAAGAAATGGAGAAGGATACCTGCGTGCCACATGCGATCAAGTCGAAAGCAAACTTTGACTTCTATTCGCGCTCACAAGGGATATTTTGGAATGCGACTTCAGCATGTTGTAGCACATAGTGTTAGCTAGCGTGCATAGAAATTCCATCGTCTTTCGCAGCTGAGAAGGTTGAAATATATTCCTATAAATCGGTGCAAATAATTTTGGGACACCCTGTATATACGGATAAATCTGGTTCCCTTGAGCTTTCACTCCTCTGGACCTCTTTGGTCAAGTCTGCGGTCGTATGGCAGAACAAAACCCAGACCCTGAGTATCATCTTGCCCGTGCAGGCTACTGGATAAAGGGAATACTCATCTAGATGTTGGCGTGGTGTTGAATACTAGCTTAGATAGGATGGAAGGATGTATCAGAACGACGAAAATTTCTACGCACCCCGATTCTATGGGGCAAAAAGTTGGATGGATTAGGGTAACGTTGGGATCGGACGTGGTTTTCGCTTTCATTACTAGATAAACATTGATTAACACAACATAACGTAACTCAGCATTTTCGCGTGATTCGGCGATTGCACGATTTTTTAGCCACTTTTAATACCCAATCTTCTCGAAATGTTGCCTTATCAAAGAGGTAGGGTTCGGGAGGCGCCGTAGAGGTCAAGGTTAGCACGGTCGGGGGCGCCACAGTCACACGGTATCAAGTACTCCTTGCTATTTACAGCGTCTTTTGTTGAGTTCAAAATGGGAAGTCTCGTTCCTACCGTTTTCCTTTATCGTTAACGACCTACGATCCCCGACCGAGCAAAATATGTTGCCTATTTTGCAAAAGCAGCATCAACCAGTGAACAGATCAGGTTGGAGAAATATGTATTCCGTTGAACTTCTTTTGATAAGTTGTTGCATAAGCCATGACGTTCTTTCATTGAAGTGACATGTCCTTATCACTTCAAGTCATTCCGTACGCCTTTTGAAAAGTATCTCAACTGGATCACCCTTTTGTCCCGTTGATCATCGATTTCCTCGAGCCGGCGCCAGTAACCTCTCCATTCGTCCGTGACGCGAACCAGTGTAGTTCACGAGTTGCTTGCCAGGATTTGATGTGGGGACAGGGTAAACGCACTCAAGTCAAAGTCTGGCAAGTTACTCGTGACTACCCATATGCAGAAAAAGTAATGCGACGGATCTTATTCCCTTCAACTTGAGTGAGCCCCCAAGGCGGTAGCATTGGATGGAACCTTTCGGGAGAGTATGCTAAAATCTACGAGTCATGACAAGCTGCCCAAAAGAGAGTGGACTAAAGTGACGATCTGTATTTTCAGTGCACGAATGCCTGCATCGAAAGCATATATGGAGGACCTAATAATGCAAGCTAGGAACACTAAACAGGACGTCGTCGGACTCTCCGAGACGAGAGCGCAAGGCATCCCTGCACGTCGTTTTCGAGACTAGAGAAGAACTGTTCCTTGCAGCATGCGACAGAAGAAGCGTCGGCTGTGTGGGTGTTCTCGTTAATGCCCACTTGGCCATGAACATCGATTCGTTCGAAAGCTTGACAACACGAATCAGGTGTTTGCGATTGAGGAGATGTGGCTTAACCCTGCTCAAACATCTTTGACCGTGTACGCGCCAATGTCAAATTACGAGTAGGAGTAGCTAGAAGCGTTTTATATGGACCTCAAAAGCTCTACAATAGAAACTTCTGCCTTGACGACTTCGCTGTTGTTCCGGAGTTGAGGCCGTGGTCTTCTCCGTTCTAGTGCGTAGAGAAACAGATGCGGATAACAGGGCCGTCATCGACTGGGACAACTTCGCTTCCCCTGCAAGTTTCTGGAAGAAATCCGTTTCAACAACATCGATGTAGGAAATAACCTTCTTGTCGAATATCTTCACGATAGTGCAAGGAAAGTAGAGAGTCTACAAGCTCTCCAGAGACGTCTACCTAACAAGACTCTCGACTTGATCATAGGATCACGCGAGCTGCAAGTAGTCACCAAGTTACGTCCAAACATGCAAAGCTGCACAGGGAGCGGAGAATCTGAAAGAGAAAGTAGCGATGGTTTCGTCAAAGCCGTCGAGATGGGGAAAGCATTTGCAAAGGCCCTGGTATCGCAAATCACAAAATCGAGGCGACTCCCTTCTGTCGCACTGATGGAGCAGTTTCTATATCTGCAGGGGTAATGTTAAAAGTCATTTACGGCTTCCATTCGGATCTCTTCGACAGCCCTATCTACTTGCCTGCCTACCACCTCAGGCTAGATGGATGTAGCGTCCTTTCCTTTTACCTTCCAAAATTCTAAATGTCATAAAGTCGGTAAAGTGTTGTACTTCGCCAGATCCTAACAGGCTAAAGTCAGGACGTCTGAAACCCCTTCCGCCAATGTGCCGGGATAGACTCTTGACGTAACTGTGGCATGGTACCTGTCGGAATGCAAAGTGCCCAAGTTGTGGAATACTAGTAAGACCGCGTTGTTTTACGAGGGAGATTAATAATGGTATCGGCAACTATCACTCAATCTGCTTGCTGT
Source organism: Haemonchus contortus (assembly GCA_000469685.2). Classification (NCBI taxonomy): domain Eukaryota; kingdom Metazoa; phylum Nematoda; class Chromadorea; order Rhabditida; family Trichostrongylidae; genus Haemonchus; species Haemonchus contortus. The sequence goes on from LS997564.1 coordinate 35,705,832, forward strand.
CCGTAATCTACAAACTTTCCTTTACACGGGTCCTGCTTAACAGCAACACCTGAGTACTAGATGAAGAACAGCCATGCGAGTAAACAGTTTCAAAGAGGGTTTAGTATAAACAACCATTCACATCCGCAGTGTCACAAGGCTGACTCAATAAAGTTTCCCGAGAGCACAAGATGCTGTTTGGTCTTGCGTTCATCAATTTGTAGAAGGCCTTCGATACTGTGGAAACAGAAGCGCTAACTAGAGCCCCGACGACCTGGGCGTTCCTACTCAATATGTAAGGATGCTTCTTGAGCTCCACGACAGCACCACGACCTGGATTTCGCCATTCTAGTAGGAAGTCAGTGCTAACGTTCGGCAGGGCGTTAATATCTCGCCCACACTTTTCTTTTCCGCCCTCGGAAACATCAAACATCATTTGAAATGGGAAATTTCGGGAGTGAAGATCGACGGCCACTACCTATATCATCTCATTTTGCAGATGACATCATCCTTATGACACCGAACACCGAATAGGCGAAACGAGTGCTGTCCAAATTCGGCAATGCTAGTGGAAAGATTGGCTTGAGGCTGAATTTCGCAAAAATCAAATTCAAAATGGTGTTCATGAACAACGGATTTGTGATTAATGCTTCCTTTACGCCATATGGGAGAAATATCTCTGAAGTAACCAGCTACTTGTATTTGGGTGGAGAAGGCAACGGCAGGAACGACGTTGCATACGCAAAGAAATCAAAATTATTTTGCGTCCGCGATATTACGTGATATCGTACGCGACAATAAAAAAAGGACGATAGCAATATAGCAGGATGCTGCAGCAGGAAAGAAATACAGGAACAAAGGAACTAGTAGTAGAATCATGAACGGGAACGGACCGCGACAGCCGCGTGCGGCGAATCGATTACACAAAACCGTTCCTACTGCCCGACTCCCTCGGACCACGGCTGTTACTGACTGGGTTCCTGATTAGACGTCAGAGGCCAGACGGCCGTCAGCGTTGTAGTGAGACTTCTTCACGGAAGCACTGATTGAAGGAAATGTTATGACTTGTTCCCTCGAGCGAGGACAATCCGCTAAACTGTTTTGGTTTGCGACGATGAATGGAGGCGTCAGTGTCGCTTGCCGAAGAAATCGATGATCGAAGGGAAGAAACGTCATAGAATTGATCCAGGTAGTAAGGCTAAATAGGAGGCAGTTCTAGAGCTGGCACTGATCGCTTGATCCTGAAATAGAGGGAGGTGGTGCAATGCCATGTAGAGCGCTATATACTCACAATTTGGGGTTCAAATATGTAGCCTGTATATGCCCAAGAACCATAAATCCATCTTTCCGGGATGGTTATTCCAATTGTATTCAATATGGGGAAAACAAAATGCTGACTTGTAAATCGGCTGGCCTCCGAAAGGCATAGCAAAGGCCAACGCATTGAAACATTACGAAGATTTGGATTGGATGAAAAATGTACGCAGACATCCCAAGAAGAGATTGATCAATACCAAAAAATCTAATCTCGGTGAAGTCATTTGGGAAGCTTCAAGGCGGACTAGAATGTGTCTTGTGAGCTCGGAGATTTCCATCATAACTCAGCATCTGTGCTGGTACATTTACGACAATATTCCATTGACGGAGTTTTTGTGGTGATGGGCTTAGTCCCATACTTCTGAGAAAACAAGTCGACGTTTTTAGGATTACATGATGTAGCATGTGGCTCATAAAACAGTCCGCACAACCCATCGATAGCTCGTTTTTTGGGTCCATAAAACACATTCTAGTTAGTCGCTGCATAATGACGTCTGCAGAGCCGAGGACATCGATGCTCTTCGAACTCGGCGAGTGGCACAATGTTACGATTACCTGCTAGTCACTAGCAAAGAGTTGTTAGCCCTGGATTCTATTCTGGGTACTGTACAGAAATAATCAAAAACATCTTCAAAGAAAATGGTGCTCATTTCATAGAATTCTAAATAAAAGATGTAAAGGTTCTGGTGTTGATAGGCTCCCTTTTGGGATGGGTCACCGCCTTCGACTTTCATTCAGAATCGTGGTGACATTTGAATGTGTCTGTGGCCTATACAATGAATTGCGGTGAGCTTTGGGGAGCGAAGTCTTTTTTGTAAGTAGGCAAAAAAATCCATCAAGAATTGATTTTTCGAAAAAATTATCCCAAAATCGGCCAGAAACTTTCGAAGCGGCTAAACGGCGTCAAGTGCTAATTTATACCAAGATGTAGGCCACTGAACCCGATTTGGAACAAATTTAAGAAGGGAACCAATCTCTGAACGAGTAGTAACAGCAGTTCACTTCTCACAACACCTTATTAATTCGTTTCGATTATAACTTAGTAGGTAATAAGAGTAGTAATCTTGGATAAATTTTTCCCATAAAATAATACAAAAAATAAAAAAATTAAAATTCATGGTATAGACCGGCCTTTTCGTCTTAAAGGGCGAAGGTCAAAGATGTAACTGAACAGAAAAATCGTAGTTATACGACCTCTCATGTATTGCCTAACCAGAGCTAAAGTGAGGACCTATTGTGTAGCGTCAACATCAGAGCATGGCAATAGGATGTTGAGGATTGTTCGAGAAAAAAAAAACAAATATAACTTTTAAGCGAATCCCATCAATTCGAAAAAAGGCTGAGGACATTTTAGTCATAGCCAATTCGCAAAACAATGTCATTGAAAATAAAAATGTTCGAAAAAAAAAGCGGAACGAAACGATACATACTTTCGCTGTGACCCCGGAATTTCAAGCGAATTCTATGAGACATATAACCAGAAGAGAGCTAAAAATGGCGCTCCATAGAATTTTCGTGAAATGGCATTATCAAAGATGAAAACATATGATTTTAGAGGAATAAAATTACACTGTTATTCCACTTTTCTCCACAAAAATCTCCTCATACCTCTTTGCTGTCTATTGCGTCCGAATGAGATAAGAATAAGTAAAAAACCCTGTCCAAGCTTTCTAAGTAGGATTCCTATCTCTTTTGATCTTTTCATCCCTTTCATTTCATTTATGATGGATAAAATCTTGGGGCGTTAATCAATCCCGTCAGAGAGATGCGCCCATGCATTCGACTTCTATTCAAAATCATGGTGGCGTATTGAGTGCGTGGGGTGTGGTGCAGCTGGAACGAAACTGTCGCGTCGCGGCAAAAGAGGCGCCGCGCGCGAAGGAATGTAGCAGAATACAACAGCAAGTAAGAAATGCAGGAACAAAAGAACTAACAGTAGAATCTCGTCAAAAGCAATGTCCACACGAGGCGGAATGGTACGCGACAGACGCGTGCGGCGGATCGATTGCACAAAGCCGTCCCTACTGCCCGTCTCCCGTGCGTATGTGGCCTATCCAATGACTTGCAGTGGCCAGCTGATGTGAAAGTCAATGCTTTCATCCTCCCAGACGAATATGGTACCAAATAAGCGACCCCGGAGGGATGAAAGACTTGATTGGGCGGATTTCGATCCGGGATTTAAACCAGTGACCGTGTGCGTGTGATAGTGCGCCACTTACTACTACACCTTCTTCGCCTTTTTTTCTATTTATATACAATAACAATCTAAAACGTGGGGTAAGAATGGGTTCAATATCCATTGTCTGTAGATTCAACCAATAGATATGCCACATGAGCGACCTACATCTGCGACAGTTGAAATATTTACATGGTGGGCACCAAAAAACATACTGGACTGGGTAACTGATAAATGGTATTCTCTCTTCTAATGACAAAAACAGCTAGACATCATTAGTTTCAGTAATCATCGGTTTATATGGAAGAACCCCTAGAAAGAAGGGCTGGTGGGCGATTTTTAGGTCGGTAGAAAATCGTTCCTGGGATTTAACGAAGTATTTTGATCTTGGATCCAAAAGCATAACCAGAGCTTCCGAAAATATATTTTTACGTGAAATCAAAGAATATTTCAAGGCTCACTTCTTTTTTTTCTCCTAAGCGAAATGTCAATATAATAAACGAACGCAATAAAAGGCCCGCTCAAAAGATCCGCAACTCGCTAGCGACCCAAAATCCTGTTTCTTTTTTAATTTTAGGGAATTTCGACAACTTCCCAAAGTGTAATGTAATGATTGAAAATGATAAAGTGTTCAGCAGTTCCACTTCGCAACGAACCTAGGTTTTTAAAAGTTCGTGTAAAGTGTAAGTAAAGTTCTCGGTGACTAGTGAAACATGCCCGGAACCCTCGATGATGGACGATCTATCGCTGAGCACCACCCGGGGATATATCCTAGCCTCTATTCAGTGGAATACGAGTGAATACAGCTTCTAGAGCTTCAGCTTAAGTTTGCCACGAAGTAGAGGATGCAACTATCGGTTCGCTCAAACGGTACGGCCCTTCCCAGACACAGCAATGTGGGTCACATGAATAAAACGACTATGGCATAGGTATTTTAGTTGGCACCCACCATAAATGTAGTCGCAGGTGAAGGCTAAGAGCAGTAGTGTAATGGCGCTGAACATGACGACGATGACGATGACGACGACGACGACGACGACGGCTCCTGAGGATAAGGTCAATGCGTGGCCGCGCTGACGACACTCGAAGACGATAAGGATGGCCGCGCCGCGGTGGTAGCAGTTGCGATGGAAGTCGTCGAGCTGAAAATACCGGTTCCTCCCTTCACTGCATCCGATACCACCATCGACCGTGTCCGTTATGAGTCGAGAAATCAATCGAGCCGATTGATTACTGAAGGCGATGACAACGACAGCTGATGTCCTTCACCTAGAAGTGCATCCACGGGTGACCACAAGGTGTAAAGGATAACACCTAGGTATCATGGGGGCCAAAGTTCTTCCAGTCGTATTCAACGATTATGTTTGCAACTAGCTCGAAATTTTCCCACAGTTCTTCAGGTCATTCATGTCCTGCAATGTCGTCATCACCCAAATGGGATGTTTACATGTGTTCCCCTTCGATTCAAAGATATCCCTGTCGTTCCAATTGCTTAAACAGGTCCCCTCGGTCTTTGCATGTGCACGTGCGTGTCCAATTTGTTATCGCCACACTTTTGAAACGTCGTTTCCGATTCGGCGAAGATACAATCGGCTACACCGAAGAGGCCATAAACCACGGATCCAGTGACTAGTGGATCGATGCTTGCAATGATGCAACGGGTTGACCGCTCGGTGCATGACGATCAATTTCGTTGGGATAAGCCACGCCTTCGACTTTTCCTTTTTACAGTACTATAGCCCTTATTATCTTTTCTAATCTCTAAATTCTTTTCAATGGACACCAGTTAAAGATAATTTATTTGCTCTACTCCACCATCATAATCTCTTCACCTGAACGACACTACCGAATTTGAAGAACAATCTTTCATACTAGATAGAAAAAAAGGTTTAAAAACTTCACCGATAACAAAAAGAAGTTGTCAACAACAATAAGAACCGTATCAACAAGACTCCCATAGTGCATAAAGTAAAGGAATTTATTTTTCTGTAACCCGTTATTTACCCCTACTTTAACTGTGGAATTTTTGAGATCAAATAATATTCAACCTCGAGGAAATCAATGAAAAGTGAACCAAATATTTCAGTAACCAAATAAAGGGTTTACAGAAAGATTCCTTCACTAGATGCTCTACTGTAGCCAGGTCTCTACCGTATCCTACCGTTATATGAGCAACAATTTCTCTACTTTCTTCTCTTTTCAACATCCCTTCAATTGTAATCTCGTGCAGGTGAGTCGTCACGATACTCCTTTCTTTCTGCATTGTAAGCGGCCCATTCAAAATCAGCCGGCTTGGATTTGTTTACTTGGTTAGCTCGATTTTCTTCGGAAAACTGCTCCACCTAGATTAGTAATCATAAATGATGTCATAGTTTGAGCAAGGTGACTTGTTTACTTTATATCTTATAATAATCACAAAAAACTTTAGGGTCAGATACCTGTACAATTAGCGATCCTTCTTCGCTCATTGATAAATCTGTTATCATATTAAATAACGCCACAGGCGTTGGTAATTCAGGTATGTCAAGTCGTTGGAAGAATGCCAAAACGTTCTCGATATCCCTGGAAAAATGAAAACAGCTTAGCAGTCAATAATACTCATACGCAGTATCTATTTGTAAAGTAGAAGCATAGAGGCACTCAAGTGCCCTCCTTCATCTGATAGAATCCTGAAGTATGAGTGTTTTGGTGTCACGATTTTTTTGCATATTTCGGTAAAACTTAACAAAATTCGGATTTATGGGGTAATTCCGTGCTAGGCATTATTTTAGCAAGTTCTCGAACAACCATTCAATGGGGAAATCTTTGCTAACCTGATAAGGAAATGAAGATTTCTTGGATGTGATAAATCCATTGATTGCGAGACATCAATCACATAGACCTGAAGAACAAATCCGAAAGTACGTGGGGTAAATATTACTCATTCAAAAACTACCTTTCCCTCCGATAAAAGCAAATTGAACTCGCTAAGATCACCATGCACAAGTCTGCAGTCTCTATACATTCGGTTCATAATCTATAAATATCCAAAACTTGGCATAATACAAAAATAACCAAAAATCAAAGCCAAGGCAGCAGAGTGCTTTGTTTTTTTTTTTGTGTTGTGACAAACTTACATCGATGACTTGTGAGAAGATATCCTTTCGTTCTTCAATGGTAGAAAATTCCCAGTCGATATTCTTTAGACGCGGTGCTGCGGCTCCATTCTCACCAATCAGTGACATCAGCAGAAGATGGCGCTTCAGTTTGACAGGCACTGGACAAGGCAGTCCGCATTTCACCATTCTTAAAGGTAAATCATCAAATAATGCAACAGATAACCCCGTAAATATTCAATCTATCAAAAAAACGTCCCACTGATGTCTAGCCTTCAATTATGAGGATCCCTCCAGCTGTAAAGGAAACGAAAATACCTGGAAAGATTCATGAACTCGCGTTCAGCCCAGATCTTCAGCACTCCACGAGGGTTTTTGAATCGAAAGTCATCCTTCACATATTCTGACCTGAATAGGATCCCATTTTCAAGCACAAGTTAGTCAGAAAAGTAAAAACAAAAAACCCACCTGTTTTTGAACTCGGTCAAGCTGGTCTTGAACACTTTTATAGCAAATCTTTCACCACTTTCGTTGTTGATGGCGTTCAGGACCGCACTCTCCTAGACAGACTCGTTTTGTGGAAATACTGCTTTGTATAATGGTAATGCAGGCAGTGCCCTTAATGCTGTCAACAAAAGCAGGCTTCACCATACCTTGCCTGTAGCTATGATACCTTCGACGCTATCGAAAATCCCCTGATTTATCCATTTGAACAGATGCAATCGTGTTACTGCATCCATAGATGTTTCGATAGTCGCTTTTTCCTCCTGTGAAGATGAAGAATAACTACTTAGCCAAATAGATACTGTTGAAGCCTACCTTGTCTTTCAGCTTATGTAGGCGCTTTGTCTCGCTCTTGGAGAAATTGCGAAGAGAATTGAAAACACGACTACTGATTTGCTCCTGGTTCATATCACCGAATGCCAGGTTGACTTTATCCTGAATATTTATCTAACACTTAAGACTATGTGAAGCGAAGTAAAACAGCCAAAACAAATAAACAACGGGGCATACCTCTGGTAAGAATCCCCGTAAAACGTTAAGTGGATTTAAAAGTAAACACCAGTTCTCAGTGGATTACTACTTGGGAAAGAGGAAAGTGATGATCTCAGCGATGGGCAATTCCACGTGCACTCTGGATGCGTAATCAAATCACTCACATTCATGGCTTTATCAGCATTTCGCCTTGCTGAGACATTTGCATCGTGCTTAGTAACGAGATCCCCTCCAGCGTTACGGAAGACAGGACCGCTATGGGATGGTACGTCATCGGTTAACTTAATTAGAGCTAAATTATCAAACACTCAGTATATCCATAAGAGATGAGAATGTCATTACAAAGAAAAAACAAAAATGAATAAAAAACCTTAGCGTAGAGCAAATCTGTTGCGAACTGTCTGACGTCTTCATCGTCACTCGAGACATCAGAATACTGGGCGGTCTTTGGGTAGTACCGATCTGGGGTTACCGTCACAGTAGCTGAAAAGCACATTTTACGCATCAGCACAAAATGAATGAATCACAGTTAAGGAGTGTAAAAAAAGAGCTGAGCAGACGAGGAAATAGGTACCGTACCTGCTGCCTTTCCTTTCTTTTCCTGTTCCAGTATCATAGAGAGTTCGTACTCTCGGTCAAACTGGCGCTGAAGTTCTCTTGCCATCTCCTCATCATTGCTATACACCTATATCATGGAAATCACTGTACTTGGCTAACATCAGGAAGTAGATCACTGAAATCCACTAGCATTTCAAACGAAGGATCTCCACCCGTACCGGTGTAGATTCGCTTTCAGCGATGGCGTTCAGAAACTCGAGCTCCTTTCGACGTTCCTCTTCATTAAGTGTCTCCGCAAGATCTTCGCTCATTATCTCCACAAAGGAAACGATTGGCTCACAATCCTTGAATACAATGTCGACGGAAATGGTATGAAATTGCAAAGACTAATGATGAAAATACCTCTTCTTTCCTTCCCCAAGCGGTTTTGCCACCCCATGCACTGCATTCTCCTTTCCCCGACATTTTGGACTTTACAACGATCGAATACTATCAAAAACAACACAAAGTATTCGAAGCCCTGCAAAAGTCCGCAAAACGCCGAGGTCCAACCCAAGAATTCTGAGGGCGATGTTGGTCCCTAAAAGTTATTTTTCATCCGAATTGAAAACAAATTCATTGGACGGCTGTGAAGACCGAAAAGGGAAAGTATAACAGAGGAATGTTTCATAAGTATAAAATTCAACACGACCGGAATATTTCCATTGAAAATGAGTGGTGACCAAAGTTCAGAGCAACGAGTTTGGAATGTTATACATAATTGTATAAACGTTATCTACACAAATACCGAAATAATATCTAAAACAGTACAGAGCTCCTTGCCCCTTAGGTTTCGCGCCGAAAAGGTTCAAGGGGGAAGGGAGTTGCAAAAAGCACGGTTATGCTGCTAGACCAAGCAAATCTAACGGTCAGGATGGATTAAAGACTGATTGGTGCCGTTATTTCGAGGAAAGTTGGAATAAGTTCGTGATTCAATCGCCTTTATTGCCACCACATAAATTTTAACGATTTTGTTGGCTAAAGTTTTAGTCGTAACACTTTCGCCAGGGATTTGGATGTTATCGTCAAAGATAAAGCCGGCTTATTCCTCAAGTGGCATTTCAATACCAGAAGAATCCCCAAGACGTCAAGCCGAATTAGTCTTTAACATCATGGTCATGACTGTGGAAGCAACCCATCTACTTCATAAAATATTGGATTTCTTGAAATATCGCCTGCTCCGCTCCACCTACTGTTCATTCATCACAGTCTAGACCTCTTTTTAACTTTATTTATTGATTAGCGCACGGATCCTGTTTATTTGCTGCATGGCATGTATTACTCAGCCCCAAATTCTTGGATAAACATAGTGCCAGCCTTACTATGGATGCCAGTTAGTCCTCTGAGGAAAACGAAGGACCTTTCCGTGCCAAAGTGAGGAGTTTGTTGAGTGATATCTTAGAATATCAAGCGAAGTCGTTTACCGAAGGCGAAAACGGCAAAGCTCACGAATTGATTACGAAACTTGCACAAGCACCAGTCGTCTACTAGTAATAAAATGGCAAAAAAATCCCAAAACGTTCTCGAGTTGAAGCCCAGGTAGTAAACAAAAACAAGCTAAGTGACGAAGAGAACACTCTCAGTTGAAGAAAAGCAAAACCAAGTATATCATGGTCTGATTTTGCAAAATATTGCGTCAGATTAAGCAAGTTGTAAAGTCTTGGCAAAATGTCAGCAGCTACAGTATCTTGCCGCGTGCGAATCTAACATGCATTCTTGGCATGTATATCATCTGGCTGCTTTCGAACAACATGCAGCTGTTGTTTTTCAGTTGATCGGCGCAATCTCGTGAGTCTTCGGTGGTTTTGTCTTCGTCGGTTATTCTTTTGTCGTACGGCTACCTGTTTTCTATGAGGTCTTATAGTTCTTGTGACCTTTTTTGACGGTTTTCTTCACAACTGTGAAAGCGTTACATTTTACGGCTGTTTCTTCACAATTTCTTTCTATCTTCTGTTTAAATACACCAAACATTAGTTTTTTGTGTATTTGTCTTAACATTAATACTATAATTAACATTAGAGTGGTAACTGATTCAGTGGTAATGGGTTACATTAGTCCCATTTCTGCCTTACCATCCATAAATCGTTTTTTTTTTTGTCAAGTCGTTTATTTTACAAGTATATGGCTTTTTGCTTGTAACCGGTTCTTTTTATGATTAAGCAAAGTTTGCGTGTTCTGACTTAACCAACAGAGTACCAGTATTCATCGAACGACTGCTTGAAATTCAAAGTTGAAGCTCACATCAGCCTTGTTCAGCTGGCCTTAACAAATAGTTATTTGTTTAAGTGGGTTTAGATGAGAAATTAGATTCACTCGTCATGACTTATAAAAGCGAATGAGCTATAACTGTATGGTAATTTGATAACCCAATAGCTGGTTTAAACGAAGGATCACTGCTTCAGCTGGCAATTTTTATACATCCGGCACATCTTTGCTATAAGTATACTTCTCGGTCCACCGTTTCCACCATTCACATACTGAAACAATAAAACGGCCAGTTTGTATAGCTTGATAGAATTGTTTGCCGTTTTTGTTTGTATCACGTTTTCGTTGTGTAATAATCATGCATGCAGTACAGGTTTGACAGTAGTTAGTGTGAGAGTTTGAGGTGTTACAGGTTTTCTTATTTGCAACGTTCGTAAGCCATATAGCTTCGTTCGTGTGCGACCTGTCAAACCACTAGAATGTCAGGAGGAACAGTTATGGATCATATTACGTCTCTTCCTCATCAGAACGAGCAAAATGTTATCCGTCATCTGACAAATTTTGGTTTGTGAAAATAATTTTTCGTTTTCTGGCAATTTTTCAAGCAAATCTGTAGCACGGAGCTTGAATGCATGCAGCATTAGATGGTCAATCTCGCTTCAATCCTAATTCAACTTTAAGTGAAAACACCTGCGTCAGGAGATGCCGATATCAAGAAGAAGGAGGAGTCAATCATGGAGCTTGGAAATATGTTAGCGAAAAATAAACAGACGGAAGAACTAAGGAAGGTATGAAATTCAAGCTTTTGGCAGTTTTTATATTCGGCTTTTAAGGGTTCGTAGACTTGTCTTTAATTCATTCTCTACACCTTCTGTGTGATTAGTAAGCATTTATTCGTGTGAATGTTGTCGGATATTTTCATCAAAACATTTGCCTTTTAGATGATCGAGCAAACTCGTCCTTTCCTCGTCTCTCTAGGAAAAGCTAAAGCTGCGAAATTGGTGCGAAATCTGGTTGACTTGTGTCTCATGATAGACGATCAGGATGGGGACATTAAGGTATGATGGTTATTGATTTAGGAAAATATTTATTCTGTAAAACACGTTTCATATCATATTTCCAAGGGCATTTGGAAATGTGTGCCATTAATATTTTATTCCAGATTGAATTGGTGCGAGAATGTATACAATGGGCGATGGATCAGAACCGCACATTTCTTCGTCAAACACTTGAGGCTCGGCTGATACGATTGTTCAATGATCTCCACAGATACACACAAGCTCTACCGCTGGGTAGCTGAACAATACATTTTTTCTCGGTTTTCTTGAAATTGCTTTTACTTCATGTTGATCTCTGTGAGATCACCCTATAATGTTGTGGATGTTTTGAAATGATTATATTCCTTTGTATTTTTTAGCTGCTGACCTCATACGTGAACTGAAAAAACTTGACGATAAGGATGTACTCGTTGAAGTGGAATTGGAAGAAAGTAAAGCCTTTTATCACCTTGGAAACATTGGCAGAGCTCGAGCATCGCTCACCGGCGCTCGTACCACAGCAAATGCCATTTACGTGCAACCAAGGATGCAGGTAAATTTTTGCCTGAACGTCGATTAATTGATTTTTGTGCCGTTTTTCTTGTTCTAGATATTTGCTTGAGAGATTCTTGAATCTCTTTTTTATTAATAATATAAGTGGATATAACTTGACTATAACTCAGACTTCTCCTTTCTCTTCAGGCCGCTTTGGATTTGCAATCCGGAATCCTCCATGCCGCTGACGAAAAAGACTTCAAAACAGCGTTTTCCTACTTCTACGAAGCTTTCGAAGGATACGACTCAGTTGATGAGAAAAACTTGGCTCTTTTGTCACTGAAGTACATGCTTCTTTGTAAGGTAAAACTGTTTTGTATAAATTTCCAGATAGACTGAAACTGAAGCAGTTTTGTAGCCGCAACGTCTCAAACACGTTCAATACCTTGTTCTAGGTAATGCTTGACGTACCAGATGATGTCAATACGCTACTGACGGGTAAACTGGCCCTGAAGTACTCAGGGACGGATTTGGATGCAATGCGAGCAATTGCTGCTGCAGCAAAAAAGAGAAGTTTGGCAGATTTTAATACTGCGTTCGGCGCCTACCCACAGGAGTTGCAGGTAACTTTTTGTTCTCATTCAATTAAGTTTTGATTTATGAAAAAGTCAAATTCTTAATTGCCAAATTAACAATTAACATGGTGAATGTTTAAGATGGATCCTGTCGTGCGGAAACACTTTAACTCTCTCAGCGAACGAATGCTGGAAAAAGATCTCTGTCGCATAATCGAGCCCTATTCCTATGTTCAAATCGATCACATTGCCAGCAGTATTGGTATTGATCGTGAGAAGGTGAGTAATGTAGATATTAACGACATAGTTCACATTGTAAGGTGCACGGGATGTGAGTCACATGGGAACCTTCGAGTTATGTTACCTGTTGTTCTAATTGGCTCTATTCGGGTGTGCCCTAAGATTTAGGATTACAGTCAGAGTAGGAGTTTACGGGTTCAAGATGAGGAGTGTTGAATCCCGTGAATTAGCAGCATAATTCTTTCTAATGTTCCACTTTTGTCATATTTTCAACACAATTTTTCAGGTGGAAAAGAAACTGTCGCAGATGATTTTGGATCGGAAGTTCAGTGGATCCCTTCATCAAGGTGATGGCATGCTGATCGTATACGATGTTTCACCTCCTGATGTCACATACGAAACAGCCCTGAAAACAATTCATGCTATGGGCGAAGTGGTAGATGCGTTATATCAGCGAGCAAGTAAACTTCGGTAGGCCTGATGATGTACAATACAATCGTTCTGTTTCCAACGGTCATCCGGTTCACCCTTGATCGAAATGCCGTCAAGTCGCATACCTATCAAGTTTAGTTAGTTCTGAATTTTGAACCTCAAACCACCTTGTTGTTGTGGATGATTTATAAGGATCCCATTTTACTGACAAATCGTCAGCGTGGAGTGTTTTTAGTGTGTACGTTTTATGTGTTTTTGATGACGTTTTCTGATACTGTTTATTCATAACGGAGAAAAATCGCTGAATTTCTGATTCTTTTCGCACATTTGTTGAAGTGTGGGTGACGCGCTCGTAGGTTCTTCTGAATCTATCAATCCTGTAACTGTTATCAGCAATACTTGCTTTGAACAATGACCGTACCTAGGAGTTTAAATGGTGTGTATGCTACTCTTTTTTTTTTCGTTACTACACCCTCTTACGTAAATAAATTTTAATGCCAAAGTGAATCATGTATATTTGTATGTTGTATCATTTTTTATATCTGGTAAATGATCTTGTTCCAATGTGTATGATACATTATTGCTGAAGAAGGGTTCATCGATTAAAAAAAAATGAAAACAATTCACTGAATACGAAACACTTCGGAGAGCGGGTTGGAACACCTTCTGGGTTATGAGAAAGGGATTCCGGACGAAAGCGCGTTGAATGGGTTGGAGCCGTTAAGCTAGATAATAATAGGGTGTCAAAGAAATGCTGAGGTTGGAACGAGTCAGCTCGAGTCGTTCCAAAAAAGAACGGCCCGTTGATCCCGGTGGTCGAGCTCCCGTTGGCTCTGTTTTGAGATCGGAACATAGGTATCTTCTAGGATCTCTATGTTCTATATTGATTGATTTTGTCCCTGATCTACACCTGCTATGTTATTTCGGAAACTGGCTACTGGGTGATTTGATTAATGCATCATTTCGGTACTGAATTGAATCGAAGTGACTTAGGGCGTGATAATGGATGGCTCAATGGCCCAGAACTGGGAAATGTCGGGCTTGATTTTTTTTCCGTGACGAAAGCCTGGGACGTATGCTAGGGAAATGATTGTGGTACAGAAATCAAAATTCGATAATTTTTATGTGTGGTCGCTTGTGATGAAAACAGATGTGTTCAGCGTATGCTTGGAATTATGTCATATAACTGGTTTGATTTACCTTGAGAGGAAGATTCGATGATAGATGAAAGGAATATGCATTATGATTTTTCTATCAGCTGTCCGCCCATTGATTTTCCGAGTGGAGAGGTTCTTTTCGCTGCCACACGTGCGATCTGTAGTGTTTGCGTTGTTTCTTGTGCAGCCATCCGACATCAAAGAATGAACGGCTGCTGACGATCTGTATTTTGCAGGAACAGGGCTTACCTACGGGGTTTCGCACAAATTTTCTTGGTCCCGCTGTTTGAGCGAGGTCACAAGGTGAGAATTTGTTTACATCTTGGTTATTGACAAGTTTTCAATTTCACTTGTTATTCTTGGATTGAAATGGCTTGGAATTGATATTTACAAAATTCATTTTTAATTTGATGACTACTGAAGCTCTATAGGGTAGCTGTTGAGCTTTGGATCGAGTTTCGTAGTCAATCAGCTGTTCCTTTTCCCATTTATTTCTTTGATCATGATCAATTTTCCCGAACACCATTTTTCGGGTCGTTCTTTTGGCCCCAAATGAATACAGCTGCATCTACCTGCTGTATGGCGCTAATCGAGCGCCTGGGTTCTGACTAATCAGCTTCAAGCCTTTGCACCTTTTCGTATTTCATCTTCGCTTTACTGTACCATGTTAGGAAGTAGAAAGATTATAGGGTCGATGTGACAAACAAAGAAATTTGCTAAAAAATATCTTCTTAATGTTTGCTATGCGCCTTACTTTTCAGGAAATAATTTTTTCGTGCTGATATATAACTCGGATTCCGTAGGCATCCGATTTGCGTGGTCCTGAGAGTGTTTATTACAGTTTTTGTGTATCTTCAGAACCTCTTGTTTATAAAATTAGTCAAAATTTTGTTTATTTCGGGGTTACCCTTTTTTGATGGAGTGGTAATGTGCGCTTTGGATCCTCACAACTTGTGATTTGAAGTCAGGACAGTATCGCTTACCGTACGCTCAAGTTAGAAAAATATCTTGCGTCAGCAAGTTTTGAAAAGCTGCTGCTGGTTGTCTGTTTTTTAGTGGTCATATAGTTGCATCATGCGTCTCTGGAAGTGATGGGGCTTGATCAATACAAGTATGCCTTTACTGCTACTTTTTTGCCTATCATGCTCAATGATACAATAAGAATTCTCAACTTATTGTTTTCCCATTCTGAATCACCAGCTGTCCTGTCAAATCATCAACATCACAGAACAACCAGAGCTGTTGAACTGCCGATCAGGTCCTGAGAGGTCTGCTGCCGAGCAGCTTTTTCTTTGGTACAATTGGGGATGCGCTCATCAATCTTATAATTAAGTTCTCATCACAATATTCCTGGCGCTTCTCTATTATCTAACTTCTGAAGCAGTCATATTGATTGAATTCTATCAAGAAGTTAGTCATAGTAATTAATTTTCTCATAATTGTGCAGGGATACGCGCATAGCTGGGCGTCGGGTGTAACACGGGTTTTTGTAAAAGATTTACAGGCGATGTATGACTCATTTAACACCTCCACCAACCCTCATGATACTATCGGTATCCCAGGATGCTATCACATTCCCAAGAAAATTCATCTGTCAGGTTTCGGATTGTTTGCACCATTAATTTGGTCATTGTCATCGATTTTACAAGGTTTATCCTTTTATATTCCTTCGAATCAAGCTTTTTGCAAGGTTTTCTTCCACTGAAACCTCCGTTGTCCAGCGAACCTAATCAAGACTCTTGGGCTCGAAAAGTTTTTTTCTTGGTGGTAACGTTGAAATAACTTTTTAATCATTTTAATTGCGAGATAATCAGGTTTTTTTTTGCTTTTTCTTATTTTATATTGTCGGCTGTTGATTGTTAAAGGCTCATCCTATTCGGAATTACCCCAGTACTAGCTATTTAGTTACGATTTATCAAAGAATCTGTAACAAAACGGGGCTTGGTTCTTACATCTTACATCCTCGGAAAACTTTGTCGAGAAGCCATACCTATAGAGTCCATAAGAATCCTGTTTCCTTGCGTTTTTTATCTTCTGAACAAGTTTGTATGCAGCCATATCTTTGCTTACTAAATGGTTTCTGGTTAGTACAGTTATTATTAGTAAAGAGTGAAAATAATTTGTGTGGCTATTCCATTCCAACCAGCCGTTCAGCTTTTTCTCTGTACCTTTCTTTATGCCGTTGTCGCTGTAGAAGGAAACGCTTTGTGCGCAGCTCTTGAAATTTCGGACAAAAACAAGTCTGTGAGCTCGTTTTTTCCTTGAAGACAGGCTCCACCCTTTCTGAGTAAACAGCCTCCCGCACCACCATTTCAGGAGCATCTCGCCTCCTACATGAGTGAATAATCGATGTTTTCGTCTTCCACATAGAATTGTCCTTGATCAGTTTTGGTTCGTGTTTTGATGAGGTTTGCTAGTAATTTTTCTTGTAGCGAAGGTAATCGGCTTAATTAATCTATCTAGCCATCATTTTGTTATTATTATTATTATTTTTATTATAATTAATTCCATTATCCGACGTTATTATCTTCCTTTTCTGACGTACTTGGTTGTAAAAACTGTCTCGGTTGATGTGAAAATACCTTTCACTGTCTCTTCCTTCTCACGCTAGGAGGGTTTATCGTAACCTAACAAACCTTTTGACTTTGAACCACCATTCGCCGCCAATCGATTATAACTTCATCTGAAGTATTCTATGGAACCTATCTCAGGGAGGGTCCTCTTGGTTCGCATCTGTCATTTAATTAGCATCAATATTTATTCGTCTGTTCATCAGGTTGAGCTGATGGTGTTTTCGGATATAATTTTTAATAAAAAGAACGATAGCTAAGTATTTTTTAAATGTGTTGGCCCGTTTATAGCCATCTGCCACTAACCGGAAGTCGTTGAGCACAATGATGTAAGCCAGCTTGCATGCTTATTTTGGCTGCACTCCTGAGCTCCAAAATGGCCCAATCCATCTTGGCCACTGAAATTTTTTTTCTTGGGGTAAAGTTGTTTTTCATAACAAATATAGTATTCAATTATGGCATCTAGTTTTGGCAGAGGCTTTCAAGAGGGTCCAGAAATGGTATACAGCAGCATTAAGCTCAGTAACACTTAGCATGTGCACAAAGCGAGGCTACGCGTAATTTCTACCACACTTCACCGTACTTAGCTTTGATATTTCAAATTTTTATAATTCCATATTACCTAACTGTTTTCTTTATAATTGCTATACGTTTTCATGTTTGGCTGGTAGACTTGTGGTAGGAAATGCTGTTTGGACTCTGTTGAAGTCAGAAATTCTGAGCGATGACTTAGCTCCGATGATGCTTCCTGACTAGAATCAGAATCTCGCCTTACCAAAAGGGTGTAATTAAGGTGCTTCAACGAATTTGGTTGAATAGATGAACCACGTAATTGAACTGAATCGTAGCTAATTCACTGCGCACTATGAATTGATCTAAGTGTTATTTCTTGAAGTTCGATGGTCTTAATGCAGGAATAACAGTCAGAGCAAAAAAAAAGGAAACCTTGAATTGAAGAAGAATCTCGATGATTGATTTCCATTTAGAAGTATAGCTTAAGCTGACTAGGGTCAAATGGTGTTGCTAGTGCTGATTAAATTCGAAATTGATTACCACTCTTCCGAATTAGGCCTCCCATTTCCTCAGAGTTGGCTAGGTATATATTGTGTCTGGGAGGGCCGTACTTTGCCGGTTTATATCATTATGTAGATCAAATTCTCATTCAAACGTCGCCATTGTTCTCAAAAAGACTCGAGTGCACGGCGTGCTCCAAGAATTAGCTGAGGGTATTGATTGTTTTGTCTTTTTGTCGTCTCGAAGCAAGTTGCAGAAAACATTTCATATTTGATGCTTGCATTTCTGACTGAGGTTATGAATGTTGCTTTTTTTTCAGGGAATCCCGAAGGTGAATGAGGTGGTTCAAAATTGACGTAGTGCTGTATTCGTATGTCGATCGGCCTATCATCTCCAGCGCGATACTCGCTTAGCTACGTTGATTCACTACTCACCGATTTCACTCAATATCCACAGAAATCTATTCAGTTCGTTTTTCAGGTGAGTGAGTAGCACTTGAATTTCTGTGATGAAGGCAGAATCTTATTTTTAATTGCCTCGCTCTGTAGAAACCTCGCTTTTTATTTGTTTATTAGCTAGAGTTCGCAAAGTTCCCGAGTTTTTTGAAGGATCCTGGTTGAGATCTAAGATTCTTATCTGTGGTTTGAAGAAGTGGCTGAAAAAATGCTATCGATCAATAGTGTGCGTAGTTTCTGAAATGGTAGTGCTACTGGATTTCTGATTAGCTCATTACTTTCCCCAACGTACTTTCCTTTACCCTTTACATCTTCTATTTAATCTGATTATTTCTTTTTTCGCACAACTTCTGGCTGTAGGATGACTTGTAATATTCTATGAATTGGCCAGTTAGCGGAGATTTCTGGATTAATTCAAGATCTCTACTATGTTCAGAGATTACTTGTTACTTGTGGAGCGGACTGTGGTTCGCCGGCGGTGCACTGTGCTCGTGTACTTCTATCCGCCGTCGGTTTCGGTCAGCCTTTGCCGGCCGGACCCCGAAGATCCCTTGACGAGTCCACTGCTGCGCAGCTTATTTTTCTGGTTTGTAAAAGTTGGAAAAAATGAAACTCAGAGAAATTCATGACGGTCTTTGAATTGTCCATTGTGATTCAGATAGTCAAATTTGCCACTGAAGAACAACCAAGTCGAAGCGTTCTTGAGCTCGCTGGTGCTAGGCACATATTCAACGCGCTTACCGATCGCGTCAGCGCTGAACTTCAGGACGCTGAAGCCAATAACGACAGCCAACTTCCTCTACTTGTACAGTCAGTCTCGTCCAAGGTATTCTTTTGATTAATAAATTAAGGACGGGAAGATTTGTGTGAAATTGGATTACTGTAATGAAAACAAAGCTACCAGGCTTGGTTATAGCCTAACTTTGCTAAATAACATTTTCATCCCATTTAACAACATTACATCCAAACTTCCGTGAGAGCATCGAAAACGCTTTTCAGTTTTAGGCGCATATCTCCAGCCCATTTTATAATTCTGTTATATTTACTACTCATTTGTTTATGTAAACAAGAAGACTTGAGGGTGTTCTACGTAAAGAAAGAAACTCAGCGCAAGCTCAATTTTGAAAGTTTGCAATAGAGGAAAATTGAAAGGAAAAACTCAACTGACGGTTGTACAGAAAGCAGAAAAACCGCAAGTGGGCTGCACGGCGAGCCATTATGTGCCAAATTTTTTCTGCAATTACGAAGCTGTAATCCTTAATCAAGAAACCAAGGTCCGGAAGTTGTTGGTAAACGGTCAGAAACTTTAGAAGAAGCAATTCTGGAAGTTGATAAAGACGTAAATCTTCAATTTGTTTGAAAACCCTGAGAAGTACAAGTCATATCAATCGGAACTGGTTCTAATCCCCTCTTCCTCAATGGAAAAGGTCTTATTTTGAGTATAGTGTTATATATTCTCGAGTTTAAATCGTTTTATAGATTCCTATTTGAAATCATCTTCACACTACCTACCGTATCCACGTGGTCGCCGCGCGGCCAGTAGGTTTATGGTTTTGCATGTCAAGAATTGCGGAACTCCGCCCTTTTTCGATGATTAAATATGGCGGCGAAGTTCTTCGTTTTTGGTAATTGACATCACTACCACTTAGCTCATTACGAGTGTGATTATCGATCAGAGTGTGTAGATCATCGCGCACTGATCGATACCTATCTAGCTATCCTCCCGCGACCAACTTGGTCTTCTTGTTAATTAATTTTTTTTGTCATACTGAATTCTCAGAACAGCTTTTGTGGATTTAACGACTTGTCGTGGTGGTGCTCTTTTGTAAAACTATGGATTTGTCGTAGGGTGACCTAGATGGTAGGAAGGTTATGACTGGCATCATAGCTCCCATTGTCGTATTGTCGTCACTGGCTGCGTTTAGAGTTTGCGTTGCCATCTTACTGAGCGCAAATTTTGATTATGCTCTGTCAGCGCCTCAGCCTGATTATCGATATCGATCGATTGCAGGCGCGGTGGGGCTTACGTAGAATGCGCGTCGACTACTTACTAACAGCGCCTGAGTTTTGAAATTTCGCGAAACTCAGTGGAGTGACGTCTCAGCACATACAAGAAATCCCGCCAGACGCGCGCGGCATATCGGGGACGGTAATTGGCCCGGACGATTTACTGTTTCCCTCAATTGTACATTGTGTGTCGTGTTAGAAATTGGTATAGATTTCACTTGAGCAGGGCTGCTGTTACTTCGCCGCAGCACGCGACGCGAAAGTCTTATAAAATGGGGAGTTTTGGGCAAAACTGGTGGGAATCGAGCCCGTTTTTGTGGAAGGACAGGTTCGAATCCTGTTTGAGGCTGAAATTCCACTAATAACTTTCCAATAGGGTGACACTGGTATGAATCTGTTACAGGATTTGTTGTGGATTTGCTTAGGAAAAACTGATTGCGGAATGACCTGGTGGACATGCCCTGGCTCCTTACGTAAAATGCCAAAGAGCAGATGTTTGTAAGGCGACAGTTGACTCGAGTCCATAAAGTGGCTGATTGTTTGACAAGAGTCCGAGTGTCTTGAGAGTGTGGGTTCCAGCACGAGCTACTCGTTTAGTGGGAAGTAAGGATTACCTAGCGATGGACATAGAGATCATGCGTTGCCGTTCTGTCGAGAGAGCGCAGACAGAATCAGAAAACTAGCCAGGTTTGCGGGAAAAGTTGAATTCAGTGAAGGCGCTGTCTACTAGCTGATAGGGCTCAAGTTTCGCTAAAAACATTTCTGAAGTCTTAACGTTTACTCTAGTTACCAGATCTATTATGACAGATTCTGGCCAATTTCAGGTACTCCCTTCTGCATCTGATATTCAGTTGTGCCTTTTTTGGGTATCCGTCACTCCAGGTAAAGCGGCCAGTCTAATTAATCCGTTTATTGGTCAGCTACTTCACAATTTCTTCGTTATTATCGTATCTAGTGAGTTCAACAACCGATTTTCTTTCAGTAGCTGTTAGCAACAGTACTTTATTGGGTAGTCATGTTGATTTATGTTGCAGCTAAGGAAAAGACTGTAATCCGGACCGAATTTGTGATTCGTTGCATCACAGCGTACCTTGAGGGTGACTACGACGTTGGCACTCCATTGGTGACGTTCTTGAGAAATGTGAGTCTATGATTCTCCTTTTTCTTAGTATAATTACTGTCTTCTATAGTTTTTTGATTGCATAATCGTTAGAAACATCACTGAGAAAGGTTTAATGGCGGTTCTTGCGAACGTTGTTTTCTGTAATGCCCTTTGGCGTTTTTTGCTTACGCTTTTGATGGGCTGAGTTCCATCTGATTAACCTCACGCTCGAAAGATCTGTTTGAATATTTCCACTTGATTTACTAAACTTTCCGGTGTTCGAAGAATTCGTAGGAATCGGACCTTGTAATGAACGTCAAAATGTAAGTCCGAATAGGATTCCCTTGTATCATTTACAACTTTGAATGAGTATGGTAACTAATCGGCGTCTTTTTCTGAGTAGTTCTAACATTTATCTTAAGGTTAACTACCCAATTCTCGAAGTGATTTATATTTATAACCACGTACATTGGTATTTTATGGCCGCTATATAACTGAATAAGCATCTCTTTCGTTCCCGGATTAGGCGGCAAAAAGGCAACTACGTGTTCCTACAATTACTCAAATTACTTCCTAATATTTGAGTTTGCGTTATGTTGCTGTTTGGAACTATTTCTGCCTCGAGGTTTGATCCAGTTATCATAAAATTTCACCATATCCAGCAGATAAAGTAAAATTATAATTTCGTTATGAAGCATTGGACTCGATTTGCTGTCCTCAAGCGGCTATTTTCAGATGGTTGTCTTGCCATGCGCTATGTCCTGAAAACTAATTGTCTTGATCACTTGTTTCAAGTAAGTTAGGCCCAACACCCTTCACCATTTTGGTTGTCATATAGTGGCCGTTTCGCAACCGCTCGCGCCACTAGCTGGCATTCTTGATGTATCTGACCGTTTCGCAACCGCTCGCGCCACTAGCTGGGATTTTTGATGTCTCTGACCGTTTCGCAACCGCTCGCGCCACTAGCTGGCATTTTTTTTATGTATCTGACCATTCCGCAACCGCTCGCGCCACTAGCTCGCATTTTTGATGTATCTGACCGTTTCGCAATCGCTCGCGCCACTAGCTCGCATTCCTGGTACATATATCTCGATCTGCTTAGTGTAGAGGTTTTGAGTTTTTGTGGTGGTCTAACACATGCTGAGAGTTTTGACACCATGAATGACTGTTATTCTTCATCCTCGTTTCCATCATGATTGGTCTTTGTTACTGATTATTTTCCGAACCAGAACGCTCAGACACACTGATTGAAAGTTCGACAATACTTTTGTTTACTGGTACAATAGTCAGCAAGTCTCCAACTCACTTTTTTCTCTTCCAAATCGAAGCAGTACAGTTTATGAGATCAAGAGGAGTCAAAAGCGGTCACGTTAATAATTAGCGAACACACCACTGTGCAAAAAAGTGCAGTATTACGTATTCACTTGAAGTGCAACATTACGCAATCTTTTCATGCTGTTGGAAATTTCTCCGAGGAGGCACCAGAATGCTCAACGAGCCTTCAGGCTCTGTTATTTAGGAAATCTCCTCTGAAATAACCCCCTTGGGAAGATCTTGTGTCTGAGGTTGTAGTTCCTAAACCATATTTAACTGGAAATTTTTCAAGAGTATTTGCAGGTGCATCAGGTATTTAGGTTGGCTTTACCGCAATCTCTTCTTTCCAATCTAGCCACTGAGATGAGCTTTGCGTCACATATAGGGCGCAACGTCGCCTTTGATTCCACTTCTATGCCTTCCGTCTTTCCATCATCTTTCGTTTCTGAGGGCAGATAATCTTTTTACAATCTTACCACTGCGCCATTTATGGTCGGGCGACCTCGTAAGGATTTTGAAAACGAATATCTGTCGCGGCTATCTCCTTGAACTTTCTGTACCCCATCCTGGACGAACTATTTTTTCTACTTTCAGCACATCACTGAAGACAAGAAGCACATTTTCAACTCATATCTTGGACAAGTGCTAGCGAAGGCAGCTAAGTTCTCAGCGGAAGTCGACAACGAGTCGCTGATAACTCAGGTCGAGCAGCTGTGCGCTACAGGGACTTATAACTCGGTAATTTTTGGTATAACATCTATGATGTCAATTATCTAGATAGTGTTGGCAAGTTTTTTCAGGCAGCAAAAAGAGCGCTGTTTGAGTCGTCAAACATGCTGTTAGTAGGAGTCGTTCAGGGAGCCGGTAGCTCATGTACAGCGACCGAGGAGACGTTTCGAAATCGGTTACATGATATGACGATGACAGAACGTTCGTTCAACGGTTTAACCTAAGGCTGTTTCAAAAAAAAGTTTTCGAATCTTGTTTCCAATTTTTTCCCGTTTCAGCGGCTTGTTTCACACCATCTACGGTGGCGTTGACGTTGATCTCGTTTTTGGACGGTGGTCCTAATAGGGTGGCTAAGCGACATGCAAGCTTTGAAAGGTGCGTTTTGTATCGCGTCAAATTTTCGTTATTTTATTTCTACGTACAAATTCGTTAGTTTGTTGCCAATAAAGCTATGCAAGAATCGTAGCGTGCCCAGCGAGATCTCTATTGGTGGGGAGCTTCTCGCTTGGTTTGGTCTTTTTCCCAGTCATAGGTTTCGCTTGCACACCCGACGATCCACAGCGCGAACTTATTGGCGTGGAGTTTCTGGTGCTACCTAGGTCCTTTTGCTGTTTCAATTTCTGGAATATTGTATTATTGTAGCTTGTTTCGCACACAACCGCGCTTTGGTCCAAGTGCAAAGCACGTAAATTCATAATTGAAGTAGCAAAAAAGACCATATGAGCAAACGATGACATTTATGCTTTTGAGTTTGGCAGTATTATTTGTAGATCTCTGCACGGGCGCGCTATGTTATTTTTGAGACGGTAAGGTCTTGAATTTCCACCTTTTATACATTTCTTGAAGAATCTATTAGGAAAAATCTTGCACAACAGTACTAGAATAATGAAATTCCATTAGGCTGTTCTTTATTTGTCCATTATTAGAGCTGGACCCGGTGTGTCGGACCTGGATGTAGCAGAAGATCCTCCGTGGAATGGAAAGGTGTTCGCAACGGTGGTCAATGAGATGGTGAGGCTTAAAATCTGATATAGGGACTCTTAAAGCAATTTGTATATGTTGAAGCCAGCTCAGATCATTTTTTTAGAATCCTAATTTGGACTGGTGTGAAGTTATTGATCGGCTAGATGATGTGCAAATGTTGGTGACTCGACGTCAATCACTTATTACATTGATCGATGCATTAAAAACTGGACTACGGGATAAACCATTTCCTATCAATAAATTGTATACAAAATGGCGATGCAGGTACTGCTCGAATCGCGTTTTATTGATCATTTCTTAAAATTCAGACCTTTATGGGTGTTACAGAACATGACAACCCTGACTATTCCTCTGTATCGTTTCTACAGACACGTTTATGGGTTTTAATAGTTTGATGATTTTAATGCTACTTCTTCTGAACAAAATTTTTACGAAAATTAGTTCACCCATTGACATTGGCATCATGTCCTCGAATGAAACTGATACTGGTTTTGAAGGTTTCGATTTTGTAAGTGATGCGAACTTTAAGCTTCAAGCGGACCACGCTGTTGAGGTCTTATGGTTTGGGGAGGTTCATCCGACATAGGCCCTTAAGCGTCTGTTTGCCCACCACCTATTTGATTACTGTGCTCCGCCCATTTTATGCTGACTTTCGCAAATCGAAGTCGCACGTGTCGATATTCGCCTTTTCTACTCCTGAAAAATCTCGTTTATTTACGGAACATTGGACGATTTCTCTTGCATTTGTTCTCAAAGAGACATGAACTCTTGCAGGGAAGCTCAGTTATCACTAATCTCGTCAATGATTGAAAATCCGGATGTGTTTTGTATAGCCGATTATCCTCATCGAGCCGTCCCCATCAGTGTATTGAAGAATACACCTGATGACAGTGATCGGTTGCTAGCTCCATGGTACGTGGAAGATCTTACCAGTCGTCATTGAATTCTTATTATAACTGTCGTTCAGGTGTTGTGTGGAGTTGACAGAGTTACTGTTGGCGATGGCTGGTGAACAAAATGTACAAACTACAGCCATTCGATTGTTACATGGTGCTCTAGAGAAGTGGCCGGATGTGGTGTTGTTGGCTTTGTTCCAGGTTCCGGTAGGTTTTAACTGAGCTAATATGTATTTATTAATAAGATCTAGTGTGCCCCACGCTTTCAAGGCTAGAGGAGGTACACGATATATGTAGGCATCAAATCTGCACTGTGCGCTGCTATTGGGAAGCCATTGTCCTCTTAATTGAGAATCGTTGTCAGCTTACCGCGCAGCCTTCCAAGGGGATGAGCACTGCTACATGAAAATTAAGAGCTGACTTCGCTACAAAATAGTGAAACAACCGGAAGTGACATCAATCTATAGCTGATAGCTCCGTAGTGAGTTAGCTGCCTCCAATTGAGAAAGTTCCCAAGCTCGCCTGCAAGAGCGCTTGGGAACCTTCTTGGGATTTATGCGACGTGTCAGAAAATCCCTGTTCGCATTTTGAGAAGGGAAAGACAATTTGTGGTGGAATTTCAGTGATGCATCATTTATGAACTGTGGGCCTAGCTTTTCACTTTCTCAGTTTTCACGGATTATTATTGAGCTAATTTGCATAGAAGAATGCTACTGAAACTTTTTTACTTGAAAGCTTGCTTCCAAAGTGGTAGCTCTGTAAGTAGTGGTAGCTAGGACTGTATTTCGAGATATCTCAGGCCGCTCCGTGCTGTTCGCTCACTTGTTTGTTGGCGCTGCTCTGTTTAAAGTACTAGCATAAACGCACATCACGTTTTTATGTATCTTTCTAGCCACCGATGACAGAACTGCGGCAGAAATTCATTGAAATGGTGCTTCCAGTGTTTATCATTCATCATACCAATGCCGTATCGGTGCTCAATGCAATATGGAACAGTGAGGTAATGGAAAACTCCTTTTTTATATGTGACCTGCGCTATTCAATCACGTGCTTTCTTTTTTCCCCTTTTCTTCAAGAGAGCGTCTTTTACATTTCTATTTGCTCTTCTTGAAAAGTCTGACGATGCTGGCAGGTTTCCTTTTGTTTGTTGGATCTTTTCTTCCCTGGAGAAGGATACCTTTGTTAAAGTAAATTTATGCCCGGGTAATAGACCATGCTTTCTCTGAAATCCGGTGCTTTTAGAGAGCAGCAGATGAAAATGCTGAAAGTAGTGGGTTCTGCGGAAATTATCTTGGAAAATTTTGCTGTCGCTCAGATTTCTCCTCGAGCTTTTGATTAGGAACTTTCCGAAAACAAACTGCCTTGGGATTGCTATGTGATCTGGTTGCCTCCTTCTTGCTCACTCAATGATGGAGACCAGACTCTCCGCCCATATTCAACACGTACTTCTTTACGAGTTCCAGTCACTGCGCTGCTGAAACCCATTGATACTTGTGTGAAGAATTTGACCTTGAAACCCCTGCCAAGCTATTTTGCGCACACCTCGTTTCAATGCTTCACAGCTCGATACAAAAAGATTGAATATGAACCGATTTCTTTGCTTCTGTTCCTGGAGTTGAAGAGGATAAGGGCTATCCTACAGTAATGTATCCATCTACCGTGGAGGAAAGTCCACCCTTAGTCTGCAGTTGTGGTAAAACTAGTGGAATGGCTGCACGGAAAATTTCTAATAACTTTATGTATTACTCATCAGCGAATACAGGTTCTGCCTCGCGCGACAGTCCACAACATGATTATCAACGCGTTCCTGACATTTCACTCCAAAGCGCCTGACGATCAGCAAAGACTGGCTAGAATTCTGGATGTGAGTGCTTTTCAACCCGTTTACGTTTCAACTATTTATGATCTTTTTTTATTACTTTCTCTTTTCCTTCGTCACTTATTGAAAGTTGCTTATTAGATTGCAAATGAGCTGAAACCGGGTGGTCTGGCTGAATTGTTCAGTTGCCCTCATGTGCCCTTCATTGTCGAAATGGGTCTGTTAGCATCAAAACGGGATTATTTGAAACTGGATAAATGGTTGGAAGATAAGTTTGCAGAATTAGGAGTGAGTTTTTTTCGGTATCAATTTAGCATGTTACTGGATGAGTACTTTAACTACAGGATCCTCTTGTCGACAATGTCCTAGCACAGTTGCAACGACGGCTTTTCGTGCCAGCGACAAGCCAATCGCTGTCTCCAGAAACGTTTTCGATTATGATGACATTTCTACGAAATCATTCCACGAAATTGTCACCGTTGGCGAAGCAAAAATTCATTGTACTAACGGAAAAGCTGAAAGAGATCCAACAGCAACAGGTGGGTTACATTAGTTCTGATTGAATGGAAACGTTTTCAAGCACGGGATGCCCTGAGCATAAAGTTAGGCCAAGCTTTTCACTTTCCAAACGTACACTGCACTTCCGTGCCATCTTCGTGTCAATTAGTATATTACCGGTAACAACCATCTCTTTTTAACTGGCTTGTCTTAAAAGGGGTGGTTGAAAAGACCACAGAATCAGTCCAGCTCTAATGCCCACTATGAGGCTTTGCATGGTGGACTTTTTCAAGCTTCTTTCTGTATTCTCCCACCCTTGCAGTCCTTTTATTTGAACGCTATTGTAAATCGAGTTTTTAGACCAATTAGATTCCTTGCCTTTCCTCCATCATTTCTAATAGGTTGATGCATAATTATTGCGGACTTTTTTGCGGCCCATACAATTTCAATATCCAAGTCGGGATTTTATCTTACTTCGAGAAATGATGGAAGGTGGCACACTCATTACGCTATCTCAACAAAGTTTTTGGCGATGGAACTGTCAGCTAAAGCCAATTGAGAACTGGGTTGCTCCTGAATCTTCATATTGGCCCACAGAAACTTATAAGTTTTCACTACACCCGTTCGTTGAAAAATTGGCTAGCAAATAGGCCTTACGACGAAATGAATGACTTGGTGGCCGATGTCGAGGTAAAGATCGCCTCAAAAGACCGAAACTTCTCGCCTGTGAAATCTGGCTGCCTAGCAAATGGGAGGCAGTGCTTGAAGTAGATGATGAATACGATCCGAAGTAATTATTTGAACATGTATTTGTGAAATATTTTTATCTTTCTTATAAATGACCAGTCGGGCCGCCCGGCTAACGCCAGGCTTCCCTCCTTCTTAGGGGTTCGCCCGGCTACGCCGGGCGCTCCTCCTTTCTGTGGGAAGTTCGCTATGCGTAAATAATACCTCGGATTCTCATTTTTTTAGCAAGCTCTACACCCTAAGTATTAGCTCCGAATTGGGAGCGATTTTTCCTGTAAGCCATCTTCGCTGTGTCCGAATAGAACATTGTATAATATCACCGGGGCAATTATTCAGAGAAAAAAAAGTATTCAGAGATTTCATCGCGGCTGAGGCTACTATGTTAGCTACCATCAATGCTCCCAGCCAACTCCTTGTGCCTCCAAGTTTCAACGAACTAAACGAACAGTATGTATTCACGCCCCGCCCCTTGGGGCGGAGTTTAGTCCTGCAACCTATCATCAGTGTACCTGTCCTGCCTCCTGTTTTCCTACCAAGTCGCTCTAGGTCCATTTTGAGATTTCTCTGTAAGCCCCGCCCCTGAGGGCGGATCTCTGCACCCACCATAAGTGTTCACAGCTGACGCCGGGCTCTCTTCCTTCTTGGAACAAAGGAACTTCGCCCGAAAAACATCAAATTAAAGGAATACTTCCCAACTTTTTTCCCAGGTTATTTCGCTGCTTCGCGGAGCTAGAGTATGGACTATCAAATGCCTTCAAAGATGTACCTCATTTTTTCTACGGATACATCATTCAACGTGAATCCAACATTATTAGCGGTCGGATAAGGTTTGGCTAGTAGTGAAAGCAGAGAGAAACCGTTATCTTTTACTTAATCGCAAACTCTGCTGGGTAGCGGTCGTAATCGAATATCAAGAAGTGAACCGAATTCATCTTCTTATAATCACACAACTTACCCTTATTGTCGAATGAAACACATCAAAAAGTCAAAGCTAGATCGTAAATAACAAAGGGGCCAGGTAGGAGGTAGTTGGTGAGTGGATCTTCTTCTCTAGGGCCTCTTCTATTGTCAGTGTTCCCATCCTGCCTCCTCCTATTGATTTTGTTATCCAAGTCCACGGGATCAGAAGTTATGGATTTCCACTCATTTATTCCGCGGAAACCCCGCCGGCCCTACTACTCACCATAAGTGTTTCCATACTGCCACCTGCTTACTACCAAGTTTGAACGCCCTAGAGCCAAACTGAAAATTTTGGCGCAAACCTCGCCTTCTATGAGCGGGGTCCAGTCCTGCCACCCACCATAAGTGTTCCAATCCTGTCGCCTGTACTCCAACCAAGTTTGAGCACTTTAGGTCCACTGGGACAGAAGCTATGAATGTGCGACCTAAAATTTTTATCGTGCACGCCTCGCCCCTTATGAAAGGAGTCTAGTTCTACCACTTACTGAAGGCGTTCCCATCATACCCCCTTTACTCCTACCAAATTTGAACGCTCTAGGTACACGGGGACAGGAGTTATGAATTTGCAGCCCAAAGTTTCTAACGCGCACGCCGCGCTCCCTGTAAACGGAGTCCGGTCCCGCCACTTACCATAGGTGTTCCTATCCTGCCCCCCGTATTACTACCAAATTTGAACGCCCTAGGTCCACGGGGACAGTAGTTATGAATTTCCGGTCAAACACACACACCGACACACACACACACAAACACACAAACACACCGACACACCAACAGACACACTTAGCGAATTATATAAAGTAGGATTATTATGAGTTATGCATTTGCAACTCAGAATTTCTAACGCGCACGCCCCGCTCACTGTAGGCGGAGTTCGATCTTACCAACTGCCATAAGTGTTCCCATGCCGTCCCCTGTACTCCTACCGATTTTGAACGCTTTGGGTCCACTGCAACAGGAGTTATGAATTTGCTATCTAAAATTTCTATCGCACATGCCCCGCCCCTTGCAGGCGGAGCCCGGTCCTACTACCTGCCAATAGTGTTCCCATCCTGTTTCCTTCACTCTTACCAAGTTTGAACGCTCTGGGTCCACTGGAGCAGGAATTATGAATTAGCGACCTAAAATTTCTATCAAGCACGCTCTGCCCCCTGTAGGCGTAGTCCAGTCCTGCCACCTACCATAAGTGTTCCCATCATGTCTCTTGTACTCCCACCAATTTTCAACGCTCTGGGTCCAGTGGAACAGGAGTTATGAGTTCGCGGCCCAAAATTTCTATCGCGCACGCCCCGCCCCCTGTGGGCGGGGTCCGGTTCTGCCACATGCCATGAGTGTTCCCTTTCTGCCCCCGTACTCGTACCAAATTTGAGCTTTCTAGGTCCACGGGGACAGGAGATATGAATTTCCGGTCAAACACACACACCGACACACACACACACACACACACACACACACACCAACACACCAACAGACACACTTAGCGAATTATATAATGTAGGAAATTTGCTGCAAAAAAAAAATCCGTAATAATTATGCATCAACCTAGTACATGAAATTTCATAGCTGTAATGATGTGGTTGCGGTTTTCAAGGTTATTGGATTGAAATGACTTACGTAGTTCATGATAGATCAGGTTCTCGTATTGAATGGTGGTGTTCTCTCTCCACTTTTTTATAGATTCAATATGTAATTTATGATCACGTTGGTTCTACAAATTGTCATCTGATTAGAAGGTGCTGTCACCGAAGACAGGATATGTATCGCTGTTGAGCAGAAAACGCCCCGAAATGGCGTACAGGAGCCTAGACAATGATGATTTCCGCCCATCAGCCTTTACTAAACTTGAAGCCTTCGTTGAGCTATTTTCGGGGCATTATTTACACTTGACATTGATGGTATTTGGCAGTACCACATATCGTGCTCGTAGATTTCTTTCCATTACATAACTTATAGAGCAAATGTGGTCGTATGGGTTTCTTAGAACTTCCCAGTCGGGTTGACTGTGTACTAGAAGTCTATGTGCATGTGTCCCTATTTTACCTTCCACTCCTCTGACGGAAAATCTGCCCGTAGGGACAACTTTGTAAGAATTGGATTCTTTCTACTTACTTATTCGGAGCTGAAACAGCATTTGGTACTATCGTGGGAAAGAAGTAGGCGAGCAATGTCTAGCGACCTTGCTTCATACGAAATCTGTAGAACTCGAATATTGTTAATTTGGATCTCATCCAACCAACCGGCTGTGCTACTACTAATTGGCACTGGACTGTTCTGGAAGAATAGTATCGCTGACCCAATCCATTCTGAATAGAAACCAAATGGTAGAAAGCCTCCTCCATAAGAAGCCAGTTCGAATCGACCCATTTTTTAGCGTTTGAAATCGTCGCAATATTGTAAACAGTTATCCTATCGTTCTAGTAACTATACTCGACTTCGGTGGATTAAGTATTCGGCCCCGAGGAGCGCCTTCAGTTTCACAGAGCTGTGAGAAAGTGGAAAGTTGAACAGTTGAAGTGACTTTCTCAATTGCCGCAAACTGTTTTCACGTTTACCAGTTGCACTCACGCTTGTCGTCAAGTACCTCTCGAAAGTTTTTTTTTTTGTCTCAGAGTTCATTTCTGATTTGCCGAACGCATGAAATGCGCCAATTCTGCTCCAGACGCTGACACTGAAGGGACCCCATCATGTAAGGTGGCCGTTTATGTGGAATTTACTCAGCCTCTTTCTGAGGCATTTGAGTAGAATTAAGGAAACTGTTCCATTTTATCGTGGAAAAAGATAAATGGTTGCCAAATGGGGTATCGATCGTTTTGTTCCTTTTATTGCTCCCACGATGCTGTTACGAGCCTAAGGCGCCCTCTCTTCCTCGCCTGGCACTGCATGGTGCACAGATTGCGAAAGCATTCTGCTTCCAAAGCAGAAAAAGCCAGTTGTCGTCCCAGAAGAATCCCTAACGATTCAGTAGATGACTCAGATGTAGCTTTGCTTCTGATAGATAGAAAAATGACGGATTGGAATAGATAACAGCCATGGGGTGCTGACGTTCGCAAGTGAAGCGTTCTTCGACTCCCAGAATTAAGCGCGCTCTAATGCGCGGAAGCTGTCCCAATCGAACAGTAACGAAGAAAGTAGGGCTGCGTTGCATGGGACCGAGTTGCGTCGCGAGCGTCGCGTGCACCTTTCCGATATCGGTGCCCTGCACGGCGCCTTTCTTTTCGCTCATACAGGCTTCGAAATTTAATACGAGTGGTGTCCGAAGGCTTCAATTTAGTGCGATCGATGAGAAGGAAATTTCTACTCAAGTAGAATTTTGCTGCTGTATTCGGTTAATAGAAGATTCGCTTAGTTACTAGGAATCCGGCTGAGTGGTGAGTTGGCGCTAAGCTCTTATTCATTTAAATGGTCACGTTAAGTTGCACATAGCTTGTTGGTACTTTTATTTGACTTTTATTCCTATGGTGAGAGAAAATATACTGTCCTGACATTCAAAAATGGAAACGACTTGACTGAATTTGCAGAAATGTGATTTTTTCGAATGTTTAACCGCAAAAGGGTGTATGGATGGCTTTCGATACCTTACGTTTTCATTTTTTGATGGGTTCCTTTCACAAATCTGTTGTTGTTGTCCAACGCACGAATTTAAAAGAAATCCTTCATTTTTTACTACAGCTGTGACGGTTTTTTTTAATCGCAGCGCAGACTGGTTTTGATTGCTGACTGAGGGTCGACAAAGCGCTCAAAAATGCCATCACCTTGTATTGATTTTCAGAGTGGCTTTTAGAAGAGACAAGGCCATCATTTCAATTTTGTCGAATATGTTTAATATATTGACATGTTTGTCAATCCGGTTCCAGTAGTCATTATTAATATGTTGAATTTATTTCGAACTTTCGAAAGATGAGAATCAGAAAATGTGATTGACTACCAAAACTTTGAAATTCCTATAAACTTCGCTCAGTGATAGTCAAATGCTATTCTCATATTTTGCGTGGTTCCTAAATCCTAGTAATTCAAAACGATGGATTGAATATGGCTTGGTGTGTTCTTCCGTTCGTTCTAATCCATACAAGTTTGTATAAGACGAACTGAACTTTTTGTAATCGCTTCTAAGCTTTTCTTCGAACAACACCACATACTAGTTATAATACGTAGTGTCTAAGTGAAGCTAGCGATAGAAAGGGCATCTGTTCCGTTGGCTGGCTGAATTCAAAGTTTATTCTCAAGAAAATGGGTAATTTTTGAGCTGTCAGGACTCCTATTTCCTTTCTTCCTTTAGCTACCTTGTTACCGATTCTAGGGCGGTAGAAAGGGGTTATAATCCACTTTCCAAATCAGGTGAGCTTGGACCTCAGATGAGATTGCCATATCGGCATGGAGCAGAACCAAATTTGCTCACTGTATTCGCCCACGTGTGTTGTGAAGTTAATGTTTCTTTTGCCGAAGCTGAGTTCACAGCCCATTTCAGCGCTTTCCTGTTTAAGACAAGGATGAAGTTGGATTCGGCATTAATTTCGTGAGTGTGAATAGAACGGGTGAAATCGATACTAATTTGATTATATGCTGACGTAATAAGAAATATTCGATAAGTGCAACATCTTGAGAATGCACACATGAATTGAATAGTATGAAAGTGATGTATAGCGATGTGTACGATTGCTATCGCTGGAGCGAATGTGAATTATCGCATCATCATAACTCAGAATGACGCTGGCATAGATGCCGTTTAGTGGCAATAGTGAGCTCGACTGGACTTTTCCAAGTGGAAGTAATGCGTTATTGGCTTAATTGGCTTTTGAAATACTTCTTTTTTACTCTTGAGTCTTAATCAATTCCTCACCTTCACCAAATACGTTTTCAGATGCGGGAATCCTCAGCGAGGAGTTCGTCGGTCTCGTCGACCGGGCGATCTCCAATCGTTGGTGGATTCGGTATGGATGCCCGATTTCCCGGACGACCTCCAGGTGCTGGCGGGCCACCACCACAATCTATGCCGCCACCACCACAACCGTTTCCTCCAAATGGTGCCGGCGCTCCGCCGCCACCTCATAATTTACTAGCGATGCAGGTGGGATCCACGTTTCAATTTTTTCATCTTTCTCATCTTTTTATCTGTACTTGCCATGGCAGCGCCATTTCGATATTCAATTTCCCCGGTTGCACTTATTGTTGTGTTATTGGAGTTCACCACGTTCATTTCCATCACACATCAGCGCGTGATGAAGTTTGTTTGCGAGTAGCCGGACGGTCACGCGTTAGAGTAAGGTTCATTTAGACGGAGCAATCAGCAAAGGTCGCGAAATAGTCGCGAGTGCAACGTGCAAGTTATTGCACTCCGAATCAGATTTTAAAGTGGTCTGAACGTACATGATCAAATAGTCAACATCAACGAATCTGGAGTCGAACTTACACAATTAATTGTTTTGATGAATTTATACGAATTCTTCCAAAAGGGACTCGAATCGGACAAATTGAAGGAGAAATATCTCATATTTGATCTCATTTTTATCTTTTTAAGTTCAGAGTTGTTGTATCTATAGCTCCAATTCGTAGTTTTTAGTTTTACCAATGTGTGTTAAAAAAGTTGAGGGAAGAAAAGGAAAAGAAGAATCTCATGGTTGATTGAAAAGGTGTCGTGGCAAATAAGTAGGTCCCAAAATTGAGTTAATGTTACATTGTTGGAGAATGTATACATAGGGTTGCACTAGTAGTACCGAGTATTACTGTTAATACTGGCATTTCCTCAAATAGATCAAGAAAAATGTGGGAGCTACCTTTCATCCAAGAAGACTAAATCGTAAAACCCATTCCTTTATGTCAATACTAATACAGGGAAAGGTTAAGAATGAAAATGAACTAATTCAGGAAAAGGTCAAGGAAATGGGAAAATGATGGGCAAAATGCCTTCAGGAGGTTCTTTCTGCTTCAATTGCTTATACTTGCATTCCAGGCTGGCCCCCAACAACCTGTATCGAATCCGGTTGGATTAGGTTCTATGTTCGGTAGTAATGCATTTGGTGGAAGTCAAGATTTGCTTCGGGTAAGCAGTTTCTTGATTTAGTCTTCCCTATCGAAATAATGCTGTTCTCTTCTAAGCTTTTGAGCTCTATGTGCTCGATACTTCTTTCGAGTTTAACCTTTTTACATGGAAACTATTTGGTGGGCTGACATTTTGGGAACCCCATCAATTTAGTAGAAATTTTAGTATAGTGGTGTCATTAAGTCTGCACATCCCGGTGCAAACCAACCTTTTGGTGGTCAACCAATGGCAATGTCACCATCGTCACAAATGATGCGATCTGGTATGCCTCCTGCACCGCAACGACAGGTTGGATCATATAGTGACGAGTTAACTAAAGTACGAAACTGAGTCTCCTCACATCTTCAGAATTCCGCTAGTGGAGTTGGTTGGCAAATTCAAGGACCTGGACAACAACGCGGTCCACCAACGCCATCTCAACAAATGGATTTCCAACCACAACCACCACCTACGTCATCGCAGGTGAGAGGTTTCCCGCTATCATCACCTCTCATGTCCATCTCATTGATACTGAAATAAGTCTCAAAGGATTTCTTCATCACGATTCTACTCTTATTTCTTTTCAACTTTCTCACTCTTTTTTCGGAGTCTCTCTGATTTTTCCTTTTCTTTAAGGTCAAAAATGCATTCTTTCCCTAGCTCCTTAGACGTTTTACGAAATTTATTTCGTTTCATAACCACGCTGCCCTCGCATGTTTTTTTTTTTTAATTTCAGCGACTTTTTGTGTTTCTCCGTATTTCTTCGTGCTTCCAATCATCCACACACACCTTTGTCGAAAACATTGTCCCGTTTTCTTTTAACTTTGCATTGCTCAAGGAATAAAAATGTGAAGGTGTGAAAGCCTAAGGCAACCATTCTGCCGAAATCCGTCGTCTCGATTTTAATCTGCAACTCAATTGCTCCAACTCGTTTTATAAGGTTGACGACTGAGTAGCTGCGTATTTCTCTAAGTAATTTAAGCATTTATTTGAAAGAGTAACTTCCTGTGTTTCAAGGTTTTATTTTTGGTAGAAAAGTAATTATACTTTCCTAAAATTCACTCTATTACTTAGGCGCCAACCTAAAACCCACTGCTTTGGTGTTAGTAGAGTTGTTTTAAGCACATATAATTAAGGTTGATCTTCGTTCGGCACCAATGCCATTAGGTGCGGGTCCTGTAGTCATCGATGACATGAATTTTCCAAAAGACGTGCAGGACGAAGCCAACATGTATTTTGAGCAGGTACTTCTTATTACTTTGTATTGCCTTACTTGAAACATCTTGCTATATGCAACAATTTACGACTTCACTTTTAATATTATAAGTTTTACAGATTTACAATCAGTCATCTCTCGTGGGTGATTTGATAATGCGCTTGAAAGGTCTGAAGATGTCACAGAATCCTCGAGATCAAAAGGCAAGCAATATTTGTGAACATTATCTCATAACCCAGGAATGTACGATATTTTAGGTTCTGGCGTGCGTTGTGAAAAACCTGTTTGAAGAATATCGATTTTTTCATGAATATCCAGAACGTGAATTGCGAACCACTGCCGAAATCTATGGTGGTATCATAAGAGAGGGCATTATCAGGTGATTTCGATTCCACGATAATTTTTCTTTTAAATTAAGAACTATATCTTGCAGTAATCTGCATTTTGCAACGGCTGTACGGAAAGTGATTGAGTCCCTGCAATCCGAAGTTGGTAGTATGTTGTGGACTTTTGGAATAGTCTCATTGACAGCATGCCGGTCCAAGTTGTGCTCGTACCCCAAGGTAAGTTACTGGAGTTATTAGGTTGAGTCATAAGTCCTCGGACAAATTGGCAATGATAATATTTATCTTACAATTTTTAAACGGCAATAGCGAATCATTTGAAATATGCCCCATTGGCATCGATGGTCTTCTGCCAATGCTTGGGCAAATCGTAGATGCCCTTGCTTTAGAACGCTGGGAGCTGGCCCTTGGAGTACTGCACCAGTGCCTTTTCGATGTCGTCGCGGGTTTAAAAGTCCTGACCATCCAGATGACGTTGAAGATGGGGAAAAAGGTGGTAATCCGAGGGATCCTCGTCTGAGGAACATGGTTGGTGTGGTAAACTTGTCCTGCCGAAATTCGTCAGTTTAGTTTTGGTCGTTCTTGCAATGTGAGGGCGAGCGTTGTCGTGCTGGAAGTGAACTTTTGCTGCTGTGGACGTGTAGCTTCGGGATTCGCCTTCAATTTCCTCAAATGCGTAATATAGACGTGTGCGGTCACTGTGCATCCTTCGTCTAGCAGCTCCCATTATTCGACACGGAGAGCGCTCCACCAGAATCAGAGCACAACCTCCTTGACGTGTACGTTGGGTTTGGGGGAGTCTTCTGCATGCGCACCTTTGTCAATCCATTGAGCACACCGGTGAACGTTAGAGTAGAGGTTCGACTTCGCACCCCTGGTGACTAGGTACTCGAGCCACGTGTGGTGCCCTTGAGCGTGAGGAGAGAAAGTGCCACGTCGTCGCGGCGGCCTATGTCATACTGCTTCAAAGCATGAGGCATCTATGGACCGAGCTTTCGCACCTTGCCGATTGACTTCAATCCACGAATAATTGTGGACTGACTCGCCAAGGGTGGCTGCCAGTTCACGAGTAGTTTGATACGGATCGGCTTCCACCTGGCTCCGCAGCACCTTCAAATCCAACTTCATTTAGCGTTCGGGACGGTCTTCATTTTCGACGGAATAGTCGCCCGATGTTAACTTCTGATGCAATCTGTAAATTGTACACCTCCTGCTTGTAAAGGTCCTTCATACCTCTATCGATTGCCATGGGTTCATGGCTAGATAAAAAAATAAGTATGATGGTGTTGCGGATGTGGAGTTGCGACGGCTTGAAATCATGAGGCACAGTTGCTGGAAAGGAAACAGTTAGGTGCCTCCTCCAGTATGCGTTCAGAAGAGCTTCTCATACTCTATCTAGCAATGCCTAGCACGTTCATTTTCGTCACCTCTTTCAAGAGTTATGATCGCTAGAAGTCATCACTATCATTTTGTCCGAGGACTTATGACTCAACCTAATATTATAAGCTTATTTGAATGAAAGTATCAAAGTTTTACAATCCAGGTCTGTTCGATGATTGCACAACATGAGAACTTTTCGAAATTCCCGCAAGGCCTCAAAGAATACGTGTTAGCTGGTCTGAAGGGAGAGCTACCCGTACAAAGTATGGCCCCTCCACCTATGGATTCTAGTGGAAGAGCAACACCTCCTTTGAGTTGGACACCAGCACAAAGGTCATCAAGCACGGAAAGTGCCAAAGTGAGCTTACTTTGATTGATTTGAATCAGATCTTGATTGAATTGCACTATCATGGCATGCTTGGTTTCTGAATCGGGTAGTCGAATTCATACAGATGACTGGCAAATAATCTATGAACAAGCAAAGCTGTCAATTTAGTCGTAGCGATAGGATTCCGGGAGCGTTACTCAGCACCCGATATTGAACGAATGTTTGACAACATGTCGTTCATCACGGTTAACTCATCCATATCTAGAATAGGGCGAATGGAGATGTTTGCAAAGGGAAAATTGAACAAAAAGTGAACCGTTAAAATTCCTCTTCACTTTTACCAGTTTATTTTCGGAAGTTTTTGATGGAGTATAAGGTTGCAGTGCATCAGGTGCATCAACGGTAGTAAAGGATAAAAGGAAACAAAAGTGTCAACCACCGAGCTGTCGAAATTTTTCGTGAAACTGAAAATGTTTTGACAAATATTTGCGAATGGTGAAGAATTTTGACTGACATCCTTTCTTTTGAGTCACGAATACGTAATGGTAGGGGAAATACCTAAAAGTCATTCTCACATAAATCCTCGCTCGGTTGGCAAGTTTTGGACCTCATTGGCTTCATTACTGTCCTAATTTATTCCTCCTGTTTACCGATCAGTGTGGGGTCCAATATCGATAGTGCAAGATGTTCCCAGTAATTTTTCAAGTGCATTACCTTTACTGCACTATATCATGAATTTTTCAATTTTTGGAGTAGAAAAGTAGAAGATGTTAAAAATCTTCATCCATCTTCTCGCTCTAATGTATTACTGATTGAAAGTCCCTCTAGTATCGTCTTTTACAGGTAACATGTGTCGGAAGGTGTTTTGTTTTTGTATGGTTTGCTCAGAGTAATATTTAGCTTTTTGAAATGTTTCTTTTTAAGGCAACATCAAGCAGTACGAGCGTTGGAAGCACGAATCGAACAGTGAGTTTCGAATAGTGACTTTTTTGAAGCTTTCTCATAGCTGTAGTTGAATCCTGAGACAAAAAGGGCAGTTGGAGCCAAAATAGCAGACGATAGTAGCGCTCTTGTGAGAACTCTCCTACAAGTATAATGGTATTTGAAATTCCATTTCACCAGCTGTTTTTGAAAGTTTATCTGATTTTCTGTCTGATTACTTTTATCACCACCAACATGAGTCACATCGCTTCAAGAGAGGCTTAATGTAGCAGAAGCAATTTTCATGAGATAAGCTCTTTCAGAAGTTACATAAGAACGATTTTTGCATTCTCATGAAAATAGTTTCGATGGTTCTCAATTAGTACAAGGATTTGAAACACTGTTTCTAAACTTATTTAATCTATAGTGGCCTAATTTTAGGGTAATTCCGTACTCTCCTATACGAATGTAGACACTCTGGTCTCAGCGACAGAAAAGGAGGGTGCTGAGGTTGCGCAGCCGGACGTTGCGGTTGTTGATAAAGTGCTATTCCTATTTAACAACCTTTCGCAAAGTAATTTAACTACCAAAAAGGATGAGGTCAGCATTCAAAGCTTGTCTTTTATCTTCAGAATTCTAGTACTGTGAATTTTAAGAGATGGTCTCGGGTAAAAGTAAATAGCTATAAAATTTTCAGGTATTAGCGCTAATTGATGAACACGGTGAACCATTTATACGGTGGTTCGCTCAGTACGTGGTTATGAAGCGGGTGTCAATTGAGCAAAACTTTTTGCCACTGTACAATCAATTTGTGCAAGCGATAAACCATCCACTTTTGGACGCGCATATCAAGCGTGAGACATTCAGAAACATTAGGGTGAGGTTTTTTTTTCGAAATGAAATAGGAAAGGAGTGCTTCCCGGCATTTTTCAATAGAAATAATTTTCAGATTTTACTGCGATCTGACAAGCGACAAGCGGCTTCGAATTACAGTGATCGACAGTTGTTGAAGAATCTGGGCATGTGGCTTGGTTCCATCACTATAGCCCGTAATAAGCCAATTCTGATTCATGTAGGTTTTTCCTAATTTCAAACTCCGCAAGTATTTTCCACTTAATTTCGAAAATTTGTAAGATCAATTGGGGTTCCATTACGATTTCCAACTGTATACCAGCAGGGTGAATGTTCAGGAGCTGGACCTGAAAGCGCTTCTTATGGAAGCCTACTATAAAGGACAACAAGAGCTGTTATTCGTCGTACCGTTTATTGCGAAAATTCTGTTTTCTTGTGGCAAAACTCAGGTCAGGCCTTTATTTGTTTTTATTTTGCAAATGGTAGAATGATTTTTCTTACGGTTGGTGTGAAATCAGATTACGACTCAGTTACTACTAATTGAAATTTTTGAATATGATATAATAGTAATTTTTATATTTCAGCTGTTCAGTGCCACATGTGCATGGATACGTTCCATATTAAAAGTATTAGCAGAGTTACACAATGAACCAGATCTGAAGATAAATTTGAAATTTGAAATCGAGGTGAGTGCGAAAATATTTGACCAATTTAATTGTATTGCTACGTTCATGCTCAAATCATGGATGATCAGAATAATTCCACAACTCCACAGTTCAGTAAACCACTCGCTCGATAATTCTATTTCCAAGGTTCTTTTAAGTTTTGATGAGCGGAGTGACAGATTGAAATCTGGTGGGCTTTGTGGAACAGGTAGA
The DNA here is from genome assembly GCA_000469685.2 of Haemonchus contortus. Classification (NCBI taxonomy): domain Eukaryota; kingdom Metazoa; phylum Nematoda; class Chromadorea; order Rhabditida; family Trichostrongylidae; genus Haemonchus; species Haemonchus contortus. The sequence goes on from LS997564.1 coordinate 35,747,160, forward strand.
CAAGTACTTATTTGGACAACTGAAAAAGAAGCCGAATGAGAAAGGGGGACATAGTTGTGGAATCATCGTCTTTGCCAGATCATCGGTGTCATCGCGAACCGTTCAGCGATCGCGCACAGGGCGGTTGGTGACAGTCGTCATAAGGAGACTGATGAGAATAATTTTAGGTGTTGTGTAAGGAGTTATCAGTGGATCTGGAATCGTTACCTGTCGAAGGCTTGCTGAAAGACACCGACCGCCTTGTCAGGGTCACCCAGCAGCTGTCAGACCTGAAAACCCTTTCACAACCCGATCAGGCGAATAGCAGTCCCGTACCAGGTCAAATGCGACTTGCTCCTGATGCAGTGTCTGCTCCAGGAGCAGATACAAAGGTAGCTTATATTTCTTTTCCAGCGAGCTGCTAGTGACGATGTGATGTTTAGCCATCGACTCCGAATCCAGAATCGGAGGGCTCGTCAGCAATTGTCGACGGTACTGCCAGTGCTGTTATCGTACCACCTCTTCATTTTGCATATCACGACATCAATGTGACATCATATGAGGGCCTTATTCCTCATATCAAGTTCCAGCTGTCACTACCGTTATTCCAGGTTCGTTATCGTGCTCAAAAAAGATGTGTACTCGTTTTCTGAGCCGTGCTCATATGTTTTGAAGTACTAACTTGTTACTCTCGAGCTAAATAGTGGTGTTCCAGCTTCATCCGCAAATGAAACATCATGTACGACCAGCGCTTACACAGGCCATTAAAGAGCTCATAGGTTTGGAAGTTAATTGATTTTCATTAATTCTGCATTCTAATTCAAAATCTGAAAATCAAAATTCTAATCTGCATCAAAACTGTTTTGGAAAAATAATCAATTTCAGGACCTGTAGCAGAACGAGCACTGAAAATTGCGATGATTGTCACTGAAACGCTCGTTCGCAAGGATTTTGCCCTCGATCCTGATGAAACCAACTTGAAAAAGGCAGCATTTCACATGGTGCGAGTGGCTTCGATTTTTTCAATCACTGTCGAAAATTAGGAATTTTGAACCGAGTTCATACCAGATCTCACAGTTTCGAATCTCCTTTGAGTGTAACAACTGCCGGCCAAAATTTTGTTTTTCTGGGATCGAAAACTTCCATACTTAGTGCTTTAATTATTGTTTGTAGATGCGTGCAATGACGGCAGGCATGGCGATGATCACCTGCCGTGATCCACTGGCTGGAACGATGGCATCATTACTGCAGCAATCGTTCACCAACTCTCTTCGAACGTCGAACTCTGAACTTGTTAGTTTCGATCGATCTTTTTTTCTGATATCATTATCCTTATCACTTGTTAACCTTTGAGAAATTTGGTAACAAAACTTACGCTGTTCCTACGCTGTATGTTCTCCAGTAGAATGTCTTGGGAGGTTTAGCAGGTATTGAATTGCTTACCAGTCATTTACATAGATGCCGCTGTGTGCCACTGCGTGAATGATTGGCCACCAATGCATACCAATGCAAAGGGCACGTGGTGGCGTGGCTAAGTCCACCTCAATATTTCTTGGCATATAATCAGACCGGAACAAATGGGATGGTTTTAAGAGCTATTCAGCGCCATATATGTTTTAAAAGCTGTTCAGCGCCATATCCTTTAATATAGTGTTGAACTGATTGCGAGCTTCAACTGTTCCCTCATCTTAATTTTCACTGAGTATCAGGTCTTTGTTGGCATATGGCCATGGTAATGTGCTTGAACAGAGAAATCCGCTAAGAGGAATAGCTAGACATTAATCAATGGCCGCATAGGTTCTCCTTTCCTTTCCCTAGTAGTGAACATTGCCAATAGTTCATTAGGCGTTCGTCTAACTGACCGCCACCGCGCCCGTGATAGGCCATTTCTACACATTTCCGCTTAGAGGAGGACCTGATCGTATTCTTTTCCATGGCAATTTCATTGCGAAAGACCTCTCCGAAGAGTTCCGCAAATTACAACAGATTTGTTTGGATGATAACTCATGCTGATGTGCTGCGAGAAGTATTCACATGATTTAGTCGAAGATGATCGATGAAGCAGCTCGGGCAATCACACAGGATAACATCGAATTGACTACGAATTTCATCGTGAAGACAGCTTGTGAAAAGGTATTCTTTCTCTTATGTATTGTTTGTGTGGAGTAGAAGAAGGTGTCATTGGCGGTACTTGTGACTCAGTTCTGAGTCACAATTGAATGACTCAGTGGTCGAGGTGACTGACATACACTTTACTTAACTGCCGCTTTTGCTGTCAGGCCGCTGCCGAGCTGGAAAAGCGACTGGATGCCGAGTGTGCACGTCGAGTGGCTGCTCGCCGTGAAGGAACGGAATGGCATGATGCTACCATGGAGAAGATTCAAGCTGAACTGCCACCACGAATAGCCATTCAAGTGGGTCCAACGCGAAAGGAACATCTTGCCATCTATGAGCAATTCAGCGGGTGAATCGATATTTTCACTTTGACCGCGTGTGAGGTGAGCTTTCTGAAATAATCGCATTGCTGTTTCAGAAGAATTTGTGGCTTCAAGCCAACAATCAATGAGGATACGTCGGGATCAGTCATGGAAACGGTCAGCAGAGCAATGACTCTCCCTGAAACAGCCAAAGAGGTTGAACAACTCACTCAACAGCTTAACAGCATCATCAAGGAAGTGGATATTACGATGCAGGCGCAACCGAATCCGTCCAATAAGGTGAGCTTGCTTGCTCCTCGTTTTGTTTATTACTTTCAACGAAGTGCATTTTAGGCATATCAAGGCGTTGGAGCGATTCGTGATTTACTATCTCAACTCGCATCTAATCCACGTGATTCGATGACGGTCGTCAACCTCATTACCCGTTCCGTTGAATATCTTCTGCATGCTTACCACGTCGATAGTACGTCGAAAGGTTGGCAATCTTTAGGCTGGTAATTCTTCATAGGAGTTGATCTATACTAGTCATTTATGTTTCCAGCACTTGATGTTGAATGGGCAAGACGCCTTCGCGATTTGTTCCTTGGGGTATGTCGAGTGCTGCTGACTCAATTTACTTTGGTGGATTTGTCGAGACGTATCACTGGTAGCATAGTTAACGTCCGAATGGATTACAAATGGAATGTGGAAGCTATTGAGGTGAGCTAATTCAACAATTTAGGGGTGTATGATCGGAGTCTCCATTACTCAAGTGTTTCAATCGATTAAGGTGCTATTGAAACACCAACTGGTGCAAACGCAAGTGTTCGATCAGCATTTGGCTCACGTCATGGATGGAGGTTCAAATGTGGAAGCGACCCTGTTTGCACAGCGCTTCTTCCGTGTAATAGGCTCGAATGATGCTTCACGGATTCCGGTCATCAAGGAGGTGGGTAGTAGACCTACAATCTTTGAAAAGCGATTTTTTTCGGTATAATATCGTGAATGTGACAGTAAAAAAGAAAATTTAGGCATTCCCAGCTACCTATGAGCAGCTATTCAAGATGCAGCAAGTGCAGGCGATTCTGCGACAGCAAGCTGCTGCTGCAGGAGGGGCAGCTGAGCCTAACCTGGACTCGCCGCTTGGACCAGCAGCCATGGACTCGTTGGTGACGTCGACTCCGGCCACAACTGGTGTACCAACAACTGTTCCGCCATCAGCTGAGGAGCCTGGAATGTCTGATAAGGTCAGCCCTTTTTCTTCGATCACTTGATTTCCAGACATTTACGAAGGGATTTAAGGTGGAGATCATTCTGCGAGAATGGATTGGTTTGTGTTACACACCTATGGCACAAAGAAATCCGAAAGAAGCGTTGTTCCAAATGATTGTGATGGTTAGCTGACTTATACTTTTTGATTGTTGCATTAAGAGTACGGTATTGACTCGTTCAGATGCACGAACATGGCGTTCTGTCAGGCGATGAAAAGATCTCACAATTTATCCGAATGTGCACCGAGATGTGTGTAGATGTTGCGTTGCGACTTCTGAAAACGGATGCGTCCGCTCCAGTCAGTCCATCGAATATCGTGCGACAGCGATGTTACTATACACTCGATGCATTCGTCAAGCTTATGGCGTACGTGGAGTTTAATTTTTATTGTATCAATTTTGTTAGTTTTTAATTATTTAGTGCTGCTTCTGAATCTCCTTACTAAATCGAGTATGTGTGTGAAAAATGGTTATAGGTTGATGATCAAGTACTCTGATGGTGGAAGTGCATCTCCATCTGGCACTTCAAAGATCGCGCTTCTGAAGAAGGTCCTCCACATCATCACGAGCGTGCTACATGTAGATCATGAGGTACGACGAGCGGAATTCAACGCGATGCCGTATCATCGAATTCTGATCACGTTGTTCATCGAACTGACCACACCGGACGGATCAAATCTTGAGCCAATCGCATGGTCAATAATCGAAGCCTTCGGACAGGTTGGTTGATGATAGCCGGAGTTTCATGATAACTGTTGAAATTTGGATGAGTTTCTTTTCTACTTCAGAATGCTTTGTTTATGTTGCAACCTCGGCGATGTCCAAGCTTTGCGTATGCATGGTTGGATTTCGTCGGTCATAGAGCTGTAATTGGAGCTCTTCTGGGAGGTACGGTTGCCTTTCATTAAATATCGATTTTTTTTGAGCTATAGAACTTGTCTAGGTAACGGTTTCGCTGAAAGCGTTGATCCAATGAAGACATCAGCGATGTATACACAGTTGTTGATCTGCCATTTAAAGTTCCTCGCTCCATTCCTACGGAATATTCAACTGCCAAAGTCGATAGCGGTTTTGTATAAAGGAACACTTAGGTAAGTAATTTTTCATGCGGTGTAAGTGTGCGTGCTTGTAATCCGAAAGGGGTTGTCTTGAGCGAATTTATTGCCACTGAAGTGAGCAAAAGGTTGCGAATCGTGCCTGCTAGTTGCGCGCCTATGTTTCATACATAATTACAGGTTAATGGATTCACTACTGTGAAAAGTTTAACAGTTCAGGGGTAAGCTGTGTAGGACAAAAAACCGAATTTAGCGCGAGATATGAGAGTTGCTTTTCGGTCGGATAGTAATTTTTTCATTTGTAGGGTTCTACTAGTAATTCTCCACGACTTCCCGGAACTGTTGTGCGAATATCACTACGTTATCATTGATACGATACCGCCGAATTGTGTACAGCTCCGGAATCTGGTGCTCTCGGCGTATCCTCGGAATATGCGACTACCAGACCCGTTCGCCTTGAACTTCAAAGTAAGATTGTGTTGAAGAACTATCTCTTTTTTGTTCTTTTCTTTTTTGTAAGTTACCACTTGTACTACTTTTGAAAATGTATAGCTTAGACTATTTGTAAATGTGTTTCAGCAAGTGGACAGCATCCCGGAAATGGCGATTGAACCAAAATCGAACTTGAATATGGCGTCTATAATTCCGGATTCTATTCGCCTGCCCCTGGATGCGTACCTCAAGACCCGTTCGGCAGTTGACTTCCTCTCAGCGTTGCCCGGAATGTTGCAGGTTTCTTTATTACCCTGACTGTTACCGTCGATTTTTTCGACTGCGGTCCCATTGATGTCTTCAGATATCCGATACGCCCGGTTCCAAATACAACAGTACGGTGATGAATGCCATGGTTTTGTACGTCGGAATGAAGTGAGTTTCTTGTTTTTTCCCCCTTGTTTGTATGACTAACAATGTTGAATTACCACTTCAACTGGCGATTTTATGTATTTGGAGAATATAGCTCCACATTGGGTGTGAATACAATTTCAGAGCCATCGAAAGCTTACACGAGCGACGACAACGCATTTCGATTCACACAATTGCGCATACAGCATTCATGGATATTTTCCAAAATCTGGCTGTTCAGTTGTGTACAGAAGGTCGGTTCATTAGCTGAAAAACCTAATTTATATATGGATTTCTAAATTTGTGGCCATTTTTTAGTTGTCACTCGCAATCTATTCACTGTTGGTAGTGTTATTTAGGACGATATCTGCTATTCAATGCGATCGCAAATCAACTGCGTTATCCGAACGCGCATACTCACTACTTCAGTTGCGTTTTTTTGTTTTTGTTCTTGAACTCGGATCACGATGCGATTCAGGTTAGTTCGAGACCTTTAGGTAATCCGATTGAAGGGAATTCATGAGAGGGTGATGAATTAGAAGGTTTATCTAGTCGATTAAGTCGACGAGCAGCTATAGCTATTGTGTCTACGGAATAGGGTCGCTTTCAAGTTAGAATTGGTCTATCGTGGAGAATGGTTCGCAAGATAATTACAGGAGTTTCGACTTGACTAGTAATACTTATTTAGGAACAAATCACACGCATCCTTTTCGAACGACTGGTAGCATTGCGTCCACATCCGTGGGGTCTGCTTATCACGTTCATCGAACTAATCAAAAATCCCGTTTACAACTTCTGGAAGTACGAGTTCACCCGGTGCGCTCCTGAAATTGAGCGGTGAGTTGTCAATGCAATTTTTCGTTATGTTTGGCGTTTTCTCACTCTCTTCACTATGAAAGCTTCTAGATTATTCCAAAATGTTGCAAACACGTGCGTTACGGCACGACCAGCTGATTCAGAGGCGAGCAAGGCTTGAAAGCCTCAAGTGTGATGTGCTGGAAAGGGAAGAGAGGCTGTCTACCGGTCCCTTAGTATTTTCTTATTGACCTTGAAATCATATTCATTTGTTCTCTAGAAACAATATTTCTTGTGGGGGCAAGTGATATTGTTACTGTAAGTGAACAAAATTTCCTTCTAACATCAGTCAAGCACTCACCCGTTGATATTCCCAAAATGTACATGTTGGTTGTAGTCTTTATGTAATTCACACGCACCCACACACATATTGTAGTGTGGAGTTGGTGTAGGCAGTCAATAAATCGACGTGTATTTTGGCCTCAAATCATTATACATTCGCTTTTGGTTGACTGTGAATGTCGTCGTTTATTCGTGTATAGAAATATGTCTCATTTTGTGTGTGTATGGATTAAGTTTGATAAGGTTTTGTTGTATCTCACTGTTCTTCATCATTTTCTTCTTCTTCTTGTTGTTTGGTGTGTTTATAATTTGTTCATATAGCAGATTAACTATATTGAGCATAAAATCTTTTAAATGCTTACTGAATACCTTACCTTACTGTTTCAAACTGAGCTTACTAATTGAGGTGAAGGCGAGATCCCAATGATAAGAGAACAGTTTGAGTGGAGGACGCAGCTTATTTGAGAGAGCTCTGCTTCAGACTTTGCATGGAATCGCCAACCTATTAATTGGATCTCTACTAAAGAATCAATCCCTCGAAGACTAAAAACTCCAATTTAAGGAAAGCGTCGAAGGAACTGGGACAGTAAGGGAAATGCTTGACTAGAAACTAATGGCGCCTAATCAAGTTCAAAGCCAATCTGATGGACCCCGCCCCCGCTAGTAGAGCCGCGCCCCCTTGAAATACAAAATATGAACAAAAACAAAATCAAATTGAACAAGTACTTAGCAGAGGAAATGAATATTTATTACATTGAGGTAAGCATTGTCAACAATAGCGATCCGATTTCATCTTAATCCGTTTAGCTAATAATGTTTCATGAAGGTCACCTTCCTTTTGGGCACGTTTCACGGATCTCATATCGAAGACCTCTTCAGGAATAGCACGATTTTTTGTTTCGACCTTTGAGTGCTGGTACATCTTCCTGAAAAGTTATACCTTTTCAGTTACAGCAAGGTGTAAAAATAGATTAGTTGTCCGCACAAAGTGCCAAATCCACATGCGGTAGCGATGCGGCTAGTATGAACGCTTTTACGCGTAGAAGACAATAGATTTCGTAATGGCAGAAAACAAACATACACATAAGCCATAGAGCAGTCCTTGGCGGATTTTTTGTCTTCGTCGGCTCGCCAGTCTACTGGACCAGTTTTCTTGGCATTTGTACGAATCTAAAACTATATTAGTGGTTTCTCGGAACGCCTTCAGTGCTGGTTATGCTAAGGACATAATTGGGATAAATAAACAACTCTCAGAGAATAGACTCACATTTACCATCTCCTCTTCACCGGCTTTTTTGCTGGCTACATAAATCGAACCATCTTTACTTACGGCCATTGATAAAAACAAGGGATTACAAACTGCTTGAATGGCGCTCTTTCCCTGAAAATAAGTGAAGATGGGGACAGAATTCAATTCCCCATTCAGTAAAACTAATACCTCTTCGAAAACAACTTGAAAACGTTCGCGTTGTCCAATGGCTTCTGCTGTAGCAACAAGGGCACCATTAGCATCGACTCCAATATATTTACCATAACCAGTTTTGAAACTGAAATTCACCAAGCAGGCTTTCGTTGTCTCTAATAGAATCTTCATAAGGTGTAAACAACAAATAACAGGGATTTTACAAATGATATAGAATGAGATAAATTTGATAGAGTGTACCTCGTTTTGGGATCGTCCGGCGTTTTTACGACAGCAAAAATCTCTTCTGGGCTCGGCTCTTCACCTTCGGGATGAGGCAAACCAATGGTGAACCGTCCATTATCCATTGCAGATAAATAGCAGCTATTGCCGCTACCGCATTCAAAAGATACATGTTCGCCTCCCTTCAAATCGACTTCTTCCACAATTCTCCACCAACCACCTGAACAATAACTATCCTTAGTCCATGCAACTGAAAGATATAATAAGGCTAGACTTTCATTCCTGTAATCGCACTAGGTCATGGACCAGTACGCCTTATTTCACGAAAGCAAAAATTGGAAATGTCGGGGATGTGGACAGTCGCGGCGCGATCGGAAAATGCTTTGTATTGGTGTTCCCCAGACTTCGCTCACATAGGTACGTATACAATGCTGCGAGCTTTTTTACCCTTCGCCATCGAAGAAGAAAACAAGACCAAGGTTAATCTATTGGAAGGGTGTTGTCTAGAGAGGCAAAGCGAAGCGAATCTAGAAGGTGCAACCTGATTTAGAAGAAGTTTGAAAGATGTTCCAATTGAAACATCTTTCAAAATTAAATGCGAATGCTCAGTTTGGCTCGCCTAATCTTTCTAAAGAGAACGGAACGAACAGATAAGCTAGAGAAAATAAGAGATATTCAGGTAGCACTAAAAAAAACTAAGACGACCTCGAAAGTACTCACCATGAAAATCCGCATCGGGATCAGGTTTATCTGCATTGTTATTTTTTGACTTGTTCTTTTTAGGTCTGTCAGCTTTGAATCTAAAATCAACTATCATGATTCAAAATATATACACTTCTCCAGCAACATGATTATTTCGAAGAAGAGACGAAAACCAGACTAGCAACAATCTATCTGATGGAATAGGAACTTACAGGCTTTTCTTATTTCCTTTGAGTTTTAAACTGCCACCGCGTACTGCTTTATAATCGTCTGACATTACTGGAAAAAGGCTTTTTTTTTTTCGAAATGTCGAGAACTTGGACGAAAAGAGAAAAACGAAACTCGCAAGGTAATTATACGCTCTAATCGAGATTCTAGGCACGCTGCCAATGCACCGTAATCATTGGCTGAGTATTCGATGTAGCTGTGGCTGTCAGTTTCACAATTTCATTTGCATCGCTGCGCTTGATCGTTTCTTCTCTTCTTTAGAAACTACAGTTGTAATCTGTTTTCAGATCTTTCTTTTCTTTTTCTTTTTCATTTATCGAAATGAGTGGAGGTAAGGGTTGTGGGGGTATGCTTGGGATGTTGTTGGTCCATTTATCCGTTTTTAAATGTCAGGTATAAGTGTTGTTCAGGAAAGGCTCGCTGTTGAAATCTAATTTGTTTTACACAACCATCTTTCTATCGATGTCATTCAATAGAATGTGTTTTGTGGAGTTATTTCGTAGGGGTATGGGACTGTTGGCAGTGTGATCGCATCCACAATCTTGTCCAGAAGTTGGATTACTTTGTTTTAAAGAGTTCCTCTAGCCTGTCAGATTATTCAGTCTGTGAATAATAATAACCGAGGTTAGAGTCTACACTGTTGGTTTCTTTGATATATACCACTACTTGGGAAAGGGGAGGCGTATTTTAGGCATTTCGATGTGCTCGCAAAGCCATCTCAAAATTAGAGAAGAAAGACTTGATCTTCTTCTTGTTTTTCATCCATTCGCTTAATTTTTCTACATATACTTAATTTTTTGAGCGCTCCTCTTCTGCTGGACGACGTTCAGACTTGGCATTGGCGGACATTGAGCGAGCATGCGATGCACAGGTTCACGCACCGCGGCTGATCAATATCACAAGTTGGGGTGACTCATACGTCGTGTTTATTACATGAGGACGCCTGTGATGAAAAATGAATGAGCGACATGAAAAAAAATAAGATTCCTGGAAAGATCAAGGCCGTGGTGCCTATAAAGCGCTCGTCGTGTCTGTTCGACTTCGCACTTTCACCTTTTAGTTCACCTTTTAGTTGTGTTCGGACTGATAAACGCAGCTCAAATTGTTTGATTTCATGAAATCTGGTTGTATTGGCTTTTTGTTGAAATTGTGGAACGGAGTAGCGTGTTGGACCGTTCTCTTAAAGCCATTGTAATTGCAATATAAAGCGAAGGGGCTGAACTGAACAACCGAGTTGTAGCGGCTTGGAGCACGACTAAGCTCGCTTTGGTTCACAGAATCGTGTGGTGTCGATCAATCGCATCGGGTATCCGATTGCGCCGCGGGTCTGTCGGGCATTGGAAGTGAGCGATCAGAATGTCGGGCTTTGGTATATAAGTCACGTCTTTCTTTGGATGATTACTTCAAAACTAACAAGTATAATTGCTGCTTTTCACCCTGTACCACTAAAACGTAGTTTTTTGCAACGCTCTTTGCGACTTTCTTTTCATGGCGCATCGTTGCATCGCGATTGTGCAATTTTGCTCCCTCGGCTGCACACAGCTTTGGAAGCTTTTTTAGCGGAAGGAAGTTAAATTGGATTTTTTGGTGCGGACGTCTGGCTTCTGATAATCGACTTCTTTCATCGTAGTTATTTAAAAGCCCTAACTCGTTTTATGCTTTTATTTTCATTCACAACAGCTGCCAGTGATGCTTCGGTACTGATAAATTCATGTGTTTCTACTTCGCATTTTCATCCATTAATTTTATGCTGACTTCAGCTTTGCTTTAATTGTCCTATTTTTGTAGTAATGCAAATCTTCGTAAAGACTCTTACGGGAAAAACTATCACCCTGGAGGTTGAGGCCTCCGATACCATCGAGAATGTGAAGGCCAAGATTCAGGATAAGGAAGGAATCCCGCCTGATCAGCAGCGACTTATCTTCGCAGGTAAACTTTTGGACTCTAGTTCAACAGTTTTTACGTTTCTTTCTTTTAAACGAGGGTTACACAAGAAGTTAATGACTGTGGGATTACTCACTTGTTGCTTCGTTTGTTTGTGATGTTTGCGGAATTCTAGTTACTACGGTGTTCCTAAAAGTTGAATTGTTGCGGGTTGCTGTGTTGTCGCAGCGTGAAATGTGGCGACGTTGGTTGGTGTAGCTGTAGTGCCAAGAAGTATCAGTATGAGTACCAAGTTTAGTATCAAGTTTCGGGGTGGGGCCATGAAATTTGCAAATTCAGTTGTGCGTATAAATGAACACAAGCAAGGTGAACTAGATAGAAATGCGAAACTCTGGTAGTGCCGTCATAAGGAGGTTTTTCGCATTTTTGCTGCAAGTTACAACGTTTGCCAATGTCAGAATTCGGTCGAATGGTGGTCTTAATGCATGCAAGATTTAAAAATTATTTTAACTTTCTAGTCGTTTGTTAATTGCTCTCAATTGTCCAGCCTTCAGGAAAGCAGCTAGAGGACGGTCGCACTCTGTCCGATTACAACATCCAGAAGGAGTCGACCCTTCACCTCGTACTTCGCCTTCGCGGAGGTGGGTCCCGTTGAACTTGCACAAGGCGCTCATGATTGGTTCACTTTACGTTTTGGCAAAGGCAAATAAATAAAGGTAGTGTGATTTTCAGGTATCATCGAGCCTTCTCTCCGCCAATTGGCTCAGAAGTATAACTGTGACAAGCAGATTTGCCGAAAGTGCTATGCTCGCCTGCCTCCTCGTGCCTCCAACTGCAGAAAGAAGAAGTGCGGTCACTCGAATGATCTCCGCATCAAGAAGAAGCTGAAGTAATCATATGTGCACGTGAGGGAATGTGCTAAGTGATAAAGTGTTACATAAACAATGTTTATTCCATATAATTAAATGAAGCATGTGAAGACAAAAGGGTCTTGTGTGCGTCGTCTGAAGTAGCCAGCACCTCTCCACAGGTGTTCTACTGCTTGACGTGGTGTCTGGAATTCATACATTTGTAGCTGACTTAACTGATTGCGCAGTTGGGAAAGGATCCAGCTTGTAATTAGTTATGAAGGGCATTACCTTATAATAAACGACTGGATCAGTGAGGGAGCGATATCTGCTCAAACGTACAGTAGGGCGTTTACATTTTGTGTAACGTCGTCTATTTAGACATTTTTTGTCGCATTCCCGTCCGTTATTTAGTACGATTATGAAGAATTCAACGCCGACTCCGCTAGCGATCGGATCTGGCACGCGAATGATGTGCCCATCACTAAGCGATAAAGCCTGAAATTGAAGTTTTTACTTTGAAAATGGATCGTTCATTTCGAAAAATTGTGTTGGAGGTAAGCAGTTTTGAACATCCTACGGTGGCGGTGCAATACTGATGCGTGCGGTCGCGTCAAGTCAGTAGCAACAACAAAAATCGATAGAATCAAGGACTGATTCCAACAAGGGCACTCTACATGCATGGTAATTTAACAAATGAGGGGATCTTTGATGGGTCCTTGAAAGAAGGCTTGAAGACAAGAAAATAGGCTCGGAATAGGATAGAGTTCATCGAGTAACAGAAGTGCGACGCGGCCGCCCGCGTACCTGGTGTTCCTCGCGCAGCTTTCAAGAATCTAGTGAGAGAATTGTAATGTTGAACTCACTTCAATAACGTGCGTATATCCTTTAGGCAAATTAGCTCCACGGCTCACTACAGTAACTCCTTTGAGAGATCGTTGCAGGCGAGGGCGAGGGCGGTACGAACTGGTAACTACATTGATTGAAAAGTAAACAGTTGGAAATGGTAAAGTAGCGTTGAACGGGTAAACCAATGTATTGAACCATGGGTTGAAATGTGGTCGATCATAGCGGTATGACGCTGTAGTACTGGGTTCGGGTGTCGTTGGGGCATCAATTTGAGTAGCGGCTGTGCTCACGGAAGAACTTTCATCTCCTTCAGTACTGAAGGTCATACTTGATGTTATCTCCCCAGAGTGATCGACGTTGTGCGTTGAGATTTCATAGAAATCTTGTGGGCTATCGAGTAGTTTCGAAGCATTTTCAAATGCCTTCAAAGATGTATCGGCGGGTGTTGAAGCCTCTGGCGCCTTCGAGATGGATCCTGAAAGCTGAGATGAGGTTCCAACAAAGATGTCCTGCGTGGAATTCCAGCTTTCTGTATTCATCATATCCGAATCACTGTCGTAAAGGGGGTCGTCACCACCGTCAACGATCACTATGCACTCCATATCGTCCATATAGGGATCGAGTGTAGTTGTTGTCGATGGCAACAGTGTCGTTGTTGTTGTTGGTGGTGGTGGTGTTGTTGTCGTTGTTGTTGTTGTTGTTGTTCTTATTGTTGTTGTTGTCGGTGTTGTTGTTGCTGTGCTAGTGGAGCTGCTTGTACTGATGACATGGCTCGTCTTGGCTGTCAAAGTTCGTGCAGTGATTTTTTTAATCGTCGTTCGTGTGCTTCTGAAGTCCACCAGCGACGTTACCGGTGCTGGTAAGCAGATGCCATCTGTACATTTCGAAGCGTAGCACGGATCGATCGTCGAAAATTCGGAACAATTCGCGGACACGGCCAGACGACTGACACATTCGTCCTTCTTAAGATTGCAGAATGCCATCGACGAGGTCATACAAGCTTGGCAGCCGTCTGAAAAGACAGCTCCATTCCTAATTCTCTTTGATTTTGGACGATTATAAGAAGCAAAGGTAAGTTAACAATTAATATATACTCAATAAGTTGCCGTTGCTGTGATATTACCTGGTCGCTGGGAACGTTAGTTATCAGTGGTCTGAGATCCGCAAGAGCAGACGCGAGCGGTTGCGTCGCGAGACATTGTAATAGGCTGCGACCCCATCACTATTTGTTTAGTGGTGCTGGTTCAGCTACCCTAATCGCGAAAAGTTCCACGCAAATCTAGCCGAGCCGCGACGCAAACGCCCGCGTCAGTTCCTGTTAGTTCCACGTAGATTCAGCCGAGCGGCGACGCAAACGCCCGCGTCAGTTCCTATTACTCTCACCATCTAATAATACCTCGAATGTTGTCATTTTATGACACTTTACCACTACTTTACAACTACTGTTTTACTGTGCTGAATATAGGTGAACTTTTTTCGGACAATAACATTGCAGCAATAAGGGAATTTATTTTAAACTAGAGCAAACGGGAAGCGTACGAGTTGTCCAATTACCTACCGTCGTCGGCGTTCCACTGTCCCAAATGATATAGTATGATAAGCAGTTGAGCTGCACGATTCGCGCGAATCGCTGACGTCAACGATGCATTGATATTCAGACGCCGAAAATGTGTTGTCAGTCCACGAGGAAAACTGCAAATTTGTAAAATTTAAGTTTTTTGTGAACAATAATAACTGAAGAAATTAAATTAGGAATTCAAGTTTTTGAATCGTAATAATAATGAACAATAATAATTGACAGTAAAATGTGACTGGCTGAAAAAAAATCACTCGTTCAACATTTACACTTCCCTAGACGCGACGCGACCGCGCGCGGTTACATCCGGCGCTTCACAGTGCACTTTATCGCTAATTAGCTGAGAAGATGAACCGGGTTTTCTTTGAACAGCGCTATCGGCTATCATATAATCATGGCAGACAGCTTGATTTCCGAGATGTTCTTACACGAAACGGCTATATGGAGCCAGAAATTTTCATTTTTTTTGTAGATATATACCCGAGCAAATAGTAGTAAATTATATTGTACAAGTCGTTATGTTGAATGCCATTTTTTTAGATTTGTTGTAATTTTAAAGAAGGGACTACTGTGTAAATGCTCGCACAAGACGACTATAACTCGTCCATGTGGGTATTCTGTAGTTTGACGCCAGCTATAGTCGGCATATGACTGACACAAAACTTGTTCTATTAATTTTTGGATCGTATTTTACCGTGATAAAGAAGCAAAAAAAAGAGTTTTTTCATTTCGAGAAGCGAAGGTAGTTATTTCAGGGTGAGTTGAAAGTTATAAGTGCAGGGATTCGGATTACAGCTTCTAAAATTGGATTTTCTCTTTTTCACCCATCGTGACCTCTATTCTAGCGCGACAACACGGATGGCACATCCTGACCCACTATTTGAAAGTCAAATGTAAAGCTACCACCGTAGTAATGTAAATCGTTGTCTCGGCTCAGTTTTGATCCTGTATTGATCTGCCGCCTCGGTCGATACACGTTGGCTCTCGGTGAGACGTCGGCTGAGTATTATATCTATTTATCGATTGCTTTCTTTCATGAAAACTTCCCTGTTTTTTGCATAATTTTATTGATTTTTGTTGTTGTTTTATTGTTATTGTTATTGATCTACCCTGTTTTTAGCTTAGCCTCTTTTCGTATCTTCTGTGATGAAGATTTCAGTCGTAAAATTGTTTAGGAACCTGTCGGTGGAGAACTTAAGTGGATTAGTTTTTTTTTTGGATCGATACCTATCTCAGCCCTTTACGTAACTTCAATTTGACATCTGTAGAGGCAACATTAAGGGAGATCTTGCCTTTATCTTCATATTTGCCATAGTTCTCCCGAATTATTTTTTGGATATTATCGATTTTTATTCAGTAATATTTGTTTCTAGCAATGGGAATTGTTGCTACAGAATTAGCTACTTTGAGCAGCTGGAAGTGCTCCATATAGCTTTTTCTATTGAAGGCGATGGTGAGAAAGGCAAGGCTGGCTAGTACCTTCAGGTTGGTTCTACTTTTACCATCGAATGGACTACCATCAAACACGTATCATCTATTTTACAGTAATATATGACATTAGGTTCGACTTTTTCACGCTCCGTGTACGGGAGGAACCACAGATTGATCATCCACAAATGAGAATTTCTATGGGGAAACGTAGAGGCGAGGGAGCGTTGGTGCGCGAGTATGGGGGAAGAAGATTGCTGGAGTAAAAACGCTGTGGGCGTGGTCAAAAATCGAAGCCAATGTTCATGTTCAACAGTATACTTTGTTAATTTGATGGCTTTTTTATGATATAATGTAAAATTCAACCTCTCTCTCATCTTCTTCCTTTTTACATCTCGGCGAACTCTTGTGTTTGAAAAGAAGTCGTCACTGAATATGACAGAATCGGCTGGTCTGGACAGTCGCAAGTCCCATCGAGCATTCCAGTAGGGCATGCGTTTCGGTGATAGGGCACGATCAATGCTGGAATTCTGAAGTTGTTGAAGCGTTTATACTTCGCAGTAGGAGTCGAGATCAGTTCAGAGGTTGCGGTCATACTCAGCGAACTGCGAAGGACATCGATTAGAGATAGCTATCATGTAGAGAAAAAATGGGATGTTCGAAAACGACATTTCCTCTAGTCAAACCTTGTTTGGTCGACTACAGACTGAATCTGAGGCTAGATTATTCGTTGCTCAGGCGCCGATCGCAAAGTATGGCCAGATCCGTATATGGTTTTGTCAAAGCTGGCATAGCTATATGGAATGCTTATCCGTCAGTACTTACCGATTCACAATATCACATAGTTGTGACGAAGCAATTGCTAATGTGAATCGTCGTGATCCCATCACACGCCGTTGGTGTTTATACTCTGCTAAGAGACGGGCTCGATCGTCAGCTGATACAGTACGAATCTCCTGTCGTGATGACAAATCCACACATGGCGATGTCACCTAATAGTGAAACAAAAATTATTAAAGTAGGAAAATTTCCAGGTGTTAGTAGAGCAGAACAACGAAATTTCGTTTTCTTACGATAGCTGCGATCCCTGATGTCGACAATATAAAAAATATTTCCAGCCGAAGTGCTATGTGGAACATCTGAATTGTTTAAATTTGAAAAAAAAATAGTCAACGCCGATTATGGTACGGTAGTAGGAACTTACCTAAAAGTGAATCTAAAAGTCAATTTATATTGAACTGATGCGAGCAGAGGCGGCACGATGGATAGCGCGTCGCGTCTGTGCGCATCTGTTCAGTATAAATTGACTCACTAATGTTTTAGTTCAATGTAAGCTGGCCTATTGATCATGGTCGCCTATAGCTGAAAACAAAACTGGAAATCTCTTTGCTTATCGTCGAAGAGATTCTCAGTTTAGCTTCAGTATCAGAAGAAATTCCGTAGAGCTTCACGGTTAGTACTCGTTCTAGCTATGTGGGCACGCTCTCTTCTCAGGTTTTTTAAACCTGTTACCATTCAAGAGTCTGGAAGGTTCAAAAACGCTGTCTGCTTTATAGACTCGCTAGTACGCCGTGTGTAAGGGAAGGGGTTAGGCTATTTCAACCATTGCTATCGTTTGGCGGTAGAGCTAGATTCGCGATTCAGGGTATCTCCGAGGTTGGAAAGTGGTCACGCTAGTACGCCCACTTTTCAACCTCGGAGATACCCTAAATCATAATTATGCTGCAGGTAGTGGTAATTCACTAAGAAGGAGAGTTAAATAAAGGACTTACATTGCCTTGAAATTGGCAACACGTCGACAATAAGACAAAGTTCGCTGGAG
Organism: Haemonchus contortus; assembly: GCA_000469685.2. Classification (NCBI taxonomy): domain Eukaryota; kingdom Metazoa; phylum Nematoda; class Chromadorea; order Rhabditida; family Trichostrongylidae; genus Haemonchus; species Haemonchus contortus. Next base: position 35,764,844 of record LS997564.1, read on the forward strand.
GAATTGGAGCTGTCAGAGGTGTTGGCCGACTAATTGAGTCCAGATGTACTGGTTGGAAACTGTTGAAGAAGAAATCGGAAACAGACTCGCGATGTGTTTTGCTAGGTTATTAAGGTTTTGTGGTAAGAACGGTAATGCTCTAAGAGTTTTTGGAGGTTGGTCATCTGGATCGAGGGAGCTTTGAATGGATTTTTGATCGATTAGGTAGGGGAATTTCTTCATTTGGCTTTTGGAATAGATTTTATGCAATTGTAAAGGTTGTGAAGTTGATGAGAGGTGAGCCATGTCTTAGCTTTTGCCATTTCGAGTGTAACAACTTTACGACTTCAAAATCGCAAATTTACAAACCTTTTGGCACACCTGTTTTCTGGTGCGCCACACACTCGACTTCCTGTCGAAATCGCAGTGGCGCTCGATTGTGTGTTTGGCCTATACAAGGGCTTGCCCACAGATGTACAGGTCAATGTTTATATCCTACTTGACGAAGCTGTTGGTTAATTAATGGATCCTGGGGGTGATGGAGGGCTTGGCTTAATTTAGAGGCCGGTGTCGGTTCGATTTCCATCCCCTGACAACAGGTGCGATAACGCGCTTCCCCGTCATCGTCAGCAAAGTATACTTCATCGCTTTCTAGTATGACATCCTACCTACTTCTAATATGACATCCTACGCTTTCTCAGCACCTCTGCGTTTCGGAAAGTGACAGGTAGTTGAACAACAAAAAATCGTTGAGAAGGCTGCGGTATACGCTTTGAAGGGCTGGAAATCTTGCCAGCTCGTGATATTGCGAAGTTCCTTCGGAACAAACTTACTCCCTACTCTACGCAGATTCCATCACAAAGGTTCTCTCTTCTATCACAAGGTATCGATTCGCTTGTCACCAATCACCTTCGGGTGGTATTTGCGTGCTATGGGCTTTGGACATGGGATATCAGAGCCTTGACAGGCTCCTGTTTCATCAGCTCATCATTGTTCCATAACTAAGTAGGCTTATGAGACGATGCCCTATCTCTTATCATAGGGAGCTTCCTCATTCATGAGAACTCGATCTCTATTTGCCTAGGCGGTTTTTGTTGTAAGCATTCAGCTTTGGGTTTATACTTTGTGTTTATAATGTGACCTATGGAATTCACCGACTTGTGAATGGTCAAAATAAACTACCTTAAATGTTAATTCAATCTAATTCACTAATTATCACAAATTCAGCAATGTGGAGCTATGGGAGGCTATTGGGGTTTGTCCGCAGTAAACAAATGTTCGCTCAGATGAGGCTTTATGAGTGATAAATCAGAGGGGCACTTTTTTTCAAGAGTGCTGGTTCATATTAGCTTGTCTGATTAATCGTTCACATAAGCGAAAAGAATATAAACGAGTTATCACGACATCGAGCGTAGCCGTTCGAAACCCTTAGTAATTGTGATGAATAATAACTGCCTTCGAATCAGGACATAGCTATGGAAGAGGGATCAAGAGAAGCAGTTTGCCCTTTTCAACGAAATATCGGTCTGGGCTTCTCATTCACACTCGAACCCGTGATAAACAATAGCATTTATCTTGCACCACATAAATGACTTGTCATGCCATGCTATCTAATTTTGAGTTCTGTTCACCTCAGGAAACTGGTTGAAACAAGCCTAACAGGTCAAATTTTCATACTGCCTTTCTAGAGATGGCAATGGCGAGAGGTTCATTTACAGCTTTGCTGTGAGGTAGTGTCTGCGACGTTTTTTTGTAACGCATGTTACCAAGCATGTTTCTGCATATACAGTAGCGCTCAAAAGATGGTTCTTCAGTTTTCAGTCGTAACTCCTTTCCTACCAGATCTAATCATGCGAGATTTCTATATTTGGAGCGTGGGTCTATTGTGAATATTTACCACTAATAACTTCCAATCTGATCGTGTTCCATGTATTCCAAAGAGCATGAAAATCTGAAAATCAGCTGAAAATCGACTGAAAATACAGATAATGGTCCTTCTGAAATCTCTTTCCTTTTTGTCATGTCTAAAGTGCACGAGCGGTAATGACGAACACAATAGATGAGAAAACCCCACATAAGGTGCGAATAAGTGCAGACGTCGACAACTTTAGTTTTAGCAAAATCTGCTACCGCAACAAACACCATACTCTATCTAAGGATATTGCAGCTTTGCAGCCAAATAGTGTTGGGTATGGTGAAATATGCTCTAGTTAACCATATCCCAATTTTGCGAGATTTGGTCTACCAACAGAAAAGTTATGAATGAAAAGCGTCAAAGCATTTCACCGAAGACTTTTGAGCGCTACTGTAAGAGGAGAGAGGATCATCCTTCGCAAGAGTCAAATTCTCAGAACGTTCTTTGAATATTTGATTCTTCCATTTCTGATTCATTCGCTCGTCTTGTCCTTTTTTGAAGTGGAAGCAGTTGAATGTCAAGTGACGTCGAAACTCCAACTATGGTCCAGGAATCAAATCCCTCATCAAGCTCACAGTCAAGCCCTGTACTGATTTACAGGCCCTCAGCAAGTGAAGGCCAGCAAGACCTTTCATTTGTAAAAGGCCCATGAATCAATACCAGATACGGCTGAATCTTTGCATAAGTCAGTGCTTTTCGAAAAGGCATTTACTCCAAAAAAGACAGGTTGCGTTATATTGTATAGGTCAAACACTCATTCGAACGTTACTGCGATTTTTACGGGAAATCGAGGGCGTGGGATGTCCCAAAGTAGTGATAACTACCACCGAGAGCCTTTTTTGAAAGGGCAGGTCTGCATAAGAGCAGAAAAGTTATGATAGCCAGCCTACTAACATAAGACCCTGGTCCCATATGTCATTAGCCACAAAATCTACGGGTGACTGCCAACTCTAGATGTTTTTTTTGGGTTGGAACTGCGGCACAGTTTTCAATAAAGATATCGAAGAAAATCTGAAGCAGGTAATCTGGGTAATCTTCAAAAAGAAATGAGCAGCTAGTATTCTTTTGCAAAGGGCTGACGGCGATTTTTTACAACAGATAGTTTGTGAATATTGTGACTCATACATTTAGGTCTACGGCAATGTATTCGTGCGTTTCTGGCATTAATATTGGTGGGTGAAACAAAGGGTTGGCTAGAGAAAACATAAGCGATATTGCAAACTATTTCTTATCATTAGTCTTATACCTCTTTGAAAAAGGTAGCCTTATTGCGACAAATATTTCTTGCAACAGGAGAATGAAAAACTCGATGGAAGATTGAAGAGAGAGAAGGCAGCACGGCGAGGCGCGTCTGTATATGCGAGTTAAAAATGAGTGTGTTGCCCATAGAATGTCACATCATTTTGGTTTTCCAACGCGTTTTAGCATTGTTGAAGAACAAAGGTAAAAACAACGTTTAAATCATTCTAAGCAATTATATGGGCCACTCAATGGGCCCTGGGAGCCGGTTTCCAGGGCTGAGGGATATAAGTTTTCTCTGAGCGTGCTTCATGGAACATTCCGATAGCAACACTCCACTGAGGAGCTGATATTTATGCAAATTATTATTTCGACCTCTTGAGGTCTCTCTTCGGAAGCGGTCTGATTCGAAGTGGAAAATGGAGCAAGCTATGATGAATTTCGTGGTGTACTTATTAATTGGTAGCTCCCAGCACATAGAGAAATAGTAGATGGATGTGGAGTGGTAAAGTACCTCAAGGATCACAGAAGGTTTTGGGGAAAAATACACTTTCTTGAAAGTTATACGCCTTACTTCAAGTATTATTTGGGCTCAGAAATCTCGAAATAACCAGCGACTCAATATAGGCTTGCTCTGTAATTTTTTGTTTAAACGTGTATTCGTTTGTTTGTTTGTTTATTGTTTGTTTGTCGTCGTCTCTAGGAATTTTGCTCACATAATAAGAACGGCCGGGATGCAAGTTGCAAACCATCCATTCTATAACCACTTTTTTTTGCTGCGCCATCTAAGCAAGCTCTCTCGTTTGGGAAGTGGAGTAGGTGTGTGGAATGCTTCAGGAAAAGTGATTTCACTCTCGTAAGTGAACCTGGGTGAATATCCTATATTCTTTCCTGGAGGTTAAGCAGCCACAGTTCATAGTTGACTTTCATTCATTCTATCAAAAAACTTCGAGTTTGAACAAAGTGCTGATATCTCTTGTTACTAGCCGAAAATGCGTAAAATCGTTAAATTCATTCGAACTTTGCTTGAACAATAAAATAGTCTCCACCAGGGTGTCATTCGGTGTTAAAGGGTGAAGGCCTCACCCTTTTCACTCCGAATGATGTCATGGTGGAGGCTTAAGGTGACTGTTCATGGAAATATCTTACATTTGTTTTGTACCTTTCCAGCGGCTTAATGAAATCAGTCTATGCTTAAGTTCAGTAAAAAAAAAAAACAAATCTCTAGCGCGTGGCCGAACTAGTAAAGTATATTCAGGAACTCGAAGTTTATCCAAATCCACTTGCTTTCCTATAACAGCTCAAAACTTTCCGATTCCGACAAATTATTTTGGGGCAGCGCAATGGGAAAACAATAGGGATGATTCATGACATCGAATAGAATTTCATAACTGTTTATCACAAAATATCAATACATTCTTCGTTGATTATGTCATCCATGCTTCGATGGCAGACGCAATGGTCTGTCTATGTTTTAGTGCTGACAGTCATGGCTTTCTCCGGGGAGTAGTGCTTCAAGATTCCATGTTCCAATATCCATCATCTTTGCAGGTTCGCCAGCTGTAAATATATGAATGAAATGGTCTACCCATAATTCCTTTCTGGGTGATCCACAGGATCAAATCCTTTACGGGATTCTACCGGCAATTGGGCTTCGTACTGCATGTGAATGTGAGCTCGTTCTACTACCTTTGAAAGCTGGCCTAGAATCAGTTTACATGATGCCCTGTGATACGAACAGTCTGGTTGAATTCAACCGGCTTCGACCCTCACCGCTTTTCCCTACCCCACTGCTTTTGATTGGACCTATATCCCCTGCCGTCCCTTTGGTCATGGATTTGTTCTGGCGGGCACTAAAAACGTTTTCATTCATTCTTTTTCCAATCTCGAGCCACGTAGCTTAGTGGATCTTTCTGGAGGAATAAGAGGCAAACTAATCCTTCCATTGTGAGCCTTGGTAAAAAGAAGTCTGATCGTGTTTCACTGAACCATGCTAGGTATAAATCTCTCATGATCTCCTTTGAATGCTGTGGTTGCTTTCATAGTCCGCCGGCGTGCGTGCTGGCGTGCTGGCGCGCCGAGGCAGTGCTAGGGGGGAGGAGAGAGGCAGACGGACGGGCAACCCCTTCGAAAGGCTGAGAACAAGGAAAAACAGGAACAAAAACCATTTGCATAAGCCCCTGGTTGTTTGGTTTTTGGTCTTGTTTTTTATTTTTTAAGCCCTTCGAAAGGGCTGACCGACCGTCTGCCTCCCTCCTCCCCCCTAACACTGCCTCGGCACGCCGGCACGCCAGCACGCATGGCGGCGGACTATGAAAGCAGCCTGTAGGAGGACTGAAGAATGAAGACATAGTGTGACCGAAGGTACTACTACCGTTGCAATATCCCCTGATCAATGTACAGCCGTTACTCACTACAGGTCAGGAATAGTTCTAATACATGCAGCTTAATTTGCAGAAATCTATGGAAGAGTGTCGAGTGGGAGTTACGCGGATGATTAATTGGGGATCGTCGGGCTTGTGGAAGGAGCGAGATTCGTCCTATAACACCATTTTACCGAGACACTTCTCTATATGAAAAGACAGATTTGAGAAATGACCCAACGAACCTGAAGTGATGTACTGATTCGGTAGTTCAAACTTCCATCGTCGTTGGCATGGCTAAAAATACTTGCTCACGGAAGTGCTCCAGAAGGATAATGAATGATAAAAGATAAAAATTTCTGAAGTCAAGGCGCAGGTGGTGTAGTGACAAGTAGAACACTAGTGGTGGTCAGGGTAAAAAATGTCCGATGCATTCATGTACACTTACAATAACACCGTCGTTACAGTCATGATAAAATTTCAGCTGTGGATCAATAGTGGTACGTTCCGCTGTCGAACCATGTAGTTCGAAAGCTCCATTGGCGTCCGTGTAGCCGGAATCCAGCACGTCGTCTGGATCAGGACCTGAATTGTGACAATTAGACAGTTGTACTGAAATGCTGTGAATATTTCAAGCTGTAAATCGGTTTGAGGTAAGCATTCTACTCATATATTATTGTTTTGATCACCTGAAAGCCTTCGATCTCTACTTGTGCCAAAAGAATAGGCTTAAGGATTACTCTGTAGAGGGATACGAGTTGAGGACATCTCGCGTTAACAAGCTTGACTTAGAATGGCGGAATGCTTGGGAGGAGAAAGAGAGAATGGTGTGATGCGAGACAATTTTTTGACACTCAATATACAGTAGCGCTTCAACAAGTACTCGGCCACTTTAACTTGCCGTAAACTTTTTTCCCCAGTGAGCAAATCAAATGGAAATTTTGGGATTTATTTAGCTGAAGCATATTTTACACTGTCCCATATACTTTGACTGCAAACAGCCATACCACATACTAATGGGGGAGGCCGTTTGTTGCTGAAAGCAAAGTTTTGTGACGTCTGCAGTCATCCCGACCTTATGTACGTCTTTCTTCCTGCTGGGATCGGCATTAGTGCTCGTCCACTTAAGACATGGCAAAAAGGAAAGGACTCCTAGAAGGACCACCACTCATATTTCTAGTTGATCTTTTGTACAAGCCCTTTTGGATATCTGGAACGTGATCAGAGTGCAGAATGGTGGTAAATATTCACACTACACCAATGCTACACATATTGAAATTTCGCTTGATTAGATCCAATAGGAAAGGAGTTATGACTGAAAAGTACGAGTGAAGAAGCATTTGGCCGAATACTTTTGAGCGCTACTGTAACTCAAAACCCACGGCAAGCGTACTGTAATGCCTACCAAAATCATCGTCCACTAGCTTTACTTGTACATCTCTCGCCGGCCTATCACCACACATCAGAACACCACGAACCTGGAATTGGAAGTAGTGATTTCAACTATATATTCTATCCTTTGATTGTTACTAAAAAGAAGTTCGACAAGCGAAGTGGTCCAGGACCGTCAACCCGTGAAGCCTGGGGCGATGGTTTTGAGAACGACCAGGCGTTCATGTAGGTAAGGTTGTCACAACAGGGCTGAGCAGTTCACCTACTGGGACTGTGAACTACTTCTGTAACCCCGTTTCGGACTCATCTACGGAACCTCCACCGCCTTACAACTCGAAGCTTCATTCTAATAACGCCAAGGGTTGATTCGAGAAAATATTTTGGTAACTCTAGATACTCACCCTGTAGTTCTGCTCTCTGTTCTGACCATATACGACGACGAGCAGCGAGAATAAAATAACCAGAGACGACATATACATTGTTGGATTATAATTAACTAAATGTAATCTAGCCAAAAATGCCAATACATAGCATCTGGGGAGCAGTAGAAAAGTTGGTGGCTACAGGGTTTTACCATGACTGATATCGGGGTGTGCTTGGGCGCATAAAAGCTGACAGAGAGAGAGCTTAAGCAGGGACCAGCTGAGAGGACGCTTTGAGGAACTTGGACGTTTGAGGTGACAAATCCAAATTCTGATTGAGGATCGAGAATCAGGAGGGGAAATGGAATGTCCGGTAGTTAATAGAATTTCTCGGAATGGGAGAACGAAATATTACACGTGAAAATGAGGAAATGTTATTTGGAGTTGGGCCCTGTAACTGTAGAAATAGAGAGCGGAGAAACATGAGCATCAAAAAGAAGTAAGAGCTTGTCCCAGCTAACCAAAGTTTAGCAATGGAGAATTAATTTGAATAGGGAGATTTGGGACCTCCTTTTATTGTAGAAAGTCGAAAGTGGGCTCTGTAAAGGGAAGAGAGCTCAATAAAGCGGTAACGGATAAGATTGTTGTCAAAAGTAGGAATCTTGAGATGGTGGTTTGCGCTTAATATACATTTGAAGTATCGAGAGATAATTGTGTGGGTAACACCTTTTTAAAATCATCATAGAAATTTTCAAATGAAAACTCTTTAAACTCTTCGACACAAATCGCATAAATATGAAGACAATCAAATATTCAATCAATATATGTATGTACTCAAATTAAACAGGGCAACGCTGACTTTCACTCTCCAGTTCGACCTGAAAATGTTGCTATTATATGGCTGTTAATCATTCTTAAGGTTACTGGTGAATATTCATTAATTTTTTGGCTAAGTAGAATTTTTGAACTTTTCGAACCTCTTGACATATTTACATGGGCGTAGAATCAATATCTATTTAAGGGCAGGGAGATCCGCTAATAATAAGGGCTGAGGGTTCTGATCAATAATTCGAAAGCAGGTTGGATAAGTCTCTTAGCGGGGCTGTTTGGTTACATCCTCACTCAACTCTTGCACGAATGCCCTTCCATTTCTGCCTATCCCAAGTGATGTAGGGATTACGGGTGTCGAGCAGTAGAATCGAAATTGTCGCGTCGCGGCGAGAGAGTGCCGCGTGCGAAGGAATGTGGCAGAATGCAGCAGCAAGTAAGGACTTCGTGAAGAAAAGAACTAACATCAGAATCGTGCTAAAATTATTATATTAACCGCATATCGATTGAGCTGTATGAAGAGCGCCAGAAGTGCAGTAACGAGGCGAATGGTCCGCGACTGCCGTCCGCGGCGCATCGATTACACGAAACTGATCCTTCTGCCTGTCTCCCAGGGATAACCAGACTTGCGCTTACCGTTAGCTCTACTTTTGAGAGGTTCGTAGTGGGGTGGTGGGTACCCCTATTCATCACCCTTCTATTCACTCATACGTTTCGATGGCCAGGACAACATCCGAAGAATGTTTTTCCGGTGTCATCGCATGCAGCAATGATATATTGCGTTGATAAAATACCCTCATTGGAAAGTTGTGCGGATTTTCCCTGATGTGAATGTACCTCGCTGGAAAAGTTACAGTACCAAAATCCCAGTCAAAAAGTCGATCTACAGTGTAGAGCAGAGAGAAATTTGGAAGGGTGATGCGCAGAGCAGAAACGTAGAGGCCTCTAGTGAGCCCTGATGGGCCATCTATGGCACCTATCCTCGTCTTGCCTTTTCACTTGCCGAATTCCTTGTGGTGTTTCATTCATTTTATGAGTTTATCGTAAGAATAGCTTTTTTTGTGAATCAAATCGATCGCATTTTCTAATAAGAAAGAGTTTTTGCCAAAATCGATCTTCGGATGGTTCTTACTAGGGTCAGAAACAAGCTGTCTTCCCAGCAATTGGTATGCGCATAATGGTCTCCAGAAGTTGTATTGTATTTCTTTTTGTATGGAACAATTTTAGAAAAAAATCGGAAATTTCATGAGCTGGCCTCAAGATTCATTGTGCCCAAATCCATGGTCCGTTCTGGTTCAGCACCCGAGTAGATGTAGTTGCTCGGGATCCTAATGATCCATTCACGTTGACATGGCTGGAAAATAATTAGGTTTAACTGCTCAGACGGAATTCACTTGAATTTCATCGCAAGTATATTTTCTAATGGATAAGCTCAGAACTGGATAAGGGTACAAGGGATTATGAGGTTAAGGAACTTAATTATTGGTAAAATTAGGTAGCTTAGGAAATAGTGTGTCTTCACGATAAATAAAAAGGACCGAATTACGTTGCGTTAATATATCTCATTTTTGGGATGCAACTCTGCATTCGACTTATTTTCAGAATCGTAGTGACGAATAGAATGTGTGTGTCCCCTATAAAATGACTTGTGGTTGCCAGGCTGATGTACAAGTCACTGTTTCAATCCTCCCAAACGAGTCTGGTACCAATCAAGCGATCCTGGATGAATGGAAGATTTGATGAGAAGAAGTAGCAATCCGAGATTCGATTCCTGAACCAATAGTGTTTCATAGTCGGCCACTTACCTTTACACCACCCTCGTCTTCGTGGTACAAGATATAATACATCCCAGGCGGAAGGGCTCATTTAGCGTGATGTAACATCATTATGTATGCGTTAAATTTTTCCATGGCATATTACCTAGTAGGCAGAAAAACACTCGTGCGCGATTATTTTTCTCTGCAATAAATTGTGGGTCTTAACTCGCATGGATTCTTTTTTTCGGTATGAGTTCTTTGGTAAGAAGGGTGGCGAGACATTACGGTTGGGTAGACCGTTGACTTGATTCCAATTTGCATTTCTACATATTATATATTATTTAACTTCCCTATAAAAACCTACCTTGCCATGGTCATTACAGTCGTGATAGATCCGTACCTCCGGGTCGATTGGTGTCAGTTCAGACGCTGAACCACTGAGACTGAAAGTTCCATCGGAAGTCGTCAACATTTGGTCCATCACATCATCTGGATCGCCTAAAATAATCTTCATTTCTTGCCTGCGATTCTGGAAACCCCATTTTTTTTCAATTTTTCCATGCATGTTTTGCGGGGATTTGACATTTCCAGGTAAAATAACAACAAAGGCTCACCTTGATCCTCATCTAGCAATTTGACGCGCACGTTGGTCGCTGGTTGACTGCCGCACATCAGTCGTCCCTTTACCGCCACGCTTTGTGTCCGGAACGCTTCACATACTATTAATATGGTTGAGAGCAATACAAGTACGTTTGTGAATTTCACCATTGGAATTTTCTGAAAGGGCGGCTATTAACTGGAGTAATTGATAAATCACCAAGCGAAAACAAAATGATCAGGGAGTAATGTGGAATGAAGTTTTAACAGATTATTGAAGTTAGCTTTAACTGGGTTTCAATCGCGGCTCACGATCCCCAAAGGGTAGCAGTGAGGATTTCTGAACGGCATACCACTAGCTAAGGGCGGATCAGGATTCCCAAAACGCATCTTGTAGACGCACTATCCAAAATCGCTCATCCCTCCCTATTGATAGCCACGACTCTCATATCATTTGGTGTGCGAACTGGTATCAAAGCCAAGCACTAGCAGCCAGCACAAGCTCAGAAAGTCCCTGGAGAGTCACACTTATTAAGTGAGCAAGTTCAAGCTGTGCGAGGAAAATGAAAATATCCTATACAACCATGAGAATCATTAGGCTAAGTTACTGTATGAACTATTATTGAATTCCAATTATCATGCGATCCCGCTCGCTTCCTATCGACATCGTGATCGTTTTTAAATCTGTTCGATTTCCTAGTAAAGCAATGACATGTCAAGTTGAATGGAAAAGACAGAGAATTGGTTTACAATGCCAAAATCTCGCCGCGAGCCCAAGCAAGTACTACATAGGTAGTTTCTCCACTATCGGTTTCACGGACTATCTTTTAATCCCCTCAAAAAATGGTCTTTTTCGAACCTTTTCTCACCTAGACTTTCCCCACCAATGTAAAATTTTCCATGGTAAAGCATAACAGACTTCTAGATCAGGCTTTCCGTATTTTCCACTTGTCTGCTCCTTGCTCTTTTCTGCTGAATCTTTGTCTGCATATTCAGTATTTCTTACTACCTCTAAAATTTAAAGTTATGATTTTCGAAAAAATTGTATACTTCTCGAAAACACTCATGTGCACTGAAAACGTAGGAATATCCTTTGGTGAAGGGATGGTTTTAGGTTCGATTTCGCATTTGCTGAGAGATAGATCGACTCGACAAAATTGGTCAAACGGGCAAACTTTTCTCCCTTTCAAGAATTCAACCAGTCAGTTAGTGTTCTGAGCCCTCAAGAAGAAAAGTCCAGCATTTTCTCCTGTTCACCTTCAACTAACGCATCGATGCCATAAAATCAGCTCACAATTCTTATTAGATGTGGAAAAAGATATCACTGAAGATCGAACGACTCAATGATGAGTTGGAAGGAAAGCTAAACTCGTAGAGGTGCAACAACTCAGCAGACAGTCTTCGAATTCTAATGGAAAAGTCAGTTTCCTAGGAAGGTTTGGTTGTTCTCATTTTGAAATGATAAAAAAAAGGTGACTAAGTGACGGAACATTAACGGTTGAATACATGCATTGGAAAATAGAAACAGTGTTAGCTGCCGGTTCGGCTTGTTTTCCTCGACTCAATCTCCCATTTCATAAGCCTGAAGTCTAGCCTAAATCGAACCATTTTTTCTTGAAGGAAAGAGGCAATTACAACTCAATATCTGTCAGTGTTTCTTTACCCAAGTCTCAACCCAGTCCAGAACGTCACCCGTAAGTGTCGCACAGGACCCCCACCCGAGTTCTGTGGACAGTATGCGAGGGCTACCGTGGAGTGAACGACCTCGGCCAAGGAAGTTAGTTCGAATTATGACTTTGAGTGTGGAATCCAGGAAAGTCCCGAGTGGTCGCTGATCCTATAAAGTGCAGGTCCAAGTCCTATGCCTTCAGGAGATCAGTTGGAAGGGAACACAGGCCAGAGAATTTGGAGAGGGTGTCAAACTTCTCTACAACGGAGAAGACATCAAACGAAATGGTGTGACCATAGCAGTGGCAGAATCCCTCGAAGACTCTGTCTTTGCCGTCAACAGGACCAGCAGTCGAATCATGGCTGTATGGATAGACACGAAGAAGGGTACCCACCACAAGCCGGCTGCCCCGACTGTGGAAAGACTGAGTTCTATCTGAGCCTTGACGAGGCCATCCGATCATTTCCAGAGGGGGCTATCTCACCATTGGAGGTGATCTGAATGGGCAAGTCGGCAGTGAAAGGAGGAGACTGGAAAGGGTACATGGAGGAAGAGGAGTAGGTTCCAGAAACGAAGAAGGAGAGAGGGTCCTTGCCCGGCCGTAGCCCACGACTTGGCGGTCTGCAGCACCTTCTTCGCGAAAAGGGAGTCTTAGGAGGTAACTCACAGCAGTGGAGGGAAAGAGACGGAAATAGATAATGTGCTTGTAAGAAGATCGTCCCTCAAGACTGTAAAGGACATCAGATCTGGCTCCACAGCACAGGCCTCTCCTAGCAAACATAGCCATTGATCTTCTCAAGAAATCAAGGACAATAACGGAACGGAGGATCCGGTAGTGGAAGCTGCACCGATTCAAAAAAGAACACTGAAGCTGGACTTCCAAATCCCGAAGGGCCGATCCAGCAGACCTAGAGGAACGCTGCAAAGGTCATCCTGCGTTGTGCAAAGGAAACGCTGAGAGAAATTCGAGGTGGTTTCCGGGGGGACACGGAAGCATGTTTCTGGAACGATGAAGTCTAACGAGTTGTGAGGCATAAGAAATCGGCCTACAAACGCTGGCAAAGGACACGAGCCCCAGGGGAATTAACTTCCTACAGAACTTCCAAGAGGCTCGCCAAGGCTGCTGTAGCGAAGGAAAAGAATACGGAAATGGACGGCTTGTATGAGAAACTCGACATATCACAAGGAGAGAAGTTCTTTCACCTGGCGAAAGCGCGTCATCGCGCCACTTAAGACATTGGGGTAGTGAAGTCCGCCAGGATCAGCGAGGGTGCAATCTGGAAGAAGCCTGGCGAGGTCAGGCGTAGGTGGAAGGAATTCTTTGACAGGTTCCTTACCGAAGGACTCGCAGGTAAAAACAGTTCCCAATTTAAGGCAACCTCTGGCCCCATCGAACTCTGGACAAAGGATGAAGTACGCAGAGCAATAGGAAAGATGAAGGTTGGGAAGGCAACTGGTCCAGATGGAGTACCGATAGAGGCATGGAAGACCCTTGGAGAGCACGGGCTAACGTGGCTCACCCGATTCCTGAAACCATTACCGCTAAAGGCAGAATTCCAGAGGCAGAACCCCATGCGTAGAGGAGCAGTACTATCGTTCACATCTTCAAGCAGACAGGGACGTTATGGAGTGTTTCAACCACCGGGAGATCAGGTTGACTGCTCACCCAATGAAATCGTACGAGCGGCTGGTTGACTCAAGATTGAGAGAATTGGTCCCAATCTCGCAGGAGCAGTTCGGTTTCAGGCCCGAGATGTCTACAACGGATGCCGTCTTCATAATAAGGCAAGTCATGGAGAAGGGGTAACGGAACTTCTCCCCTATCGCGGCATTCTCCCTTGCGGCATGCGGCACTGCAATTACCGTACTCCCGCCAATCGATGTTTTTCCTTGACTGGCTTGCTTTTTTGTTGGAATTGATCGTTTTTTCTTCCGTTTCTTTTCCGCTTTCATGTTTATTAGATTTGATTAATTAAATTGACTCCTCCTATGTAAGCGACGATCAATACCGCATTGGAATTGAAGGGAGCGGCCAGCCAATTCAAATAATTAAAGGACTCCCTACCTTACAAATTGCGCGCTCCAATCTTCCATCGCAATCCTGTGATAGGCGGTGGGTGCGGCGTGTGCGGCGCCGTGTTAGGGGAGAAGTTCCCGGACCCATGGAGAAGCGTAACGAGAAAAGCGTAGACCCTGCTACCTAACCTCCCTCGATCTGGGGAAGGATTTCGACCGTCTCTCGCGACAAGTCCTCTGGAGAGCGCTCCGGAAACGAAAGGTACAGAACACCTGATCTTTGTGGTGAAGGACATGTACGATGGCTCCACCACAACAATACGCATTCCACACGGCCAAACAGGAGCAATAGATGTCACTGTTGAGTACTCCAGGGATCAGCTCTAAGCCCGTTCCTCTTCCTCCTCAGGTGAACGCCATCATAGAACAACTCATGGATGGACCACTGAAGACCAACCTCTACGCTGATGACATCGTTTTGATAGCGGAGAGCGAGGAAGAGCTCCAGGACAAGCTCCAAAAATGGCAGAAAGTGCTGGCGGAGAATGGACTCAGGCTGAACGTGAAGAATACCAACTTTCTCAGCCCCGAGGAAGGCACGGAATCAATCGTCGACGGCTACGAGGTAGTAACCGGAAAGGTCCAAGACTTCCGATACCCAGGGAGTGATCTAGCCGCTGATGGTGGGCAGGCTGTAAAATCAATAAACGCGGCATGGTGAAGTGGAGGATGTCAACCGGTATCCACTGCGACCGTCGATGCTCCGGGACTCTTGAAGGAAAGGTGTATCGGACAGTGGTAAGGCCCACGGTGCTCTACGTTAGCGAGCGTTGGCCCGTAGTTTAAACCCATGGAGGACCGTTTCACTCCGCTGAAATGAGAATGCTCAAATGGGCCTGCGGCTGGACGCGGCTGGATCGGGTCAGAAATGGAGACGTCAGGACGGCTATGCAAACAGAACCAGTTCAACTGAAGATGAGAGGGCAGCGCCTACGATGGTTCGGGCATGTACTAAGAGGGTCACCGAAAGCCATCCGATAAGGGAGGCAATGGAGTTTGAGGCTCAAGGTAAGTCACGAGGAGCCTTAAAGAAGAGCTGGCGGGACGTGATCAAGAAGGAACTCGCCGCAGCTAAGGTGATGGCAGAAGATGCCTAAATGGAATGAAATGGAGACGGCTAATAAGAACAGCGGACTCGGAATTAACGCTAGGGAGAAGGAGAAGAAGATCCATAAGTGTATTTTTTAGAGGTTTTGACAGCACTAGTAAATGTGAGAGTCTATCACAGAAGAGGTTCAACAGGATTCGATGAATGAGAAAAAAATCTGCAGATATGATCTTGAAAACGGGATTATTGAGCTCACAAAATAGGGATGATTACGCTTTCACAGTGAATCCCATTCGCCCCTTCATATCCCTCCCCTCCTCATCCTTCTTCCTGTTCATTCCTTTACTTTGGTTCCTCGTTGGAAAGAGTGTCAAACAGGCTCCCAAAGCTGTAAAGATTGGTGGTGTGGCGCAGTAGGAACGAAGTCGTCGCGTCGCGGCGAGAGACGCCGCGCGCGAAGGAATGTAGCGGAATGCAGCAGTACTAAGAAATACAGGAACAAAAGAGCTAACAGTAGAATCATGCCAAAAGTAATAGTCGCATAGCGATCGAGCTGTATGAAGAAGGGTAGAGCTGTAATAACGGCGAATGAGTGGTCCGCGAGAACCGCGTGCGGCGAATCGATTACACAAAACCGTTCCTACTGCCCGTCTCCCAAAGACTGGCTGTGTTAGCACGAGCAACATCGTAAAAAATGAGCTCTGCCTGGCTGGATCCTTTCACCCTTGTATCAACATGCCCCCGTGAATCTTCCAAAATAAAAATGTATTGGGAGTGCTCTCTTTCACATTTTCAAGTTTTTTTTCCAAAGATTTGTGCCCTTCCCAACACTATCACTGGGGCTGGCGATCACACATCATGTTATCGAGAATTGACCTTCCAAAGGACTTCCGGTTAGGGGTCTTTGTCCCGTCGCACTGTCTGGAGATGACTCATTTCTTTATTTGAAACTTTTCTGAGCAATGTTCAATAAGGAGTAAGTCCAATGACACACAAGAGTGGGAGTAACAAGTACTAAAAGCATGGCGGCAACAGTTGCTTTCGAATACGATGGCCGATGTATATGAGAAGTGAACCCAATACGATCACCCACCATTGGTGGGCAAGGCAGAGGAGCAAATTCGCGGATAAGAGACATGCTGTGGTACCAAAACATAGTTCAACCCAAAGGGGCTAAATTTGGAAAATACGATAGCTGCAGAGCCTGCAGGGCTCTATGAGCAATAACCATCCGTTGCCGAGCATAAATCAGCAAGAGCAAGAGAGAAATGCTTTTTCTTTTTATTATAGTGCGCTGTCATGAAAAAGAATAGAAAAAGGTCAAAAAGTTGATGAGAAGCTCTTATAAAAAGAATTACAAAAAGGTTTAAAAAATGTCCGCCCTCAAGCGGCTAACTCCCTTGGGACAGTTTCTAAAAGTGCACGATGAGTGGTGTATAGATAGATTTCTTTATTCGAAGGGCAGACATTTTGAAGGAGAGGAAAACCACTAGTATGTTCGAGACAGTTGTCAAATATAAAACATATCTCCCTCTTCCGCCCAAACCTAATCGATGAGCTGTTACTATTCTGACTAATCATTGTTTTGGTGAAATGTTCATAGTCCGAGAAGCTAGCTGATTATTCATAGGTAAGCGACGGAGATTTAATGTTGCAGAATAGATCTATTTCTTAGCAAATACTTAGGTGTTTTGCTGGGTGGCCCATAGAGGAATCGGTTGCTGGTTGACTTTTCAAGGGTCGACTAAAAATAGAGGTGATGACAACCAAAAGGAAGTGATTTGCACAGAAAAGGACTTCGAGCTTATTTTGAAAAATTTCATAGCACAAAATCGAAGTTTCGGGAGAGGTTGGAACAGAGATTGTGGAGAAAGGCCGGTTGGATTAATTGATCAAGGAGCATCATCGATGGGAAAGAAATATCGGGAAGAGGTTCATAGACGATGTTGATTCATGTTTCGCTGATTGAGCTGATATACGAGAACAGAATCGATTCCTCCTCCTTGTGTATCTGACATCTGTTATCGGTGTATTGGCGGCCATCACAACTGCTACCACACGTGTTAAAACAGTTGTCTTGCCAACTGAAACAACCTAAACAATACTTTGGGTAACTGGTCACGCGATCCCGTTTAAGAGCTCTGCAAAATAACCCATAATCTATGGAATTCACAGAGTAGAGGTTTCATGCCTTTGATAGGGAGAAGAAGGAAGCAGTTTTCTTCAGCTCGAGCGAGTATATAGCACTGAATGTCATCACACGTACATGTATATGAACTATTTCTGTGCGTTTTTTCGCCATCCTGTGAGAGCTTTGTTGGGTGATCTTGAAGAGCAGGAAAGGAAGATTCAATTGGTTCAATCGAGATCCGATCCGGATCCGATTTAACACAGCATTCAAAGGCGGCATCAAAAACCACTGCTTTCCTTTTCTGGGCAACTTATCGAGAAAAGGAATATGACCCCATCATTTTTAAAGAGATTCATCTTCTTTGGTGGGATCTCTTTGCTTTCCTATGCCCACATATGATCAGTGGAACCTACACGCGGCGTTTTTCTTTTCGATTTTTGCAATCATCCATAAAAGATAGCTGTTGGTAGCTAGTTATCTTGTGAATAGGGACGGAACATACGTGTGCCTGGAGATAGACGCGGCACACTCGCTCGCGAGCTCGCGGGCCAAATCGCGGACTATGAAAGCAGCCATTGCGCGGCGGAGTTCGTGGCGATTTGAACGACTTTAGCGCCTATGGGTGGGGTCCGAATTTGGAGTACAAGAATAGGTTCGGATGCGCCTACTAAACTACACTACTTCAAGATCTAACCCCAATATTAGGCGCCAGAGTCCTTCATATCGCCATGGATTTCGCCGCGCAATTTGCCGCGCGGATCCTCGGACGCACGTATATACCCATGTCTCACCATTAGTTAGTTGTCTCGCCACAATGTCACTTGGGAGTAGCGCGCATCACCGCTTTTATTAATTGATCGGTGGCAACGTATCATTTCCAGTTGCCCTTTCATTGATACCACGAAATATTCGAATGTAAAGAGTACCCACATTCAAAATATAGTTTAATAAATACTGTGATAATAATAATATTGATAATAATGAAAGTACTGAATATCACAAGTATAATTGCACGTTCTCAACACCGAATGTCATTTCAATAATATTAGACAATTGCACAAATTTCTTTGCATTGATAGAAGGGGTAATGGGCAGTTGGCAATGGGCGGCGCTAGCATTCATATATGGCGAACTCAGAGCAGGAGTTAACCCTAAGTTCGCCTACTATAAACGCAGCTTAATAAATCACATGTTGTCGGAATGGGAGCGAGCGTCAGTGTACTCGGAGACCATTAACAAAGTATTAATAATTGATCAACAGGAATTGTTATAAGGATTACGGTAGCGTTATGGTAACAATAATTAATTGTATTCAATTAAATTGATCAACACACTACCGGTTACTAAATTATGTACGTATTAGTCATATCGGTCACTGGTTAGGCATGATTAAGGCAGTTTCGATAAGGCTGCGTCTATGGTTGGCGCAGTCCGTGTTAAACATAGTTATCGATCACACTCTGCTGATATTGTGGTCATTTCTGGATCCTAGCCTCTTCCATGAAGGCTTTCTCTTAATTACAAGCAAATGACGAAACGCTCAGCCGTAACTCCGCTGACCATAAACGCAACCTAAGTTGGTGCGAGGGCAGAGAAAATGTTCTACAACGAACATTACACGATGATATATCGATATGGATATAGTGAAATACACGGCGTGTTCCAAAGATGACGTCATCATCAGACGACGTTATTTCCCCACGCTGGTGGCGGCAAGAAGGGGCGTGGCAAGTTGTTTGGCAGGCGGTCCTTCCTCCCTTGGTTTATCATCACAGATTATAAGGAGGTAAAAATTTGTACACAAGCCGTTGCTTTTTCTCCGGCTTTTGGATGATTCCTGGAATAAATACTTGGCAATCGATCGGTTTATCGATTTATGAGTATCACAGACCTTTTTTATAATATTGTCGAAGGCTTCGCGAAAGTTTGTCGTAGTTCATTTGAGCACGGTTCTTTCGCTGTCCCCAGAATCTTGCCAAGTGATGAGAGGACTCGATTTTGAAGGTCCCTGTAATATCATACCTTTGGTGTCATTTGATGATAGACTTCTCAATATCTAACCTTCGTCTCGGTCGACCCAACGCACACACGATCCATATTGTTTGTTGGGATGATCTAGTAGTTCCCGGATGAAGTGCCATAGATGAACGGTGCCCGAGTGTCGTGGAAAAGGTGACGGGCGTTGCTCCTCAGTGGGCGGGGTTTGCGTGTTTGCCATTCTGCAATCGATTGGAAGTTGCTTTGTGACCTATTGAACTTTTGAAAGCCTTATCTAGCCTTACTCCATTCCGTTCATCTGGCTGCAAAATCGCATTCCATCTTGCTGCATTTGTAGCATACTTTGCAGATCGATACATTCATCATCAGCCACTAAAAGGTAAATCGATAAATCGATATTGGAAGAAAGGGCATAATTTTGACTCACTGTCATGCATACTTGCATTACTGCTTCTATCGCTGTCACTTGGGGATGGCAAGACACCATTACCGAAGAAAGCGTGGCCATCCTGCACTCCGTTTCCGATCGCTCCTGAAATAACGCCATTCAGGG
Source organism: Haemonchus contortus (assembly GCA_000469685.2). NCBI lineage: Eukaryota > Metazoa > Nematoda > Chromadorea > Rhabditida > Trichostrongylidae > Haemonchus > Haemonchus contortus. The sequence goes on from LS997564.1 coordinate 35,784,751, forward strand.
GTCCGCACACAGTCGGTTTTGGGTACGTCAGTGATACGTACCGTTGTTGAAGTAGTGCTGCTGATGAAGCTCAGTAGGATGATACTGCTGCACGAAATCCGGTCGTCCAACGTTGTTTTTCATGGGTTCAGGGCCTATCATCGTCGTCTGGCCGCCGGCGGTCATCTGAAGTGATCAATCATATCGATCGGTTTACTTCGGTAATTTGGTAGGTAGACGGTTACCCAATTATTCTTTGGCATCGAGTTATCAGCGGCTGTAATGCCACCATTACTCTGTCCGCCGGCTTGTTGTTGCTGATGGTAGGACTCGAACGCTAAACGAACGAGTGATAAGAAGGATTGCGCAGCTTTCCGCAGCCGAAAGTAGCAAGAATGGTCAGATCTGGCCAAGCTCATGTTCTCGGATGGCAAGTCTCATAAATTGTGCATTATCCAGCGAAAGTCTTTATGTATATTCATAGAGATATGAATGACAGCTTCACTTTCGCTGTAGGTAAAGGGGTTTTTTCAGTGCACGATTTATGTGACAAGCATGCGCGCGTATATTGCTGCCTGACCGGTTTTCCATAGTTGTAGTTGAGCGTAGAGTGTGTCACCGCCCTCAGGAGCTAGTGCTATGAAGTCCTTCTGAGTCATACTGAGCAATACTCGACCGCTCAAATATGTTTGACGAGGTGGTGTCAGACTAAACTGTTGGCACATTTCCGATATCCAACGCGAACCATGTTCCTGCGTCCAATTTTGAGCATCTGGAATCAGTTCACTAAAAGGAGGAGCTTGTGAAGGGCTTCTTTTAGCTTTTTGAGGAATTTTCAGTTCGTTTCGAGTCTAGAACTCTGCTCGGAGTTTTTCGATTCGAGAGCCTCCCCCCCCCCCTTTCAGTAAATGAAGGAGGAACTTTGCCCTTCCTTCATTTACTGAAATTTTTTTAGAGAGCCGTTGTTGACCTCTATTTGCCCAGTACGATTCGTTTACTTCCGGGTAGTCGCGCGAAGGCGTTCACGTAGCAAACAATTTGCCATAAGCTCGCAGTGTAAAGAAAAAACATCGTCACTACTTCTTTGAAAAGTATGTATCTGGCAGATTAGCACCCCTTTCCCCTCCCTCCTCTCTCCCCTCTCCCCTGGCTCTCCCTAACTCTTCTTACCTATTCCATTTACTCTTTATCGACTTTTAAGTGAATGCCGAATGAGCCAGCTTGGATATTTACCTGTTGGCAAGCCTAGTTTGGCGCATGTGGTGCTTATGTCTTGGATGAGATGTCTGAGTATCAAGTCCCTGAAATAATTTCGATGTAAAATTGGTAATTAATCGATAAATCGGCATGTAAACAAACCTATAGATGTCCATTTGTTGAGCATCGACGCAGGCATTGCTATTCTGGCAGGTGACTGATGAGTTTTCTGCGGCTACACAGGTAGTGTTGGTGGTGGCTGGGGTGTTTACGAAAGGGGTTGTGCCGAATGCACCATATATCTCTGAAAAATTTTTAATTGTCGAGAAAAACCTGGGCACAGCTTTTGATGGTTTTCAGAAAGATCGGGGTTCGTTTTTGTCAAACATTTATACTCTCATGGCTGGTTGAATCGATGAGGATAAAGTTTCTGCCACTCACTATTCCCCATTTGGGATGAGCCATCTACTCGACCTCCAATGATAATCTTGGCCTCGTTTGAATGCGCGTTTGGCCAAGTCAGGTACAAGGACCAGCTAATAAGTCGATGCTTTAGTTCTCTCAGACAAATGCAAAACCAACTGAAAGAAATCGAGGCCCCATGATTCCAGTCGAATCCGATCCGTGTGAATGTGAGCTGCGTTGTTCGTCATACTGCTATCCCTCTTAATAATTCTGATGCCGACGTGATCCTCCTGATTTTCTCTTCTACGATGTGTCGTTAACTTCCTCTGAGGAGTCACTCACACGTTATTCGAGATGACACCGAGAAATAGGCTCTTATTTGTTGTCGAAGCGATTATCAAATCGACCCAGGCAGGTCAGAGCGCAGACAATAGACCAGTGCAACCACAGTTTTCTCTGTCGTTTGGTCAAAAATGTCTCCTTTTGATAGCAAGGGAAACAATTATCTTCGATGTTTTCAGACACGCATCCGAGCTTTCTGGGCACCGTATTTAACCATTTTACTACGGTGCTCAGACCGAGAGCCCATACACCCTCCAGTTTCCATGCGTACATTTCGCATAGGCCTGAGGTAAAGTATGGAAAATAGTAGAGTAACCGCTAAAGTCTATTTGGGTCGCTCTATGTCCTCTGTATAAGAATCGTAACGGCAGTTTGTTCGATTCGAAGAAAATCTTTCTTCCGTATGTTTTCTACCAGAGCAATAGCTACTCGTAGAAACTGTCCAGAAACGTGTGACGCTCTGAGTTCCTGAGCTATTTACAGGACGCACTCGCAGTTTACTTTCCCATCTGATTTGATGATTATCCCGGACTCGACCCCTGGATCATGTGTTGCAATGACGTCACTTGGGACCGCCTGTGGTGGGGGTTGAATTTGCAAAATCCCCCGCTCCGTTCTTCGCTAATCTATTTCGTATTTCCTATTCTATCTCTACGCGCTCCTTTTCAAGTCTTGGATCTTTGAATAGTTCCGTCACTTTTAGTTTCACTGCTGGGTTTCCCTCGTTTCCCTCTCGACAGACGATAAATGAAAAGAGGGAAAGCGCCGAGTCGTTCGCGTGGACGCGTTCAAGTAATATCCTGATTCTTTGGACGACTTTTTGCAAAGCGGTCGCTCAGCGGGCGACTCGTCTCGTCGTTGATCGGGAGAAATGCGACCGGTTCGTTCTCCACGCCAAAGACGTGACCGGTTCTGCTGCGTGGCCGGCCAGTGCACGGGGCGACGTGAATGAGATCGGGATCAGGGACGAATGAAAAAAACGCACCAATGACCGGGTCACGACAAAACTGGTAGATGAGTAGCCACACGGCTGCGTGAGGAATACCGTAGTTGTGGACGTCCAACTACTGAGGTCAGTCGGCTCTGCCGAAAAGCGGTCAGGGAAGAAGCACCATTACTCGTTCAGGAATTTTTTTGGGGAGTAGTGACTTCCACGACTTCGAGGATCCTAGGGTTATCGGTAATGAAGACTCATTGGGCCTTCAGGTGATGAAAAGCACAGACTTTACCTCTGATTTTAAGTTCTAAATTCTGAATTTTGGAATCTTACCTTCACCCGCTTCCGTTTTCACAGCGTCGTTGATACCATTGAAACTAATCGTGTCGTTCGCCTGAAAGAAGTAAAATATTTTGGTAGAAAGGTCGATTCTACAGTTTTCAAGTCGGATTCCTATCTGAACTGTAAAATGGTAGTATTGATGGTCCTTATTAGGTTCGGACAAATTGGAGTTATGGAATTTCAGTAGAAGAAAATTTTTGCGAAGTTCCGTATATGAAAAGGGCTTTCGGCAGCTCTACCATTTGGCCCCCACTTTCTGTGATCTAGCTACTCCAGGCTTATTGCGAGAACTGGGTCTTTTATTTGACCTTTGAACAGGCTCATGAGGAAACAGTTCTTTAGCGTGGCTTAGGGACCACTTCCGTTTTCAACTGACGTCTATGCCGACTTATTACTGTTTTTCTGCTTTCTGGCTGGTCTTAGCTCTTTCGTTAACCTAGAAATATTGCTCCCTTGTTTCTAAGGACCGTCCCAACTCGTCCGACCCAATTCTACTCATTGTTCTTGAAACTGACCGACTGGTTTCTCCCATGACTGGTTTCTTGTCTTAATTCATTGAAATGCTGGGAAAAGTCTGACCATTGGGGCTGTTATAGCCTCGACTCAATCCCAAAACTTTAAGTGTCTAGGTCTTCAGCCCATTCCACTGACCATTTTCCATTTCAACGAACGCCGTTTTCTTCCCTTTAATTTGTCGGCGGCGGTGATTTCCCTTGTCGACAGACGACGACGACGATGAACATGAACCGGGCGCCATTAGTGACCACTGGTCGCGCCGTCGCCACCTAGTGGTGGCTGGCCTTTCTTCAGATGTGCGTACGATCGTACAAGAGAAACCCGTTCGATCCGTACTAGGCGTGAAAAAACTATGAGTCAGGCCGGCCCGTCTTTTAACGATTCAGCCCTCAGCGAGAAACCGGATCTACGAGACGAGACTATTCACGAAATTCGCCTAGAACTTCCAAGATGATCGAGATATGACGAGGCGGCTCTATACGGCAGTGAAACTTGAGGCACTTGATGGAATGTCCGGCTCAGGAGGTAATCGCCTTGAAAACTGGAAAGGAATATAATTCTTAATTCGAGACATTGGGATAACACAATATCGAGATCTTATAGAAAATCGGAATCCGATAGCCTATATTGACTCCAGTCTGGTAAAGAGGCTCCAGTGAGACTCACTGGATCGAGTTGGTTGGTAGTACATTTTCGTTGTTTGATGTTGGGTAGTTTCCGATCAATGTTCGAGGCCTCCCGGGTTCGTAGATTTCGTTGAACAACTATTCATTGAGCTGTTATCAGCATGACATCATTGCTGTTATAAATACAGATGGACATCCTTCAAAGCACGTACCTATAAGCCTCTACCATACTAAATGACATCACTTACTGCAAAAAACTACTGATACGGTTGAATGGTATGCGCTCGTATACTTCAATCTTTCGAAAGCTACTGATAAGCTTTCGTGGAATGCACTTTCGCAGAACTGATATTTCATTGACGACCTGATCCTACCCGCTTCATGGCAACCCACTAGGTCTTTCATTCCTGCTAGTATGGGAAGAGTAATACCTTTCCATGAAATAATTTTACGGGTATACATTCGCTTGGATAGTTTTCCGACTGTGCATGATCCATTATGGATTTACCGATTTTAGCACCTTGGAAGAGGCTCCTGACTGGAGGCTATCTCAACTTAACCACGAGCAACAAATAGGTTAAAGGTAAAAGAGCAGCTGATAAAAGTGCTGAAAGATTACCCTTCGGATCGTTCATACCGGCTAGTTATCAGAGGGAGGAAAGAGAGGCCGTGGATATGGTGTTCGAAGGCTATCCTACGCATTCTACTTCCACTCTTAGTCGTAGAGACATTCAAGACTATCTATTCTAGTGGTTGGTCTTGCAAGGAATAGCCTTAATCTCGAGTTCTGATTGTCCTGACTTTCACAGCGAAATCAGATATAAATCCATCGACTCTGAGGAGAATAAAGGCCTAAATGGAGTTGGCCTAAATTCGATCCTTCTAGCATTCAAGTGTTACAATACGCGCCTTTAGCCCCTGCAGTGTGCCCATCAAACTCACTTTTCATGCGCTATTCCTTTCACTGTGGGTGGAGCCATGGTGAGTTAAACAAATGGAGAGGTCACGATGTGATTGACGAATCGAAAGTTGAATGCAACCGTATCAAATTTAATATAATTAATTGTATGTATTTTTTGAGTGGAGATAGTGTAATGCAAAAGATGCGCTGTCACACACACGCACGGTCCGCTGATCGAATCCCGGTTGAGTAGCCGTTTGAGTCAACCAAGCCGTTCATCCCTAATGGAAACGTTAGTTGGCTCCAGAATTGCCTGGGAGGATAAGACACTGGCTTACACATCGGCTGGTAACTGCAAGTCATTGTATGTATAGTTAACCACGCCGTCCCTAGGCTTTTGAATGGGAGTTTGGAGGGCATCCGCAAAATGGGGCTGATCTACGCCAAAGGCTTCATAATATTAATATGTTGTAAAAGTATTTCATATAGTATAATTGGTTCAATTGTCGCACTAGGTATACCACAAATGTGGTCATGCTCAACCAGCGAATGCCAACTGCTGCTACCCACATCCATGGTCTTCCTTATTGGGTTTTGTACTCTCGAATTTGTGGGTAAAATTTGATAGTTCTTGGCAATTTCTTGATTAGACTGTGACGCACACTAACCTTCATCGACGGCTTCTTACAGAAGGCCGTCTGAAGTGATGCAGCTGCGGCGTCGGACGTTGCCGTCGGAACCGCTTTCGGCTTCGCGAACATCACGTCATCGGCTCGTGATTGTTGCTGATGCTGGAAAATTGTCGTTAACTTCGACCAGAGACCGTTTATGCGCACAACCTCTACGTCAATCGAGCACTGATAACGCCAGGACAAGCTGTTAGTTTCCGCCACTTTCAACGAATAGATTTCCCGATAGCAACCGTGTATCTTGAAAATGGCTAATGATTCCTATCGATTACCTTGTCAATGTCGAACATATCGTCATCCAGTGAGAATTCACTTTTCACTTGGGTATATACGGTGGCATCGTCGGGCTGGCCCTCGGGACTAATCGACGGCCATCCGTAGGCTGTTTTATCGCATGCACCGATGTCGTTCATCTGTAATTTGGAAGGTACTCATGCCATCACTATGGAGATTGGTTGTCTTAAAAGCTTTCTCTGACCACGGTAATGGTCAGATATGTAGTCTCTGGGTTGCACCGAGTACTCCAGGTCATTTTGCGATTTATGTATGGACCCCTTCATCCAAAAGCGGATTAGATGTTGGAATCTGAGGTGCTTACCCAACAGTAGTCCTGGCTAATTAGCTTCTCTGAGGGGAGGGGCTGGACGATCATAACAAGCATGAAACTATTTGGGAATGTTCGAGCTCTCGAATTGCGACGTGCAGAATCTCGCTTTGTCGCTCAGTCAATAGCTATGCTTCAGCGACAAAATCGATGACGAGGAAGTCAAAGGGGTATTACAGTCACCCTTAGTCCCATATGGGGGGAACGGTGGGGATGAGGTTGCGCGGATACTCTCACTGCGGAAGATTCTCACCTTTTTAGGGGGAGAGTCATTGGTGCAAGTGCGAGTAAGTGAAATAGTTGTGGTGTGAGCCCTGACTATTCCAAAAGAGGTCAAGCATCTCTTGCATAAGCCCCGATCCCGTTACCACTTTCCTCGCTTTTCCAACCCAAAACCGGTCTTCAGTTAACCCTTACACCGGAGTAAGACTGGCCGATACATCCCCATCCCAATCGAAAATTTCTGACATACGCTTGACGCTGTTTCTGGAAACCTTATAAAGTTTCCGAATGCAAAACAGTAGCAGAACTTACCTTTAGTTGCAGTTACTGTCAGATGCTTCGAATAGTACAGGCAACTATGTCCATTTAAATAGCGTTGCCTGCAAAAATGGGTCAGTGATAACTGTCATAGACCCCAAAACCCGAAATGACGACAAGGGCACGGAAAAGAATTCTCAAAAGGGCACGTTCTGGTGATAAACCGCTGATCAGCAGTGCTATCTCAAATCGCTGCCTATTTCGAGTCAATCGTGAAGGCATTTGCAAACAATGCACGTGATAATAAAGTTGAATTATAATAATTCCTAATAAAGGAGCAAATGTATTGAATTTCGGATGAGATGACAATCGATTGATATTGATTTTTTCGTAAATCACAGAGCAGCGGTTTTATGTCCAAGTTTTAATGGGTAATACAATGAATTTCTGAAAAAGAAAAGTTTGTGAAACTAAGCGTCCATCAGTAAACACCTTAGTGACGTGAAACAATTTGCTAAATTGCCTCAATGAAAGAGGGGATGATTAGGGAAAGTACGTGCCCATTCATCTATCTATAAGGTCATATCATCCGAACATGTGCAGACATTTAGCGAAGTGGCGAGAGAAGTGACGGGATTACAGCCCTTCACTTTTCTCACCACTTTCATTTGAAACTAAGATTTATATTCGAAGCACTGCCTAACCCAGTCGGCATGTTGACCGAAGAAGAATGTATCTAAAATCCGTTAATAAACTTATGCACAGGATCAGCGCATGATTATCAAGTGAAATGTCGTACAGAGGGGATCTGCTACTCAAATTCATCGTGAACTGGATCAACAGATGCGTTGTGTGGGGTTTCCGAAGCGTAATGTCGAAGATTGGACGGGAAATTTCGAAGAAGGAAGAGCTTCGAATTACGATGCCCATTTCTCATAATGTACACCCGGGGACGGAGCTTGGGAGAAATTGAGTGTCGAAGGACGGAGCATAGAGGATGACCTTTTAGCCAAAGTTCTGGAAGACATTAGTCCTGCTCCAGCCGTTAGCCAAAGTGTTTGGAAGACAGTGGTATGAGTATAGGTTGTTCAAGTGCACCGTCTACTGGAAGGGGTCCAAAATCAGTAGAGCTTGACGTGTGCAGCAACAATCTTCTCCGCCACCAGACCACGACTACTTAAGCGGACACTGAATGTAGACAAGTTCTGGATTGGCTAGTACACCAGGCTCAAAGGTGACATGCTTCGGAATTAGTGCATGTGAGCCATCTTGGTTGGTTCTTCATGTGTCCATGAAGAACCACCCAAGGTGGCTCATGAAGAGTCACGAGGATTCGAGCGGATGCCCATCATAGCCATGAATTTTTGCACCATAGCCTTTACTCAGCTCTGCTTCCCGAAATAAGGGTAGTCGCTGCTGGCTTAAAGAGCCGCTTTTCAATGGTTACTTCCAAGGTGGCAACACGAAGTCACAGAAGCGCTACCATCGCCCGATACAATACCTGATACTACGCAATTCATAGTATTGAGGGCATCCCCAAAATGGGGTGCCTAATTCGTAATATTTGCTGGTGCTTTGATGTAGAAAAATATGGAATATACATGGACTGAGCCGTCGTGGTCATTCAACTTACAACCGGATAACTTCAACTGTTTCGGCCCCTTCGAGGACCCACGGGAACAAGTAGTAAGCGCCGAGGCAATGGCAAACTTTGTTAGTTATCCTAAACTTTCGCGATCAATGCCATCGACTGTCCTCGAAGGCTAAATATTCAGAGATGCTGAGGGATCAGACTACTGTAGATGCTAGAGGTGCTACAGCTCAACAGTACCATGCTAATGAAAGGCGATAACAAATGATGTAGAAGATGCACAGCATGAAATATTGTGAAAAATTTACAGTAATCAGCTCAAATTAATCAAATGTGTCAACGAAATGTGGCAATGGAATGCTCAAAAAACCATTATCAGAGTACGAATAGGTCAGATATGGGTACGTGATTCAATGCAGCAAATCAAAGGAACAAGTGAAAAAATTGTTTACTGAGTGTGATCTGGTGTTAGGCAGCGGACCCGAAACGAAGTGGCATGTATGAGCTGATATCAAGATCGAACCGAACGAATGCCCGATAACATGGGCCCCTTAATGCAAGTCGAATTACGGCACTGTGAGAGGCTGGTGCATGATAAGGTTCCGATCAAAGTTTATTAGGTGATAGAGAGAACGAGGTTAGGGTAATTAGAAATACTTTGAAAGTAAAAGAAGCTCTTGAGGCGGAAAGCTTCAAATTTTCCCTTTCTGGAGGCATTCAGAGTGAAGCAATCAAGTGGGACGCGGTCCCGTCTCATGGGTCCATGAGTAGGCATTGGTGCGGGTCAAATTAACGGGTATTCATCTGTTCTATAGGTGTAGGACGTTACCTTGGGCCGAAAATATGGGAATCGTTTAAAAATTAAATATTCAGTGGTGTATTTCGAATGATCACAAGATCCTATCGAAGCAGTTAGGAGTTCTTGCGCTCCCTCTTCTTTTCAATTCATTCTCGGTGACGGTGCTCCTCTACGGATCACTCTCGATATGTACTAGTGCGTAGTCCCCAGTCTGACATTTTGAACAATCTACTTCCTTGGATTGGACTCAAGACTTTCTTCCAAGTTTCTCCCTAAGCCTTGAATGTAAGACGATGTCCTAGCAGGATCGAACGGTCAGACGAAATCCAAATATAACAAAGCGATTGGTCGAAGTATCAAGGTACCAAGTACGGCTTGGCTGAAGCTGCCACAGTGGCTACTCTAGCCACTGCCAGAATGACGTCGTTGAGTGGTGGCGTCTTGGCGATGATGATGACGACCGTCGGCGAACAATGGTGCGGCGGTCACGACCGACGCGGTCACTATTGAAATTCATCCAGGATGTCTGACTGACTCAGTACGACGGTCGATTTTGGAGACAAGAAGGGCGATGGCTTTCGTATAGTAAGCTGGTGACTAGAAAGCAAGCCTTGCGTTTCCCAAGAATTAGAAGGCTCTGAATCCTCTCGTTCTGACCAACTTCAGTCCAAAAGAGAATGGATTATTGGAAAGAAATAAAGACGAGTAGTATCGATGCCAACGGGTTTTCGTGAGGAGCTTTCACCTGGGCCGAGTCCTTCCGTTGTCATAGATTGTGTCCAGTGATCGGTTGTGATTTAACCGTCTCCGAAAAGTCACTGTGCTTCCTTTTTGGTCTCAGAAGAAGCTTTTCACTGTAACAGACATTGCATTTGGTTGGAGGATAAGGGAGGACAGTACTGGCATCATTTGATTCCTTTGATTGAATTAGTCTTCCCAGAGTGAAGGTTCATGGAAAGGGTGGGAGAGATCAATTTCCACCTTTGCCATGCAAAACAGCTGACGAATAAGATTCGCAGAAAACCCATTTGCAAATTAATGGGCTGTAAATAGTTGACTGACATCAGTCAAAAATTCCAGCGATAGCAAGAGCGGCGAAGATTTCAGAGAAGCAAATCTACTTGGAAACACAAAAAACCAAGTGATTCGCAGTGTCAAGAGTACGCTGAAGGTTAACGCTTCAGGTCAATTTCATCTTGGATACGCCACGTATTTGACCTTCAGTTAGGAATGCTGTGGCTCTTGATTACGAGATCGGTTTTGCGATGATCGTTGAAGGTCAGCATCGCAACCAGTTCCGGTAGATTGAGAGTATAGCTTATAGGTAATGGAACTAGACTCGATTCTGTGAGCAGAGTAGCCATCTCAACGCCGCTGCCACCACTCCACTTTTGAGGTCCCTTCTCCATTGTTTAGAACTGTTGGAGAATAGGACTTTCTTAAAATAAAGTAAATCAAAATTATATCAAAGAGTTATTCAGAGTTAAAAATTATAATCAAATATACAGAGAAGGAGCGAAAACTCTTTCTTTGGGTAACTTGAAAGGCAAAGGGAAACCAAATTTGGTTCGATTCGATATAATGTAGTCAGTATTTTACAATTACATAAAAGGTAGGCTGTAGGTCAAGAGTATATGTTAACGGAAAAGTTGATAGTGATGTAACAAATGGCCATACTTTTGTGGATTGCATAATTACGTGTTGAATTACTTTTTCCTTCAAGTTCAAAGTCGAATTTGTGGACTACATCGAAAAGAATATGAATTTCACGGAAACCTTCGTTGAATTTTTTTGAAGGCAATTTTGACTAGAATCTTGGTCATTTTTGAGCGCAAACAATTGATTTCAAAGTTTTTGAGGTTTCGTAGCATAGAACTATACACTGAACTATGAATGGAACTACCTGATACAAAGGGAGTAAATAGACGATTACTTCAAGGTAATGGTGAAGCGTGTTGTGGCCCGCGATATAAACGATTCTGGGTACGGGATAAGGCTTGAGACTGAGACGGAGGGGAAGCGAGGAAGAAAAAGAAGTAAGGGTGGATGAAGGAATCCAGAGACGATACTAAAAAGAGGAAGTAAAAGGCGAAATATACTCATTTTTTTTTTGTAGAACTATTGAAACAAGCCCGATTTCTCGTGGTTTTTGTGGTTCCAATGATAGGTAAAGCCTTGGTCGATTCCTATTGGGCTAATTAGACCAGGCATGGGCCTCTAGATTCCAATAGAATGCCTCTGCACTTTGTCTCTCTATGAAGAGTAATTTGAAGAGCAACATGAAACTGGCTCTATAAGTTTTCCTACAAGTGAGGCCTACGATTTAGGTCAATCCCTGACTTTTAATGAGATTTCGAAAAGAGAGTCCAATGGTTCTCTCCGAATACGCATGATATTTGGCTCGTTTTCAATATCGTAGACTCATAACACAAAGTAAATAGGTGTGGACCGTCGGGGGTAAGGAAAACTCAAAACACGGTCACCGAGGAGAAAAGGGCACAGTAAATAGATCAGACTCAAACCTATGGCGCCTATCAGGGCAGTAGATCGATGTGAACTATAGTAAATGGCTAAATGATTGTGAAGTATAAAGTACACATTAGCGGAAGTCTTACCGTAATCTTACCGGTGACCGATTTACTCGATATCATATCTATGGAGTGTTTGCCTCTATGCCCTAGAACAGACCAGCAGGGCGTCGCCACGTAATCTCTTACTTAACTGTTACAATTGTGACAAGATAATGTTTGGTGGCAGGATTATAAGTAAAGTAACAATGATCTCATTATATCGATCGCAATTTGACTAATCAGTGGTCAGCTACTCGGGAATGTTGACTCAATCTTATTTACTTATTTATTTGTGGACGTCTGCGTGTCTAGACACGCACTCATCGGAAAAGAAAGCGCAAATTGTCAAAAAAAATTATTAACCTAGAAAGGAAGCTGAAGAAATTGTAGGTTATCGTATCGTGTTGTCTTCGAGAAGGTGCCTGAGGCTCGGGAAACCCTATCGGGGAATAGTGACACGAGCGGAGTAGAGATGAGAAATAAAAGCGAAAAACTTTGTGACCAATAGGTTTTTTGTCGGAAAAACATGACCAGTATGTACATGGCCAAGTCGGAGTGTGTCTTTGCGTTGACCACACCGTGCGCGACGGCTGTGGTGGCGGTTTCGCTGTCCAAACACATTTCCACCTCGGTGCCAGCCTCAAATAATGAACCAAATCGCCTCACGGCTGGGTGGTTTGTTGCACGCAATTGGACCCGTGCCAAAGTAGCACTTCATCCTGGCCCTCAAGTTAGTATCGATGGTGAGGTCTGAAAGAAAGGAGGCATGTGCTCTCTGGATGAAGACCATGTTGCAAAGTCCTTTACTGTTACGGTCATTGGATGTTCTTCTGTAATTACGTATCGTGATCTACCGTCCTCTGTAAATTTTTTACTTTCATAACTTTTTAAACATCAGGATGTAGGGAAAAACATCTTTTGAAAAAGATTTTTATTGTTTTTCTTAATTTTATTACCTTCGCTAGGCTTTTTATCGAGTTTTTCATTGACCTATGGTGATAAGAGCTTAATAAATTATTTTTCACTTTTACCAATAGTTGTTTCATGTTTAGAGAGACAATATTGGCGGGTAATACCAACACTTCAATAGTGACAAGGCCATGTTTGCACGGTGCCTGGCAGTAGCCAGCTAAACTTTCCCTTCCCTATTTTGATTTATGAGCTTAGTAAAAGTACAAAGTAGCGGAAAAATAAGAACTTCAAGAAATTTGGGTTTTGTTTGGTCTGACAATCACTTTGGGAATGTTAAGGATTAGAAAAGTGCGTGGCGTACTCCAAAATTTTCAACGATTTTTTCCATAAAATCACTGCACAGGTAAGCCTGTGTGTAGAGCGCTGCTCACTTTTGGCATGATTGGTGGGATCATCCTCTTTTCTGTGGGTGATTCCCTTCGCGCTCTATTGCTGAAGTGAGACCCTAAATCATACCTCTGGCTTTAGCGATAGAGCGCGTTATCTCTCACGACTCTTGCTTTTGGGTTACAACAGTCTTTTGTAGGAATCTACCTGATCATTATTCACCCCTGCAGTGCTGAATACCTGATTCTAGATCTTTTGGGACCAAAAAAGGCTCTTTTTGGCCCCCTTTCTGGTCTTGGTCGCCAAGGTGATTCCTTCTAAATGTCACTGTGCATAGAAGCCAATGAAGTCCTTCAAACCGCCGACGACATCAGCTTTTTGACTCGGGGAAAGTTTTCTGGATCACGCCCAAGGTGAGTTATGAACAGAGCGTTGAGAACTCAGTCGTTCAGAATAAAGACTACTCAAGTTGTCCAGAAGGGTCTCTTGGTCAAGAATTCACAAAATCAATCAAAACCCGGCTAGTCGACAATGGAAAGTCTACGGGTGCACGGAGAGCGAAGGCGATGGCGCCGCATGTCGCTCGAGAGAAAGGTGCCGCGCCTATTCCGCGGCGATTAAACAGTAAGTGAATTGAAGACCCGACAAAAAAACGACGACGGCGACCACAGCGACTATGAGATCGAGGTCAATGTGAAGAATTGAGGAGGTGGACGATGCCCTCCTGGTGGGTGCTTCCACGACCAACCGACCACTACAAAGACGACGTTGACGACGACCGGTTTCACCTCATGAATGAGCTTGCAAATGTCTGCTGCTAAGAGTAGAATGGCTGAAGCCGATGCTTTTCGCAGCTTTCACAATCTTGGGATTTCATCCTAGTGAAAGTAAGCGGAATCGCACTTAAATTGCTGACCATACACCATCCCCCATGGTTTGATTCCTTCTCGGGCCCGTCTTCCTAAGTGAATAATGATCTTCCATTGTTGATTTTTTACCTGATGAAATATCGCGTAGACGAAGAGAAACTCGTCCGTAACAGCCGGCTTTTGAAAGGAGGAGAACTGACTAGTCCTTTTCTGGAGATATCACGATGCCAGTAGGATTTTTCGCGTGGTTGACCTCTTCAGTCCCAGAGTTCAAATGAGTGAAACTCGGGAATCTCTCAAAGGTGACACCGATGGAGTTGGCAATCAACTGGTATTTCAAGGCGACTGATCCATGTCTGATCCTTGCTACTCTGGTCAACATTTCATGAGCGGTTATAGAAGCTCACTTTCAACCTGATGAGGTTCATTCAAGATCGACAGAGAAAACGAGGTCATTGTGAGTGTGTTTAGAGGCGTTGTTGAAGAGGTCGTCGATCGTCTGATTGTTCGTCGACGGCGCCTGATTATTCCAGTTGTGACGGATGGACGGACCTCAGATGAGGACTTTGAATCCGTTCACGATCGCTGCTCTCACGCGCACGCATTTGTTTTTCTTTTTCTATACGGACGAATGGGAAAGTTCTAGAATGCGTCGAAAGAAAGTGAGCAAACTGGCGAAATCGTAGGCGAAGGTCTGTATAATGACGCACATGACGTGAACGAAATCTCCGTACAGATCTTCAAAAAGCCTATCATGGGGTTGATCCGCATACGTGCTCTACCCAAGTTCGCCATAGCCGTCATTCTTCTCTACCGAATAATACCATAGTAAAAGGCGAACTACAGTAATATGTAGTAGACGGGAGTAGGCGGATTCAGGTATTAATCTAAAACCAGCTCTATGAATATCCTGTTCTATCTTGAAGCCGGAATTGACCTCGTCTTCGTCTCTCGGCTGATGGCTGCTACGTTTTGCGCAGAAGAAAAAGAACACAGCCATAGGCTTATCTATCCGCTCTGACACCTATTCTTGTTTGATCGGTAGTTTTTGCTGTTCGTCAAGCTAAAACAAACTTGATCGGTTCTCTGTCATTTCTATCCTAAGATTGGACGGCAAAGCTCACGAAGCTCCTCCGACTAAACAGTAATATACATCTTTTTCAAGATGCTCCCTGTCCTCCACCCCCATATCAGTGCATCAACTGAACAGCGAGCTGGTCGTCCTAGCTTAGTAATCAGAGATCTCATCGGCCATAGTGGGATCTCTGATCCATCTATGGCCGATGAGATCCATGAGTTCAGAAGTTTGCCGCTACTTAACGATTGTGTGCACAACCGGTTGAGCACTGAAAGAGTGGACTCCTAGAAGCTTGATGCTCATACGCATTGGGCCACTAACAAGCACTGTTGCCCATAGTTACCTAATTTAGGCATAATTTCGCAGATTTCTGAGATCTGCACAGTGTTGCTGTGAACAGCTGCGACGCTTACACCTCCCTCAAAAGGTTTTTACAAAGTGGAAGGATAGTTGGCAGTGATGAAGAGCGCACCGCCTCTACACATAAGTTTGGAAAGGCCTGACAGCTGTTCTCTGAGGTGCTTACCATCCTTACAATGGACCAACTTTCGAGATTCATACCAGGAAGGAATAAGAACGAGTTGGCCGAGGAAAAGATGAGAACTGATCTTACTGGCACAGATTGCATCTTGATGCGCCTGCTCTATGGCATTGGAGCGTTCTGTGCCAATTATACTTCCTCTTCTTTGCAAAAAAAAATCATTTGATGAAAAAGTCCAACCGGCCAGTGAGGATGTGAGTGAGTTCAAATCTACTTGAAAATTGTAAAAACGACTGGACTGTGCGTAGCTTTGGCGATTTTTTCAGGAAATAGGGCGCACAATGATTGTTTTCTTGCTCTCGTGCTCCAACCGAATATACGACTATTGTTCGATCTTGGAGAGGTGGATATTTAGATCGGCTGGTCCTGAAGCCGATACAATGGGCACTTCCGCAATGATTGTTCCGTTTCTATCCAGTGCGCTATATAGAGACTAACGTAGTAAAGCATCATACAAAGGCTCAGAATAACTGCACTGCAGATATTTTCAGAGATGCTTTGAATGTAACTGTATTCAAAATCAAAAGATGATAAGTATTCAACACAAGAATCCCCTAAAGGTAAAGCAAATCACGAAATATTGAGATGTCAAGGCTCGAAGATGTTTTCTAAAAGTTCAAAGGATGCGGGAGAAGGGTTGAATAAGATGAGAGATGACTTGAACATTGCTATGCGCATCTCAGAGGCGCTTCAGGAACAAAGGAACAAAGTGGACATGAAAGGAAAGCTCAACTTCCAAGTGGAACACAGCTTTTGAGACGTCATCCTCGATAAGCGTATCCTTGAACATCGCAAAGTCAAACCGTTTCAGAGAAAGTTTCATAAATTTCCTGTAGAGCGACAAAAAGCCTAAGGAACGTACAAGTGAAAGTGCTGTAAACGGGGGTGAAAGGTGTCGCGGGGGACTCCGTAGAGGTGGAGAAAACTGGGGACAGACAAGGCGTGTACGACGGGATTGGACAGATAGCACAGCACAGAGGTGAAGAAAGTGAAAGGTTGTCTGAGCGTGTGCGTGGAGCGCCGACACAATCCGCCCCATATGAAAGTGAGATCAGCGTCGTAGTGATGGTGGTGGTCGTCTGCTGCAATGGTGCACAGGAGACGAGAAGGCGAAATGGGGTCAGTGGCGCTGGCCAGCGCCTAAAACCGGCCGACGACGATCCAGATGCTTATCCTCGGCCTGGCTTGGCGTGCGCGGACCCCGATGGGCATGCGACTGAACGTGCGTACGTTCGTTCTCTTTCGTAGCACGCGAACACGGGGGACTTTCACTTGCTTTCTACGGAGAGTGAAATCGATGTGATTCTTGCGAGGACACTCTGACCTCAAAGTTCCACAGTACTCTCCCAGTGCAAGGTTCAAAGGACCTAGTGAACTGTGAACGTCCATGCTTCCCTTAACCTACTTTCTTGCAGTTAGATGCCTTACAGTGAAATCCTCATGCTCAGGAGACGGTTTCATCAATGATCCATTGTCTCCAAGCACAGGTTGATAGGAGAGTCGAAGCCTTATCCGCCACTTGGCCCAATCGGTGTGCGCCAGGCACTTTCTGCCAAAGAATTATCAGAATATCGAAGGTTTGCGCAAGTGTCCCACGCAATCCATCATTGCTTCGAACCTGTCGGATTAGTTTAAAGGCACAATTTACGATAAAAATGGCTTCTGGATTTCCCTATAGCTTCAAGGCTCTCTCTATACCTATCGTTATAAGCACGAAAAACGTCCTGGATAGGGCACAATAAGGAACCAGAGATTGTATTGTGTGAATGCCCCACCCCCAGTGGACGAGTTTCAACGGTTTTGTATAGGCTGCACCATTCATTAGGGATCCAATGTGGGAAGAACAAACAACTGTCATGATCCATAGCTACGGTGAAAGGCAATTCTGTACAGTTATGGTTTGATATAGTCAGCACGTAGGAGCAACTTAAATCCCGTCCAAAAACCCCTTACTTGCCATTCCTGTCGCGGTAATATCTCGTACAACCTACACCTCCACTACTCTTAAAAAGCATGAAGTAGGTGCGTCTTTTCGCCCTCTTCGCCACCAACGTGCTCCTCTACTTCAAGCCTTCAGCTTTTCAAACTAAAAAGGGTTTTTACCTAAAATTATGGTGAACTGTGCCATGATGGTATCTGGTGATGGGATTGCAACAGAATACTCGGTAGATAATGTCTTCTGATACCTCTCATTTCTGACCAAAGTTTTCAAAGACGTTCGCATACATCGTGGATACTGATCTTCGATGTCTTCTTACTCTTGAAACCACAGATCTGATTCTACTAAATGAGCCGCAAGAGACTAGTCTGACCGAAGTGGGTGATCGCTCTGATTGGTGGTCCAAACGAGACTCCGCTTTTGAATCGAGGCGGTACTCGGGGTAACCTTGACCACCGACCACTTTCATCTAGACCACTTACTGTGGAAAGGTCAGATTGTGAAATCGTGGGCTCAGATGTCTAAACGTGTCGGCAAGCCTGGAGACACCGTGAAAATTTGTGAATGGCCCCGGACTTAAGTTTTCAGATCCCTTCGCTCCTGCAGTAAACTGGGGCTATGCAAGAACGGCTGCAAATCGGACAGAAATTTTCTACCAGGTTAACTCACAAAAAGTGCCAGTCCTATTATTCATAGCAAAAATTTGCAAAAATTTTTGGATCTTCAAAGAAATATTAGTCAAATTACTTTGCTTTTTGATGATGAAGGTAGATTGGACAGAAAGAAGGGCGAATAGAATAACTTTTGTAAAATGAAGCGATACTACCTATGTGCAACCTATGACAACATTAAGCCTTAACCCATTCACACTTTCGGTTCCGATTGCTTCAAACGTGACGATTTTTTCGAACAGACGTCGAATTCGTGGCGCATCTCATTTGTAACAAGTTATTAATTACTTTTATGAGATATGTTTCAAACAAGTATTGCTTTCTTTCACTTAGAAAATGAGTTATGGCAGCGTAAAATGGGTTTCGCTCCAGAAGGTCGCTCGTGCACGAACAACATCTATCAATAACTTTCGTAAGTTGTTGGTTCAATATGACCACGCGTGACCTTAATTCGCCTTCATAGAAACAGGATCATTTCGTGGCGAAGATGCGAAAAACACTATTCTGACGATGGGCGGGTTTTTGGGAGTGCGCCGTGCCTTGGACTGCTGCTAAGTTTTGTTTATACTTACTGGAACACATCCAAGTGAAACAGGATAGTAAGCGACTTCCTTACCAACGTTGTTGTAATCTCTGATTTCATTTGAAGAAGTGGTAAGTTTCGGATGTAAACCTTTGGTTTGGCCTGTGGCCGAATACGTTAATCGACTTTCAGGATGCGCCACATACTCGATCTCCTTTCAAACCGTAACGACCAATTTACTATTGCTACTGTATTGGTAAAGGTCCCGAATCTGGTAGGGGTAGTTTGGAGGCGGCAGGATGTGATCCTTCGAACCATGCAGTATTACACTGCTTCCCCATGATCACTGTGAAACTTTCTAAGCTACCTAAGCTACTAGTAAATATTGCCATTGGATTTGCTCGCCCATCAGTGCTTTCGATATCCGAGGGTTCGATAAGCTATCACTTTTTTCCTTATGGTTCATGTGGCACCATCGCGGTCACGGAACTAGGTTGCCGCGCGCCGATTTACCACTACGTCGTAATCACTTTCTGAGATAGAAATACGTTGCATGTTTTTGAAGGAGCTGCGATGGCGATTTCAACTCATACGTTCCTTTGCCTGCTTTATCCCTTAAAATCAGCATTTGTACCTTCAGTTAATATCTAGCATACAACAACATAGGCATGACGCAGCAGTCACAAGGTATTTTCATACTTCGACATGCGCGTGCGTGCACGCAGGTGGAGTCGCAGGTACAATCATGCGTGCGGCGCGCGAGCGGCTATGCGACGGCGGCGCTAGAGGGTGTTGACAACATTGGATGCTGGTGGATCACGTGCCAATGCTACCAACACCTTTCTAGCGCCGCCGTCGCATAGCCGCTCGCACGCCGCGCGGAATTTCACCGGCGTGCCAGCACGCACGTCGAAGTATGAAAGCAGCCACATTTTAATGATAAGCGCACGTGTATTTCGTGCGTCGCGGCAACGGCGATCGGCGATCGCTCGTAATTAATCGCTTTCTACACATCACAGACTATATAAGCTGTTGCGGTAGCGGTGTACCCTTCTGAAATCGGATTCCTTCATATTAAACAAACCCTGGCCCATCATAGAACGACTGTTCAAGTCATTGTCTGACTTAATAACTACTCCGGGGACCTGGTTGTAAAATGAAAGCATGGCGTATCCCGAAGCTACTTACTCACTGTTATGAAGAAATTTCCGGGGACCTGGTTGTAAAATGAAAGCATGGCGTATCCCGAAGCTACTTACTCACTGTTATGAAGAAATTTTCCCTTTGTCCATTCACCTTTAGAGTTACTGAAATTTAATGAGTTCTTAATTAATCCTTAAGGTTCTATGACGTTTCCGATTTGATCTACCAGTCGGGCGGTTAATTTCTCACTTTGATTGATTCTCGACATTGCCATTAATTACATTGATTGGCTATTCCGTTTCGACTATTTACCATCTTCATCGACTTTTTTTTTTTAAATACTGTTTAATTATTTTTCGGTTACTGTGGTTGTAAATTCAAGGAGTTATTGCTTCACACCTGTCCTGTCATGGCTATTTTAAAACATAGCAGAAGAGATTTAATGCAGTTGACAGTTTTCTGAGACATTTGCACCGAAATTAAACATACTCAGGTAGAAATGTTAGAGGAACTGTCCGAGATCTACATTTGAAAGCAATCGATAACTCTAGCGATTTCTGAATTAAATCTAATGTGATCAGTGCAAGATGAAGAGTTTATACTTTTACGTATTTTTTCGATTTCCGCAAACAATTTATATTCAGATAGGAACAGTGGCGTCTTGCAAATGGTAGAGATTATTTCAAAGAAGCAAAGAAGAAGAAATGAACAAGTAAGGGTGAAGTGGCGATTAGCAACCGAATCTCTCTTCGGTGAGTTCGAAAAATGGTAAAAACGAAAAAAATGAAGAATATTCTCTTACATTGCTCTGATGTTTGATCGTGGATAAGATGTTGTGAGGAAAAATTTAGATTTGCTTGACGAATTACTCGGAAAATCAAGAGCGCAGTCAAAATTGGTCTGGACAGGAAGAGAAGACGGCGTCAATACGCAGGTGATGTGTCCCTCGTTTTGCACTACGCTATTTTGTTCGATTGAAGTGGTCCCCTTAATGCGGCAAATTGTTCCTTGAATAGTTAACTTGACGTCGGCGATGAACATCCCAAAAACAGCTTGCGAAAATTTGAGCTTGTTAGCAGGTTTTCTTTTAAAATTACTTTCTTTTTATTCGATGAGATTTTTTGAATGCTCTTCGCTGAAGCAAATGAATTATATCTATGGCGTTTTCGGTGTATGCAAGAGCTCGTCACAGTTTTTCAGCATTCTTGCCTTTTCAACCCAAAAGGTGAATAAACCTCTGGGAATAATCGAACTTACATCAAACTACCGATGAAGTGGAAGTGCTCAACCGGTAAATAAGAATAAACCAAACACGTCTTATCGATCACCGCGCGCGTGGTTCATGCGTTGCGACAATGGCGGTACTGTCCCGAGCGATCGTTATTATGGTACTACAACAGTAATGCTATTTGCATGGATATTGTTAATATTATGACAATTGCATTTGCCCCTGTTGATCGCAAAATTATGTTTACAACGGTGCCAAGGAAAATGACACTTCTCAAACCGGCTCAGTTCAACTCTGTGGCGCCGGCTGGTCCCTTAGAATGAATTTTGTGAAAAGAAAAGGTTGACGGGATAAATTTGGCAGTGATAATACATATACCGGGTAGGAAGAACCCCTGCTAGCACTCGAAATTTTCGCAGCAACAATACAATGGAATATTTCGGGCTAATACCAAGGTAAAAGTAGAACACGGACTGAGTTTGCGCTCTTTTCAGGAACAGGTTTTTTTAAAGCAACATTCTCAGTCATGGTATCAGCCGGAGCGATCCTATGGCCTCAAGAAGGCAAACCGCGGAGGTATTTCAAACGGTTAGCTGGCGTCGGCTGTCACGGCCGAATTTCGAAACTCCGGCCACAATCTGATGCAATAGCGACTTCGTTTCCTTTGCTTATTGAAGCTCGTGTGGCGACGTTATGGGCAAGATTCAGTTTCGGGAGTCGAATTCAGTACAGAAAGTGTAAGTATTTTTGAGTATTAACTCTTTTTAATGTTTTTTTTTGCTAGCCTAGGAGTAAAATGTAAATGATGTGGAACCCTGCGCATTTTTATGTGCGAGAAACATTGTTTCAGTGTTGGAGTGAAATTCACCGCTGGTAGCAGTGAATTTATTCGGCAAACATCTCATGTCCGAGTTTTGAATAATCGTCTGTACGAAGAGGGAGCAAGAAACTTCACCCCGGCCAAATGTGGACCTCTTGATAGGCGATTGGTGAGTGTACAGACTTCAAACTGTTTTGGTTTTGAATCGAGGCTTTTTTACCATCTTACTGTTGGTAATTCTTTAAAAAGTTGATCCTTTTGATTGTCTCGTACTTTACCCATGTTAAAGAAAAAACTCCCAAGCCCTCATTAATATTTGGAGAAAATATCGAACCCGTCGATTGCAACTCACTTTGAACGGCGTTATTCTCGCTGGAAAAGCAATCAATAGCTACCTTGAAATACACGCTTGTAATACTGACCTGACCGGTACGTAACGGTGGGATATAATGTGTTCAACCACAAGGAAGTTCTATATCCTATCCTAATTGCGTTATTTTTGCACTTTTCGTCATTATGTACTGTTTAACCAATACAACAAAGTCGGTGCGCAAAGCATTGAATGGCTGACGAAACAATGACACTAAATAGCTCGGGTTGGGGTATGAACGTTTGCCTATTAGTTGTTGATAGAAAATAAGCAATTCTTTGCTTTCAACACTTCCTGTGCTTTCGGCACCACCCGGACTCTCGCTTCGGCAAAAACTCACTGAATTATCTTAACAACAACGCTACATTTTTTTATTTTGAAAATGCTTTATCATATAGATATTCTGTCCAGGGTACATCGAATAATTATTGCACTTGCTCGACTTGTGACAGCAGTCTTTCGGATTGCGTGGGACATTTTGGTTACGTCGATCTCGCTTTTCCAGTGTTTCATATCGGATTTTTCAAGTCAACTATACAGGTTCTTCAATGCATATGCAAGGTGTGTTGTGCCATTTGACAGAAATTGAATTTTTTTAAGCTCTATAGTGGAAAGAAAGCTACGGCCCAACCTTACCATCTATCGCGAATAGTTAATATTTACACTGCTTCTATCAGACAAATGATATTTAGCTCAATTGGTGCATCACAAATAGGAAGGGTATAGGTCAATGTAGGCTGTTACGGCAAGCTCACTGTACCTAGGTTCAGCGGTCTCGTCAACCATCCATAGACCATCATGTCAAGACCATTTATCATTCTATCTGGCACGGGTACGACGGGGATCGACTCATTTTCAGCATAGACAGTATCGATGGTATTTACTGGCTTAGGCTTTAGAAGTGAGCTCGTACTTCAGAGTAGGAAGGAAAAATCCATACATATTTATTATTTATTTATCCTTGGAGCGAAATTCCTCGAAATTTCCGCAGATCATTTAGTAGGTGATCGGTATCTCTTAGCTATTTTAGCAAGATTTTTGTGCTCTTTTTCTTGTTGTTTCTATAGAAGAAATAAGATCCTTCTGACCGTGGTGTAATTTTCATACTTTCCGGCGGAGTTAATTTTGTACGGCTGAATAGGCACAGAGAGTACCATATACTTTTAAGTAATGATGTTTTTATTTGTAATCTTGGTTTTCAGAACTGTGCTCGTCTGCTGTTGAGCGAATCCCAGCGATCGTATTTCCTCAGACAGATAGCCAATCCTACCTTGAACTACATACAGCGAAAAGCTCTCCATAAAAGTATCGTCGCGTCGTGCAAGAAGACGAGTCTTTGCCTTCAGTGTGGACAGAGAAATGGTATGAGCTCGTAATGGCGTTTATAGTTCACTTGCTGTAAGTTTCCCGACTCCTTCGTTCACTTGCTCACAGCCAGCTGCCCAGATAGTGTCTAATGGTAAGGGGGAAGAGGATGATTACGGTATTTTGTGAACTGACGTGTTGTTGAAGTATCGCCTGCATGGATATTACCATTGAAGCGATTTCATCCGTAAACTTGATGATCCCAGATGAAGTATGCTTTCAGGGATTTTGCGTAAGGCTACGGGAGCAGTTCTGAAAATTGCATATAGCTGCGGTATATCTGAGTGCAAGGTAAGCATACTATAATAATTTTTTAAAAATAATTTTGCCCAAGTTTGCAAGAGCTTTTCTACAAGACAATCACGGCCACCTACTCAGGGTTGTTGTTATAAGTTTCAGTAGGAATTTGTTATTTGCCAGTACCTGAAGGATCGATTGAGTTGAAATTGGTCATTCATTTGTAGAATTTGGGAAACAGCTCTACTTTTGCAGATGTCTGAGTACTCTACTGTGGTGGGAGCGAACCCAGCGATCTCCGAAGTCCTTTCCCGCTCGAAGTTTACTCTCCTAAATCCTTTACGGGTTCAGAAGCTGTTCAACATCATAGCAAAAGAGGTGTGCGTCTTGGATTTTACTATTTCCTCTTATCATGACTGATTTCTCAGTAAAATACGGGAATGCACAAAAATATAATTTTAGGACATACCAATCTTGATGTTATGCTTTGGAGAAGTCAAACACCCCAAAGATCTTCTTTTGACACGAATTCCCGTGCCACCAGCATGTGTGCGACCGTCAGTAACGTCAGGTAACGAGTACATCACCATCTATTCCCGCTTGGAACCTATTCCGCTTATAACATGCTCAGAAGTGGGAAGCGGTTCAACTGAAGACGATTTGACTATAAAACTTGCTGAAATTATTCTTATCAATGATGTGCTTCAAAAGCACAAGGAAAATGGTGCACCAGTAAAAACAGTGATGGAGGCCTGGGATCATCTCCAGGTATTTCTCATTCAAAAAGAAAGAAGTTGGTTCGAGGAGTGATGTAATAAATATCTTGTAGATACAAGTTGCACTCTATTTCAATGGCGAACTGCCTGGCTTACCGCAGGAGCTAAAGCTGAAAAAGGTTAGTCTTCGTGTGTGGTGCGTCTTACACCATTATTCTTTTAACCTTTGATCTTATTGTAACTTGTATGTTTTCTACGATGTAGGAGTAAGATTACCTTGGGGAGATTAGCAAACTTTGAAATGCAAGGGTAACCTCGCTGGCTGAACCATTCACCTGATATATGAACTTTTCTAGTGAAAATTTGTATCATGAATCTTGTAGAACTTTTAAGGAAAGGAATGTACTTGGAGCTTATATTTCAATTTCTTTGCATGATGGAATGATCTTGTTTCAGCCTATTCGTGGTTTGACCCAGCGTCTTAAGGGTAAACAAGGTCGTTTCCGTGGAAACTTATCCGGAAAACGAGTTGATTTTTCGGCTAGAACGGTAAGTATTAATGCTAGAGCACGTTGTAGTTATACTGTTCAAACAGTGTGAGCTGTACCTGGCTTTGTTCTTCATCTAGCATAAGACGTCTGTTCTGACAGCTTCTAAAGAAAACATCGGCATAAAGGTCTCCCGCTACATGCGGCTACCCCATCATTAAAAGTAGACCATAACAAAACGGATAGCATCCTTTTAGAGCGGGAGATTTCAAGCCGGGCAAGGGAAGTGTGGGTAAGAGCACGTTCAGCGAGTTCGAATTATTAGGTCCGTAGGTCGAAGGTTCTCGTGAGCCATAGGCACATAGAAGAGCTAGTGTCTCTCGTTATTTTATGCTACATGTTACTCCTAAAGGCAAAAAAAAATGTAGTGGTAGTTGTTGCACAATAGTCCGGCGATCAAATCCTAGCAAGGTGTCCACACAGGCTTACCGAGCCTTCCAACACTCTGGGTTCGGCTTATTGGCTCGTGGCCAGTCTGGGAGGATAAAACTATTGACTGGTTAGCCACCGCGAGTCGTTGTATGGGGCTAAATACGCATGCAAAAATTCACCAACGATTTTGAACAGTAAGCAGTAACGGTGAACAAGATTGAAATGGTTATTTTAAGGTGATATCGCCTGATCCAAATTTACGGGTCGATGAAGTTGGTGTGCCACTTCAAGTGGCGCTCACCTTGACATTTCCCGAAATTGTCAATGAGCACAATATCGAACGCATGAAGAAGCTTGTGATCTCTGGGTCTGATTCTCATCCTGGTGCTAACTATGTCATTGATCGTCTCACCGGTGTCAAACGCCTACTAAAGTAAGTTTGATTTTTCCCAAAAAACCGTGACTGGGGTAGGTTCTCGTCTCGTTTTTCTTTTTGTTTCTGCTCGCTCAAGTGTGAGGACTATTTGGATGGCTACTTGCTCTAAATTGTTCGGCATCTGTGATAGCACACGGAGCATCCAATCGTTATAGCACGGTGAATACAAAAGGTTGATTGGGCGAACATATTAATTCTTAGGTCTTTTGCTGGGGGACTTCATCTATAGAATCCCGACAAGTGCTACCCGTCGTACAGCTACTAATCGCGAGATAGCTGACTGGTTGGTAATTTTGGGATGAAGCAGGTACATAGCTGACTTCAGGTACAGTAATCGGGAGAGCTGTGCGAAAAACTTGAAGGTTGGCGACATAGTAGAGCGTCACCTTGACGATAACGATATCGTATTGTTCAACCGTCAACCATCACTTCACAAGGTTTCCATAATGTGCCATCGTGTAAGAGTAATGTCCGGAAGAACATTCAGGTCGGTTCTCTTCTTATAGATTCAGTTCCGGGCAAATATGCCCTGTCGTACGTTAATCTTCAGATTCAACGAATGTGTTTGTACTCCTTATAATGCCGATTTTGATGGCGATGAAATGAATTTACATGTGCCGCAGACGCATGAAGCACGAGCCGAGGCCAGCACGCTGATGGGTTTGAAAAGTAACCTTGTTACTCCGAGATCTGGCGAACCGTTAGTGGCAGCCATTCAGGTGCGAATGTTGCTTATTCTTTTGTTGTGCTTTCCATTTTCAATGAGATATTTCATGTAACACCGGATTGAATAGAAATATCTAAGCTATCATTTTCTATTAGTCGTTATTAAACTCGAGGTGTTATCAACTTTATGAATCTCCCTGATTGATGATGCTTCCAGAAGCAACAGGTATAAAAATGATACTCCATCCGTGACAGTAATATCCTCCTGTAGTGCGGGGAGTCCAGAAATGGGACATAACCGGTAAAGGCTTTAGGTGTGGTTACTCTTTGCAGCGGATTTTCGAATCATCATCGATCGAAAACTCAAGCGACTAATTTTAATTCGTTTGAGTAGTGATTCACAATAACAATGCAAGCTAGTAAGTCACCGAGCAACAGCTTCGAATAAGTCGAAAAAGCAGATTTTGTGTTCAGTGTGACTGCATTCCAAGGTGGCATTTTATGTTTTTTTTTGCGATTTCCCCCATCCATAAGCACAATTTTCATCTCATCTTCCAGATAATCATAGTTTTCTATAATATTAGAGGCTGTGTTCAGACTTTGCGTTGGCGAGCGACTGACGCCCAACATTCACTGTCCACACAGCCGTAAGACCAAAACATTGGTATTGACCGCCAGTTGGGATTATAATTTGTATCTGCATTGCGCTGTACGTAACAAATATTTAATCACTCCAAGTGTAGTAAAACTTGTCCGGCAAGCGGAACTGACCATAAGTCAGCTTCGGTGCTAGAACTTTTTCACTAATTTCCTTCTTTACAACACTTACTGTGATTGTTACTCCCACCTACTTGAAAAGTTTGAGCGCATACGTTCGGACCATTGTCTTTGAACCAATCTTCATTTTTCAGCAAAGGCAACATATCAGTCCTTTCAAAAGAAATTGCTGTAACTGATACCATCTGTAATTTTCTTTCTTCAGGACTTCATCACGGGTGCGTACCTGATGACACACAAGGATACATTCTTTGATTACGGTGAGGTGGGTTCAGGTGCTGTTCTAAAAGCTCGTCATCTAGACCTAAGAGTTGGATATGTTTCATATCCTGTGAGTAAATGTGCGCAACTTGTTTATGAGTTATGCTTATTGAGGGAATAAATTTTTGCTTACCGTAGTTAGTTATTTGCACCAGCCCACACGTACGTAATGATCCGCATTGTATAGCTCGTCCAAACGCCCCACTCTTCTTCATTCTTCTAGTCTCATTCTCGTCTAGCCCCTTTTTTGATGTTTTTTCGAAGCCTTTTTTCACTTTAGAGTCACCGATTCATGCAGTTTCTTGACCTTCACCACATTGTTTTCCATTTTATCTTCCATTTTCCATCATAATCTGGAATACCTGAAATTCTCGTGAGCTGTGCCCTTAAATACTATCTACTCCAGATTTACAATATTTGATTTTTTATGTTCTTGTCCGAGCCTATACTCTGCTGAGAACATCAAGGCTGTCATCTGCGTACCACTTTATTGGGGGTAACGGTGTTAAAGATACTTTACATTCTTGCACCACCTATTCAGAACGACTTAAACGTATGAAAAGCCATACTAATCCGAATATGAACTGTTCGCTATCTTCAGATGACCTTGACCGTTTTTTTATTTATGCACCTGAATAGTATCGCTGATTACCAAGCATTGAAAAGGTGCGGAGCCCCATTTTCAGGCTTGTCGTCTAATCACATCCATCATAGACCACAGATCCTCAAATCGAACACGGCTACATCTACCAACACCCGCAATCATAAAGCCGACCACACTATGGACTGGTAAGCAGGTAGGTTTTTTCTTCAGGATAATCTATAAGAGTTTCTTAACATCTGTCAACAGTGCTTTCAGTTGGTAAGGCTGATACTTGCGGACGATCTCAGCAATCCACTGAACTTTAATTTATATGTACCAAATAAAAGCTACACTTCAGGAAGGGAGCTCTGTTCCAAGGTGATTTTAGTGCTTTGCTTCTACTGTTTCTTATTTATTTCTGGTATTTTTTTTCTAAACTGCTTTTTTTTGTTCCTTTACTTGAAGGATTCCTTCGTTATCATCCGCAATGGTCAGCTGATGTGTGGAGTATTGGATAAAAAATTGCTAGGATCCGGCTCGAAAACTAATATTTTTTATGTTCTACTTCGAGATTTCGGTGAAGACTCTGCAATCAATGCGCTGTTAGTCCTTCTTAAGAATTACTTGACCTGTACGTAGCAATACTAATACGAATGAGGGTTCACTATGTCCCTTCAAGGTGGCGATTATCCCGGATGACATCCACTTTTCTTTCGAATCGAGGCTTTTCTATTGGAGTTGGCGATGTTCAACCCCGATTACGTCTTCTCGAGGAAAAGTCACTGCTTTTGCGGAGAGGTATCTTATTGGCTCGTATTTTTTTCACCTAGCAATCATTAGCCATAACGGTTAATTTAGGTTACAAAAAGTGTCAGGATTGTATTGATCAACTGAAATCTGGACAACTGAAAGCTCAACCTGGCTGTACCAAAGAAGAGACCCTTGAAGCATTGATTCTACGAGAGCTTTCCTCGATTCGTGATAAAGCTGGAGAGGCTTGTATAGGAAACTTATCAGTGTAAGGCTTCAATTGGAGTTCTAATAACGGAGTCAAGACATCTTCAGTTCACTGTTCTGTTGTTTAGGTATAACTCGCCTTTAACGATGGCAATTTGTGGTTCTAAAGGGTCATTCATCAATATATCTCAAATGATTGCTTGTGTGGGGCAGCAAGCCATATTCGGACATCGTCCACCGGATGGATTTGATGTGAGTAGTCTAAAAAATTATTTTATTTTTCATATGTTAGTTGAAATCGAAGTATTTCTAGAAGCGGTGTCTACCACACTTTGAAAAGTCGGAAAAAACACCGAAAGCCAAGGGATTTGTGGAAAATAGCTTCTTTTCGGGTCTAACTCCTACAGAGTTTTTCTTCCACTCCATGGCCGGTCGGGAAGGACTTGTTGATACGGCTGTGAAAACGGCTGAAACAGGTTATATGCAAAGACGGCTGGTAAAATGTTTAGAGGTGAAGTTTCTCGAATATTTTCAAATGAAAATTGTGAGAGAGCGTGGCTGAAAAGGAAAATTTTCAAGGATTTCTGTGTGAGTTACGATGGTACTATTCGCTCTTCGTGTGGTGATATCGTTGAGTTCGTTTTTGGAGACGATGGGCTAGGTTTGTTTCAAAACTCTTGGTCACCTTCGCCTTGATATTTTCCAAAATATGGACACCCCTATTTTTAGTACATATTAACCACAATTTTTTGTGTTTGCTTGTGTAGATTGTTCCTCTTCCTGATGTTGAAGACGTGAATGAAGAGAAGGGATGGAGGCGAGGAACCAAGTAGATTTTAATGGGTGGAGAGTTTCCGTGCGCGGGCGTGCTTAGACGTGTAGGGCTTCTCATCTTCACCACTGTTATTACCACGTCTTAATCGAGGCTCATAAAAAGCCGAAAATTATAATCGTAGAGATGGGGGTTGTTAGATTTGGACAGAAGTGTTGGTTGCGATTTAATTTTGAGACCTAATTACAGTCGCTTTTAGTACCCATCATCAGTCGTGGAATATTAGTGGTGTACCGTGTTGGAGCGCGATCCATCCAGTATTCAGTGATGAAGTGGCTGCTTCATATTTCTGTGCGATAGCTACAACAGTGTTTGTAATCCAAGACCAAGGGATAGCTGCCTATGCGGCAACGATACAAGCACTTTTGTGTTGATGAGTGCGGTAGTCCGATGGGGAGTTCAGCGTTTCTACATTTGCTTGGCTTTTCGATCGAGTGAATGATTTCATAAGTTTTATGTTAACAAAACAAATAAGATAACGCTACTCTGGGCTATGCTAGCTGGCTCAAAAGCTTTATCTACTTGAACTTGCCGCTGCCATCCATTTCACATATAGATGCACTCGTTTCCATTTCCTTTATCTCTAACATAAGAGTAAGCCTCTGAGTTTCACTGTGGTTACGGTAATAAATGAGACAACGCCAGCAGCCTTAGTTCAAGGCAATCACAGATTTCCAATATACTTCAGCGTACTAATTGGGATTGTGGTTTTCTTTAGATCCTGCGTTGATGGAAACAAACGCTAGTCATGCCATAGACTTTGCACATCAGTTGGAGTGCATTCGGAATACGATTTCATTCAACAGCGATGAGGAGCTAAATATTAATGACATGGAGGTAAATATGTTTTATTATTTGGGTGGAGTATCCTAGAGCGCAGGAGACTCGATAGCTCAGTTAGTTGCGCAATTCATGGGTCTGACCACGGTTGTGCTGATGTAGCTATTCTCTTTCTTATGTCAATTAATTTTTGAGTGGTTTGTGCGTAGTGAAGTAGTTCAGTATACATATTTCGGTACAATTGGATTGGAACTCTGGATACTCTTTTAGTGATTTTTCAAATGATGATAAGATTTTCAGGCTCTCTATAGAGCACTTGTTGATGCTGACTTGAAAAACACTCATGCGGGACTCCGATCTCGCATGGAAAAATTTGTGAAAGAAATCATCGAAGAGACTGTGGCTGTTAACAAAATCCCGAGATTCTGTCGTGACCATCCGAAGGGGTTCGTGTTTTTGCAACTTTTTAGTTTTGTTCTTGATCTCACAGAAATAGAAAATCGTAATGTTTCCTATTTCGATGGATTTTCGTAATCTTCATTGCCTGTACAATGGGTTTTAATGATTAGGTCTTCTACTGGTTTTTAATGGTGTTAGAGGTTTGATATTCACCATATCCAACCGATGTTCTAGGGTTCCCAAAAATCGAACAGGAATGTGTGCACAGTGCTGTAGCCAGGAAAAGTACAGGTAATGTGTACCTTTTGATTGGAGTCATCTTCAGTTGGGAATCATAGAAAAAACGTGACAATTTTTATTTTCGTTTTTATGTTTTTGTTTACGAAAAATCATCGCCTCCTTCGTCATTTTTTTTTTGCATCGGTGTACTCCTTTTGTAGGTTGGTGTAGGTTGTGTCTGCGCTGATCTTATTATACCCCAATTGTTTATTAGAACACATAGGCAGAAGTTAGATGTCGCTTAGTTTGTGAAGGCCAAAGCCAGCTGTCAATACATAGGTCACGAATTTGTTTTGATTGTGTATAGCCAACTTTTGGTAATAGTGATTATCGTACACTAGGCAGGGCTCATTGCAACTGCTGCACTGAGCTACATATATTCACATTTCTTGTTGTCTGAAGATCGGGTTGCCAT
Organism: Haemonchus contortus; assembly: GCA_000469685.2. Classification (NCBI taxonomy): domain Eukaryota; kingdom Metazoa; phylum Nematoda; class Chromadorea; order Rhabditida; family Trichostrongylidae; genus Haemonchus; species Haemonchus contortus. The sequence goes on from LS997564.1 coordinate 35,816,833, forward strand.
GAAAGATCCATGGGCGTCATGGAAGATCAATTTCAAAGCTGCTTATCTCTTTAGGGTTGTAGCATTCATCTTCTCCGAAAGGGATGTGTGGCTATGCGTCCAAAATTCATGGCTGCTTGTACACCTAGTGTGAAGGCAGCAGTGGATGTTGTCTTCAGAGACTCACATGTGCATGTATCGTTAGTTTTTTTTTTTTTTGAGGAAGGTTCAAGTGCAAGTTCACGGCCGTCTCTCGTTCTCAATTCACAGCATTCCTTGAAAAGATGCTGCCGAAAGCTGAAAAAGGCTGCGATTGAACCTGGAAGTGCAGTGGGTGCCATTGCAGCGACCAGTATAGGTGGGTTCCACATCAATTTTCGATTTAAGTCACACATTCGGCCTCATGTAGTCTGGCCTTTTGGTGTTGCCTATCTCCCTAATACCATCTTTGTAAGCGTTACTGTTACCTGAAACTGCAGTTTCTACTCACACACTCGAGGCTTGCTCAGGCAATGGTAGGAATGGTGGCTGTTTTTAACCGGGTGGTACATCGCTAATTGACTCTAAACGGTGTGGGAATGGGGACAAATATGAGGTGAGCAAAAGGGAGATGAAGTTCGCTGCATTTTCCAGTTGCTTATTGTACGCATCCCATTTTATTCGACGTCTTGACAGGGTTTTAAATGGTAAATGACAGGGGAAATCCGGCCGAGGAGGTCATTTCGTAGGCTCAATCCTGACGTACACCTGCAACCCTATTTGATCGGCCTCCGAGGATGATTAGCGGGGGTGAGCCGTTATTGGCAATGGGTTTTTGGTACTATTTTGTAGGTGAGCCTTCGACGCAGATGACGTTAAAAACGTTCCATTTCGCTGGAGTTGCTTCAATGAATATCACGCAAGGAGTGCCGCGCATCAAGGAGATTATCAATGCAGTGAAAGCTGTAAGATCACCGATGCTTTTTTCCTACTCGTATATACAACATTGTAACCAGATATCAACTCCAATCATCACCGCCAAAGTCGTTAATGATCGCAATGAGAAGTTGGCGAGGAAGGTGAAGGCACGAATCGACGTCACTACACTTGGTAAATGAAGAAGTTACTCAATTAGTACCCATTCCCAATTAGCTAGTTTCTTGGTGGCCCACAGGATTAATCAGTGAAATATTTTCTGGGGCTGCTAGTGCAGGTCGGGGATGTATTTGTCATCCATTCGGAAGGTGAAGCTTTCAGTTTATTTCGTCTGTCTCCGAAAATGGGATTAGAATAAAGGCAGTCTCCTATTTACCGGTCGTAAAAGCTTGTGTAGGTTACCACCTTCAAGATCACTACAAGGATGCAGGCACCTCAATTTTTTGCACTCTTCTTCCTCCTTTTCATTGTAGTTTTTCCTAAAAGACTGTTATGAGGAGGAATTTTGGCTCCGCGATCTTGTTTTTTTTTAATCAAAGAATGTCTTTCAGGAGAGATATGCGATTTCATCGAAGAGATTATTAGACCTGATACTGTATTTTTACTTCTAAAACTGAGTGCAAAGCGTATCAAATTACTCAATCTGGAGGTAATCGCCTTATTGTCCATGTTTAATTTTCTACTTGTGATTATATAGTCTAGGTAACCCATGTCCAGCATTTGTGCAGAACATCCTTTCTTCCAAAAGCTTTATCGCCTTCAAGGCATCGCAGGTGAATTTATACTTCGGGAAATATCCTACTAATGGTTGTAGTTAGATCTGGCACATTGCTACTGAAAGGTGGATCTAGCACACATATCATTGGACCGTTGTCGAGCTCCGTAGAGGCTACTGTATCGCAGCTCGACATTTCACCAATGGTGTTTAGCTGCAGCGAATTAGATCCCATACGTAATTATAATGTGCTATATCTAGATTACGCATTTCAATCTTAAAAAGAACACTGTAAAACCTCTGATGCAAAAGTTTATGTTCAGATAGTTGTTGTCGGCAAGTCAATGATGATAATCCGGCCACCGACAGATATCAAATGCAGAATGTCGATCACCATGCAAATCATGAAGCAATCACTGCAAAAGATCATCGTCAAAGGTGAATTGCCATTCGATAGCCAGCTGACCATCAATGCTGCTTTCGTAGTCCGCCGGCCGGCCGGCCGGCCGGCGGAGGTAGTGCTAGAGGGGAGGAGGGAGGCAGACAGATAAACAAACAGTCCACGCCCCTACGAGGAGCTGAAAACAAACACCTTTCGAAGGGGCGTGGACTGTTTGCCTAACACTGTCTGCCTCCCTCTTCCCCTCTAGCACTGCCTCCGCCGGCACGCTGACTCGCCGGCCGGCAGGCGGACTATGAAAGCAGCCATTGGCTGCTTTCACACTTCAACGAAACGACCGAGCGACCGATCGATAGCGGCGGCGCCGGTCACCTGTTGACAACGCTGGCCAGATTGTGTTGAAGACCGCGTGACTCGTTGAGGCACGTGATCCATTAGTGTCCTGCGTTGTCAACACGTGGCCAGTGCCGCCGCAATCGGTCGGTTGTTGAATTCTGAAAGCAGCCATTGGATTGCAGCTGTTGATCTTCAACAGGTTCTGTCTGAATCCATCCATTTTGTCACTTTTGAAGTCTCGAACAACCACAATCGTGAATTATTCTGAAGACTGCTAATGATTCCTATGGCAGGGAACGGAAACAGACAGTTGAAAATAAGTTACTCAAAAGTTTGAAGGAATATAAATGGTCACCAACTCTGCTGAGAATATTTACTAGCCCGCGATGGACCCCTGTATCAAGCAGGTTTTGACTACTTCTACTGCGGACTTTTAGGTTTGCCAAATATAAAACGTTGTGTGGTGCAGGTGGATGAGCGACATGGCGACGAATTCAGTCTTGTCCGCTGAAGGCAGCGACTTCCGTGGTATTTTGTCACAGATTGGAATAGATCCACACCATACGAACATTAACAATGCTGTTGTGGTGGCCGAAGTATGTGGCTAAATTTATTAATTACGTAGTTGATTAGATACCATTAATATACGTAGTAGGTGTCATTAACCTTGTTGGGGACAGCCGTTTTGGGTGAGAAAGGTTCAAAGCCCAAAACACTAATCCGGAAACCCCGTCTATCACCTATAACTCCACCTACTATTTTCTAGACATTCGTTTTTTGGGTATGCTACTAATAAGCTTCGATAGGTTACCTAATGTCTCTACACCACTACCATACCCAAATCACCCCACACAACTCCATTTGTTGGAAATCCTCGCCCGATGATAATGATATCAGATGACAGGGTTTCATTGAACGATATTTCACTTACATTGTTCCTAGGTACTGGGAATTGAAGCGGCAAGAACATGCATAATAAACGAAATCCTTTAGCGCCATGGAGGCTCATGGTATCGGACTGGATAGAAGACATGTGATGTTGTTAGCTGATGTGATGACCTACCGGTATGTTCCTTTTCTTCTCGCATGTCCAAAAATTTCATACGTAGTCGTTATTTATTTGTTTGTCTGTCTATCCCTTGTCATTGCCTTCATTCACTTCATTTTGCCTTTCATACTTTTTATCTTTTTTTAGTGGTGAGGTGCTTGGCATCACTCGAAATGGGTTGGCAAAAAATGAAAGATTCTGTGTTGTTGCTAGCATCATTGAGAAGACGATGGACCATCTGTATGAGGCAGCATTTTATTCGCAAAAGGATCCAGTCAGTCAACTATCAAGCTAACTATACTTTAGCTATCTTTGAAAACTAACGATTTTTTTCGCAGATCCGTGGGCGTTTCCGAGTGCATCATTCTTGGCGTTCCGATATCGCTAGGAACCGGGGCGTTCAAGCTGCTTCAAAGAGTGTCGATGCCTGATGTAACTCAAAGAGAGCCCATATTTATGAAGCCTGAACTCGATCTTAAGGCTTAATTTGGAAGGAATTCTTCGGAGTTCTGTGCAATTTAGTAGATGGCCTGAAGTTCTTAATAGAATTCTCTATGAAACCAGTGGTGTATGAATTTCAGTAAGATACCGATTGTTTCAGTGTGTAATGTACGGTAGTATCTCAAGTGACTTCTCTGAGATGTTTCTCATATGTTTTCTCGTAGATTGTGGATCTCATTATGACTATTTCATAAAGGATTATCCCAAAGCGCTTGTAGTTGTTCTAGTTCTTTTTGTTCTGAAAGCAAGGACTATGTTTTGCCACGCTGAGAAACAATAAATATTTATTTCCGCCTGCCTCCATTTTTATGGGGTACTACTATCCCTTATCTAACTAATGCTTCTATTTGTGACGTAGTTTCAGGTCCTTTTTCAGAAGCGATCGTAATCGATAGGAGTTTTTTCTGAATAGCCTTTACAGGGTTTCCTGCTATTGAAAAGATTATCGCCCATATTTAGTGGTGACGGACGGACGAATTCTCCTTGGGGTCGCAAAAGTTTTATGACAATGAAACACATACTAAGAATAAGTGGCCGGTAAGAAGTGCCGGTAATGGCCTTTTTTCGCATGTCGTAAATAGTGATCGTGCATGGTTTCTCGAACTACTGTTGCAAAGCCGTTTGTGAATATGTTGAGTTTGCAGTTGGAGCACAAAAGTATTAACAGGACATTTGTAATTGCAGTAGTGTGTAGTGCGAGAGCGTATGTTTTTAGGCGCTGGCGAGGGAAACATCCCTCGATAGTTTAGGTACGTGTTGGGGGTGGTAAGGAACTGAAGTCTAATACTCCTGAAATCAAAGAGGCAGGAAAAACGCAAAGGCTCGCGCTCCTCACCCACTTTTTCTGTTTTTCTGGAGTCAATGATTTTAGGGTAATCAACCTTGGACTGAAATAATTAGTACTGTAGCTGAGGTAGCGCCATAGTCACAGTAGTATTTATTATGTGTACCATAGTGTTCTCTGAAGAAGTTGTAGTTTAGTCAATTGTATCTACTATCATGGCAAAAAAGGGAAGAAGATAGCATGTGGTTAATGAGGAGAATGGCCCTTTTTGGAACTTCCATTCTCCCCGTAGTTATCTTGTGATGTTCGCTTCTAGTTCATGAATTCGGCGAAAATAATTATAGTCATTTTAGATAGATATGGCTCACATAGCTCTGTCCTAAGCAGGTCCGGTTACTGAGGCTACTTCGCCTACCTAGGGTGAGTCATCTACATATTTGCAGTTCTACTATTTTTTTCTTATTCTCTTCAATTGATATCTAATTGTTCCATGTTTATTTACTTGCACTCTTTATTTTGGCCGTTAAATTGTCATCTATTACACCGTATTGCTATTTTACTTATCTGTGGTGATGAAGTGCTTGGCATCCTTTGAAAGGGCCTGGTGAAAATGAAAGGGTTTGTTAATATTCACGCCATTCGAGGGGCAGTAAACCAGCTGTTTAATGCAACGTCCCCCATTCACAAAAATATCAAGCCAGTCAGCTGTTAAGCTATTCGATGTTATGACGTAAGACAGTTACAACTGAGGTTCACGGAACCCAACAACCGTTCAAACTCAACAACTTTTTTTGTTCGCAGGGCATGGCGCGGGCGCCATGGATAGCGTTAAGGTTCGATCGGATTCTAAAACTCAGAAAGTTCAGATTAGTTGAGAAAAAGCCAGTGCTTCGAATAACCCATAGATTATACATTCAGGGGAGCTTCAGCCTGATCGTGACGGCTCATTTTAAGAAACGTTTTCAGGCTAGAAACTAAGAGCTGAGTACTGAAATGTAATTTTTGCAAATACGGTATTTACAAAGGAATAATACCTGATATATGTGAGTATGTATGTTTGTCTTCATTTAGAAAAACTTTTCCGTTTAGTATAAAAAGAGATGAACCAATCGATCCCACCTGGATTGCCCTTTGGGTTCATACAATAAGCCCTCTTACACGCTGCTGGCTTTAGAAAACTTCATGCAGACGAACTAATCATAAGTTATTATTCTGGACGGTTGATGATTTTTCTCCGAAGTTTTCAACTTTGAACCCCCTTTCAATGTATTTTGCGGATTTCTTGAGAAGAAATTTCCTCAATTTCACTAAAAACATTCTAAATATTCAGCGGAGATAATGTGCTGACGTCTGCAGGAATCGTGACCGCTCTCCGCGACTAGCCGTTTTACGAAGCGATTTACGAGGAAACTTCTGGAATGTGAGTGGTTTGACTGCCAGCTGGCTTCCGTTATGATTTCTAGCTCTACAGGCATTTTGATTTTTGAAAAGAATAAGATCTTTCTCACAGTTAGCTCTACACACGAATTTGTTTTTTGACTTTGTTGTGTTCTTTGAAAGATTGCTTTTTTTCTTCATAAAATATGAAATCGTGCAGAACCCCCCCCCCAACTTGTTGAGGGCTCCCGTACACAGCCTCTCAATGGTCCCTACTGACAGTTCTTGAACCGAACAATGCAACCATCAAGTTCCACCTCAAACAGGTTCACCTGGGAGGCTTTGAACATGTGACATTCGAGTAGGGGACGCTGGAATAGATTTGGTCCTTTTTTGAGAAAAACCTCCAATTCACTTACAAATGTGCAATGCTCCCAATGTTTATCTCAACAAGTATTCTAAAATATCGAATACTAAAATATATGCATATGTATGTTTTAATCGTATGGGTTTATTCGTCTAGAAATAATTCGTACAACAAAATTAGTTTAAAAAATTAGACACTGTATGTATCAGCCCATTAGATTGCAATAACAAAAGAACTTCAAGTTGACACGCGCACACAGATGATAATGTTGATTCCGAGGGAGTCGAGCTAAGAAAAATGAATGGGTATGCTTCTAGAGACTGGAAAAGCGTTAACGATGCAGATGCACTACGATTGAGGTAGGGGGGTGGGGGGTTGGGCTGGTTGGGGATGTGAAAAGGGGGTTTTATTTGAAGTTCTCATTCAAATTGAAGCAAACATCAATGTAGACATGATGATAAGCATAAAAGTGGGCTTTATAAGAAGAAAAAAGGAATCCAAGCACATTGTAGTTCCATCGTGCAATGTAGTCATCATTGTATATGTTCCTAGATGATCCTTTATGTTTAAGTGTGTTCTTGGGCTTACTGTTGAATCGCCAAATGTGGTAGTGGTGCCTCAACGGTTAGAACACCATCAGTTGAAAGTGTCGACGAAATGTGCTCAGGATTTGTTCCACGAGGAAGTAGAAACTCCTAAAAAATTCCATTTGAAATCGTTTGGATGATGTAAAATGGAGTTACAAAATAATAGAGTCATAAAAGTTGAGTAAAAACTCAAGAGAATGATTTTCAGTCAAATTCTTTTCGAATATATTTTCAGAGGAGACAGGGTCAAGAGAGATTGATATGTTTGCATTCAAATCAAGGAGCTGGCAGAAGGAGTTATCCTAAGAACACATGGTTGTGGATCAAAGTTCGGATCGTATCACTGGAGTCAACCAAGAAACCTACATCGTTGAGGTAATAATAAGCGATTATTTCAGATGGCCAAATAGTCAATGACTGCTTTCATAGTCCGTCGGCGTGCCGGCGTGCCAGCCGAAGTAGTGCTAGGGAGGGGAGGGAGGCAGACGGTCGGTCGACGCGGTCGCGTCGCGCCCAAACCCCTATGAAGGGCACATGCAAATGGTTTTTGATCTTGTTTTTCTTTGTTTTTAGCCTTTCGCAGGGGCTTGGGCGCGACGCGACCGCGTCGACCGACCGTCTGCATCCCTCCCCCGCCCGCTCGCTCGCCGGCACGCCGGCGGACTATGAAAGCAGCGAATGGTCTGAGTGACTAACACCTCTGATGCTCTTTGTTAGCTTCTTGTAAAAAGTAGTATCAGAGGTCATAGTCAGTAATAGTAGTAAACACTAGAAGTGATGGATATCATAAAAAGGTGGTCGAGTGATAATAGGATGAAGTTCTGGGTGAAGCACAAACGTATACATTACGTAAGTAAATAAATAAACAAATAAATAAATAATGAAGGAACAACATCGTATTAAGTAGTTGATCTAGCATATATAATATAATGAATACATGCAACAAATATTTGTATAATTTGAAAGCCAATTTGTTCGAAGGCAGTTGTACATAATGTGATGAAAGAGCTCGAGAATTGAAAGTGGAATTGTTCGTTGAACTGGCACTCAAGGGCAGTAAGGAATTAGTGCCAATAGCAATGTACCTGCAGGAAATCTCGTTGGCTAGGAAATGTGGGTTAATTCTATTTCAGTAGCTCCTCATTCAATAATGAACAAGTGGTTCATCGCACATATTTAGGAAACAAGGGTATTGTTAAAGGCGCAGTCCACCATAAAAGTGGTTTTTGGGATTCCCCTATAGGATGAGTTTGAGGTCCCCTCCTATACCATGTCTGGCGCTAACATGTCGGAAAATGGCCTGGTTAGGGCGTTATTAAGGCTTAAAGTTTGTCTCGTGTGTATCATCGGACGAGTTTCACCGGCATAGTAGAGGCTGCACAGATCACAAGGGAACCCATGTAAAAAGTTCAAACCACTCGTCATGACCCAGAGTGACAATGAAAGACAGTTCTGTACAGTACTGGCTTGATATAGTCAGCTCTTTGCGCAATTGCAACAACTGAGATCTCGTCCAAATAACCCTTTCATGTTATTTCCGTCATGGTAATCTCGTCCAAGCTCTATTTTTTCTACTTTTGAGGAGTATATTTTTCTCTAAAAATGGCGAATTCTCTCGCTTTCTTCACTGCCGATGAACTATTCCCAACCTATACTTCTGCTTTTTGCATAAAAAGGGGTACCTTCAAACTAGCATGATTTGTGCCTTAAAGTGGAAAATGATTTTTGGGGGCCTAAGAACGATTGCCATCTCTCAACTTTAGAGGTGAGGAATAAGCGAAACTAAGTTATATTGAGCTTTTACCTGATTGTACTCTCTAAAAGTAGTGCGTTGTGGTGTTTTCTCTTCATGTTTTGCATGTACAAGAAGACGATTGTCGATGGTTTTGACAGTCACCTCTTCTGGTTTGTATTGAGCCACATCGAACCTATACCAATTTAATTTTTTTTTAATTTCCTAACAAAAGAATCGATAAAATAATCATTGAATAACCTGAGTCGCAGAGTTTTGCCATCGCTTTCGTCTTTGATAAGAGGGCTCTTGAGATTGTCCAAATAAGGATCGTACATAGGACGTGACATCAAATCAGAACGGCCTGAAACAATGCCCTATTCTCAAAAAGTCGAAGAAATCCTATGGCATGACCACCCTATTGATTGAGTAGCAATCAATAAAATATCGAATTAGAATACATTCCATTTCAATGAATTTTCTGGAACCAGGCAGCCAAGTTCCATTCCGTCGAGCCGGAGCACTATTATTTAAGACATTCGTAACCTGATTTGGGCTTCCCACTCTTTATCACTTAATATTAGATTGTTCCAAAAGCTCCGAACATAATGATTCTCGTGGGTGTCTTCTAATGGGAACGATTTTTAGACCCTTTAGACAAGCCCGCATAATGGTGATTAACAACTTCTGCGCTCCAGTGCAAATAGCAACTCGGGGAATCGGCAAGGGTAATTCGAGAAAAATGCCCGAGAACTGCGCAAACATCTCCCATTTACATGTAACAAGAACGTTCACGAACCAAGTTTAGGAAGCCGTCTGCGAAAGTTACTGGAGTCAGAATCGGAAGTGGTCCCCTGTGCAGCTTTCAGCTTTAACCTCTCAATTTGCGACCAACACAATTTATTCCGCTTCCCTGAGCAGTCACTGCTTGGGAAAGGCTTGGGCGATCGTGGTCGACTACTTCTCCAATTCGCAGTCGTTCGATTTTGGGAAAAACTCGTCATTGAAGAGGTGCTCACACGTATGGGCGAAGGTCATCGGGGTTCCAAACGACTACGTTATTGATTGATGTCACTTTTATTAAGAATAATCAGAAACTTTTGAAACGACCCGAAACGATAGTAATGCCCTACCCTCTTTACTCAAACGGTACAGAAGATGTAATAAATATACCGAGGGAGGGAGGGAGGGGGTGGGGGAAGGGTGCAATAAATAGGATAAAAAAATCCTAACCTCCACAGTACCGTAACCTTAGCCAGATATCATTTTTAGTCCGCCCACTATCGATATCCCCCCTTTCACCCGTTCACTGGACGTGAGCAAGCGCTCTGATTTCATCATGAGGACGTAACCCAATCAGCGACACTCGAATGGTCGTTCCTCCGTAATCATCCCTTATCAGCTGTTACCACTTTGATTCAATATCTATCAATGCCGTGATTTTATCGGCTTTTAAGTGTGATGGGTCATCAGTAAAGAATGTAAACAAGGGAGAGTTACTAAGAGCACATCAGGGGACAAAGCGAATTTTACGGATGAATAGTTCGCCTATTCTAAAGGCAGCAGTGCTCGAGATTTAAAGAAGTCTGCATGGGAAGAGTTTCTGTGAAACGAACCAAATGAAGAAGGAGGAGCTCCGAAACCTTCTTGATGGCGAAGTGGAGGTGACAGAGATGAGTCGAAAGGCTTGCTTGATATAGCTGATGGAGGATGAGCTCCTGGTCTATAGCCTGAAAAAGGTAATTGAATTCTAGACAGTAATGAAGATTGATAGAGATGCTAGTTACTGCCATTAAGAATAAATACATATTTATTTGTTTATTTACATAGTTTTAAAGCGGAGCTACCTGATCAACGGAGGGGCGTTTGGAAAGGATTAAAAACCGAGCGGAGGCCGGAGAAATTTGCGGAAGTAAATGCGAATTTCAATTTTGCGGAAGATCTTTCAGTCCTTTTCCTTCTGCACCCTGGGGACTTGAATTCTTCCTTTGTTTAATGAAGTTGGTGAATCGAACGGCCATAATGCATCGATAATCGATGTCTATCTAAGCGATCGATATCGATTCGTAATTATCTTCAAGAGTCCCACGAAAGACCTTGATTCAATTATTGGAGGGCCATACTTTTACGAAGTAGAATCACCATTTATGTATGGATATTATTATTTTCTAACTATTTTTGTTTACAAATTCATTTTCAATCGATATTCAGAATGGCGATACTAAAAGTTGAGTTCGGAGAAATCTCAGAAGCACATAGAATGTGGAACTTTGAGTCTGCAGCAGCAGCAGCAGCAGCTGCCGTTCCTTTTAGATGTTTTTATGGAGAGTGCCGTAGGGAAATCGATTTTTCCACCTCGCACCTCATAGTCAGCTGAACATTCCATTACAAATGAGAGGACACATAATTTGGGACACATAAAAATGAACGACATGGGAGGTTAGGGGATGACGTCATCAAGAAGCAGCCCACAAATAAGTAAAGCCAGGAAGGAAGACGCTTTGAATAGGACTAAGTGGTGAAGTCTGAAGGGAAAACAACGATCTTCGCAACACCATGAGACTGACGGCAATGGAAAAGAAGTTACCTTCAAATTCAGAACGAAGACGTTTCATTTCATCTTCAACACGACGCATTTCCTGTTCGAAACGGTCACGCATATTACCAAATTCGTTATCGATAACCGAATAGTTGCTGCGGTTTACATCAATACGTCGTTCCGACATCTTCTACCTGAAAGCTGTTGGGATCAAGTATGAAAACACCCATAAGTACGATCATACGAGGATACCGACGAAAACTGAGTCTAGCACTGATCAGGCATTGATCTGATTTGTGTTGCTTTGTTTACTCTCGATTATCACAGGAAATCAAGCGACATCTATCAATGTTTACATCTTCAAGGAACCGGCTGATTTCATCTTTAGTGAGAGCTGTACTATGGCTGATGTGCTTTGAATAAATTGGGGTAGGTATCGAGATGAAGGCGGTGTAATGGATAATTACAGTGCCTAAAATAGATGAGGCCCGTGGGCCTTATAGTATAGATGCAAGTTCGGATCCTGTTCAAGGCCAAAGGAACTCTTGCCCATAGCTCAGTATTGTTGGGTAATGCTTTTTTGTCAAAACACAGCCGAAGGTAGGAACGGAAATACTGAATTGTAAGATGCTGATGAGAACGAAATCCGAAAAATATTACTCATAATAGAAAGAGCTCAGTTTTCAGGCGTCATTCTGTTTCGGTTTCTGGATGGGTGTTGGTAAGCGAATCGCGTTTTTGCCTCGTGTGTCATTTTCACTTAATGTGGGGTTGTTTGGCCTTTCAAAGAATTCCATTATGTTTTTTTAAGAATTTTGTAACGCATGGATGGTCTTATAACCTTGGATTGGATGGCGACGGAAAAGGTGCTGGTAAACGCAATTCGAGATGATAGAGACCTTTTTCCCAATCTTGGCATGTGCTCTGAAGGAAAACTTTGCAACCAGAGTGACGCTCCCGAAGTCTTTGAAGTCTTCTGATCTGTTTCTACCACTCTAGTCGTTCTGGCGGTTAAGCACGAGTTAGCTTCTTGGAGAAACGGTTCACTGTGCTTGGCCATCTACTTGATTTTCTTCCCTGGGAATTGGGAGTTTTGCCAGGGTGCCTGTGAGACCTACTGATAAAGAGAAGGGAGTATGTACATCATCACAGTAGGTAAAGATTTGAAAGAGGACCATCAATGGGTAAAAATTTGAAAGAGGACTTCGAATAGAGGAGATTTCGATGATGACACAGTATAATAGCGCTGGTCGTTTACTCTTCTGATTCTTTAAAAGCTTTCGAATCAGTAGATCTTTGGAAGTCCATTGAGTAAGAGTACGGTGATCAAAAAATTAGAAAGTCCAATTAGATGGCGTAGCCTTCGTTGTGGTGATAACCCAGCACCACAAACAAATATAATTTACCAATAAAATTGACGTAATCCGAACAGCTTCTGAAAAGAAGTACCACGTCAAATTATAAGTAATTTAGTTCGGTAATTTAAGTTATTTGGTTGAGTAATTTCGTTCCAATAGAGTAATAACGACTAATTTAGCACTTTTATACAGTGAGCCACATAACATGCCGCTTTAATTTTTTGGAATTTACGCGATTTATTTCTACGAATATATGTTCCCTACAAAAGGACGAGGCAATAACTTACAATTAGCAGTTCTTGACTGTTTGCTCTTAGAAAGCCGCTCCGGTGAAGGTAGGGAGCCCAAAGTACGGATGAGGTACATATAATGAAAGACTGGAGTAGCCAGTTCTGTGAAATTATTCGTATTCGACATTTCTTCAACCTGGGTATGACGAAAATTGCTCAATTCAACTCAATTCCTGGAAGCCTTTCTAGAATTGAGAAGCTCCAACAGACCGAATTCCAGCGCTCACTTCAAAAGCTATAATTTTATCCCACGTGGGGGCTGACAAATCTCATTTGCCCTTTTACTGTTTTAAACTCTAATGAACGTCGAGGAGAACGTCAAAATAGCCCAATCAAGCCTCTCATCAAGAAGGCTTCGAGTTGAGTTAAACAAAAAAGGAAACTATCCAGTGATCTGAGTTTGCTCTGACTATTAAGGGGGGTCTGGGTCTGCTCATCCTTATCTCTATCCCCTTTATAGGTTGCACGACATCGATTTCGTTGAGGTGAAGGTTACAGTCCCGACTGGTGGGTTATCTTCGGCATCAGAGATAAGAATCAACAACAGCAATTCGATCGATAATAGTTTGGCACGAAAATAGGTACGTTCTTGCATAATGAAATAAGCACGAGTTGTATAGAGTACTACGGTAGCATACAGTATCTTTGATACTACTGTAGTTGCGAATCTACATGAGCATTATAACATCGAGCTGATTCACAAACGGCATGACAACTTATAGCGAAAGTGGAGTAGTACCAAGTGTGAGGGTCGTTAGCGTAGTCAAACGCTCGAGATATGGGGCTGTCTCCATATGAACGAATTGGGTGCTTGACAATGACGACTGACTACGAATGTAAAGGGTTCATAATTGGCTTCCGATCAATATGGGGCCCATTCATAGCCCAAATGTTACACATATGGATGCCCACTCTCGTAGTTCTCGTCATTTGTACGGAATCAATAGACCGTCAGTTAGTAGAAAGTTCCTCCTTGGTTTTTTCCGTGGAGGAGGATCAGGTGAGGTGAAAAAAAGAATTCCCTGGGAACAAATTTTCACCAGAGATCGTGTGGAAGTACCACAATTACTTTTTGAACGGGAAAAATTCCCCAGACACTATGGATACGTGACAATGCCCGAGCGGGATCCTGACAATGCCCAAGCGAGTTCCCAAGCAATATTCGGTGATATATGAGAAAGAGCGGCGGTTCCATAAAAATAAATAACCATGCGCATAGGTATGAAAGGCCACGTCGTCTGTCAACGGCCACCCACTGAACGACGACCATCATAAAGACTGTAGCCATAACGACTTTCTGACGGTAACAGTTCCCTACACGTGGAACTGTTGGAAACTGTTACCGTACAAAGTCATTATTCTTACAGTTACACCAGTAAAAATTTTCTGGATTGTTCTCAAAATTGGATCCTCCTGCCTCCCCTTTCCGCTCCCTCTGCTAATCTTTTACTTTCCCAAAAAATTAGCAGAGAGAGCGGAAAGGGAGAGGTAGGAGGATCCAATTTTGAGAACAATCAAGAAATCTTTTCCTCTCCCAGGAAGATAGCGATAGTACTTACGATAGAGCTAGAAAAATAAAATTGCTTAAAATTTATCGACTTTTTTTCCTTATACCTTCCCCATACCTTTTTCCTTTCTCCCGATTCCCAGAAATACACCCACATGAGCTCGTTGGTGGAAGGTTATTATCGTTATTGTAAATTCCTCTTTGAAAAACGTAGAGGACTCATTTAAAGGTGAAGCGGGTCTACCAGACTGCCTGGAATTCCACCGTTTTACTCACAAAGGCAGTAAAATTAAGTAGTCAATTAGAGGTGTTGTGTAGGAAGCGGTATTTCTACAAGCAAAGCCAGTTTTCTCCTCCGTTTGTACTTTTGAAGATGTCATTCCAAAAAAGAGCCTTTACCTTTACCGGAACCACTTTTTTTGGAACGCATTTTGAGATTTCATAGGTCTCTCAACATAATGAGAACAATTACCGGCTTACAAAACCAGATTCTGAGCTAGAGTTACTGAAACAAGGCGAAGAAAGGATTCCGAAACTTTAGAAACATCTGTTTAACAAATGCCACCAATTAAGCCAGTAGAAGTGTAACAGAAACAGCAAACACAACTGTCTTCATTCCGTTTGTATCAAAGATCGATCAAAGATTGAAAAAAGGGAAGGAAGGAAGAGCCGTTGAAGAAATAACTGTCATGCTTTGGAAATTGGAGAAGGATCATATGTGGTACTTTTAGCTTTTGAAGCACCGTAACTGCTGGCTTCCCCTAGCTCCTCCCACGTTACTTCGCCTTTATCTAGGTGAACTAAGGTGCAGGGAGCTGGTGGAGACTATGAGGTGGCGTGAGGTTTTTAGGAAGTGCTCACATTGGGCTTGGAAGACAGGGTTGGAGACCTGGAATGAGGTGTCGTTATTATTTATGTGGTCCCGTCCCTGTACTGGAACTCGACCGAGCTCAGCAAGCTTGACAGCTGTCTGAGAGATCGGTGGGTTAGCATGAGACCTTTGCAAGAGGATCAAAACACTGACTTGCACTTCCACCCCCGCAAGTCATGCAGAGGTCGGGTACCTTTCAACAGCCATGAAGAAACTGACTGGAAGCCTAGGGTCTGGCGGCCTCCCATGAAGGTACCAGTGCCAAAAGAACTTTGTCATTGTGAAGTTATGGGCACGAGAATGAAGTTTGGCTGATGGAGATAACGAGAATATGATGGCAAATATGATGAGCTGTGAGGAAAGGAAAGATGAAGCGCCGGCAGAGATAGGGTCCATGAAATCCGTTACTTCCTCGGGTAAGTAGTAGCCGTCATGGGCAGCCGCCACAACCATCGCGCAGGAGGTCGTGTAATCATTGTCGGCGCGGCTGTACCAATCGATGGATCGATGCGCACGTCGTCCCATCGCTACCGCCCCACACGACGGACACAGCCACACCATCACGATCCATCCTATTAGTCGGTATCGATTGATAGATTACTAAGTAGTAATGTTATAGCAAAGTCATAATACCCGCTACCGTATTCCCTTTCAAGCTCTCAAAGGTGTAAACACAACAAATAACAACAAAAGGTGAACAAAAGGTGGAAGTAGGGGGCTGTCTCCCTAACATTAGATTGAGGCCTTCTAATGGTCCATGCGAACTTCAACCTCGAGACATCGAAATCTGAGCTTTTCCGCATTTATCTCATCTGAGGGATGCGCCACGCATTCGACTTCCCTTCGAAATCGGTGTGCCCTTTGAGTGCTTATGCGACCTACGCAATGACTTGCGGGGGCAGCCGATGTGCAATTCAGTCCTTTTATCCTCTTCGACGAGTGTGATCCAACTAATCCCGGAGCGGTGGAAGGCTTGGTTGATCAGGGTGGATATTGATCCGGAATTCGGTTCTCGGCTCACACGTGGTAACAGCCCGCATGGGACTATCCACATGGGCCGTAGGCTTGAATATGGGCAAGGGATCCAATCTATGTCAATTGTTTCGTATGGTACTACACAGTCAACTCATATGTGACATCATAGTGTCACGAATACCGTCTGTCAAAAGCTAATTTTGGCCCGTCCTCCGTTTGTAGACACACACATATTCCCGATTGTAAATAGAGTTAGCTGATAGTAGGCAAGTTCAACTTATTTATCATTGAGCATACTCTAAGGTAAACACTTTTTGAAACGCTACCGTAGTGATAATCTAACGGTTGCGATTCAAAAAATGTTTATTTACTTATATACTCTGTGGTAAACAACTTGAACTATGTAGGCAAATGTGTTCTTCAAGACCAGTGCAAATAAAGCCTGGAAACTTTGGGTTTGACTGTCGAACACGATGCACCATCCAAAAAGTGCAGAATCGAATTTGAGTCCTACAGTGAGCTTCAGACTTCG
Source organism: Haemonchus contortus (assembly GCA_000469685.2). Lineage (NCBI taxonomy): Eukaryota > Metazoa > Nematoda > Chromadorea > Rhabditida > Trichostrongylidae > Haemonchus > Haemonchus contortus. The sequence goes on from LS997564.1 coordinate 35,833,646, forward strand.
AAAAGAATTCTTTGAGTTCGATGGAGAACATATTGAAAAGAGAAGTTGAAAGATTTTAAAGCGATAGACCACTATCGGTGGCACGATTGCGGAGGGGAAAAGGGAGGAGACAGGTGAAGCACACAGCTGTTGCTCTCTCTCGTTCTCTAAGACGAGAGTAAACAATCTAAAACCAAGCAAGTAGAGTCTGGAATGTTCGCTGGCAGATTTCGCACCCGCCAAGCGCAACGTAATACTCACGTAAAACGGGAGCACATGAGACGAGGTGCGCTCGCCAGACAATACCTAATCCTTTGGCTTGTTAAACGACTTGGGAGGCACACCATGAAGGCGAATACAGTTCATTCAGGCGCGTGATAGTCGAAACTATGCAAATATACCCGTTTCGATTGTTTGAAATGCTCCGCGACGGGTATTTCGATGAGTCAGGAAGTCGCATTCTCGAAAATTCCCAGCGCGCTATCACTTCCCGTCTAGGTTTCGCCGACCGCATCGTTTTTGAGTGCTCTCGAAGCTTCCTTTTAGCATGACAAGTAAATAAATGAACAAATATGGTCCATTTGTTGTGATGCAGGCTCTCACACATTTCTTCGACCAACTTAAGGCCTCGTCGTTCGTAGGCGGAAAAGATACCAATGTAAGAACTGCCTGGTATGCCAACTATTAAGAAAAATAAAGTTCTACGTCGTTGATCACTCCCTTTTTGAGATGCGCCCCGCCCTCGATTTCGATTCAGGATCGTGGTGACGCGTCAATCCGTACGTAGCCTACTTATGCGGGGGCATGCCACTGTACAAGTAAGTACCTTTATCCTCACACACGAGTCCGGAACTAATCAATCGACTTCGGTGGGAGAAAGTAGTTTGCCCGAGTACGTATTTCCCCGAGATTCGATCCACGGGCCAAGGGTGTGCTGGTAGGCTATCTGGCCCCACGATATATCAGTTCACGAGGAATCAATCTAAAAAGGTTGCCAAAAACTGCAAGACGAAACTGTCGTTTTTGTAGTTTTGTACGGGCTTTCCGAGTGGCTCTCGTTCGTCTGAGCTCTGCCATTTTGGAACAATGACACTTGACAGAAAACTGTGATTGTGAGAGAAGGAAGATCAGGCGATTCATTGGAGTGCTTTGAAGCGCAATATGCCAACCCATTTAGGGGCGTGGCTCCCTGCAGGGGCGTTCCTACCTGAGCCTACGGCTTATTTACCTCGCTTTTATTTTGTTCTTCTGCACGAAAATTTCGCATATCATTTTCTGCAGCGTATGGACGCTTTCTCAGTGGTTTTTAAAGAAAAGCTGTAATTGCGAATTGTCTCAGATGCGTCTACTGAATACGGTAAGAACCCCATACCATATGGCTTGTCTAGGAACTCAATATGTCAGGGTGTCAAAAAGCAGGAACATCAGGTGTCCACATGCATCTGATGAGTGAAGCTGCAAACGGACCTAACAGAGGAATTTCTATCAAGCGCCGACTGAGTGATGCAAATATTGGAAGTCTACCTAGCCAGGGGACTTCAATTTGTTTTCCGTCACTATTTTTGTCAGAGACGGCAAAATCTGAACATTGGCGGATCCTGTTCGAGAGATCACTGCGATCTTCAATAAAAGTTCGGTACGTGGCGTATTTTGAGGCTATATAAATCACGGCTAAGTGATTTATGCTTTTCGCGATCTTCATGATGGATGTGGCGCTTTGATGTGAACTGTGATGCATGCGTGGATTAGAGAAAGCCGATAAATCACGTCTTTTACAAAAAATTTGCTGTAAGCTATTTTGGGTCTGCACTAGTCGGCTAAGGAGTAAGAAATGGCGTGAACTGGTAGTGACAGTGATTGAACGCTGACAACAACAGACGTGGACACTTACTGTCGGTATCGAGGTCATACCTTTACAATGATTTGGCGGGATACGAGTGTCTAATGCTCATGACTTCAGAACATCTAAGGGTGATAGGGTCATCAGTTGACTAAATAATTATTAGAGTACATTAGAGTGCAAAATGGAAGTTAAATGTATTGCGCATCTCAGATTATACCTCACGAGTATTTAGCGACTTCTCTTTTCTTCCTCCTGTAAAGATTTGCGTCGACATAGGCTGGGGAATGACACGGTAAATATCCCCAGAGAGCTAGGCATAGGGGACGAAATGATTTTTCAGAAGGAGTGGTGGTTAAATCATTTGATGTTGGTGGGGCTTAAAGGGCATTATCTGGATGCGATGTTAATTTGACGAGATACTTATTTACCAAGTCGGACTGTTTAAAAGATGACTCGTGAAATATCACGAGGTTGCGATCGTAACGACGGCATTACTATTGAATTGTGGTAATTCCATTGGTGGGCTCACCCCGCCTTAATTTTTCTCCTTCCTTTTAGTACTTGGACAATTTCCCTCATGACTCTGTTGTGACAAGGGCACCTCGGGAGGCATATGTGTGTACTGATCACATTAGCAGAACATAATGATAGTTAATTAATTGATTAATTAATTATGCAATTATTCTGGTTGTACACAAGCCCTTGTGTACTGCTGGTAGTATGGTATTCGAGAATAATGGAAATGTTTGGTAATTTGAACAAAATAGAGCCGAGCAGCGATAGCAACCTGCTTTATCTTTTGTCGGGACGAAGGAAGTGAAATGTCGAAGTTATGTTTGAAGGTGGTCATAGCCTGTAACACAGAGGAAGCCGTCAGTCAGTAGCTACACTATTCACCCATAGTGCCCTCATTCTACTAAATCCTTTGCAATCGGGAGATCAAGAATTCCTTTTTTTTCCTGTTGTCATTAGGTTTCTCCCAGTAGCTTCAAGGAAGAATCCCAAATTTGGGGACTGAGAGACAGACGAACAAATGTACAATTTTGGAAATATGAAATATTTGGAAATATGGTGCTATCAAGTAGCGGAGATCGAGATTTGACAAATGATGACGCTAACACAAAGTAGGTCCATGAATCAAGTATTAAAACGATTCCTCAAGGTTTTTTTAGTCTATAGATTCCTTCACGAACCGAAAAAAGCCACAGTTTCGCAAAATCGGCTAATCGGTCTACGGACCTTGTCTGGGACTACAAAAACGGACTTAGTCAGTGACGGAAAGTTGTATAGGCGTAGTACGAAATCGAATAGTTCTACGATTCCTGTAGGAATTCGATTACGTGGCCTTCCCATTGTTGGAAGGGGATTAATCATTCAAGATTATTTACTTATTCCTTTTTTTAGTTATTAATCATTGGGTCTAGGAAACGTGGTGTGAATTGGGGCAGAGATAAGGGGCGAAGAAGTACCTGGGCCCAAAAAGGAACAACTCGGCAAGACCAGTTGATAACTGAAATCAACTCTACAAGAATATTCTAATGCAGACTCCATTTTAAATAGAAAAATCGGGATTTTCTTGATTTCTTTGCTTAGTGAGGTATACTGGAGGGGTGAAAGATTCCTCAGTAGTCTACGTGAATAGACAAAGGTACAATATATTACAACAACTCGAAACAACTGCTGTAAACTGCTTTGATTTTGCACTAGTTGATTATGTGATCGAAACAACGAGAACTGGTATCTGACAGTGATTGAGAGCTAACAACGACAGTGGGAGAGAGCTATGAGTAACGATGGAACCTACGTACGTATCGATAGACAGCCGACGAATCACCCACTTGAAGTTTCTGAATTATAAGGGCAATAAAGAGAATTATGGGTCCAAGGTTCTAAAAGTGGGTTGCAGTGGCTGAATTCTTATTTTCTAGTGCTAAGGTGTGCCCAGGAGCAAGAGTGGGTAAGAAGGAGGTGCCTATACCCCACGCATGGACTAGGGATGAGATCTCTGATCAGATTCCGCTCGAGCCAACTAAGCCTCACTTCCTTCTGGGTCGACTAATTGAGAGCATATGTCTCAAAGGGACCGAACATTGGCTTATACCTCTGCAACCCTTTGTTCAAGCCAAATATGGCATCAAATGTCAGCAGGGTTGTTAATGGAACGAGATGGAGAGAAGGGATCGCTTGGGATCAGAAATTAGGAGCTCTCCATGGTAATGTAAATGAAGGGGTAATAATAAGAATGTTGATCAAAGGGAAAAGTTACTGCTTTAACGTTGGCATCAATAGGTTTATATGGGTACCCAGTAAGTGGTAGGAGCCATGTCATGGCATTGAAAAGATGACTACAAATGTGCTATTTATCAGTGTGACCCATAGGTATTGTCGTTTTTTGGCTACCAATGAATGGTGGAGATGGGGTTGTGCCAAGTGACGCTGAATGGAAATGCGTGGAGCACATCCCAAAGGTATTACTCAGCCGCTGAAAAACTTTTATTGGACTTTTTGATTCCCCATGGTTCCCCCTCATTTTCTATGACTAAGCCTTCCTCTTTTGAAATAATGCGTATCTTGCTCCATGAAAAATGGGCTCTTTGGTCACTAGCCAACATTTCCTCAGCCGAATCGGAACATGCGCTTCATTATCGATGACTATGTATGCCTCTAGGGGCCTTTGATGGACTGAAAAATTACAGGAATTGAAAGGTCTAAACTCGGGCTAGAACAAGGTGAGAGAGGACCACTCAAAGGAAACGGCGTTTCGGGGATTGGGAGACGTAATAGAAAGGGAGTCCGAAAGAAAGAATGGAAACCAGTTTATTTACATTTGTAAACTGTATATCAAGAGGTTTGTTAGTATTAGTACTGTGACTCAAAGGAAGTGCCGATTGTTCTTATTAAAGGGTGTCCAGAGCAGAATGAAGTATTACGGGTAATATGCAATAAATTATACAGGTTCTTTGTCTTGTCCGCATAAAGTTACCGAAAAGGCAGAACGCAGCAGTAGGAAAGTTCTCCATGACCATCAATTGGTTTGGGGGTTGACAGTACTGGAGATAGGATGATAGAATGATGAGCGACTGTAGACTGGCGAGACGTTGGCGAGCTTGATGAATAAGTCTAATGCAAACGTAGCTTTCATCGATGTTCACTTCCCTTGGGCTAAATGAGCATGGGAGGCAGTAAAATACAATATCTTTCTATCTAAATATCCTGGAATTATCGTAAAGAGTGATTAGCTTGGAGACAACGTAAAGTTGGTCGTGGTATTTAGGCAGTTCAAAAGGGTAATTTAATAGAGTGTAAAGTGATTTGGTTGTTTGAACTGAGATTTGGTGGAGAAAAATATTTATCAACATCTCAGCATAAACAATCGAATCACTCAGTAAACATGAAGGAGAGGTTGTTGTTGTCCCTCGGTGGTTTTGGAGACTCTTGTTGGTTGAAGGTTCATTTTTTTTTAAGTTAGTGAATGTCCCATTATCATGGAACAGATTTATTGTCGCTTTCAGTTAGTTTATGTTGATGACTTACTGTTTACAAACATTCGAGAAAATAAACACGTATTATTTTGTCTTTAAAGTCGCTGCTAGCCTTGACATCATACATAGTTCTTCCTTTTATTATGAAACCATCCAAAATATGTTGGCGTCGAGTAATTGAGCCAGAATTGATGTTTGCTGCAATCATTTCGGTTGAGGCGGGTCTCATCAATGCTCAAATGCTTAGATCCCCTGAGAAGTCCGTAGTCTTTACGTCGTGCAACAAGAGCTAGTTCTTTCCTTTCCAAGGGATGTCGAATCACCTCGGTGACCTCGATGAGCTTTCCACGGCCATCGAATGTAAAAGCCCTTGTTGGAAGTGCCTTTTATAGTCGGAATATTTGTTCAAATGTTTCCACTAAACGAAATCCCTCAATTAAGTCGTACGTTTCTTTAGAAACCTGAGACAATTAGACCGATTTCTGATTTGATAGTCATCTTTTTTGCTCGCTTCGTCACTGTTTCCTTTTTTGCCAAGTTTCATCCCTTATTCATGAATGGATGGGAATCTTAATGGAACTATCAGGGTGTTTCCAATGTTTTTAATAATATACAAAATATGGTGATATGCTACCTTTTCGTTTTTCTCTAAAAGCCTTTTTCTTATTCTCAAAATAGCACGCCAATGTTCCCTGGGCAATATCACGGGCTCTTCGAGATTTCTCATTTTACTATTTATGCCATTACCTACCTGATAACGTATTTTGGAGATTTGCAGGGGCTTATGGTGGCGCTGCAATGCTGATTATCCATGAAGACGAGGTGTATTGGTCCCCCATGTGGACCAACTTTTGATAGGAGAGGAAACACCGTGGCCTGCTGAAAGTCACTGTGCAGATCTAATGCTTATTCAAATTCCTCTACATTTTGTAAGGAAAGAGAAAGCGTGGCGCATTCAAGAGCTCTTAACAGTAATCTCTTCTTTCTATCTACCATACCCATCAATTGATTTAATTAGTGAAGACAGTGTTAGCGAGAATGTTTCGCATGTTTCGACTGAACGTTGGAGGTCATGCATAACGGAGGCCGATGGCGGCGGCTGACGACTGCTGGCTGTGACCGGCCGGGCGTCGTCGTAACGCCCCTCATATCGCCTGAACGCGAACCCCCTTCATTTGAATATCGATTTCACCCGGTTCATCCTTGAACTACTATCGGCTCGCTTTTTTTTAAACGTTCCTGTCGGTTTGCCTCATTTCTCACTTGATAAGGTCGTTCGCAATTTTTTTGTTGAAAAATTCCAGTGGACCTGGTCGAATCCCTTTTAAAAGTGTAAAGGTCAGTATTTGGAACGATTTGATTGAAACATGGCTCTGCTATGGTCTCTTGCTCCTTTACACTCTTCTTTTCTGAACGGCTCCGCTCTTCCTCGTCAGAAAGGTTTATTTGGGCATAGAAAACTCCTTCGTGCTGTACCTGGCTGTTGCAGAAGAGGCAATGCTGCTGCGGCAAACCAGTTCGCCATAAATTTGGGTTGATTTAGTCATTCACTGGTCCTGATGCTCTGAACGGGCTTGAAGACCTGCGACAGTGGTTTCTCTCAGTAAAATCAGAGGGTCTTTAAAAAATAATTTTAAGTGGATTTCCCCAGACGATTCTTTTCAATAGTGTGGTAGCCTTAAAATAGAAAAAAGGATCTGGAAAGGAAGCTGCGGGCTCCCGAAAACGCCTTGTTATCTCAAAAGTCTATTTTGGAACGCTTCACGAATTTGCGTGTCATCCTTGCGCAGGTTCTATTTTGAGATAACAAGACGTTTCCGACGAGACTGATCAACGCCAAAGAAAGTCTGTTCTTTTAGCGTTCATCAATCTCGTTTCTGGAATGCGCCCTGCACTCGAACTCCCTTGAGAATCGTAGGAACGTTTTGAATGCGTATATGGCTTACGCAACTTGCCGTGGGACGCCGATGGGCAAGCCCAGCTTTATCCCAGCAGACGAATCTGGTACCAATTACCGATCCCGGAGGAATAGAGCGCCTGGTGCCAGTATCGATCCAAGACTCGATCCCCGGATCATGCGTGTGATAGAGATAATGCACCACATTGGCCACTGGACACTACCGCCCATCGTACTCTTTTATTGAACTGAAATGCGATGTGGTTTCAATCTGTGTTTATGGATTCGCTTCATGAGGGTATTCAGAGAGAGAGCGGCGGATCGCTTCGATAATGATCTATTGACTGCTGTGCGGGCGCAACTTTGTGCAACAAAAGGATTTAGCGCGTTCGTGCTGACTTAGTGCGAAGGTCATCATGGTCGCTGTGGCGTCCAGCGCCAGCGATTTGTCCCTTAAGTAGATGGCGATCACTTCTTAGCCCTGAAAAGTTCATGGCGGTCAGCAATCCAGGGATGCCAATGTCTTCAAATGCATTGTAAACTGGTTTTTCGTTTTGCAGCAGGTCGAGGTGATTGATCGCTCGGGAAGCCATCATGCATGACTACTGATTCACTGAAATCCGTAGTCATTGTTCTTGCCCTATCGCATGGTCCAGTTTTGTAGCTTTTGACTAGTTGTAATGGTCTTCGAGAGAAAAACTTGCAAATTGAAAGTGAGATGGTTGAAAATGGCTCCGTAGCGGCGCGTATGTTTGCTTGTAAACAATCATCAACCCTAATCGCTGTGAGGAAAGCTACGGAGCCATTTCTAACTGCCTCATTTTCCAGTCGCATATTTTCTCTCGAATACCACCACGACTATTCGAGGGCCCTAGAGCTGGGCAACATTGAATGGCTGGTTCACTGAGTTTTGGCCAAGGTGAATAAGTACCGATCTGTAGGTGTAGACCTTCTGTACCAGGTCGTCCTTGCCAAAATGGACCAGAGTTAAGAGTTTGAGCATCATTCTTGTATCAGTGAGCAACAGGAGTACTCCGGAGCCCATTTTTCGCCGCACCGGAAAGAATGGGTAATGGAAATTGCGTCGATGCTTTCCTCCTCAACGACCGCCCAAGGTAGACGCGGTAACTGTTACAACGGAGAAACTAGATACTCAGATGAAATCAATAGCTAAATCGAGCTATTCGCTATACCGAATGATAGCTTCGCACCATCTGCCGCTCTGAAATATGAGTTTTCGATGGGCTTTGAATTGTCACATTGCCATCCATCTGGTACCCGAAATCCAAACATTCCGTGCTCATGCTATCACAAAGGACTGACTCATGCGCGAGGAAGTAGAGGGGGTCTAATAAGAGTTCAGTCATGTCCGATAGATTGCCCTCAGCAATTCCAGTAACCTAAGCCTATTTCATTAATACCCTCCTTTTTTCGAGTAAAATTGGCTCGAATGGAGCGCATTCCAGAGAAATGAGACAATAAGCAGTTTTGACTGCGTTGTACTTTCCTAGTAAATCATAAGAAAAAGAATGAGATGGCCAGTGATTCGGTAGTAGGCAGAGCTGATTAGCTCTTCTGGAATGCACTGTGTGTAGCTACGGAAGTGGTGACGGCTGAGTCATGCGTACGAACTTGGTGCATGATTCAGAAGCACGAAGTAGTTGTGCAAAGCACTGCCAGCCTTTGAAAGTCCAAGTCGGAAGGGCTCCACAGACTGCTAATGGGATGGAAAGTTAAGCGCCTTTGAAGACTACACATGATTTGATTGTAGGGAGAAATGGTCTGGATAACTCTGAGTATTAACTGAGCTTTCCGAAAGCTCTGGCTGATACTTTTGCCCAAGCAACCCACGAGCGGATTGCATAGTGAGGGGAACGCTATCAGGGAGGAATCTGTGGTACTTCAAGATAGATACCCTCAGAAATTCGTCCCAGTACCCATTTCTATGCGTTCCTCTTGCGCCTTCCTTGAAATAAGCTACGTAAACAAGGACCTGACCTCTCGAATTTTGGCTCTCTTTCCGTTTAATTTTTCTAGTTATTATATTATTATGTATTATTTTTTCTAATTTATTTTTTTCTCTTTTTGATCCCACCCCCTACCGCCCACACTCTCTGATTACGGAAGGAGCCCTTTATGTAATCTGATACCTCAAACACACACTTCTTCTTCAGTGCTAGGGAAGGATCGAATAGATTTTCGTGGCTAGAGGGATGCTAAGATGGTGGAATTCTGGTCAGGCAAGTCAATCCAATGATTATGATGGGGCAATGGCGAAAACTGCGGAATACCACTTGGCGCCACCATTACGCGTGAGATCTAACGACCGAATTGCTTGTCCAGTTCCAGTGGCCAATGTAAGCCATCTGTTTGACGTTCCTCGTTTATTGATACACACTAGCTCATAAATGACTTGAAAATCTTGCTATAGACAAATCGGGCAACACCATTACGCTTCAAGATCGAAGTCGAATGCGTGGTGCATATTGGAGAGTATTTGGAGTTGTGGTTGATTGATTCATCCATTAAGTAGCTAGTTGAAGAAAAACTATGATCACCTTATCAACAACCTGGAACAGTCCAAAATCCTATGCTTCACGGAATTTCAGAGTGGCTGTCTTGATCCTGGCCTAGCACTTTCCAATAATATGATGGCAGTGGTTGAATGCCAGAGAGATTAACACGACAGGCAAGGGGTCCATTGGTGTCCAGGGAAATTGTTCACGTTGATAGATATGTAGGCAGAAAACTGAAGATTTTCTCAGTCAGCGGGAGCAAACTGACTCAGAAACGATGTGGTCCTCTACCCGCTTAGGAGGTCATTGTCAGGAACGGGCTCTTAGGTTCATGAACCTTTTTATGTTCGGAAAGTCCAGCGTTAATGGGAGAGACGAGGTTTTCGATGACGAGTTCTTGGAAGTTTCCACTGGCTCGATGATTTTTCTTCCTTCTTCCTCGCTCGCTAGAGTTTCTTCTTTTTCCTTCTTCATTCTACTGCCGCTTCTCGTTTTTCCTTTAATTTTTGAAACTTATCGCCCGCTTTCTTACAACCTCTCATACTTGGTGCCCTCAAGCTTCAACGCCTGGGTAACACACTCGCTTTGTTCTCAGAGTGGTCCCACGAGAGCCGTTAGTGCTGCAGAAAAGATTTTTCTCAGAAAATACGAGTTGTAGACTGGATCTTTGAGAAGGTGTTAGGGTGTTCTGTCGTGTAGTCCTCCATTATCTGAAGGTCATCGCCATCCATAACAATCGCAGTGTCAGATTAGGTTGCATGAATCCTAATGTAACCTTATTTTTCGAAGTATCATTTTCTTTGCTCTCTGAATACTTGTCTTTACTCTTGGTTGATGTGAAGATGGGAAAATGTATAGATACTTCTGTAAACTCATCTCCGTTCCCTGAAAATGACGAATTCGAAACTGAAAGCTTTGAAGTTCTCTCGTTGCCCCATGCCATAGGCATATGCAGCAGTAGCGCTCAAAAGTCTTCGGTGAAATGATTCTCCAGCCGACTTTTCAGTCGTAACTTCTTTCCTACTAGATCTAATCATGCGAAATTTCTATATTTTGAGCGTGGGTGTATTGTGAATATTTATCACTATTATCCTGCAATCTGATCATGTTCCAGATATTCCAAAGAGCGTGAACTCAAAATCGACTGAAAATACAGATAGGGGTCCTTCTAGAATGTCTTTATTTTTTGTCATGTCCAAAGTGTACGAGCGGTAATGCCGAATACAATAGATGAGAAAAACGCACATAAGGTGCGAATAAGTGCAGACGTCAACAACTTTACTCCACGCAAAATCTGCTACCGCAACAAACACCTTGCTCTATCTGTTGATATTGCAGCTTCGCAGTCAAATAGTGTTGGCTAGGGTGAAATATGCTCTAGTTGAATATATCCAAATTTCGCGCGATTTGGTCCACTAGGAAAAAAGTTATGAACGAAAAAGCGTCAAAGCATTTCACCGAAGACTTTTGAGCGCTACTGTACATACTTCGTCGCGTGGTATCAAAATCAAGCCTGTAAATATAGGGCAGACGCACGCGGGTTGTCAACAAGCCCATTACTTCTCTTTTGAATCATTACCCTTTCCCTATGTCGTGTTGTAATGTTGTGCATCTTCTTTTTTGGTGCTCCTTGTAGACCCTTGAGGGATATTTAAAGGCACGTCAACGATAATTATGGGGTAACTTATACGAATCGTGGAAGTGATAGTCCAGAATAGTGCAAAGGAAACACAAAACGCAAACACAGTTTTAAATAGATATAACCCATTAAAGAAAGTAGTTGTAAAGTCTTGGATTTGATGAGAGTGTGGCAACAAAAGTTGAATGGAAGGAGTAACCGTGTTGGATGTTTGAAAGTAGGGTCATTGTCTACAGATGACTGCAGCAAATAGCTGCCTGTGTGCAAGAAGTGGATCCCGGTGCGAGTTTGCAACCTCTACAGCTTTTCCAACGTTTAAGAGTTCCAACCCGTAAACTGTGTCCAATGGTTTCGTTAGTGATTCATAGCGCGCAAGGCTTTGACCGGTTATTATGTTTAGATTGAGCGGATCATATTTCAACTGAAAAGTCCCGACTAGGCCATACTCTCGTCAGGATTTACTTCTTTTTTCAAGGTAATTGGACGAGTTACTTTTCTCCATAATTTGCAGCTGAGATACGTGCAACCTAATTGAGCGGCACTCAGTCCGGGTTTGCTGGTGGATCAATTAGCTGTCTCCGAAGTATTTCTTTGCAGTCACATTAAGAGGACCAGTTTGTAGCTAGAAAGAAATGGGAACCTCTGGAAAGAGTTAATGAAACTACTGACAGTCCTCGTCAGAAAGCTTTTTTCGCGGGGAATTGTTTCAAGCTACATGAAAAGGAGGGTGTTTACCTCGCTGTAACAGTCAAGTACATTTTATAGTTCGATTGTGTGGGTCTCGTATAATAGAGTCGCTTGGCAACTATTACCTCAATCGCGTTCATAGCCTGAGAGTCGAATCGAACCTTTGGACGATTTCCATCATAGCATTTCACTCTTCTATAGTTGGTCAGCAGGCGTCAGGTTCCAGAGCGAGGAAGATTTATGGAGACAGAAAAAAAATATGGTTAAAAAAAATAAAAAGTACAAAAACGAAAAATATGGTTTGAGCACAAACCACGAAAAATATGGTTTGAGCACAAACCAGTTTGTATTGTAGTTAGTTACAAGTTGTACGTTTTGTTATATACAGAAGCTGAGCAACTGTGCAAGAATCGCTTCCTCCCTTCTCTATCCACGTGATGAAATTCGTTTGAGCCCTTCCCAAGCTTGACATGAAAGTTTTAAGAGTCGAGTTTTGTCGATATCGAGTTCTTTGGAGCATGAAAGGATCGGTTCCCTTTGTCAGCATTCGACCAAATGTCTCTGCAATCATATGAGGTTCGAGTTCTTTGAATGACTCGGCCAGATAAGAGTTGCTTTGAACCTTTCAGACATTGGTATATCTGAACTCACCGAAATCTCAACTTAATAAAGTTGAGGTTTCAGTGAGTTCATATTTATCAATGAGGTCACGATGGACCCTATGCCGGCTTTGAACTCGAGGGTGCTCCACACAGAAATATCAAGCAGATTAAGGCCCGGAAAGCTAAGAGGACATTCGGCAAAAGGGATGAGCTCTGCGCAGTTCTGCGGGCACCAACGACTGGGTTTTAAGCCACAAATTTCACCTCCATTGAGTGCGTGGCGCATCTCGCAATAAGTCAGGAACCGCTTCAAACGGCAACATAAACATCAATGTGGAAATTTGATCCCTAATGAAATGAAATGAATCATGAAAATGCGTTTGATCTGTATCTTCAGTTTCTAAAGAAGTAATCCAGAGCGGTTTGACAGTGCTGTCCCTTTACTATAGTTTGGACCTTGGAGTTTGGATAAATGGGAGTTTCGGTAAGGTGGTCCCGAGCTGTTTCTATGCAAAGTATCCTGCGACTGACGTTTGTCGCAGTTGGACAGGCCATTTGATGGGAAAGTTGTCACGAAGCAGTGATAAATGACAGCGAGAACCAGCTCAGTTACAGGGCCATTTAGAAACAGGGTGCCATCTCCGGACTGAAAGTACTACAGGACCGACAAATGGATTGTTTTGACCTCTAGAGCTCAACCATGTTACGTTAGGAATTGATTCTGAAGATTATTTAGACAACGTTTTTTATATTTACCCATCTCCCCCGTCTTAGGATTGATTTATCGTTTTCAGCAGCCGTCCACCCTTCAAGATCCTCCTAGATTGCCCAAGCATAATACGCGCACGCAACGACCAGTCAGTCAATTACTTGAGAAAGACCAATGTTCCGCTTTATGCAAAAAAGGTGCGGGATTGGCGATGACCGGTCCGTGAGGGAAAAAAAATCCCCTCAGCAATCATATTCTGACAAATCGGGTCCGGTTTGAAGGCTTGCAGATTAATTTTGTGAGGAAACCTCTTAAGTCAGCAGGTTTCCCTCATACGGCTGATTATTTGGTGAGATTTCCGACTGTTGCCAATGCTACTCTACTTTGACCAGAATTGGTTACTGTGTTCACGAAATGTGGGTGATTTCCCATGGAATATATTGAAGGACCTAATGGTTTCCTTCCAATCGTTTGAAGTGATCAGAAATGGGAGAAAGGGACGAGACGCAATGAAGGGCTGGCGGATTTCCTTCTAAACAGAAAGCCGATGAAATCCACTGATTGCTTTCTTTATTGCATGATAATCGTTGCTGCAATGTGGGACTGTAGGGGTGTGGCGAAGATTCCTCAAACTTCTCCAAAATACAATTGAATTTCCAACACCTACTCACTTTTTCATGACTAGCCTTGAGCGGGAGCGGAGTGGGTGGGACAAAAAGGAAATTCCTGAAATTTATGAAATTGTTTTATGAAATTGTTAAGCAGTACGACTCCCCACCGTTTTCATAACTACGATCCTTTTATCACGGTTCGGGTGTCAAGCAACTGATTTACTGGGTATGAGCGAATGTGATACAAGTATGTAAGAGCTGTTCCTGACTCGAACTCGCCCATACTCGATAATACAACGACCTCTTGTCTGTTTTCATTCGGGTCTATGCAGATCCTAATGGATCCCTTGAATTTGGCAAGTTGATGATGATTTTTCACTTTGTCAAGGGGACTGACCGAACCAAGGGGGCGAGAAGTGGCTGGAAGGGTACAGCAGTTTGAAAATTTCTTAGTAAAGCTGTACCCTTCCAACCACTTCTCTGCGATTCTGTCGAGACCTAACTTATGGCATATCATCAAAACAACTTTCCTAATTCAATAAAGTTCTGTTCTCACAACTCGCTGGAAAACTGCTCCCACATGTCAACATTTGTCCATTCTCACCCACTCGCCAACGCCATAAGAGCACTGTGAGTCCCAAGTTGGTCTACAAGTGCACTTCCTCAATGCCTCGTCGAAGGAGTGCCTTAGTCAAACAAGAAACGTGACGTTTTTATCGGAACGAACCGACTAAGGCAGTCCTTGGCTTTTACAAGGGCTTATTGATGGGCTTTTCCGATTTGAAAGTCATGTTTGAGTGAAGTTTTTTTTCCTTACGAGAATTCCAGGCGTTCCCGTTCCCACATGGTAAACGTTGACGATGAGGGATTCTTTTGATTGTTCATTTTCCGGTTTGATGCTATTCGGTTGGTAGGAAGTTCAATGACCTGAAAACTTGTACGCATCCTGTTTGGTCATACAAGTTTTTAGAATGTTCTCGTATGGCGAAGTGCCTTCGTGCGCAACTTATGCTCGTATTCATGAGCGCCGATGCAGGACGACGACGGGCACGCCAAATGGCGATCTATTGAGATAATCTTCTGGAATCTCCCATATCGAGCTAGTCCACCGTGGTGAAAGTTACGGGAGATAGCTGGTTATGATAAATCCTTCTCGCTGTGCTCCGAGAGCTTGCCCTACATGTGCATCCGGGCTCTTAGTTGAATTGAGCCCAGAATGAAGGGACAGGCTGTGCGCCACTTTTTTGGGCTTACTTCTCTGCGATCATGAAAAACCTGAGACTTGTTCACAGAGGTATCGGTCTGGCTGGTGAAGTGACAGGCTTGTAGTCCGGTTAGAGAACAAAAATGAGAGGATTAATGAATGGCCTTCGTCCGTGGCCGAAGTTTTAGCCATAGCTCGTCAACCCCGTGAGTCAAACGAGATGGCTCGGGGCTTTTTGTGTCTGCTACGTCCTCAGAATAGCATAATGATAGCAAAAAAGGCCGTTGTACAATAGCTTGTCGTGCAATCACTCTGTGACGCCTCATTGGCCCTGAATGGGGTATTGAAAGTTGTAGCTTTGTAATTATTCTCAGCCACGAGTTATTCGGCCCTTTTGGGCCCAGTGATTCTTCTCAAAAGAACACTGAAACATTTAATGGGAAATCATCAATAATGCCACCGCTCCCATTCGAAGGTAGCACGATTTCGGGAAGATGTGTAATGCGTGGTGCATCCTGAGGTGTTTGATTACTGGCGCTTTCTATTTCATTTGTTTTATTCCGATCTATTTCGGCGCGAAGTTGGGTGAATAAACAAATAAATAAATGATGGCTATCCAAATTACAACTATTGTTATTGCATAATGGGCCTGGGAACCTGGGATAATTATTATTATCACGGGTTCCCAATTTGGGTCTATAATTGGATAATAAAAGTTTTGGATTCTTCTCATACTTTGTTGTGACACCATGGTTGCGAAAACTGTTCTCAAGGTGAAAGTGGAAGCTGTTTAGTTTCAGTGATCACCTTTCTCTGATGGGCGATTACTTTTTGAGTAATCGTAGATGTTTCTTGATAGCAGGTAGCGATGTCGGGGATCAGTAGTGCTTCACATCGGCGTCTTTGCTCTGCTAGCATGTCTGATGGGAATTGGTCAAAAGATATTAGGTTGTGGAGGTCTGGAGTTGGGAAATCCACTGGAAGCGTGGCACTTCTCAAACACCATCTCCACCTTTCTCTGTTTGAGTGGGCAAATCCTTTCATATTCATAACTTGCATACAGCTCATAAAATCGCCCCGCAGTAGTTTGTTGGCTTGTTGGACATGTGGTCATTTTTTGAAGCTGCCATCAAGATTCCGATGATTGTCAGTACAATCACTCGATGTTGTTATGACTTTTATACATCATAAAGCGTCAAGGATGAAAATTCTCCTACGTTAGGACCGTTTTGGGATGCGCCATGCGCCATTCGACTTCCTTCAAAATCGTGGTGACGTACTGAATGTATATTTGGGCCATAAATGGCGTGCAATGGCCAGCCGATGTGCTACTCGATTCTTTTGTCCTCTTTCACGAGGCTGGTTTAACCAGCTGACCCTAGAGGGATGGAAAGTTTGGGTTTCAGCTGTGGGAAGGCCGAGGAGCAGCTGAATTGTACTTTTTCTTTGTTTTCCAAAAGTCCAATAATTTGGTTATTATTCATTTCATTATCATTTCATCACACATGCTGGTTTTATGCTTTGGTATTGGTTTACTCTCCCAATTTCTCGGTTTGTTCTCTCTGGGAAAGCCCAAATATCCAGTGACTACTTGAAATTTGTTTCCAATACGCCAACGCAGACTTTGAAACAAGCCTCCTAACTATGTAGTAAACCATCACCTGGTGCTTGTCAGTCAAAGTTTAACCGAAGCTTTCGTTGAACTTCGTCACCATGACGTCAGCCAAAAACAATGGCGCTTCGTTGCAGATAAGCTATGCAACGGGTATTGGACTACTGGGGGCCAATCGGTAACCTATAGTCCGAAGAGGATTCACTTGGGATTTGTTTAAAAGCTATTGGAACGTGTTACGAGCGCTCAAGGGTCATAAGGAATTTAACGACAGCGAGAAGGCCGAACGTCTGCCGAATAATGTGATGTAATATGGGATACTATCCCCATCGAGTCCTCGTAGTAATGCGATATCTAGAAATTCTCCAGAACTGCAAAGCTTTCCTCTTACGTGAGAATTTTCAATGAGGCCGCGACCAAGCTGGACCATTATGGATGAGGGAATGACCATTTGTGTTCTTTTGAATCCATGTTTTGTGTCCATGGCCGGATTTGCCTGATTCCAGGAATCAGTACAGGTCATTAGGTCCAGTATGAATTGTGGCCCATCCATGTTCCCTCATCTATAGTGCAGTAGTGGTCGTAGATACGTCGACAGGAATTCCATTGAAAGGTATTTCACGAAGGCATACGGGAGCATAAAAACTTATCGCAATGTCATTGCGATAAGCCTTTTTACTCTCGTATTCCGTAGTGAAAATATTGTCGCCTAAAGAGAAAGGAAGAGATGATCACCTCTTAGAAAATTGAAAAAGTTATAATTATCAATAATTTGTTTACCGTTGCTGACATTTCGTTAAGATAAAGAGGCAGGGTGGTGGCACAGACAGGTGCGTAGTACGGGAATTAGCGATTTAGATAAGCTGAAAAAACCAATATGTTTATCTCTGTGGTATTCGATGGTGGGATGGAAAATTCCACCATGCAAAACGCTTCTGAATGGCGACTTATGCTTCTGAAATGCATATTCGATCTCACAGACCCCGCCTACGCGTAAGTCACACCCTCCGAGTCCGCCCTCAATACAAGTGAATCATTGCGGTGTTATATTTTAACGCTTCTGTAAGATACCTCATAAAAAAGACGATATGGGGAGATAGGTGAACAAAGATGATCATGCGAACAGGTACTGCTCTTTCTTGAAATCCAGTTTCAAGGAGAAAGTCAGGAAAATCCCCGAAAACTCGTCCACTTTTGAATGGCTTGTTTTCGATTTTAGGTGTTTTCTTGGTTTGCGTTGGCTGTGGCACATTTGCCCTTTTACATTTGCTTTACTCACTTTTCAACCCCTTTAGTCACCTTTCCAGGAAGAAATCATACATTAGACAGCAACTGCTGTCCGTTCCTCTATCATAGCAAATATTCGCTCTTTTTCATCCGATTTGAATCATCCTGACGTTCCGAACTGGCGATAACAGCGTCGTCAAAGAGCGACGTTGAACAAGTAGTCCATTGAACTGTTAATGTTCTTAGTTTCCCATCTTGCCGAGATTTTCTGACCATCTCTTTCTGGCGCACTCTGCACTAAGTTCAGGAAAAATCTCACAAAGGTACAATTGTGGACCTGGACCACTTTGAGTAAGGCGTTGGTTTTCGGGAAAAGGTGAAAGTTCTCATGGTCAGAACCGCAACCAGTTTTCTGATGGGCAGTTTAAAGTGGTACGAAATATCGCGATTGATTGGCGATATCGCTTGTTCATAGTCTGATTCCTCAGGGCCCAACTTTGACGGTTTGCCCAACTTCTCAGCCCTAATGGTTAGAGCATTAAGACTAATAGGCGACAGCTGACTCATATTTGAATGAGACGAAAAGCCAAACCGTAAAGCAAAAGTTGAACGTTCCTGATGAAGTGTAGGAGGAGCAAGTGGAGGGGGAAAGGATGGGAAGGTCAGCAGTCATTGCGCCATTTACCACCCAGAAAAAAGGTTCGAATCAGCGAAGTTCCAGTACGTAGGATTGCTTCGACCAACCTTCCCCTGCCACAGAGTGTTTCGTCAATGCTTTGATGGATGCCCCACACTAACCGCTACAGTACTTAATTAATCTTCTGCTTACAACTTACTGATAGTACATTTTTGGAATGCACGACGCATTGGTCCTCCTGACGGTACTGTGATGTCACCGAATAGCCCAGGCAGCATGGGCCAGAAGGCCAGAGTATGTGTGTAACTGTTTTCTTATGCTTCCTAACGATTTCTGTACCACTGTGGCAAAGTTCATGAAGGATGTCCTTGAGTGTGAACCAATCCATTTTCTGGAATACCCTCCTCTCCCTTTTGACTTTTATTCACAATTGTAGTGTCGTATAGATTGCGTATATTTCTTATACAACGACTTATGGGCAAGTACCGTCAGTGCTTCTAATCATCCAAATCTGATGCCGATTACCCGACCCTAAAGGATAGAAATTTGCTTGGCGGGTATAGATCCGGGAATCGATCCCAGGAGCACGTTGTGTTTGGCGCCATTTGCCACTACTCCGCCTCCGTCCCATAATTTGCTTCAGATAAGAAAAATGCTGGTTTTAAGTGGATCCTGAATCCTCACCATATCCTTTCTTGGACGTGTTTCTCATCGATGTGTATCATTTTATTTTTGTCTTTGTATCACTGTATCGCGTCTGTTCTGAATCATTTTCCAAACATGGTGCAGTTCACAGCAACAGAAACATTTCTGTTTTTGCGATAATTTCTTTGTGCTGGGGTACCAGGTTACTATTCAAATAGGTAAATTCGGACATGTATGCAGAGGCCAAGAAACTAGCTGTTGTTGAAGCTCTCAAGTACCATGTGAATACAAATAGCAGGAAGTTCACAAAATTCTGAAAAATGAGCCCCATTTGGAAGCTTTCTGAGCCGCTCAATTGGTATAGGCCTGAGTTTAGCATTTTACTATAGGCCTATAGAATAGGGCACTCTTGAACCCATTATATCTTCCTTGATTGTACTCAGTCTCAGCGGAATCGTTATATCAGTTAGGCAATTAGGTACTCCATTGAACATCTTGACGGACTCTCCCTTTTTGATCGAAATCATGACTTGAATGGCGGTGCCGTGGTAGTTCCACTGCAAAGTAGGTAGATCCCATCATAGGCTTAGTAAAATACATTAAGTGGATCTATTCGATCAATCGATTGCATTCAATCGGGTGTTTGCCACCAAAAAGTATGCTTTTCTGACGAATCTCGAGATATTAACTTAGGCATCGTTAATGGAGGTTTCTTATGATGTCAGTTGTCAAGGCACAACTGAATCATCCTGCTAGTCCTGTGAGCTATGCTCCCACGCCTATATCTCTTGTGATAGATGTGCTCCACTACGCCTTCCAGCTCCTCTCATTTTAACCGTCGAGTGACAAATGCCTTCGGTCGAATTTTTTGGAGGGTCGAAAGAGCTTTTTTGGGAAGGAAATGGAAGTGATCATGTGGGCGAAATTGTGCTGAGAAATTTTTCTGTGAAGGTTTTTTTCGGATCTCGAGAGTGAGCAGTCATCTCTTGTGCTTCTATCCTGCTTTATAAACAGATAGTAGACATTTTCGGTCTAGAGTTTTAGGGCGTAACCTTGACTGACTGGTTCCATCAGGGCTGCTAAACATTACAGTGTCCGACTTCATGGCGCACTTTTTAAAAAACGTCAGCAGGGAGAAGTGAGGGTGAAGAAGAAATGATACCGAATTTTTTTGTCATTGATTTTTTTCGGAACAGCCATGGCTAAGCCTTTTGATGATTCTCTATAAGAGATGGCCCAGAAGTGGATAATCCAATTCTATCTAGGGTTTTCCAATTTGAAGAGCTTCTTTAGCGGGGGCTCATTTGAAGTACGGCCTGCAAAGAGCGACCTTGAAGGCCTTTGTTCGATGGTTCAGGCGCACATTAACTATGTATATAATTTGTGCATATATAACCTGTCTAATGCACATGCACGTAAAACTATTTATTGATTCATGGCTGGAAGAGAAATATACCATAACCTTTTTGGGTAGTGCAAATCATTTTTCGTAAAAATGGTATTCCCTGTCGGGGTCTTAGGGATTGTAATTAACCCGGAATTATAGGGTCTAGCTGTTTTTAGGAGTTCCGAGTATGGTAATGGCGCCACAAGGGATTAAACTGTCTTCTTAGTAGTACAATGGGAGCTTTCGTCGAACTCCCATATGAGACAATTCCTTGTGGGGATCTTACTGCCCTCACCTTGTTGTCAGAAGGTTCAAGCTCTTTGGTTTACGGGTAAGCTTTGGGAAAGTCTTCGGTGTGTGGGAAAGGAACTGTTATAGAAGTTTTCCTTTTTGCTTCCGAAGTTCCTCTTTTGGCGAATCTTAGACCGTACTTTTCTGGTTTTTGTGGAAATCCAGGTGAAATAGAAATCCATCAAGGAGGCTGATCTATGCAGCATCGCCGCTGTCCCCGTGTAAGGTTGCATGTTCCCGTCTGGGCGATATGCAGCAAATAAATTTTGACTGTCAATGAAAACTGTGAAACCGCCCTTCTGATTGATATATAAGGTGAACCATGTCAGTAAGGAAATTTATGACGAAGTGAAACCACCGACTAATGGAACGATCAGCAGCAAAGTACGATTCCATTCATTCGCCTTTCCAATATACTTTCCACTTTCCACTTACTTCACCCTAATTGCATACCTTTTGATACCTAACCATTCATTAGAACCAGTCCAGTTTCTCTTTCACCACCTCCCGTCTTTTTTTGGGGCTCGCCATGGAGGCTGAAGACAGTAAAATGCCCTTTCCCATTAGTTGGGTCTGGAAACGACCGGGAACCTGTGAAAAGAACCGCAGAAACCACTAAAGGCAGTTACTTTGCTCGCGAAGTCGTTTAGAGTTCCTACTTTTTTCTTTTCACTTTGCAATTTTACGACCTTTCCCACAATTGTCTGCAATTACGGACTTCTTACATGAACTTGCACCAGCTGGGATCCTTGAGATCTCTGCAATTACAGAACCAACCGGTTATCGTATTCCAAATAGAGCCTCTGAAACGTTCAACGTTCACGCGCATGTTGTTCATTATGCGCAACCCTTATGTCCTTATAAATCCGCGGCCGAATAACCCTTGAACGTCTGTTTGGGAGAGAGTGCGCTACTGGGTGAGCGCCCAGACGACGTCCAGATTGTCACACCCGATTGTAATTGATAATAGGCTGTGTATTGCACGTCGTTGATTCGTTCTTGCAATGGTTGACGCACGAGATTTCGGCGAGACATAAGGCGGCCCAGGCCACTAAACAGAAACTGTTTCAGGCAAGAAGGCAGGCAGCGCCCCCGATCCGACCCACCCATCCCCGACGAACGTGCGAACAAAACGAGACATCGCCCCGCCTGTCGCGCCTCTGTTCAGCAGCAACGAGCAGCTGCTGAAGTGTCGCCCTGCGTCGCCGAAGTGTCGTCCGATTGTCACCGGGGATGAACGCCCGTATGTCGCGACTGCGACGATCGTTGTCGCGGTCCGTCCAGCAGCTGAGTCTGTCACGATCCAGCAGTCTGAACGGTCTAATCGAGCTCCCAACTAGTAGCTATACAACGCTCGTCGACAAGTTTGCTGTGAGTTCATTGATTGTTGATTCATTTATTGAATTTATTTTCTTTTATTTTGGGAGCTATGATTTTTAATTCTTTGATTAGACCTGTGGTGTCGATCGATGCCAGCAGGTGGCTTCCATTTGTAATGTTCTGTATTTTTTGTTTATCACGATGTTCATTGGCGCAGCTAGTTTTGAAAGGGTTATGATTAGTTTTTTGGTCCGAACTTGCCACCACCGACTGGGCAGAGGGTCAGTGAAACTTGTATTTTGAAGGTAGTCCGAGTAATAGCATCGGAGGCAAGAAGAAAGCGTTCAATCATAAAGCAAGTCAGGCTGAAAAGATTTGTCTTCCGTGATGCTAGCCATTTGATTACTTATTGTTTGTTTGTTTATTCAACCCGGCTTTTTTATTTTCTTTATTATTTGTTTATTTTTTCTACTTGTCATCATAGGGCAATGACTTGCTCCGGCGTTACAGCAGGTGTTTCAGCCTTCAATCTCGCCTGTGTCACAAGCCTTTCAACTCTTTTATGAGCGGGAACAAAGTTTATCTAAGAAAAGAAAAAAACCAACTCGTACTTCTGTTAGACCACTCCAGTTGTAGGGCTCTTGGAACCCATTCGAAACTGAAATCTGAGTCATTCCGAAACGAGCTTGATTGCACCGAAAGATTTATTTTTCATTTAGTTTTTTTTTTGCTTGATTTTCATCAACATGTTCATTGGGAAGAGGGTGGCGTAGGGGGGGGGGGCCGGAATGGCAATCCTTGTCAGCTGCCCTGATCATGAATTGAACTTTGAAGTAAGCAAATATTGCGTCCCCTAGCTTGGTTAATTTCAGTTGAGCTTATTGTACTGCTAAACAGTTGCTTGGACATATTTTTTTAACATTTTAGATTTTTCCATTCACCCCTAGATTTTATGTGTTCCCTCGATTTTTTATAGATGTCATGTGCATGGCTTAATCCGAAGGGGTTGATGGGGTCGGGGAAAAGAGCAACTTTTGGGAGTCTTCCCATATGAACGCTTTCAAAAGCTTGCTTGAACCTTGAATACAAAAGAGTAACGTTTGCTGGAGTTCTAGAAGAATGTATAGTTGCTGAGCTCGTTTTTTATTTCACCAATCCCATAACCCTCTAAGTTTGGGGCAAACGCAGACCTGCTTTTTTTATTTCTGTTTATTTTGGTCTAATTAATTTACTTATTCGGGCTTTTTTTTGAAACTCCGACATCTTTTGGTTGTTTACTAGTTTTACTTTGACTGTTCTCTTTTTTTTGTATTAATTTTACTTTCAGTGTTTTCATTTATTGTTTTCGATCTCTTATGATTGATTTTAATCGCACCTTGAATCAGAACTCGCAAATCTTCCCATTTTGGAATTAGTCCATGACCGATATCGGCATGACCTGATTGATGACTTAAGATCCTGCACTTTTTACGCAAAGTTCACTAATTTTCTTCTTTTCTGACTGTTTACGTCCTGATTCCCGTAGTACAGGATCCTAGGCTCTGTGGACAGGAACACTGATTGGATCTTCGGTAGCCTTAAGGGGAGGTTGCTATTCAACGTCAGTGATAGTTCAGAGGTTTCTAAAATTATGTGCATAGGATATGTATCGATTGGGTGCCATTGTGAGCCATTTTTTCGTATCCCACTTTGAGGATTAAACATCATTAACGTTTGTTGACGACAAGTGGGTCTATTTGGCTAGTCACAGGTGATGACTGCAGTAAAACTGGTAGTTCCAATAGAGATCGGGTACTACCATATTTGTCCCGATTTAGTTGAGTTTTGTCTCTTCCTTCTTAACCCTAAAGCCTAGGGAAGGTGAATCGATGTGGGCGTATTAACTACCTTGCTGAAATTCATCACGAATTCCCTTTTCACTTGTCTCGGGCGCTGAAAAGTCGACCAGGGATTGTTCCGACTTGCCAATAAGAAATCGATAAATCGATTTCTTATTGGTTTTACATCGGTACGGTCTCGTTAAATCGGTTTTTAAACTGCATATTTTGACCATCTGGCGACGAGTGAAAGTACTTTACTATATGGCTATTGTTAGGATTTTATGGGGCCTCCAATGGTCTTCCTCGAAACGAAGAACTCGGCTGACATTGGCTTTTGCCGGGTTGATCAGTTTAGGGAAATAGATTTGGCTTTTTTTCTGGTGCCTAGCCCCTGGATCGGTTCGATTCCGATTTTCGATCGCTCACTGGTAACTACTAGTCGAAATTTGCATACGATTATGTTTTCTTTGTGATTGCATATCTCCCAAATAAAGGTTCGGGCGAAATGGACGGAATCGCCTAGACTATTCAACCAGTGAATGTTTATTGAATATCGTTTGGATACGCTCTGCTGTCGCCGTTGTTACCGCGCAATGATCGATGCCGAAATTTATCGATGATAACGGAGAAGAAAGTTGATAAATGAGATGACAGTCACAAGGCCCAAAGTGAAACCCTCCCCACAGTTTGCCCTGGATGCAGTTTATGGGACCGAGTATGGGTCACTGAGCTTTTCTCTGGAGGAGACATCCATTTTGTTTAGACTCGGTAGCCTTCCATAATGGTAAGGTGGAATAGATCGAATGTCCTGTGTCATCCCTCGCGGTAGGGGTTGTTAAGCCAAAAAAAGGCCAGGGAAGGTCTACTAAGGCAGAATCGGGAGGAACAACATTTCAGGTCA
The DNA here is from genome assembly GCA_000469685.2 of Haemonchus contortus. NCBI lineage: Eukaryota > Metazoa > Nematoda > Chromadorea > Rhabditida > Trichostrongylidae > Haemonchus > Haemonchus contortus. The sequence continues at coordinate 35,858,655 of LS997564.1, forward strand.
TGCAAGGTTCCCAAAGAAATAGGGATAATGGAAATGAGCGCTGCAACATGTCTGGCTTGGAACCATACTCCGGAACTGATAGCGTCTGGGCCCATCAACCCAATAGCCCTCGTTTGGGTTGGGTAGTTGGTTCCAGATTCGCGTGAGTGAGTGTAAACACAGACTTGTGGACTGAATGTCTCTTCTGTGCACTTCTTTGAATGGGTCAGGAGCACATTGGAGTGCAGTGAACCAAGGTCCATTACGTAGCGTATTCCGAGAAGGAGAAGGTCTTTAGGTGGAAATTATTAGTAATAATATTAATATATTATTAATGTTAGCCTTCAGTTACCTATTACTATACATATATTAACTATTAATAACTTTTAGCAATCATTCGGGGGCATTTGAGGCATTCAAATGAAAGGAAATTGGAATAGGGCCGCTCTGGGTATGTCTGATAACGTCTCGTTGCCAATTCTCGAAACCGCCATCAATGCGTCATTGTCGATGCCGAACTCTTCCGGTGCATGTGGGCAGGAAGTGGGGGATGGCTGAATGAGTCAAATTGACCGGATGCCTTGCCCCCTTCAGCAACTGTTCCCGGACTGATGGGAGCAAAAGCAAATGGTTCGGAAAAAAGTTTTTAATTTATTGAAGGTGTCAAGCGACTGGGGAAAAAGTCCAAGCTTACAGATGTAAGAGTGAAAGAAGAACACCCCAAAAAGGGAATGCTGTGTTTGCAAGTGTTTTTGTCTACACAGCAATGTTCGTGTGTAAGTAAAACGTTGTTTTCTTTTCGTGTCCAATACAGTCTGAAAGAGGCAATGATTAGTATCGAAACTACCCATGTATGGCCTGAGAGTAGCCTGTCCCCGAAAGGTGAAGAGGGTGGTACCTGCCCCCAAAAGTGTCTTCTATTCTTCTCCGTCCTGTGCAATATTTGTTCTGGGAGGGAACGGTATGTCGGTGGGGACGTTGGTGAATGTGGGTAAAACGTCGACATGTTGACTACACTTTGCACCTTTTGAGCTGAAAAAACTTTTAGAGTGGTTTCAAAAAAAAAAATGCTGTGCCTCGAAATCGTTTCACGTGTCAGTGATTTCCCATAGGATTCGAGGGCTTGGCGTATGCCAGAGACGTATTATTCAGAGGTTTCTCAGTTCGAATTCAAGAATTCTTCTGTAAATCAATGAAACCTTTTGAAATGCCTTTCTTAGTCAAGATTTCTGAATTTATTTTGACTCACCACACAGTCACTATTGCCTTTTGTTACTTTAGGCTTTTGGTATTGATCGGGTCTGACTGTTCAAGAAGGTTCCAGAAGGCGTGGAAGTTTCCAGGTCGTTACTATAACGATCGATAAGTAAAAACTACTGTCAAGTCGGTTACGAGGCTACGAATATTACCGTCTATTGTGTATTTCTCGGTAATATGATCGGGCGGCGACTGTTTGCCAACAATAATGTCTTTCAGAAAACGCGTCGAAAAACACGCGACGAGAGGTTCTTGGAAGGAGATCGTAAAAATCAATAAAAGTTTGAAGTGGGTTTGCAGATGGATTCCGAGAATCTGCGAACAGCTTTCAACTACACCTATTCGGGGCTAAATGGTTCCATAGTCAATTGGAAGCGCAAAATGTGTGGCAGTGAAGTCGTCTAGGAGATGAGTCACGTCTTCTATTCTCCACATCCAAAGGGAATTTGAAAGAAATTTGGTTGAATTGATGGCTTGCCAAAGTAGATTTATATCAAGATCAGGCCTTTTGGAACCCTATTTGGTAGCTCTAATTCCTCCTAATTTTAGAAAAAAGTGACTGACATCAAGGTTTCTGGTGATTAAGTACCTTTACACCATTACATATCCTGTGTTTTTTCTTGGTTATAACAAGAACCATTCATCAGTAGTCCCACAAGGTTGGTGTAGTATGGACACGATTTATTGTATGGTCATATACGCATTCCAAGCACTGTTACGATTGTGAATGGAAGTTGAATGCGTGGGTGCATCTGAGAGACGGAATTCGTTGAAGCCAGAAGTTTGATCGTTTACTATTTATTTTTATGTTATCATTAAAGTAAACACTTAAATTTTGAACTTTTGTTCCTTGCAATTTCACTGTGCTGTTAAATTATTTTATTCATTATATCATAACTATGTAATTTTTAATTTAGCCAATTTACAATATTTTTCATATTCCCTTAACTCATACCACCTTCGAATCCAGCGAGCTTGAACCGTTCAACCCGCGGAGGGTTTCCCTCAGTTATTGGGCACTTAAAAACCGCTTATTGAATTTATAGCGATGTATTAGGTTGAGTCATAAGTCCTCGGACAAATTGGCAATGATAATATTTATCTTACAATTTTTAAACGACAATAGCGAATCATTTGAAATATGCCCCATTGGCATCGATGGTCTTCTGCCAATGCTTGGGCAAATCGTAGATGCCCTTGCTTTAGAACGCTGGGAGCTGGCCTTTGGAGAACTGCACCAGTGCCATTTTGATGTCGTCGCGGGTTTGAAAGTCCTGACCGTTCAGATGACGTTGAAGATGGGAAAAAAGTGGTAATTCGAGGGAACCAAGTCTGAGGAACATGGTTGGTGTGGTAAGCTTGTCCTGCCGAAATTCGTCAGTTCAGTTTTGGTCGTTCTTGCAATGTGAGGGCGAGCGTTGTCGTGCTGGAAGTGAACTTTGTGCTGCTGTGGACGTGTAGCTTCGGGATTCGCCTTCAAATTCCTCAGTTGTGTAATGTAGACGTGTGCGGTCACTGTGCATCCTTCGTCTAGCAGCTCCCATTATTCGACACGGAGAGCGCTCCACCAGAATCAGAGCATAACCTCCTTGGCGTGTACGTTGGGTTTGGGGGAGTCTTCTGCATGCGCACCTTTGTCAATCCATTGAGCACGCCGGTGAACGTTAGAGTAGAGGTTCGACTTCGCACCCCTGGTGACTAGGTACTCGAGCCACGTGTGGTGCCCTTGAGCGTGAGGAGAGAAAGGGCCACGTCGTCGCAGCGGTCTATGTCATACTGCTTGAAAGCATTAGGCATCTATGGACCGAGCTTTCGCACCTTGTCGATTGACTTCAATTCACGAAGAACTGTGGACTGACTCCCCAAAGGTGACCGCTAGTTCACGAGTAGTTTGATACGGATCGGCTTCCACCTGGCTCCGCAGCACCTTCAAATCCAACTTCATTGAGCGTCCCGGACGGTCTTCATTTTCGACGGAATAGTCCCCCTATGTGAACTTCTGATGCAACTTGCAAATTGTACTTTTCCTGCTTGTGAACGTCCTTCATACCTCGATCGATTGCCGCGGGTTCATGGCCAGATAAAAAAATAAATATGATGGTGTTGCGGATGTGGAGTTGCGACGGCTTGAAATCATGAGGCATAGTTGCTGGGAAGGAAACAGTTAGGTGCCTTCTCCAGTATGCGTTCGGAAGAGCTTCTCATACTCTATCTAACATTGCCTCGCACCTTCATTTTCGTCACCTCTTTCAAGAGTTATGATCGCTAGAAGTCATCACTATCATTTCGTCCGAGGACTTATGACTCAACCTAATAGATTCAATGGACGAGTTCCTCATAAAGATAGACAAGTTTTTGTTCCTCAACAGACGACGAGTTGCACCGCAGGCTGGTGCTATTTGATTGCCCATACAATCAGCATTTGGCTCGTAATCAGTGTGATTCGATTACTAATAGGCACTTAAATGTGGTTGATAAGACCTAGTATCAAACCGGAAAACTCGTCCGTATTTGGTCAATTGGTGGGTATCGAACTAGCTACTGAGATAGAGTTATGGGCTATCATGACACTCTGCTGCCATACTTGGGGACCGTGGATCAGAACGGGATAGATGTCTTGTAAGAAAAACTTTCATTCCTATGGGGTTTGGTTCAAGTGTTACCAAGTTCGTCCGGCGGGAGAAGCGCCAACTTTCGCGTTGGCCGCTGCCTCCTATGAGTTTTTGGTATAAGCCAAACACCCAATCAAAGATACTTCGTTACAGCCTAGAAATCGAATTTGTGGGCCATTATCGGGTCGAGATCATTCGACGTCAGGATTTTCGCCTTTTATTTTATATTTACATTATTGTGTTTTTTATGTTTTATTTTCTAAAAAAGCAGCTATTCAATTTTCTTGAAAAAGTTTTGCTTGTCATTATCAACAGACTTACAGCCTCATCCCGTATACTTAAGCCCGTTTTTCCACTTTTTTTCGATTTTTTTCAGCTCTAGAATGTTTGAGGTGTTATGACATGTAGCTTTTGCTGACGAGTGGCTTCAACAGCGCGTTTGTTTTTATCAGAAGTGCATTATGCCGGAGCAAACAACTCAGGCTGTAAACTCGTCCGCTGTTATCTGAACACTCAAGACGGCTGACGCCAGCAGGCCGGATGTCGTACATGTGGACAGACAAATAATATGCAAAGCAAATGTTTGAATGCCAGAAATCGCTACCGGAAATCTCAAGGAGTCGGTCTATCCATGGAGGGATTGCTTACATTCATAAGAAGACTCTAAAGTGTTGCTGGGAAAATTTGCTGTGAATGTTTGGAGTAAACATGTTTACAAAGTTTCCAAACGAGAAAACGACTTAATAATTAATTCATTTATTCGGAGCACGAAAAGGGGTATTGTTGTAAATGAAGTCAAATATATAGGGCCACGTAGAAGTCCCTTTCGCGGATATAGCCCCTTTTGGGATGCGCCCTCACGATCGACTTCCTCTAAGGAACTAGGTGGTGTTTGTATGCGTATGTGGTCTATACAGTGATTTGCGGTGGCAAGTCAATGTTCATGTCAATTTTACCCTCCTAAACGAGTCCTGCTAACCTGAGGCGGGTTGGTCAAGGCGGGTATCGATGTGGGATTCGAACCCCGGGCTGTGCTCGTGATATGTAGGTAATGTGCGCCATTGCCACTGCACGACATTAGCCTTGTTAAATATAAAATGTATGAAAAAATCAGTTGAACGTAATATACGTAACGTAAAAATAAGCTGTCCACTCAAGTCATAGACAAAATAATTTTTTTTAAATTTTTTTAGAATGATAATCGATGTTATACTATATTATTGAATTTAAGCAGTCGATTTGGAAAATGACAATGCTTCTCCGAGCTTTTTGAATGAGTAACTTTAGAGCTAGGCGGAGGTGGTGTAGTGGCAAGTGGCGCACTATATCACACGCACGGTCAAAGGTTCGAATCCCGGATCGATGCCCGCCCAGGCCAACCAAGCCTTCCATCCCTCCGGGGTCGGTGAATTGGTACCAGACTCGTCTGGGAAGATAAAAGCACTGACTTGTACATCGGCTGGTCACCGCAAGTCATTGTGTAGGCCACATACGCACTCATTATGCCGCTACGATTCCGAATGGAAGTCGAGTACGAGGTCGCATTCCTCAGACGGGATTGATTAACGCAAAAAACTTTATCCTTTATCCTTTATCCTAAATTTAGAGCTGACATCATCCTTTCATCACCATTCTTTTTTACTTTTCCTGATCTCAAATGTCCTTCGTTCGTCTTGAATGACTAGGGTATTTTCAGTCCCCCACCAATTTCGAGCAACTTCGACAACTGGTCCAGCATAATAACGATGCCCTTCGAGAGATCATCACCGCGTTCGAGGAGAAGTAAGAAATTGTTGTCATACTTTGTTTTTCATCCTTGAAGTTTCCATATGTTTTTGGGTAGCCGTTTGGCACACATACATAAAAGTTTTCCTCCCAAAGAGGACGGACATTGAAGAAGGACCTTGTTTTTTTTTGATTTTTTGACTATTTGAACTTACCGGTTTGTTCACCTTACAATTGGGGTTTGTTATGGGTTGAATGGGCTATGAACTTTGAAACTAATCTCAATTTAATAGAGCATCTTTTTGAATAACTTATTTCTTAGGCACACTGAATCGATCATTCGCGGTTCGGGCTTATTGGGTTGATTGCTGAGGGAGGACATGTAATGGACCTCATTTGCGGGGCAATAAACCGAAACACCAATGAGTCAAGGTCTCAGATATTTGACTGGAACTAGCCAGAAAGCAATAGTAGCAAATGTTGTCGCAAAGATGCGAGTTGGAGCAAAAGAGCTGGGCCTCGAAGGGCCCTGCGATAAAAAAACCAAAGTGCTACAAGCCTTTTTTATTCTGTTCAGTCGTTTTTTCGGCGATGTTTGTACGAGGGTAAAAACAAGACGTAGTCGAGTGAGGTTGTGCGGTCACAGTGCGCGGTATCAAATTTTGTTCCTTACGCAACAGTTTCCCCTTTAAAATCAATATTGACAAAGTTCCAGGGTGCTGTTTGCTGTTTCCAGTCCCTTTACTACTTTGCATCTTTTTCTGAATGCTGTGTCACCTTCTTTTTGACGTTCTCCCCTTTGAGCACCCTCCAACACCTTCAGGGTCAAGCAGAAAGTAGGGTAATCCTCATTAGTGGCGCCGCCGCCACGAACTCTCGTCCGGATGATATGCACGCCAATCAAATCTTCTACCAGGGTTGTCCGGATGATATTAAATATTTTCTGAAGAAATAGAGGTACTGATACCTATATGGGAAAGCTTGTGGGGACCAAAGACGCTTTAAAACGTCATAACTATTCTTAGCGGTAGTGGAATGTGTGGCTTATCGTAAAAATTTATTGTGTGAAACTGTTTGCTTAGCATTGCTTATGTCCTTAGAATCAATGTCATTTCAGAGCTGCACTTGACTTCCACTACTCCAAGTCACTGAAGAAGATTTCAGCAAATCTTCATCGAGTCACCCAACTGGCTGAGAGGTAAGTGTAGCTACCCTAAAATTCCATCGATAAGAGCGGGTGAGCCTACCGGTGAAAAATGAATTGGAAAAAATCAAAATTGAATGCAGTCCCCCCGCTAACTTGATGGATGGATAAATTAAACTTCGAAGAAGTTAAGAAGAAGCTCAACTTCGATCCGTAAAAACCGCTGTTTTTCTATATGAATTGTTTATTAAGTGGGCGGGGTTTGGAGTTGAGGGGCGGAGCTTCTTCTTAACTTCTTCTTCGAAGTTTAATTTACCCAACCATCAAGTTAGAGGGGTGACTGCATTCAATTTCGATTTTTTCCAATTCATTTTTCACCGGTAGGTTCAACCGCTCTTATCTATGGAATTTTAGGGTAATTCTTTTTTGTTGGTAGGGTGTGAAAAAAAAACTCTGAAAAAAAGCTGTTCAAGATTCGCTTCGAAATATTGGGTGGAAGTTGAAAGCATGGCGTAAATCAGTCCATAAACGGTGATTTACTGTGGTTATATCGACTTTGCTACGTTTTCTAACGCAGGCATCGGCGGACTTGGGCTCGGACAGAAAAGTCACGCTAAGGGCTGTATTAGGATTTTCAGTCCAATTGGGTTCCAAAGTTGAGGGGCATAAGAACGTAAAGAAATAAGTCTAAATCATCAACCGTGATCTCATCAATCAAAATTTTTTTCTTCAGTGACATTGATAAAGGATGGACGTCGGTAGCCGAGCAATTTGACGTTCAGGCCACTATTCACAGGTTTGTAAGGGAAATCGACTAATAAAAATTTTTTGAAACTCGATGATACCAACGCAAGAGCTACCTGGGTATTTTTCAGTAATCTCGGCTCAGCTCTTACCGACGATGTCGTTCAGCCACTGCGATCAATACAGCTCACTGAGGCTAAAACCATTCGAGCGGTACGTTCTAGTTTGGAATTCCAATTGACTTTTAGCTGGTCGATTAAGGGAAATGTTTTTGGCAAGTGAAAAACTTTTTGAAATTCCAAAAGTGAAGGGTGCCAGTTGTCCCGCTGAGCGTGGCGATTCCTTCAAAGAGGCTCGAACAGAAAAGGATGGGATACCGTCAACGTTTACAGGACTTTTGTCCGACTGCCGGAAATACTTCCACGCAAGCCAGCTTTTCAAGATCTAAGATAGCTTAAACAGAGTAAAAAGCAAAAGCATAAAGTTCTTGGCGATAAACAATCGCGTCTTTGGGTTGCGCACCCGCATTTGTCCTTCATTCAGGATCGTAGTCTGCTTTGAATGCTTATGTGCTCTATACAATGTTTTACGGTGTCCACCAATGTACAAGTAAGTGGCTTCACCCTCCTAGGCCAGTCTGGTACCAATTAACCAACACCTACGGGACGAAACGCTTGGCTTACCAAAGTGAAAATTGATGTGGGGTTCGATCCTCGGATCATTCGTGACAGTGGCGCCGCTTGCCACTGCCCCCAGTAATGGAATACTTTTACTAAATATTACCTGACGAACGTGAAATTTCGCTCCCACTTTTGATTTTCGATATATGTTTGTCAGCCGTTTTTTTGAAGACGGTCATTGTCTCCCTATCTATTTACTTGGGTACTCATTTCAGGCTGCACTATTCGTAGAACGAGAAACGCGCAAACTGAAAGATGCCAGGGATGCTACAATAAGAAAAAAGCGGTTACTGTATGAGAGTAGCAAACAGTTGGAGAAACTGGAACAATCGCTTGATCAACAGAATAATGGCGAAAGAGTAAGTGTTAATGATTATAATTTATTAGTTTCAAGTGTCGATCAGACAAAACTTTGGTACATTGTAATTTCCTACAAACTCCAACCTTGCCAGCTTAAGGGCGTGTATTGTGTCGAGTAGCCTTCTTTATCGGTTCTCGCGTCATATACTCATTAGAGCGGATAGAGCGCCAAACGGTGGTACCCGAGACCGATAAACCCATCTGAGCTCGGATCTGACTCACATACCAAGACGGTATGTGAGTCAGATCCGCCACAAGACGGGTATTCTCCTGTTGTCCTGAGCGGTCAAAATACGTAGGCGGCCAGGAATAGGTTGTGAGCGATAGCTGCCAGGGTCTTGAATGAATCTAGCGATGCATGAAAAAGAGCGGCCCAGTTGCCATTTAAAAGTATATGTACACTCAAAATTTTTTATTTTAAAGGTAACTAAAGTACCTACCGTAACGAGACCATTCTCAAACGACTCTTCGTAGTCGATAAACTTCACAGGAATCTGAGAGGCCCTATTGGTTTCTGTTCTCGGTTATAATTTTGTTTTTTACAAAGTGTGCACATACTTTTGAAACAAGGGTGAAATTTTTTTTAATAAGAAAATAGTGTTAGGAGTTACGATGTTTTCTCAGAGAAAGTGTTCGTATGTTATCGCACACAAGGAATTGAATGGGGAAGGTCACGGGTGACAGAAAGCAATGGTATTCCCAAAAAAACAAAATGTTGGATGTGCACATACTTTCGAAACGCACTGTATATTTGTCGGTTCTAGGTGTCGTTGAAAAAGAAACGCCTCGAGGATCAGGTGAAGAAGCAAGAGGAAGCCTACGTCTGGGATACGGTCGACTTGGAAAAACAGCGGCGGTTAGACTTAAGTTTATCTTCTGTTTGAGTGTGACTAGTCCAAAATGTGGTTACCCAGGGTATAGACGATATGACACTTGAGCCGTGTTTTTTCCGCTTTCCTTGATTAGTTCGATTTCCTCGACCTATTTTTTGAGGAGCCAAACGGTGATAAAACAACAGAGCTTTCTTAATTGCATTATATCCAACGGGATCCGGCTCCAATTCCTCATGAATTTGATTTCGTAATCAATTCGGGTCAATACTTTCTTCGTTTTTCGATTTTCGCCGCTTAATGGCTACCAATTCCTGGATTTCTGGCTAGGTTTTTCCTCAGCTTCAATTCGAACGTCGTGAAATTCAACTGAGCATTGAGAAAGCCTGCTTATTCATGGCTGAATCACCAAGTGTTTCATTTGGTTGTTCGAGTCCTCTTCTCCTGGGAATTTTTGGGAGCCTTCATGAATTTTCTGTGTGGGGACACTACTTGAGCATAACATATCCTGCTACCTCTTCCTTGCTTATTTAGCCATATAGCGACCGAAGGGTCCTCCATCCACTCTACCTCTCTGCGAGTTCAAATGCAATCACTCTACCACTGAAACTTATTGAACTTGTATAGTTCTTTGGCTATAGACCTCCTTCCAAGCCGCTATAAGGACAACTAGCTTTAACGCTCTACAGCCTAAAACAAAAAGGTCGTAGATGAACTCGGGTTTGGCTTGCCGATTGCGATGTCACGAAAAGTCCTGAGGTGTTGTGCATAATCGAATGAGTAGGTCCCTGTAGTATTCATATGGGAGATCCTAGAACAGTCCGCGAAAAGTTTGGACTTTTTGTTTGTACTATCAGCAGATACTTTCGCTTAACCTACTATTACCAAGAATGACGAAATAACGTAAGCAATTTCATCGCTACTTTTTTTCGATTTTCGCCGACGCCTATTTTGTTGCAGTCTACATCGCCCACTCCCTGTCCCACTAACCTTAAGAGCTGTCTACTGAAGCGTGTAAGTAAAGGCACAGTTCACGATAAAAATGGCTTATGAGATATCCCGCTAGTATAAATCTGTGGCCCACTTGTCTACCATATGTGGCGCTGCCAGGTCGAAAAAACGGTCTAGATGGGACGTTATAAAGACTGTGTCTCGTGTCTATGCACGGACGAGTTTCAGTGGCGTTATGAAGGCTGCATCTTTCACAAAGGAATCCATAAAGAAGGTTCGAGCAACTTGTTATGACTCACAGCGACAGTAAAAGGCAATTCTGGACAGTTTTGGCTTGATGTAGTTAGCTCTTTGATCAATCACAACAACTGAAATTCCGTCCGAAACCCCTCCCATGACATTTCCATCATGGTAATCTTGTGCAATCTCCATTCTCGAAGCCTTCGAGGGGCCTTATTTTTCAAAAAAGCAAAGTCGGCGGATTTCCTCGCTTGCTTCACCGGCGATGCACTTTTACCAACCATTACTTTTTGACAGAAAAAGGGTGCTTCGAAATTACCTAAGACTGTGTCTTCAATGTGATTTGATTCCAACAATAGTGACCGTTTATTCAGAATGATACACCCCGAAAAGGAGAATTTTGCGAAAGCATGGAACTTAGGATTTCAGAGAGATGCCTGTCTTTCATAGATCTATTTAATTATTGTTTCAATGGGATGCAAGCACCCTCCCATTTTGCCAAAACGGGGATATAGGAGCTAGATGAAATGTAGTTGAGTATGTCTTTGAAAGCGCGAATAAAAGCCCCAACTGAACATAGTTTTAGGAATAGCGAAATTTATTTATATTGAAAAAAGCCTGAAATCTAATTATTTGATGGTGATAGCAGAAAATTCACTAGGATCGCCGTGCAGCCTACATAGTTGTACACCTCTCCTCCGACAGAAAACGTTCTTCATCTAGTCTGTAGCTGTTTTCCAGATTGATTACGTCGAGATCTTGAATAATCGTCATGGTTGCAGTGTCACGGAAGGCGTTCTACGGAAAGGTGTTGAAAGCCTCGAAGCGGTTGAACGGCAGCGCTTGGCTCATTGCCAAACGGCGTTGGGACGTTATCAGCGGAAAATCGAACAACTCGGACCGAATTTGCAACAGGTCAGCGTAGTCACTTGAACTTGTGGTATGCATTCGATTTTTACGCCCTATTTGTGCCATCAGAATGACTAGCCATTGATGGGCCACGTAAATGGGTGAATCAAAATGATGTCGAGGCGTTGTATGAGCTCAAGATCCCTAGGGGATGAGCTTTACTATGACTCGAGTTTATTTTCGGATGATGAACAAGTTTACGAGGCCATCGTAAAGTGTAGCTCACTGTTTCTCCGTGGAAAGAACAGTGTGTGGAAGGGTTATAGACGCGTGCGTTTGCGATGCGGCTCAGCTAGCAAATCGATATTCCTCCCAGCGACGGAAAATATTGGCTAGAATTTCTATTTTTGTTGAGGAAAATGCCAACGAATTCATATAGTGTTTAGAGGACACTTACTTTAGAGCCAAATAATACTTATGAGTGATTTAGATGTTTGACCGGCATACGAACAACCTTGATGTGGCAGTACAGGCTACAGCTGCTGACTACATAGCCGGAATTCAACCGTCAACGGCTGCTGTGAACCATATTATCCTCACAGATGTTTATGTGAGTTCCTTTTCGTTACCATTCTCAAGGTATGGGTAAAGGGAAAAGGTAGGCGGAGCTGAATTTATCCGGGAAGAGTCCCCATCATGGTCAAATTCGTTACGAATTTCCTAAGGTCTCCGAATGAGTTCGATAATTACCTGTATGAGTGAAAATACCTGCTCAATTACTACTCTGTGCTGAACGCCATTGTTAAGCGCTCACCCAGTCTGGAATTCCTCACATTATTTATGACCTGGTTCTACTAAATCGGCTGTTTAGGTCTTGAATGTTTACCTCGAAGGTGAAATTTCAGAAATCAAATAGAACCCGTTTTATTCTTTCAATATTCCTAAAAACTTCAATTCATTCAATGTCCGATTTACTCGTCGTTCTAATTCGAAGGCAAATCGATCAAGACTGTGATCTACTACAGTATCCGTTTGCAGTTCGTCACATTCCTTTCGAGCTTCAATCGGACAGGTGGCTTTGTAGTGAAGTTTGATGCCAAGCCTTTGAGGCACGTAAAAGGTGCCGCTGATATTAGGTGACAGTCGATGCAATGCAAAGTGATTGAATACGGTAGCAACATTAGCAGTACTGAAAATAATTCTCCTGGGGATACTGTAGACGTAAAATTTTGCACAGCACTCACCTCGTCATACTTTTACCGTAGTCTCGATGATTACTAGTTTTCCGTGATCGATATGAGTTCCGAAGCATATACATATAGTCCGGTAGTGATTGATTTACCATTTTGGTGGGAAATTTGAAAACATTGGAGAATGATAACGAGCTGATACGATCAGTTGGTGTGTCTTGTTCGATAGTTTCGAGTAATTCATGGTAATTACTGTGCTGCGTTGGAACGATCAATTCATCGATATCCAGAATGAGGATATAACGATGGGTATTGAGGTGCCTGAAATGAAGTGCGAGTTGAAAAAATAGAAGAAAACTTTTCTTCTTCTCTTTCAGCCCTTGCCCTCGCCCTATTTTTAATTTTCTGACGTTTTTTTTTTCTTGCTCATTTGCTTTTTGAAAATTTTACGCCAATTTTTTTCGGTGATCACGTACAAGGAAGAAAATCTAAGAGGGATTTGAATTCTTACCGTAATCCCTATGCAATTTGGTATCACTGTACTAATGCGTGGCTCACATCCGTGATTTAACTATGTTCTGGGAACAGTAGCGGCAGGATCACTAGCGAGACGATGGCAAGACGGATCGGTACTGAATTTTCATAGCCACAGTGTATGGATCTTCCCTTTAGGCCAAATATCATTCGCACAGAGGGTAACCACTCTCAGTAGTAAGTGCGAGGTCGAACTTGTTGCTTGCCCCCTATGTTAGACTCCATCCTTGTAGGGAATGAATACCAGCTGTCTCTGTTTTTGGGAGGTAAATGTATGGTATCGCAGAAGTCGTACTATCCCTGACGAGAGTGGAACCGGGTACGGGCAAGAACTGTTCGTGCGCTGTCCCTAATAGAAATTTCACACAGTGACTTTCTTAACCTTGTGAGTAATTGCTGTACATTGAATTCAACTCAATCAGAGGATGGTACATGATACTTTGAAACAGCGGAACCCCTAATAAAGGATAAAGTTTTTGGTGTTAATCAATCCCGTCTGAGGGATGCGCCCCCGCACTCGACTTCCATTCAGAATCGTAGTGGCGTAATGAGTGCGTATGCGGACTATACAATGACTTGCGGTGGCCAGCCAATGTACAAGTCAGTGCTTTTATCCTTCCAGACGAGTCTAGTACCAATTCACCGACCCCGGAGGGATGGAAGGCTCGGTTGCCTGGGCGCAGACCGATCCGGGATTCAAACCCCTGACCGTGCGTGTGTGATGGTGCGACACTCGCCACTGCACCACCTCCGTCGAACCCCTAATATTTTATTAAATTTTATGAAAGTTCACATTGTTCGAACTCGATGGCAAATACGACCATTGCCACAGTTTCCACAACACAAGCTTGACCCTATTCGGGATACTACCAGGCTGACCTGTATAGGCAGTCGTTGTAAGGTATCAATTCATGACGACGTTTTTGTTGCCGATTCCTCGCAATGTATTGACTGCGTACCAAAGGCAAGTTTGGTGAATGGCCGGGTAATGTGAGAGGAATCTGAAATCAATAACCGATTGGCCGACTGAATCGGATGATCGACTGGTTATCTTCCTAGGGAATAGAAGAGGCTGTCATGCTTTCTATTCTAAGCTCATATGCATTTTCTAAATTAGTGGGCTCTGTACTTTAATGGGTAATCTTTTGATCGACCGAAAAATCAATATGTTGATTGAATCTATGAGTCTCACCTGTACGAGTTTTCCTAACTTTTCATAGTAGGCTAACACCTTTTGAACGTTCTTTGGGACAGTGTATACGTATGTGGTTACTGTAGATACTCCAAGTAGGTATTGAGCTTCAAGCCATTCCACAAGACGTAAAGAGACATCCTCCTGCATTTAGGATCAGAATGGAATTTATTTTAAAGTTCTCCTATCGATCAATAATAGGTCTTAAGTAGGAATTGGAATAGTACTGTTTTGGCAAAGTTACCTGGAAGTCCATGCCTTTAACGCATACAGCGACCGCTTCCTTCTCTGCCATCGATTGGCTGATACGCACAGGCAGCGCGACGCGTTGCGCGCTGCATGGTTCACGGGTTATCGATACAAAGAGATTTTTGGATAAATCGAATCTTCTCGGTATTGGGCATGTTATTAGATTGGGAATGTAGAAATGGTCCCTGGAAGAAAAGAAGTAAGAAGCAGAGCGGAGAGAGTTGAGGCGTCTCTGCGTCTATGACCCAATCGATAAACTACCTTGGATCCCATCCTCGTTGCCAGATTTCACGTACGTAACCCACGACAACAGCATAACGGTTCTCGTCGAAAATGTTACAATAAACCTTATGGCGTAACGTACGGAAGTGGACGGCTAATGTCTAAATTTATCGCAATCAGTACTTTAATCTACCGTAATCTTTTGTAGTTCTGCTCAGGACCTGTATAGCGTTATTATGCGGGTAGAGTGAATTCTTCCTTGTGTCAAGATAGGCTGTATATATGTAAAGACCATCGTTCTCGGTCCATTCTTTGGTGCTTATCGATTGAAAATGATCCATTCGACACCACCAGTAGTACTCCACCACAGGTTGCTCCTGTAATAAGCCAATTTGTGATCAGAATTTATGAGAATTGAGGTAGGAGAAAAGCCAAGAGCTCCAAAGTAACGGTTTCATTCTAAGGGTCAAGGGGAGCGTAGAGAACAAAGATTGGTCAAGGGAGAAGGAATTTTTCCGATTGATTGCAGTGATTTGTATTAGGATACAAGAAGTGACCTCGAAAAATGTCCCCTATCTGAAAATAGGGTCTCCCCCAGACGGAACTCTCTTTTTTTTTCTAGCATTCTTGTCCTCCAGAAAGGGTTGAACCTGTCTTCCACTTCGCTTTCGTACAATCTATCAAATGGCTGCTAAAGGTCACCAGGACTAACAGTCCTGGTGACCTTTAGCAGCCATTTGATAGATTGTACGAAAGCGAAGTGGAAGACAGGTTCAACCCTTTCTGGAGGACAAGAATGCTAGAAAAAAAAAGAGAGTTCCGTCTGGGGGAGACCCTATTTTCAGATAGGGGACATTTTTCGAGGTCACTTCGGGTGTGGTGCGATTCACGCGCCGATATAATGAGGTCATCGGACAAAACACGCTAAAACATCATTCTTACCATCATAACGGAAGTTATAAGAACTTATAAGTAGAATAAGTAAAGAAATGACCAACTATGCACGTTTACAGATGGATTGCGTTTATTAGGATCGAAAAAATCAAAGTTATTCTTATTTTGAACGTTTGACTAGTAAATTGTTGACCTATGAGGTGAATTCTCAGTCTCGAAGGGGCTTTTTTTGCCATAGTAAAGAGATTTGCTCTATTCATGGTGAAGCCGTGAACTACTGCAAATTTATTTGGTCCATCTCAACAGGAAGGTACTGAAACGGTGCTGCGTTCGCGATGACCTCATTATATTGGCGCGTGAATCGCGCGCCCCCCCCCCCTGTTAGGAGAGTGTAGACAACGAAGGGATATTGAAGGCAACCTACGAATTCGTGGCCATTGTGTTCGGTAGACGGGTGCAGAAACTGTTGGACGTTTTTTAGCCTGATGGACAGCAGACGCTGACAGGTTCTTTGGAATAGAGTCTCTCAAGGTAATCTGGTACCCTTAGGTTATCGGCTACCCCTATGATCAATTTTGGCAGAGCGACGTGGGCCAGTAAACCCTCTACTGCTTCTACAGAAATGGCGATCTCCTGTTGATATGAAAATAATAGTCTCTATATAGAAAAACGAGGAACAGACCCAACCTTTTCAACAACGTCCCTAATTGCAGCTTTGCCTCTCTGCATGTCATACATGTATCGCATCGTTTCCAATGCGTAGTCGATATCTTCCATGAAATCGCTTTTAACATTCTGTAGATAGATATCGATCGATGTACCATATATGCGAAATCAAGGAGTCATCACCCACCTTCCGCTCATTTTTCTCTGCCTCAATCATTTTTCGTTTACGATAGTCGATTGCTACTATGAAGAATATCATACTGATACACATGGTGGCCAGCTTCTTCCGTGAATGCCAAAATCCATTGGCACGCGCCATTCTCGGCGCACTTCGTGGCCAAGTCTTATGGGTTCCGGAATCTAAATATTTTTTTGACAAAATTTTATTGATGTTAGAACGGCGATGGCGCAGTACGGATGAGATGTTCATAAAATGTCTAATGTTTGTGTCTAATACTCGTCCAACCCAAGCAAACATTTCATACCTTCATGGTCTTTATTTCGTACCAGACTCGTCTGGCGTATAAATGCCCAATCTCGTACATAAGGTGGTCACCGCAAGACTTTGTATAGAGCACATTTCAATACGCCACTATGATTCTGAATAAAGGTCGAATGCGTGGGCGGTAATGATTAACGCCCCAGAACTTTATCTTTCTACCACCCATGTGCGGCTCACCGCCTGGGATTGTTTGGTTCGAAAACATTTTGCAATCTAAATTAGAAAGCTAGAAAAAATTGTTTCCAACTTCTCTCTTGCTTTAACCTCGGCATAGCTGTCGTTTGTGATAATTATTATCTTATGCCGCACGAGGTTTTTAGGTGGAACTATTTATTCAGTCAAACGGCCTGACGTTTCGACTCAATCGTCGTCTTCAGAGGCCTAAACGTAATTCGAGGTGATTTACACCATCCAATAAGCGTCTTGACCCCTATTGCAAACTAAAGATTTACTCGAAACCCATATTTTGCAAGCGACTCACCAAGGTTCCACCGCTCACGCGGAGAAAATCCGCTGTCGCCACAGGCGACTGTCAGTAGCGAATGAGACTTATTGCTGTCTCCCTTATACTTGTGATAAGGAAGATCTCGTTATACTGCTACTGAGTCACAACTCGCAGTGCGGTATATATGGCAAAAGATCATTAGTTATGGATGGACACTCATCTCTACCGTTCATCTTTGGGTTTCTTTGGAAAATCCAGAACGCCTCTAATGCTTTTCTTGCCGAAATTTCCGTCTCCTGCGCTAATATCGTGCACTTAATTTCAAAGTTGTTGTTACTGTGCTCCTCAGTTTTATGTCTACCAAGCGGCGTCATCAAGCTTCCACGCCTCATACCTGCTAGATGTTCCTTAGTTCGTACTGCCAGTTGTCTTCCCGTTTCTCCGATGTATGTTGATCCACATGCCCGGCACTCTATCTGGTAAATTACGCCTATCAGTGCGCAATCACCTGTTTTCCCGTACGGACATATGGTACAATCATTGGTTATGCACCGCTTATCGTAGAGCCGGTTTCGAACTAACAACTGCTTGATGTTGTTATTAGGGATGTTAACTAATTGAACAACATCTTGCAGCCCAGCTCTAACAATGCTCCGCTGTATTTCGGTGCTGACTTTATCAGAGATAAAAGGAAGACACAATGGTAATTTTCTATGGCGTGTAGCATTTTTCGTGCTGATATGACATTTTCCACGAACTTGTGACACCGTATAACCGTTCACAGCCGCTATCTCACAAGCTAAACGTCGCGATTCGTGACGTTCAGCTTCGCCTGTGCAGACACTTGTTGCTGTTCTCAACATGTTGTTAACGACTGCACGTTTGACGGCTTGTGGATGAGCTGATGTCGCGTGAAGTAAGATATTCTTGGAACTAGTTTTACGGTACCATTTCACGCTAACAACACCGTTGGACACTTTGACTTGGGTGTTGAGATAAGGGAGCCACCCATCACGTGGTACTTCCCGAGTAAGTTTGATGTACTGTGACTGCTCATTCATGATTCGAAAACACTCGTCCATTTCGAACTGAGTTGACGTTACGATGAAGCAGTCATCAATATACCTGCAGTACATCAAAGGACGTCGTTCTAGAACCGGCTCTTCAATTCTTCCCATGAAGCATACAGCAAGAACCGGTGCCAACCGTTGACCCATAGCAAGGCCTCTCACTTGAGAAAAGTACTTTCCTGCCCATTTGAAGATGTTACAGCTCAAGCATTCCTTGACCAACGTCATTATATGTGTTTTGCTAAGTCCAAAGGTGTTGATGTTATTAGCATGCCTATCAAGCATTTCAGATAGTGCTTGTAGTGCCTGATCGTTTTGGACATTAGTGTAAAGCGAAACTACATCAAATGACTCAACTACACTGCTCCGACCGAGGTCTGAGCTATGTAGTAGCTCAAGGAAATGCTTGGTATTGGACAGGTGAGACGGAACCATGGTCAACAGCTGGCTTACAATATTACTGAGAAACCACGCGATCCTGTCAGTTGGTCCCCCTACACAACTAATAATAGGCCGAATTTTGAAAGTGTCCGGTGATGTTGACAGCGTTTCGTGAGAGGAGAGTTTATGTGTCTTAATGAGGCTGTAGAAAACTGGACAGGTGGGGCTGTCCAATTTGAGTCTACTGACCAACCTTTCATCAATGCCTGCAGATTTAGCGACACTCAACCATATATGATTGAGGCGACTACACTGTGATGAAAAGTCCCTTTCAGTCGCGCGACAGTAAACAGAGGAGTCGCCGAGGTGGAGTTCGGTTATGGCTCGGTCAAGTGTTTGAGACATAACAACAAACTCGCCACCCTTATCACTGACTGATATGCGTAAAGTACCATTGGATCTTAACTCGCGCAATTCTCTCAACCCTTGCCTTTGCTTACATGTTAAGTTCGTATTCTGGAGCCTTCTGTTTCTATTGAGAACAGTTAGGACTCCCGAGGATAACATTTTAAACTTAACGTCAGCCTCAGGCACAGGTTGGGGCTCTTTATAGAAATTACGCGGAAATGGTACAGAAGCTATCAAATCAGAATTAGTTGTCAGCAACTCATGATCCTGTCTGCTCTTAGAACGCAGCAGATCTCTAAACCTCTGAAGACCTCCAACAACTTTGCGAAACGTATGTGCGTTTATGTTTTGCGCAGGTGAGAAAGACGGGCCTAGATTTAACACTTCTAAAGCATTAGAGGAGAGACGAGTGTCACCAAGAACCGTAACCCGTGCCACATTACCTTCGCCGCGAGCTTCGTGGCTCCTGTGAGGATGACCTGTGGTGAGATGGGTTTCGTTTCTGTGGTTGTTCCTATGAAAAGAATTCCACAGCTTGTCGTACTTTGCAACTAGGGTCGATTTTGCTGCAGACCGGATGGCATTGCAAATCTTCCTCGACTCACCCTCAATCCTCCTCCAAGTCTGATCTTGCAGAAGACGCTGGCAAGCTCGTTCTTTAGACATACATTTCAACAAGGAAGAATACAAGACACGCTGCTTCTCTTTGATCACTACACTCAGAATCGAGCGATAAATGGTCGTTATCATCGGGTGATCTTCAGAGAGATTGCATATAGCTCCTATCTTCTTGTTGGAAATGAATCGCGGGAGCACGCCGGTCGTTCTGCATCGTTGGAGAAACTTCAACGATTGACGGGTGGCCACCACCTTCTGCCGAAGCGAAACTGCTTCGCGTACCAGAGAGAAGAGGTTTGGCGGTACTTCTTTGAACAGTTTCCAACTTCTCTCTTGCTTTAACCTCGGCATAGCTGTCGTTTGTGATAATTATTATCTTATGCCGCACGAGGTTTTTAGGTGGAACTATTTATTCAGTCAAACGGCCTGACGTTTCGACTCAATCGTCGTCTTCAGAGGCCTAAACGTAATTCGAGGTGATTTACACCATCCAATAAGCGTCTTGACCCCTATTGCAAACTAAAGATTTACTCGAAACCCATATTTTGCAAGCGACTCACCAAGGTTCCACCGCTCACGCGGAGAAAATCCGCTGTCGCCACAGGCGACTGTCAGTAGCGAATGAGACTTATTGCTGTCTCCCTTATACTTGTGATAAGGAAGATCTCGTTATACTGCTACTGAGTCACAACTCGCAGTGCGGTATATATGGCAAAAGATCATTAGTTATGGATGGACACTCATCTCTACCGTTCATCTTTGGGTTTCTTTGGAAAATCCAGAACGCCTCTAATGCTTTTCTTGCCGAAATTTCCGTCTCCTGCGCTAATATCGTGCACTTAATTTCAAAGTTGTTGTTACTGTGCTCCTCAGTTTTATGTCTACCAAGCGGCGTCATCAAGCTTCCACGCCTCATACCTGCTAGATGTTCCTTAGTTCGTACTGCCAGTTGTCTTCCCGTTTCTCCGATGTATGTTTGTTGATGGTTGAGTGTCGCTAAATCTGCAGGCATTGATGAAAGGTTGGTCAGTAGACTCAAATTGGACAGCCCCACCTGTCCAGTTTTCTACAGCCTCATTAAGACACATAAACTCTCCTCTCACGAAACGCTGTCAACATCACCGGACACTTTCAAAATTCGGCCTATTATTAGTTGTGTAGGGGGACCAACTGACAGGATCGCGTGGTTTCTCAGTAATATTGTAAGCCAGCTGTTGACCATGGTTCCGTCTCACCTGTCCAATACCAAGCATTTCCTTGAGCTACTACATAGCTCAGACCTCGGTCGGAGCAGTGTAGTTGAGTCATTTGATGTAGTTTCGCTTTACACTAATGTCCAAAACGATCAGGCACTACAAGCACTATCTGAAATGCTTGATAGGCATGCTAATAACATCAACACCTTTGGACTTAGCAAAACACATATAATGACGTTGGTCAAGGAATGCTTGAGCTGTAACATCTTCAAATGGGCAGGAAAGTACTTTTCTCAAGTGAGAGGCCTTGCTATGGGTCAACGGTTGGCACCGGTTCTTGCTGTATGCTTCATGGGAAGAATTGAAGAGCCGGTTCTAGAACGACGTCCTTTGATGTACTGCAGGTATATTGATGACTGCTTCATCGTAACGTCAACTCAGTTCGAAATGGACGAGTGTTTTCGAATCATGAATGAGCAGTCACAGTACATCAAACTTACTCGGGAAGTACCACGTGATGGGTGGCTCCCTTATCTCAACACCCAAGTCAAAGTGTCCAACGGTGTTGTTAGCGTGAAATGGTACCGTAAAACTAGTTCCAAGAATATCTTACTTCACGCGACATCAGCTCATCCACAAGCCGTCAAACGTGCAGTCGTTAACAACATGTTGAGAACAGCAACAAGTGTCTGCACAGGCGAAGCTGAACGTCACGAATCGCGACGTTTAGCTTGTGAGATAGCGGCTGTGAACGGTTATACGGTGTCACAAGTTCGTGGAAAATGTCATATCAGCACGAAAAATGCTACACGCCATAGAAAATTACCATTGTGTCTTCCTTTTATCTCTGATAAAGTCAGCACCGAAATACAGCGGAGCATTGTTAGAGCTGGGCTGCAAGATGTTGTTCAATTAGTTAACATCCCTAATAACAACATCAAGCAGTTGTTAGTTCGAAACCGGCTCTACGATAAGCGGTGCATAACCAATGATTGTACCATATGTCCGTACGGGAAAACAGGTGATTGCGCACTGATAGGCGTAATTTACCAGATAGAGTGCCGGGCATGTGGATCAACATACATCGGAGAAACGGGAAGACAACTGGCAGTACGAACTAAGGAACATCTAGCAGGTATGAGGCGTGGAAGCTTGATGACGCCGCTTGGTAGACATAAAACT
The DNA here is from genome assembly GCA_000469685.2 of Haemonchus contortus. NCBI lineage: Eukaryota > Metazoa > Nematoda > Chromadorea > Rhabditida > Trichostrongylidae > Haemonchus > Haemonchus contortus. The sequence goes on from LS997564.1 coordinate 35,880,775, forward strand.
GAGGAGCACAGTAACAACAACTTTGAAATTAAGTGCACGATATTAGCGCAGGAGACGGAAATTTCGGCAAGAAAAGCATTAGAGGCGTTCTGGATTTTCCAAAGAAACCCAAAGATGAACGGTAGAGATGAGTGTCCATCCATAACTAATGATCTTTTGCCATATATACCGCACTGCGAGTTGTGACTCAGTAGCAGTATAACGAGATCTTCCTTATCACAAGTATAAGGGAGACAGCAATAAGTCTCATTCGCTACTGACAGTCGCCTGTGGCGACAGCGGATTTTCTCCGCGTGAGCGGTGGAACCTTGGTGAGTCGCTTGCAAAATATGGGTTTCGAGTAAATCTTTAGTTTGCAATAGGGGTCAAGACGCTTATTGGATGGTGTAAATCACCTCGAATTACGTTTAGGCCTCTGAAGACGACGATTGAGTCGAAACGTCAGGCCGTTTGACTGAATAAATAGTTCCACCTAAAAACCTCGTGCGGCATAAGATAATAATTATCACAAACGACAGCTAGAAAAAATATTATCGAAAGCTGAGTTGACGGTACTTTATTTCTTAATATAAAAGCTAAAACAAGCGTTGTGTACACAGTGATGATTGATTTCTTCAAAATGCGCAATATTTCCGACGTTCAAATGAGTGAGTATGCATATCAGTGAAATGAGTTCAATATTATATTGCCATTCGCAAAGTATCATATCATTCTTGGTGTATTAACAAATACTTTGAGAGGAGGAGCAGTTTTTCTTTTCATCATTTGAATACAGGGAAGGTTCTTTTCCTGTTCGGGACGATTCGGATTTTTTTCTATGTAAATTGTAATTTCGTTCATCCGTAGAGTAACAACTATGCATACACGAAATAAATAAATAAGCATCGGAGATGTTATTGTCAGTTTAGACAAGCAATGAATCGATAATTTTATGCGTTGACATAATAGCTACTTGCTTTTCGGAAACAAAAACTTTAAACTGGAAAGACTCAATACTTTTAGATTGCTGATCATTCGAGTTTTTCTCTGATCTTCCACAAGTTTGTGGATACAATTTGGGATAGATATTGGTTTAGAGATATAAGACTAACTGAGCAGAATTTTAGGAATTCTGTTCTATATTGGAATCGGGCTTTAGAGTCTTCAGAGCAACGTCTTACTCACGAGTTACACAACCTCACCTTTAACCAGAACCTCTCAGCAAAAGGATTCTACTGCAACACTCTGATAATTTGTAAGGGAAAAAAAGAAATCTTGAAGTTTTTTTTTTGTTAAAACTTATTCAGTTCTATGATGAAACTCTCGTCTACACCATCGACTTTCCCTCAGAATTGTAGTGAGTGATGTGTGAGTAAATTTCAATTGAACAATACTGAATTGATGGAAAGTTTTGTTGGCCAAAAATGGTAAACGGCAGAAAAGCATTACCTGAGTGAATTTTCAAAAATAATACACTGAATAACGATGTTATGTAACCGAGTCATGAGGAATTTGAAACAGAGTAAGTGGAAAATAGGAGAAGGAGCGACATAACGAGCGGTAAGAGTTGGTTTTCTCATTCATTCGTCAGTGTAAATTCGATTATTTACTTCTAATATTCGACTAATATCGTAAAGTGTAGGCCATAGGTTATACTAACTGCTACGAAGAACTGGTTGATAGAATTGATCGGTTGATCCTTTGTTGGGAACGCAGGGCGGCGGCTGCGGCGCCGTTCATGACCGAAGACGACCTTGGGTAGAAGGGAACAGAGTTGCGAGGTAGCGTCTTCCGAGTAAAGGTCGTAGTGGATAATGGACCTGGCCATTGAGAACGGGAAAAGTGGATAGCCCAAGCCATTGAAAAAAGATTGATGGACGCATACCAACATCTTAGGAGACGCCACGTATTCGATTTTTGTTCAGAATTGGCAATTGATTGATTGCATGTTATTACATGCGCTTGAATGCTTTTTTATTCCATTCTATTCTATTTATTTACTTATTCGTTCATTTATTTATCAACCAATACACTATGTAAACCAGCGTTCTGAAATAATGTATTGAAGAATCTATCAACCATAAAATGGTAGAGTCTTTGGCGCTGGTCGATCCCCGTTTTGGAATGCGCCACGCATTCGATGTCTAGGAATTGTACCGACGTATTGAAGTATTTTACTGCAGTGGTGAGGTGCTCATCCTTATTTATCTTGCCAGGGGATTCTGTTCAGCAAGCCTGTTGCCCATGGGCTCTGATAAGTGAGTCAACAGAATTCTGTCAGCGACTGGTCATAGACGTTAGAGATTCGCCCTATTCTTAATCTCCGGTCTTGAGCAGATCCTACCTCTTTCACTCCAAGGAAGGTCAAATTTAAGGATTGCCAAGCCCTGTACGGGATCGTTCCAACAGCTCTTAGTAAAAGCACTATGCCTGCAAAAGGGAGAACTGCGACGTCTTGGGTTTGATTTTCGATTTTCAGGCCGAAAACTTTGGTGAAGTAATGTGTGGTTCACGACGACGAGCGGCCCTGATGCGTATTTCAAACATGCTGGATGGTGAACTGCAGCGGATGTACGCCCAAGGACGTGCCGATACCCAGATATGCAACACTAGACAGATCGTATGTTCATTTAATATGCAATAGCAGCAGCATGGTTACGGTAACTCATTTTCAGACCCTGGTAGAATTCCTAGAATACTTGTTCTACAAAATTAACGATGCCATCAATGCATTGGATGGCGGCCAACATCGTGGTTACCATCGATTGGTTCGGTTCCAGCATAAGACAAAAGATAAAGCGGTTTGTCAGCCACCGACCGGTTCCCTACCGTAATCAAAACACCCTGGGACCATCGTTTTCAGGGTCTACCAACTACGGTGCTTACGATTCCCCTGGCCGGTGAGGACCAGTCCCTTCCACCACCGTCGATTGCCTCCAACACTGGCGCCTATTCGGTGTCGGTCACGTCACCGCGGTCCAGTTGTGAAGAGTATGAGGAGTATGATAAGGTAGGGCGACTTTCTGGAGCAGATCCTCATTCCGTAGGACACCTCCGTTGCCTTTCAGATTTCCGATGAAGGCTTCTATAATTCGTCATCACGTCAAACTACCGTAATCGATGAACCTGCGACTCATTCGACACTCTGCAGGGTACTGTATGATTTTGAACCGAAACACGATGATGAGATTCAGGTAAGTTCAAAGCAGGATTAATTTTTTTCCATGAAATTGTAACCATTCCGATTTTAGGTTCGAGCTGGTGAATGTGTGGTAGTTGAAGATCGACTAGGAGATGATTGGCTGATAGGACATGTGATATCAGAACAAGGAGCAGATTATAAAACAGGACGATTTCCTACGTCTTATGTAGCATTTTGACTTTTATTCAACGATTTTGACAGTTGTCCTGTTCCGATTTTTGCCAGTTGTCGCCCAGTTCTAACAAGGTTCCGAGTTCACTCTATTCAATTGTATTTCTCCTCTATCACCATGACCTGCTTGAATATGTGGTATTGAGGTCGTGAGGATTTTGCTGTTGCTGTCATACACCAAAATTGAGTTTTCCCTTGGGAGGGGTCTCAAGTTCTCATGGGAATCTCCTGGGTATGTCTGCAGGGTCTGGAATGCTGTTACCTGGTTCAAAGGCTGGGATTGTCCTGAACCTCCCAACTGCTGGTCCATAAGCCTATAGACGGGGAAAGACGCCTTGGTGCCTGGGTAGCCTTTGTCCTGCCAGCAAGTAAACCCGACTGTCATTCTCACTCGTTACCCGCCATGGGGCGGTTGCTTTTCCTGTGAAAGGCTATGTCAAAATTCCCGGTTGTGGGAGATGGGGAGTGGAATAGAGAGGTCGAGGCAGCGATTCGGCCTCCACGCCGTTACAATCATTCTAAGACTATATATCGATTTACCCAGATTATCAATCCCATTCGAAATCCCATGGGAACCTGTCAAAGATCCCCTAATGCTTTTTTACATTGAGCCTAGGCATTTAGAGATTTTCAAGTTTTTTTTTTTCAAAAGAGCTACTGCCTTTTCTGTACATAGACTTCGTGTATTTACATAAAGCTCAGAGTTTTTCATAGGAACCCCTTGTCCCGTATATCGTGCCTAATCATATGTCTGTATACACGTATGTGATCATTAGTCTGTTTGAAGTTCATAAAAGAATTTTCGAAAGGTTTTTGTCAGAACTGTTTTCTCATTGTTTTAGATACGTTCATAGTAAGATTACTTTCGCTACCACTGAATCAATTCGGAGCCATCTTGTCGATTAGAGGCATACCAGTAATCGAATTGTGGAAATTAATCAAAATGTTTTATATTGATGGATGGCCGCCAGCTAGGTAGTGCTCAAGTTACTTCGAGTAGGGGAGGGAATGAGCACGTCGGTCAACTGGTGAAGGCAATGGGTGATATAGAATGGTTTTGTACTTTGTAGGCATAACGATTTAAAAAGCTCAGATAGACGATCGGTTCTGTGTGATCAACAGATTGGCATCAAAATCGTCCGCTGTTAAGTCGGAGGAATTGCAACATCTGAAAAGACGCAGAGCTTCTGGGATCCCCTCTCGGCTTGACTTGAGTACGGTATACAGGAGAATGTTATATGAAGGCGAGATTCACCCAGTGGTCTGATGGAAAAAACAAAAATCTTGTGACAAAAGGGCGACAACCGTCCAATCAGGACAACCTAGGTTTGTAGTGATGTCATTTTATCAAAAGTCCCTGAGCAGTAGGCCTCAAATTAATTGAAAGCTTGGAAACGTTTTACGGTAGCCTACATCTGAACCTTTCCCACAAGAGCGCTTTTGACACTTCGTTACTCCGTGTGATAAGATGGTGCACAGGTAGTGGGGGCAGCTCATGGTTGGGAGGTGGCTGGATCAACGCTCGGATGCTACTCGTTTTTGCCAATCACCTTTATCACTTATCAGTCTGGCGTCTCTTCTTTAAAGATTTGCCGCACCCAACCCGACTGGACTACGATTCACTCGCGATAGGGGTCGGTGGCATAGGCGTCATTAGCGGGTTCAGCCCGGGTGCGGGCGGCGGCCATCGCCACTGCCTGGCGGAGGAGTGGCCGCACCCGAGCAGCCCACCGCGAAGCACTCGTCATCCAAGTGCGTCGCCTTTCGGGGAGAGACGTCGTGGCTGGCGAAGTCGTGCGGTGGGAGCTCTGCCGCTGAGGCTAATTTTTCGCCCAGCGAGGGTTGTTTAACTCTTGCGGGACCTTTTGAATGCGCCGGAGGGCGGTGCAGTTGCCGGTAACGGCGGCTGCCGCCTGGCTTCGCTCCGCGACTGGAGCGAGGAGTGGCGTGTGCGATTTTTCCGTACCTACCCAGTACGGTACGGCCTTCGGCTAAACTCAGGCTGAAGGGGTTGCCGTCCTGCGGCGTGAATTTTGTCTCCGATCGATTGGGTGGACGATGTCGATCGGTTTGCGTTGATAGGCTAGCTCGATCGATCGGTCAGGGAAGCCATCGATGGGACGAAATTGGCGAAAAATCGGTTTCAGAAGAGAAATTTGCAGAAAATCGGCAAAAATTTACAATTTGCCAAAAATTTGTGCATGCCCGGGTTGGAACCCGAATCTTGTGAGTTGCAATTGCCCTACATCGTTCTGAGCCATTTGACTCCACATGATGAAGGGTTTGAAGGGTAATGATAAACCTTGCGCACTGAACCACGCATACTGACAATGTAGACCTTACATTCCACCAAGTCCCTGACCAAATGCTCACCTATCAGCCGGCCACCACACAAGACCAGTGGGGCCCAACCGGCAGGGCTTCCCTCCTCCGTCCTTCGAGCAAAAAGGCCCACAACTCCAAAGCCGGACGCTGCCCCTCCTCGGTGCCCTCTATGGACCAACTCACCAATCAATCGACCGCGACATACCGCACATGACACGTCGCCCACATCTCGTCTCGCTGCTCCGTATCTGACACTGGTCTATCACAGGTGCAACATATCGTTTGCGAGAGTGCCACATTAATTCCATTCTAGATTTGAAGCCACCATTAGATTCGTAGCAGCATGACAGAGCTAACAACCCTGCTCTTTTACAAAGCATGCATCGACTAGTGGAACATAGTGCTTCCCATTGAACGACCGCGAAGTACCTTCTCTCAACTACCCACCCTCTCCAACAATATCCTTCTGCATCCAGGACGCCTCCGTGGATATTTCGGCCGCAATCTACCAAAAGCCTGACGCAGTGCAGCCCAGACGTCAAGTAGGGTACGTAGGGTTCGGCTGAAATATCCGCGAAGGCGTCTGGGATGCCCAGGGATATTGTTGGAGAGGGTGGGTAGTTGAGGGAAGGTACTTCGCGGTCGTTCAATGGGAGGCACTATGTTCCACTAGTCGATGCATGATTCGTAAAAGAGCAGGGTTGTTAGCTCTGTCATGCTGCTACGAGTCTAACGCTGGCTTCAAGTCTATAATGGAATTAATGTGGCAATCTCGCAAACGATATGTTGCACCTGTGATAGACCAGTGTCAGATACGGAGCAGGGAGACGAGATGTGGGCTACGTGTCATGTGCGTTATGTGGGGGCCGATCAATTGGCTGATCGATTGGTGAGTTGGTCCATGGAAGCCACCGAGGAGGGGGCAAGGGGCGGCTTTGGAGTTGTGGGTCTTTTTGCTCGAAGGACGGAGGAGGGAAGCCCTATCGGTCGGGTCCCACTGGTCTTGTGTGGTGGCCGGCTGATAGGTGAGCATTTGGTCAGGGACTTGGTGGAATTGAAGGTCTACATTGTTAGTGTGCGGGGTTCAGGGCGCAAGGTTTATCAGAACCCTTCCAACCCTTCATGATGTGGAGTCAAATGGCTCAAAACGATGTAGGGCCATTGGAACTCTCAAGATCCGGGTTCCAACCCGGGCATGCACAAATTTTTGCCAAATTGCAATTTTTTGCCGATTTTCTGCAAATTTCTTGTCTGAGACCGATTTTTCGCGAATTTCGGCGCATCGATGGCTCCCCTGACCGATCGATCGAGCCAACCTATCAACGCAAGCTGATCGATATCGGCCACCCAATCGATGGGAGACAAAATTCACGCCGCAGGGCGGCAACCCCTTCAGCCAGAGTTTAGCCGAAGGCCGCTCCGTACTCGGGAGGTACGGAAAAATTGCACACGCCACTCCTCGCTCCAGTCGCGGAGCGAAAGCCAGGCGACAGCCGCCGTTTCCGGCAACTGCACCGCCCTGCGGCGCATTCAAAAGAGCCCTCAAGAGTTAAACAACCCTCGCTGGGCGAAAAATTAGCCTCATCGGCGGAGCTCCCACCGCACGACTTCGCCAGCCACGACGTCTTTCCCCGAAGGGAGACGCACTTGGATGACGAGTGCTCCGCGGTGGGCTCCTCGGGTGCTGCTTTTCGGGCAGTGTCGGTGCCCGCCGGCAGCACCCTGGTTGAACCCGACAATGACGCCTATGCCACCGACCCCTATCGCGAGCGAATCGTAGTTCAGTCGGGTTGGGTGCGGCGAATCTTTAAAGAAGAGACGGCAGACTGATAAGTGATAAAGGTGATTGGCAAAAATCAGTGGCATCCGAGCGTTGTTCTCGCCACCTCTCTTCCATGAGCTGCCCCCACTACCTGGGCACCATCTTACCACACGGACTAAAGCAGTGTCAAAAGTGCTCTTGTGGGAAAGGTTCGGATGTAGTCTATCGTAAAACGTTTCGGAACTTTCAGTTATATTTGAGACAATTGCTCGATGATTTTTGATGAAATGACATCACTACAAACTTAGGTTGTCCCAGATGGACGGTTGTCAACCTTCCTCACAAGATTTTTGCATTTCCACGGGGTGAATCTGGCCTGCATTTCCTTAAGGATTCGATTGAATTAGTAAGTCCTTCAGCAGATCGGGAAAGCGTTTTCATGGAGAGCGGTCAGTTGGACGTCACGGTGAAACATCTTAGTTGGGAACCTAGAAAAGAAATTTATTATTTGGGCCTCTGGGTGTAGACATTCAGACGAATAGCATTTACTGTAGCAAACTGAATCAACATAAAATTATAATTACAAACACAAAATGATATGTGAATACAGTGAAATTTTCTTTTAAGCCAAGAGTTGGCCACTCGATCAATATTTATGAAATACATGTGGGATATTGAATTCTGGATCCAACACCTGACTTAAAAATCATGATACGAGGCAAATATCATATCAGCATACACACCAGAGTATTCAAGCTCCATGGAACCCGTTCATAGCATTTGGAGACCAGGCAGCCTTTGCGACTATATAGAAACTATCATGGAAAATCGATAAATCAATAAATCAAGCAATAAAAAACACCGCGCATGAGACCGCTATGAAACAAGCGAAAAGTGACAGAACGAAAGGATTGAATAATAACAAAAGTGGGCTTTGTACACAATAGGAAGAATCGGAACAACATATCACAAGGATTCGGGGGAAAAATCGATAATCGATCGAGAAGACCGAGGGGGTATTTGGCTGAAATTCATGGGTTTAAAACTAGGTATTTTGTTCCTACACTATTTGGCCATGGAAAAACCCCGGGAAACCGGTAAAAATGAACAGATATGTACTGTAGGAAGGACAGGAAACTGCTGTTCCAGACTCGATCGAAAGGCAGGAGCTGTGACAAGTGAGGATGAATGAGGGAAATATTCTTCTTGGCAATCCGAGCAACCAGATCATTCAGCTCTCTACCGCAGGTCGACATATCCAGGCCTCAAATCGAAGCTCTTGAACTTTTTCGGCTTGTAGTCGACGTTTCCGTTCGGGAGTACTCTCGGCTAAATCGTCGCAAACCCGATGTGCCTGAAAAAGCTTTTTCAAAAAAAAAACGATATAAAATCAGCATTCCAAAAAAGTTCCGCAACGCGACTCGTGGTTAGCTATCTTGACCCTTCTCATCCTACCACACCACAACCCATTCACGTCGCCTTCACAATCCCCGACCCTCCATCTACCCTCCCACGTAGCCCATAACAATCTGAGGGAGCAGCGACTGTTGACAACGGCCTTCATCTACCGGTCCATCTGTGATTGCTTCCAACTACGGTTGAAAAATATATATGATGCAATGGGGTGAGCCTCACCTTCTCGGGTACACCCAGTGACGGCCGTGGAAGTATAGTCGCTGGGGCACTCCCATCGGGCACTCCCCTACACCGTAACTCATCTGGGAAACAGGTTTTGATATACCGTACCCACCTTAACCCTTAGCCAATCTTCAAAAAAGTGGTACTGAAACGATAGTAGTACATCATCAGAAGCTGGTACGCTTTTATCCAATAAATCAGTTCGACTGTCGGCTGCGGACTGACCTGGTTCTTCACGGTATGGAGCCAAAACACTGGCAATGGCATCACCAACTTCTTCATCGCCACTACGTACGCCTACATTCTCAGCACTCAGTTTCTGGGAGATGCATTCATGGAAGTTCTGCATTTGTTCTTCAAGTCGAGTTAGTCGTTCGATATAATGGCTTCGAAGTCCCTGAAATAAATCGAAGGTCTAGAAATAAGAGATCACCTGATTGGGAAAATTTTAACCCGAGCAATTACGGAAAGGTCTCGCTGGAAGGCTTAGAAAGGGAATTTGACAAAGTCAGAACCACCATGATCGAATGGCTTAATCGCAAAATGGGAGTTGAGCAATAGAAGAGCGGAGTTGAAGCTTAGAGATGGATAGCAGCCCAGATAATCAGAAATGATTTCGGATTACAGAATTAAACTGTAGAAAATAGATAAATAAATAAAGAATACTGAGAGAAATCGAATGAGAATCGGCTAACCTCTTCTGGATTCGATCGCATACTGTCGAGTTCGTTTTGCACAACATCTAAGAGCTGATAAAGTTCTTCTAGTGAATAGTCGCGTTCGAGTTTGATTTCCGGCTGCTCAGTCTGAATCAATCGGTCATCGGAGGGATATCAAGCATGAAAAGGCATCATCAGAGCTCTAGTGATTGTAAGTACTGAGTTCAGTAGCTCGTACACTCTCAAAAAATTGCTTCCTGAAGAGGCATCCCAAAACACCCCCGACGTTGGAGACTGGATAAAAAAGGGACGCTGGCGTTCGATCAGCCAAGCAAAATTGGAAAATTATTAAAAAATACTTCCAGTATCATTCAAATTCCCAGGCGACAAGGAATTTTCTAAGCCAGAACCAAACAATGCCGTGCGCCAGTCAAGTTCGGAGAACTGACCTGTGCTTGACTCATGGTAGCTCGATTCCGAGGATGGTACTGTTCATTACTGCCCCAAAACTAATCAAAAAGTACAGGTAAACAAAACAACATTCAAAAAAGATGGAGTGACTCAAACAGGAAGGGCTGAGACTTTCGTGAAGGAATGGTTTAAAGTCACATTTCACGATAAAAATGGTTTCTGAGATTCCCCACAGAATGAATTTGAGGCCCTCGCGTATACCGAATCTGGCACTATGAGGTCGGAAAACGGCCTAATTAGGGAGTTATAAAGGCCCAAAGATTGGCCCTGTGTATCCTCGGACGAGTTTCACCGGCATTTTAGAGGCTGCACTGATCACAAGGGAATCCATGTAGGAAGTTCAAACGACTTGTCATGACCCATTGCGACAATGAAAGACAGTTCTGTCTGCACTGGCTTGACGTTGTCAGCTCTTTGTGCAATTGCAATAACTGAAATCTCGTCCGAATACCCCTTCCATGTCATTTACGTCATGGCAATCTCGTCCAACCTCTATTTTCCCTACTTTTGAGGAGCCATATTTTTCTCGAAATCGGTGAAGTCTCTGGCTTTCTTCACTACCAATGAACTATTCCCTATCTATACTTTCGCTTTCCGAATAAAAACGGGTACCTCTAAATTATCGTGAACTGTGCCTTTAATAAGGTAGCAAGGAATATAAAAACGAAATCTTCCTCAAAACTGCCTCCAACTCGTTATTAAAAACACTACTCCTTACTAATTGACACCGTTTAAGCCTTCAAAAAATCGACTTCACTCCATGACCAACCTTTTGATTAAGATAGGCGTTTGTACCAAAAGTGTCACTGTCCACTTCGTTTTCTGTTCGTTCGTGTCGAAGGCATGCTGGGACACCGGGTAGCACGGTAATTTGTGGAAGTGAAAGTAATCGGAGGGAGAGGTGATCAAGAAGTAGCTGAGTTTCCCGCTGAAAAGTACCTTGATCATTCAAAGTCGCTTTAAAAGAAGGAATTTGTTACGAACAGATCAAAGGGGATGAAACGCTCTACAAATCGACCATTGTCTAATCACCGCGGCGACGGTTGCGGACGAGTTTATGCCTGGGGAAGACTTCGCCGCCCACCGGCACGAACTCGTCCGAAACAAGCTCGCTCGCTACTTTTGACTCATAAGGTTATTTTTGATTTGGATAAACATCTCCCAAATTTGTTTAATTTTTCAATGGCAAAAGCCTGAACAGACGGGACCGTACAATTTGTACCAAGACGAATAACGTCGGACAACTACTCTACTTTTTCTGAGATATGTGTGGGCCCACCTGAAAGCAATCCAGTACGCGATGTGGCTCCGGAAAGGTGCGGTTACATAACGATACGCTCACATCGATGCCTTCGCCATGTTGCACAAAAACGAACGCCGCTCTTACCGACGCAGCCAGTGATGGAAAAACGAACATTGTCCGAATTAGAGCGTCAGAGGCGATCTTAAAAAACAACAATTCACGCAGGTAAGTGAAATTTCGCCAGCAAAACAGATATAACATAACTAATAAACAAATATTCCAGCCCAACCACTGAGCCGTGGCCAAGCTCAACGATGGTCCCATTCGAGCAACGACCCAGACACAACTCAATTCGACTACCGACATTTATAACAACAGCGGTATGGGAGATGGGCAGTGGGAACGGTTTTATGTAATCGATCCACAGCCAAACCGCTATGCGATGATTACTTATGGCATTATGCGATTATTACTTATGATTCTACTGTTAGTTCTTTTGCTCCTGTATTGCCTACTTGCTGCTGCATTCTGCTAAATTCATTCGCGCGGCGCCCCTCTCGCCGTGACGCGATAATTTCGTTCCTATTCAACCACACCCTACTCGATACAGCTATAATAGTATGATGCATCCTCAACTGTACCAAAGCATTCTATACCTATACTCCTATCATATCTGTAGTCATACCCTGTCCCATTCACTGACCCCAACCTATTTTTCAAAACCTGGAGCTCTGACTGTTCATGTTGCTTTACCCATATCCCTTGCCGATCCACGCAGACACTCTGGCACAAAGTAGGCGCCTATCCTTACCCTCACAGCGAAATCTGTTCTCACTTATATACGTAGGTAGCACTACCCTAATACCCCCCTCCCCCTCCCCCTTCCCCTCCCCCCTTTGAATCCATACTCGGGTCCTGATCTAGGCTCAAATTTTCTAGACTTTATTCACGGCATTTTACGCTTTTTTAAATAGCTTTCGTCAATAACCCGTTATGCCGCCAGCTCTGATCTCCTTATATCAATTTCCATAATAAATTATGAATGATAAACTACGGTAAAGTCCCCTTAACTTTAGCCCTGTAGTCCGTTCGCCTAACCGTTCTCTGTTCTAAAGCTAGAGGTGAGAGCCATTATAAATGAGAACCAACCCTGTTGTTATTGACTCTGTAGAAGGCAAAGTAAACAGCATGTGAGCGATAGACGACCCGAAGGGCGCATTTTGCGATTGCCGTCGGAAGACAGAATCGGGCTAAAACATCAAAATCTGATTTTAGTCCGTAATACTCTCTAGTTGCGGGAAAAAATAGAAGAAAGTCTAGCGCCTTCTATGAAATGTTTTGAGCGTACGAAACTCAGAATGTTCTCTATAAGAACGCCAGATATTTCTCAAGCTACATGTAGGAAAATTTACAAGCAGATCGCCAAATACCAGGAAATTATACCGAAAAAATTGATTTCGCTAAACATTTGCAGCAAGAAAACCACGACTCACTTATGGTTTGAAAAATCGTCAGTGCTCCCAGCAATGGGCCGTCCATCACTTTGGCAACGCTTCGTTGTACTGCCCATAATCGAGGAATCGCTCCTGTGATGCGTAGATTTATTCAATAATATGTACTACCTACTAACTCCCAATCAGGAACTTACCTTCTACACTCGTCGGCAACTGAAACGACAGCAGATTCGTTTCGCAACGCTCAACGATCGGCGCGAACCCTCGCGAGGTGCAAGGTGCTACGAACGCTAAGTCGGGTGGATGGAGAATTCCCTGGAAGCGAGATATTTCGAAATTAAGACATTTTAAGATGGCGTTCTATTGGGTTGCATGTCCACCTGGTCAACAGAGGTGGGCTACTGGCATGACGGTTGACATAAGCTGGGAGGGTCAAGGGAAAGAGGAGGAGGGAAAAACGGTAGAGGTACTGCCAGTTGTTCGATTTCTGGCCGGAAATCCTCCATCCCACGAGCAATTTGACTTCACCCGAGCCCTTACATCTTGGATTCTTGATTTTTTGCAGATATATTAGGCTTAGATATTCTTCCAAATTGGCAGGATGTAGTACTAAACCCTATCCACCCACGCCACGCAACTCTTAGCAAGCTGTCTTCCCGCACGGCATGCCAGTCGACCTTACACCCGCTCCGTTCGGTCTCCACGAAAGCGAACTCCAGAAGCAATTGAAAAGGGGCTTACCTGCTCCCGAAAATAATTCCTCAATGAGCCTGCGATCAGCGAGATGTAGAGCTTAGAAGTGGTGGCACGTAAAAGCTTTTCGGCTCGCAGTAACAATTCAGGATGTTTGATGGTCATCCAACATCGACGATGCATTGCAGGCACAGCTACTGGAATGTGTTTGTTAAATTTAGGTTATTTATTAGGATAGACACAGAAGGCTGGGGAAATGGTGAACTCTAAAATACACCACAACGGAAACCAGTGCCATACCAGCTGTCACTCACAAAAAACCTATAGTGGAGAGACAATGAAGACCTTTCAAAAAAGTTAATCCGAAGCCAAGTTAGCCTTAAAGACTCCCAAGGGTAGCCATCAAGCTACATTACTGTCCAAAATTGCAGAAATATCGGAGAACATGTAATAAGGCGTTTCCCATTTAACATTGGCTCGTTTCCCATTTAACATTAGCTCAATTTGGCTGAGTAATAAATACCGTTCTTAAGCAGAGACGAGTCACGTTGTATTCGATGGACGGGGCTTTTTCCATCTGGACCATCTTCTGGAATGACGTCCATCAAAATCGACGACGAGCCCTGATGTGTCAATACCTTTGGTCCTCTTCTAAATCAACGTCGTCTTTGAAAGCCTCAAATGATTGGTTCTTTGGTTTACTGATTGAACTGACCGGTTTCTAGCAAGCACATGATCTTTGGATTCCAAATATTTCCAGACGGGGTTTTGTCCGCGTAAGGCTAGCGCCAACAAAGAGTACGGGCCATCCATCGCAAACTAAAACAGACATATTATGGGGGAATCACAAGACAACTATGGTCTACGTAAACAACACAACAAATCAACCAACAACAACCAATCACTCCGAAATGTCTCACCTTCACGCTCATGCAAATAGCCGTGTGAATGAATCCACCAAATACATGAACTTGCCAACCCTGGAGAGGTTCATGAGGTTCCATCTGAAATAAGTGAGCTTGTTTCAAGGACAAATCATCGATCAGTTGTAGTATCTGGACTGAAAGTAAGGAAGGTAGACGGTTAGTTTGCGGAGCCCGAACACTTTGCAATACGGTAGACGAAACCCGGCTCCTGACTGGAACTCCTGGCTTCGCATGGTGCCCCTCATAGATTTTTATGAGCTCATTTTACGAAAGGTGAGGAGTGTCGAGGGGCGAAGAGTGATTTAGTGGTAATTGTCCAAGATGGGCAAAAATCGAATCCGAAAATCTCAAGTTTTTCGCAGCAACTTTAGCACCCCACCAAACTCAAACACCTACGCTGCAACATCAAAATATCCGCCGCTAGAAGTATCATGTGTTTCAGAAAGTTCTGTCGTTTTCACGGGGGCGCGCGTTGTCGTGGAGAAGGATCGGCCCCTTCCTGCTCACCAATCCAGGGCTCATGAGCTGCAGCTTCCGGTGCATTTCGTTGATATCCTGGCAATATCTTTCAGCTGTGATGATTTCGCCCGGATCCAAAAAGCTGTGATGGATTAAACCAGCCGCTGACCACCAAACTACCACCATCACTTTCTTTGACTGTTGTTTCAACTTCGGAAAGTGTTGCGGGGCCTGACCCTTGTCCAACCATTGCCCAGAACGTCGCCGATTGTCGTATAGAATCCACTTCTCGTCACAAGTCACTATACGATCCATGAAAGGGTCGCTTTTGTTGCGGAGAAGGAGAGCAGACGAGATCTCGAAACGACGGTTCTTTTGCTCGTCACTCAGTTCATGCGGCACCCACTTATCGAGCTTCTTCGACTTCCCAATCTCTCGCATATGGCTGGAGACCGCTCCAATCGATACATTCAGTTAAGTAAAGATATCCTTCAGGATCATGCGAGGATTTGCTTCGACCATTGCTTTCAATTCATCGTTATCAACATCCGATGGCCTACCTCCACGACTATCATCTTCGAGACTCTCGTCGCCGTTACGGAATTTTCTGAACCATCGCTGTGCAGTACTTGTTGCTCCAGGGCCAAACGCTATGTTGATGTCTTGAGCCGTATCCGCTGCATTCCTGCCTAGTTTGAATTGAAAAAGGAAGATGGACCGAATTTGTCTTTTGCGTATGTTGTTTCTAGGCTTCCGCAAAAGCTAGGAAGTCAATATGAGGCAAAGCCGATACAAAACTCAAACAGAGCGAGAAATGCTCTTTCAAATGGTATACTAACTATGGCAGAACAACAAAAAATACCCTAGAAAAGAACGTCTAAAAATAGACCATCCAAAAACGACAGAACTTTCTGAAACACCTAATATAAACGACAAACGACAGGAGCATAAGAGACATCACAAAGACAAGAAATGTAGGAAATTGAATGAAAATATTGAAAGTAAAGCCTAAGCTGGGATAAATGAATAGCTCCATGAGATTGTGAAGTAATTGGTAAGCAATCAAGTAATTTAATGAAAACCTTGTTGCCAAACCTCAAAACACGTCCGCTCATTCATACATATACAGAGTAACCGTTGTACGCACATGAAGGCACAGTCGGCAGCTGTTGATGTAACTAGTAGTGACGACGTCATGAAGTTCTGAATTACAAAAATCACAACCAGAAAACAAACAGAAACCAATTACCGCGGCAATACCGGCAGAGTTCCTACTGATGCCTATGATATGGCCCGAGAATTAAGATTTGGGGTTTGAGTGCGCTAGTCCTGGATTACGCGAGTGCAGGCTCATCAACGAACATCATGTTTCCTTTTAGCCCAAAATTTTAACGATTATATTGACTGTATAGCCATTGTGTTGAAAGGACACTTAACTTTCATTCCCATGAGCCTAGTTGTAGACGAATAGTGGAAGTGGTAGTCCAGAATTGGACCACAAGGCCGAAGAAAACGCAAAAATCAGTGGACAAATATAAGCGCTCAAAAAGAAGTAAGATTTGGCTTTTG
Organism: Haemonchus contortus; assembly: GCA_000469685.2. Lineage (NCBI taxonomy): Eukaryota > Metazoa > Nematoda > Chromadorea > Rhabditida > Trichostrongylidae > Haemonchus > Haemonchus contortus. Next base: position 35,897,326 of record LS997564.1, read on the forward strand.
ACGAGAATGTGACGATGAAAGTTGCATGGTAGGGGTATTTGGACGAGTTGTCCAAGTGTGTGTGCCACGGCGTAAAGCTGGCTATAGTAAGCTGCCTGCGGGCAACGTGTGCATTTGGGTGAACATTGTGTGAGCCTCCCACCTCGGGAACTTCATAGGGCTTGGGAAGGTTTTTCTCATCTCCCAGTTACCTTAATTCCAGCATAATCCTCCTGTGCAGTATTTACCTATTCGAACAGAAATCAACTTACCTTGAGAGCATGTGAATACTCCGGTACTAACGACAAAGTGGTTTGATGTGTTGGTAACACATTCTCCTGTCGTTGAAGGTCCAATAAATCGTTATCGGTTGTCAATCGATAACCGCTGGAAACGCGATCAATCGATAAAAAACGCAATCAATCGATAATCGACAGCAAATCCTAGACATCAAAACTCTATGAGACTAACCTTTGATCCCATAATTTACCTAGTTGAGAGCTAACATCACTGGATGGATTTTTATAAAGATTTGATCGACTATCAGCTATGACCCGTTGAATCTGCAATCGACAGCCAGATATTGATCGATATAATCGATTTGGTGATAAAACCCGAACTCACTCCATCATTAAGTGCATCCATGTCTACGTTACCCGTCAGTATCATACCCGCTAATTCTGGAATCGTACCGCTAATCGGCCATGGATGCGTACAACACCTAAATCAATCGATAACTGTGCGAAAATCACGAAATTCTCGGGGCCAAGTCGAACGGTGAATTGATGGGAATGGGCTACTTATTGTTTTGGGTCACCCACCCGTCTTCGTACGTCCATCGCCGTGATTTCTTTTTGACGAATCCAATAATGCCTAGAATGAGGTAGACGGGAATACTGACGGTAACGACAATGATGAACAATAAGGTGACCACCAGACTGAGCAGTTTACGGAATACCACCAATAAAGGGAATGACGTCCGTTTTCGTATAATCGGTGGTGATCGATACGGATCACCCCCTGAGGGTGCCATCCTGAAAAAATCGATATATTGATCCGTATTGAACGGGAAAGTCAAAAAGTCGCGTATAAGGCGATTAACATTGTTCGGCGATACTGGAGAGAAAGGATTATGGAAGCGTTGACAATGTTCTTTGGAATACGACGGGCCTAGCGCAGGATTATTGCAAACATTAAAGTTTTTATAATGAAAAAGGCCATCCATGGAGCATATTTTAAAGCTCCCACAAAGAGTTTATAAATTAGACAAGAATTAGTATAATATAGTAAAAAACGAATGAGCATCATATGGTAGAAAAATTAAATTAAAACAAATGTAAAAAGTTGTAGAAAAGTCAAGGAATGAGGAGAGAGAGAGGAACCATAATGATGACGCTAGCTTTTCTAATCGATATATACGGTTGCCAAACTTGGGCTCAATCAATATCTATTGTTAGAACGTGCAGCTCCCACACCCTCCCTCATTCAATCGATATCTACAGTGAAAACATCATTCCCCATCCTTAACGCCCAAATCAAAGGTAAAAATTACGATAAAAGTGGATCTCGAGATTTTCAACAAGACGAACCTGTGGCCCCCAAAAATGCCACACGGAGCACTTCGGGCAGAGAAAGACCCAGACGGCCAATAAGGGCTCAAGGATCGGATTCCTCAATGCTTACACATTAATGCGGACGTGTTTTAATGACGATGTAGAGGCTGCACCATTCATAATGGAGCACACATGTGGAAAATTCAAACGATCAGTCGTAACTTGCGGGACTTGAAGGAAGGTCTTGGCGATTTTGGCTTACTGTAGGAGGCCCTTCATGCAATTGCACACGACTGAAATCCCGTCTAAACGCTCCTTTGATACAATTTCCATCATATTAATGGTACAACAAAATCATCCTGAGCTGAGCCTTTTAAATCCTCGCTGTTAGTGTAAATTGGAATAAGCCTCCAACTATTTATGAACCACTCGAAATTAGATCGGTTTTTGAGATGTAAGTTCAGAGGCATCCCGCAGAAGATTATCGTTGTCAGATTCTCGAAAATCAAAAAAAAAAAAAATTCTCCACGAACACAAGAAATATTCGTACCTTCTATTAATTCGAAACGCATGCCACCGCCTTTCCACTCGACTCACGATTTATTCCAATTCGATCCGAAGGAGTAGTGTTGACTTACTGCAGCACATTGCACACTGTCTTAAAATCGGATGTTGGATCCAAACCAACCCGGCCAACAAACTGTCCAATCCATCGAGGTCGGAAATTTGTTAGCAGACTCGTCCAGAAGGGTAAAGCACTGATCGTCACATCTTTCGGTCCCAGCAACGTATTGATAAACCACATACGCATCATACAAATGGAGCAATGATCCCAAAATGAAGTTGAATGCGATAAGGTATTCGTAGGAGGAATTGATCAACACCAAGAGGGAGCTCCTTCACTGTCCTTCTGCTTCAGACCTTTCCCGGTCGTGCCCATTTCTCCAACCTACATTGGTTCCCTTCACCTATGTGCTACGCAACTATTTAAGCAATGTGTTTACGTAATTGCACTTTCTAAATCACATCACCTTCTTCCTAGTAAAAAGAAGAAGGAAAGCTGATCCATGATGTTAACAATGAAAAAAGCATTTTACAACGAAACAGAGCCCAAGAGGGAGAAAGATAAGGCAAAAAATCCATAGAAAGTGGGATCTGTCTGAGTGGGATTTCGACGATGTCGAACAGACATCGATGGTGGGTTGCTATGCAGCCAAAAACACATTACATCGTGCATGATACCCATTCAAGGAAAAGGTACATGTCAGACGGGCGCCAAAACCATGATTTGTGACAGTCGCCCTTGTGTGACAGTTGTCCGCGATATTGAGGCGTATTGATCGAACAGCAGGTCGTACCACATGGATGGTTTATACTTTGTAGCATACAGGCTGCCGAAGTTTTGTATATCATACGAATTTTGTCTGCTCAGCAAGAAGTTTTGTAAGATAATCAGTCGACTGCTTCTGATCGCCTGCGTTCCCCCGTGGGATTGCTACCCCCATCACGAACTTCAACAATACATCTAGGACAAGTTACAGCCCAATATTCAGGCATTAAGAACTCTAACGACGGCACAAGTATAGATGATCAATCAAAATCCAATCGTTGAGAATGACTAACTGCCAACAGGAGGTGAAAATGATTAGAAAAAAAAGACAAACAAGGATTTCAAACTGAAGCGTGCGACAATGAGCGACTTCAAGCGCCAAGGTGCGGGACAACCAGCGACTGGTAGAATCAGGAGAGCAATTCACAGCAAGCGATAGGTAACAGTACCATCAGAATCGTGCGCAGGATACGATCAACCCAACCCAAGTCTGGAATTTTAATCAAAATCTAGTCATTAGTAAAGAGGTATTATTATATTATGCCAAACCACAAAGGCAAATCACGTTTCCTAAGGTTCCCTTGGAAACGCATCCTACGAATCCCGCCCATTATTAAATGAACCGCCCATTTGCGAATTTCACGTTCTGTCAGCCAAGTGAGAAAAAAATCTCAAGTAAAAAAAAAGGGAATACGCAAAAGTACACGATACTCAATACAGTGACGATAATTGGCGACATTACGCGACAAACCTTTGGAGCGCAAGCAGAAACGCGGGAGGGGGAACCAACGGCAGAACGACTATATAAATGTTAGCTTTCCCTGAGTGTTAACTTAAAAACCAAGCCAACATTTATCCCATGACTAATGGTGGGACGAAATGTCATTGGATAACTAGTTCAACGCGCTTCGAAAGTGCTGATTGTGGCTGACAAAGGGTGTCATTAGGTAAATACGGCGGATATGACATTCAAAAAAGGAAAATGATTTTGCGAAATAAAAAATCCGTCCAACTTTCTAAGTAGATGAATACTAAGAGAGTTAAATCGATATTTTTCTTACAAATTTCATGCTTTCAAATCGATATTTAAATGAAAATGAAGTCAGAACTGAAAACCTAGGAAACGTAAGTCTCTAGAATTTTTCAGAACCAAGTGGGAAAGAAAATTAGGTGAAAATGTAGATGGGCGAGAGAGGGCAACGCTCGTTTACATCACTAAGCGCTAGGGGGCAGAGAAGGAGGGGTGGACGACTACGCAAGAATGTAAAGATGCTTAGAAACATTTATTAGCTGAAAAAATAGCTTTTTTCTAAGGCAATGAACAAAGTAATTTTTGTCTTGTAGCCCCTTTTATCATTTCTTATCACTTGTTATCATCAGCTATCAGCAGCCATCAATGCCCTCAAGCAAATTTTTATCCACTGCAAACTCTCTTGTAATAGAAAGCTCCCACAATTCTTGTATCGATTCACTCAACTTTCATATTCAAAACGGGGAAAAAATAGCATGGAGCGGCCTGCGCCATAGGCATCTTTCATAGTCCACGACCGGTCGCGCGACCAGTCGCGCGATCGATCGCGCGACCGGTCGCTAGCGACTGGCGACCAGTCGCGCGATCGGTCGCGCGACCGATCGCGCGATCAGTCGCGCGACCGGTCGCGCGACTGGTCGCGACCCACCAGCGACCGGTCGCGCGACCGATCGCGCGATCGATCGCGCGACCGATCGCGCGACTGGTCGCCAGTCGCTAGCGACTGGTCGCTCGACTGGTCACTTGACTGATCGCGCGGGACCGTCCACGGCGGCACCCATAACTAGCGCGGCCTCCTCGACCGATCGAGCGACCAGTGGCGCGATCAGTCAAGTGACCAGTCGAGCGACCAGTCGCTAGCGACTGGCGACCAGTCGCGCGATCGGTCGCGCGATCGGTCGCGCGATCGATCGCGCGACCGGTCGCGCGACCGGTCGCTGGTGGGTCGCGACCAGTCGCGCGACCGGTCGCGCGACTGATCGCGCGATCGATCGCGCGACCGATCGCGCGACTGGTCGCCAGTCGCTAGCGACCGGTCGCGCGATCGATCGCGCGACTGGTCGCGCGACCGGTCGTGGACTATGAAAGATGCCATAGCAGCGAATTTCAAGGACGGAGGGGTTTAGCTAACGGCAGTGAGCGACAGCCAACGACAAGATATGACAAGCGACATGACTATGAACGAAATTGAAACCCGGAAATGGTTAGAGATGCATTACTAAATCAGACATTAACCATCCAGACTGGAGAGAGAAACTGAAAGCATAGCCTAATGGCGTGGCTGTACATTTTCCAAGATAGTTCGAATAAAGTACAAATTGGGGAAGAATCGATTTTTATCCAAATGAGGGGAGAGTCTGCTGACAGAAAAAAAAACGAAAACCTAATTAGAAATGGTCCCATACTAGATTAGGATAGACAGTTTTTTCTGCTTTGAAGGCTTACAGCTGCAGGAAACATCAAAATTCCCTTCTGATATCATTCAATACTGGAAACAGATAATGATATCTTCAAGTAACTCTTGAAATGTGAGGTATCAACCAGTAAAGTAAAGAAATCGTGGATCTCGTAATAAACAGAGCAGCATTGGAAAGTTCAACTTTTCATGAAAATCAAAATTATAAAGCTATCCATATAATGGTCAAAAACATCAAAAAAGATGAAATTCTGCGACGTTAATCAATGGCGTCCGAGGGATGCGCCCCGCATTCTACCTCTATTCAGAATCGTAATGGTTTATTGAATGCGTGTTTGGCCTGTCCAACGATCTGAAGGAACCAGCCGATGTACAACTCATTGCTTTTAGACCCTTCCAGACGAGTCTGGTACCAATAACCTATCCCAGAGGGAACGCTTGGTTGATCTAGCCGGATATCGATCTGGGATCAGAACTCGTGACTATGCGTGAGTGATAGTGCGCCCTTTGCCACTTAGTTTACCAGTCACGATTTTGAGCGAGCGCTTAATGGGTTCTATACCCTTACCGTCCCTGGAAGACACATCTCTCGAATAACCGAAAGGACCTCGCCTGAGCTTTGGTGTGAATAAGCCTTTCATTTGCAGTAATATTGACGTCTACAAATGAAATGGCCTGGAATAATTTCTCCGGCAAGATGACGGCATTCGAAAATGGAAGGATTCCCCGGTGACTTGAAGAAGTGCAGTAATTACAAAAACAACAGTCGAAGTAATATGATTATGCATGGAAAAGGTCTCCTCCCATTGCATTTGACGTCAAGATGTGAAGAACTTCAAAACCCTGAAGGACAAATGGCGAAGGAAAAGAGCGAACACGAAAATAGAACACCTAGTCGGACCTCAGGAACTTTTCTAGGACCAGTTAAAGGAAGAATTACCTAGCTAGAGAGGCTGCCGCTCGGGGAAGACATGAAAAACGAGAATTTGGAGCATAAATCAAAATGATTACCTACCAAGGACTGCGAAAGAATCTAGATTATCCCGAATTCTGAAAGTACATACGAAAGTGTCGTTCCTGAGAGGAAGCTGTCCGAATATCCGCTTCTAAGCCTCCCGCTACAGACACTTAGTTCATACAGCTTATAAGTTTTTACTGATATTCGATACTACTGCAAGAGTCAGTACGCTATCTGGGCTGCCAAAACCAATGAGAGAATTTCAAGGGGAGGGGGAGGGGTATAAAATCATCATAAATCAACATCCTTTCTTCATTTCAAGAACCAATGCTAACGATGTTTTATACTGCTTGGCCAGACAGGTTTGTCATAGTAGAGCCACTTCATTTGGTCGACGTCTCGAACAAATTGCCGTCGTTTCGTTAAGGATCTGAAAGTGGTTCAAAGCTCTTGATCTGTGGCTCACCCGGTCAAGCACCTAAACGCATTAGGCCACTTGCAACATTTCCTATAAATTCGAGCAGAGAAAATACCGCCGAATTAACTAATCTTGGGCGGCTCTACCAGGTCTCACGTCCCACCCAAATATCGGCCTAATCAAAATAGCCAAATATTCTAAAAAGCAGAACAAGTGTATAAGAAAATGGCAGTGATACTTTAATCTAAGCAGGGATAGTAGCGCATTAGCTGAAAAATAACGTTATGATAAGTAAAAAAAATGAAGTATATAAAAAACATTAATAAAAATAACCAAATGTAATATACAAGTAGACTATAACAATGTTAAATAAAAATAGTCATGTAAAAGGACAGAAGTCTCTAGACATTGATCAATCCCGTCTAAGAGATGCGCCCCGCTTTAGACTTATCCGAGGTTCGAACTCGTGAGCATGCGTGTGAGATAGTGCGCCACTTGCCACTACACCACCTCCGCCAGAAGTAGAAGGTAGTGAAAATAAAAATTTATAAGATAGTAATAAATCGTTTTGACTTGATGTTTTGTTAACTGCTGTTTTACGCACACGCATGCTCACGAGTTCGAACCCGGGATAAGTCTAAAGCGGGGCGCATCTCTTAGACGGGATTGATCAATGTCTAGAGACTTCTGTCCTTTTACATGACTATTTTTATTTAACATTGTTATAGTCTACTTGTATATTACATTTGGTTATTTTTATTAATGTTTTTTTTATACTTCATTTTTTTACTTATCATAACGTTATTTTTCAGCTAATGTTAACTGCTGTTATGTCGCCGCAGTACGCGTTCCGAAAGTCTCACAAGGTTGGCGATTTATGGACAAAACTTCAGTCTTGGACGGGACTCGAACCCGTACCTGTCCTTTACGAGGACCGTGCTCTTACCCCTGACACTACCGAGACCCCATTGCTGATATGATGTGTGAGTGCTGATAAGCTATGGCATATAAGCCATTAAGAAGGCGAGGGCAAGCGGGGTCTCGGTAGTGTAAGGGGTAAGAGCACGGTCTCCGGAAAGGACTAGTACTGGTTCGAAACTAGTCCAAGACCGAAGTTTTGTCCATAAATCGCCAACCTTGTGAGATAGTAACAAATGATAGCCCAACGTAGCATGGTGTAATGTATACTCAGGGAAGTAGAAAGTATAAAAAGGAGTAAGTGAAGATGGTTGAGAAGCGTAATGCCTTCAAAACATCGAGGAGACAGAAGCGCTAAGGAGGCCTCGAGAAGTTGACATCATAAAAATCCTAAACCGAGGCACTCGTTAAGTTTTTAATCATCTATTTGGTAGATACAATTATACAGGGACATGGCTATCTTCAGAGATAGAGACAACGATTGGCAGAGACGCAGAGGAACAAGCCTGAAGGCACTTCAACAAAAATAAAGTCGAGTCCTGCTTGATGAAAGCATCCTAAATTTTGCAGTGACCCCCTCCATTAGCGACCCTCTCGAGCCACGGCTGTCCTCCGATGGCAACGATTGACTAGCTAGTACCGAATGGTATTGTATTTGCATTGCCAATATTAATCAACAAAAACTGGCGATATTGTGCTGTGGATTCCATATTTGAAAGCGATGAAATGGCAAATAAACGAGTGTCACTACAGTAACCACAACCGAGGTGGCCCCTCCATGCCCGCGTAAAAGAGTGCTACCCAAAAACCTACATGAAAATGACGGTGGCACACGGTTTTTGACGAAAAACTGCACCAGACGTATCAAAGGACTATAGGAATAGACATGAGGCGAAAGAGGACCATTAAGATGACCACAACCGGAATAAAGACCCTCCAACATATCTGTAGAAGAAAGTGCACACTGTGAAAGCTCTCCATGAAAATGACTGCCACCTTACTCAACGTGAAAATCTGGGATGCATCGAGGGCCTGTTAGGGGTCGAAGCCATCGAATGGAACTAAATCGGTAGTCATAAATGGAATAAACCTCCACAACCCCTGGAAAGGCTACAGTCCTCAAAAAGACTATGAAATCCACTGCAGCACCAGTTTCAAAGAGGGAATGAAGTCGTCGTATCAAGGTGTGCGGGAGCGAAATAAGCAATCGAGAACCACCAGGTATTCACTACAAGAGTGAGGCCCTATATCTCTACGGAAGCGAGCGCTAACGGAAATACTCCATAAAACTTAAGGCGGCATATAGTTTATGGTATGCGAACATCTAGGTGATGGATTAAGTGCCTGCAAGGTAATTACGCGAATAAATAAGGGATAGACCGATACCGTAATCGAAACAAAACCCCGCACGCCCGTGGAATTGTACAAGCAACCATATTTCACAGGATACTTCATAAAATTCAACGAGATTGAGTATGTACCCAGTTTAATAGATAAACATGACCAATATAAAGCCCCAGTGATCGTATTGAAACAAGTCCCGGGATTAATAGCGCTTTACATTATTTGATGTGAAAATATACTATATCAAGGGCTCCTAGGGGTCTGCAAATACCAGAACAGATAAACGATTGCCAGTCTTTACCTATGATCGGAATAGAGCCCCACACCTCTGTACAGTGACTAATATCGTAAGGAAACGGTTCACAAAGCTACATGCGACATACCTAATCCGGTTTGAAATATACCGTACCGCACCGTAAGATATTAGAAGGATTTCAACGTCCCTTGAATGTGTGACGGATGTTTGGAGGCGCTTCCGCGTGTGTTTGGGTTAATGTGCCACACATTCACGGGACGATTAAATCCGTCTTGTCCGCAAGGTACCGACGTAAGGGTCCGGAAGGCAGAAACCAGCGAACAAAAGCCCGCACGGTACAAGCAACTGGAATGAAGTCCCATACCCATACCGCCAGGGAGGTGGGTACAGTTTATCTGCGGAACATTTTATTCAACGTAAAAATGCATGGTCTATCATGAGTCACGACGTCACTCGTTTGGTGGTGAATACTGTCTGTATGATTCAATTCAATGACTCAAATTGAATAACACTGATTACAGTTGGATACAGCGAGATAAAAGTGCATCCATGAGGGTGTCATAATGCTCGATTTCTTTGAATTATGTGACAACGGAAGGCAAAATACAATCTGTATAAGACGATCAAATAACAGCTGATTTATTTTGCCATTGAAGGGCAAATGAACTCTTCGGTCATCCACTACTAAGCCAGTGATTAGTGTCTTTAGCGGCTTTTCTTGAGAGCCGTGTAAACGACTTTTGAAGGACAAAGTGTTTGACGTCAGCCCGGTTCATTCCAGGTTGCGCTGCGTACACAACTTTCACTCAAAATCTCGATACCACAGAATGGAATAGGTTTTGGTCCTTACAACGCAGGCTGAATGACTGCTTACAATGGAGAGAGCAAAGCTGAGAGAAAGGAAAACTCGTACGACCTGGTAGGAATTGATCACTGAATCATGAGCACGGTAGCGTGGAGAATTGACACAGAACCATCTCAGACCTTTGATATTCGTCGAATTCTTGCTGACTAATTCGCAGAAGAGTGAGCCGTGCACCCGAGTCCCTCGTCCAAGCACCTAGGCAGCACATTACTGCGTATTTGAGCTAAGGACAAACACTCAAGTTGAGGTCACGATCAAATCTGAAGATTCTGGTAGCCGCTACCTTCCAATCTCTTGTTGAAAATGACGTCATTTCTAATTTCTGGCTTATAAGCCTTCGATAAGCAGACATGATTGGACCTTGGACTGGCAAGGATAAGGCCATCCTAACTGGACTATCTTTAGCTCACTCCTTTACGTGGAAGCCGGGAGTCAATATTCCATTAGGGCAAAGAACGATGGGGCTTTGACGTTCTGAGCTAATACTGCCTAAGACATCAAAGTTCCTCCCTTACAATCAAGCTCTCTGATTAAATTTGAAGTCTCTGGAATCCTAAATCCTAGAAATCAGAAGCAATCCCTGCCTTGCACACTTTGCCTTCCTTTTCTCCTTCACATCAGCAAATAGCAAGGAAAAGCAACGTCGAGCAACGTCGACGGGAGGGGCCCCCATTTCCTTGACACTTCCTGCGTAAAGCTCTGCAGCTCAGCTGACTGACGACCCGTTCTCATCAAGCTGCCTACATTTTCGCCATTAAAGGTTTCAAATACAAAGAAAATATCGCGGAAAGGGGATAGCGGATGGCGCGATGGCGAAAATAACAAGCAAAATCGTATCCACTATAGAAAAACTGTTAAAAACGAATGTAAAAATCTTCTGATGAGCTTTGAACTTTGGAAAAAGAAAGAGGTCTGCCTCCTCCAATAGAAGCGGTCCACACAAGCAGAATATTTAGACAATCAGAAGAAATGAAGAAGAAAGAGGAACGATCCAAGAGGGGGATAAACAACCGCTATTTTGAAGCTCAAAGCAGCTGAATCAGATGTCAGGGTGTGAAAGAGGCGGAGCTTCAGCGAAAATGAACGGCTATAGACGAAGAAACGGCGGACAACCCTCATTTGTACTACAAGAGAAGCTCGGAAAGGCCACAAAAGAACCTAAAAAGTGGCAGTTCTGGGATTTCTGAGGGTGAAGACTGTTTATTTTGCTGGAAAAGCCTTTTTGTGGGCTATAAGAGCTGTTCTGGGTGAATGGTGAATCAATCAAATTGAGAGAGCCCATTAGTTTTTATAGCGGTCTTCCGAATCAAGGCCAACATTACTGGTATCACTAGACCATGTTAAAAAGCTCTTTGAAGTTTCGGACTAGACCAGTGAACTTGAGAAGCCGAAAGGGAACATGAACAACTAAAACAAACAGGCGTCATCGGTCTTCCCAAGTGGGTAAACAGAAAACGAAAAATTCATCAGGACAGATTTCTCAAGAATATCGTCGCGCAACTGAAATCTCCGTTTACAAATCTTCAAAAGAACAATAGAACTCAATTGATCGACCCCGGTCTTTGGATGCCCTAATGTTTTAACCATGAAAATTCTGTAATTAATGACAATTGATGCGATCTTATGTACAGTATCCCTTCTATTAATTGTGCCATGACAGCTGAATTCAATTAGAATTTCCATCCAAAGCGTTGCAAAGAACGTTCAGCCCGGTTGCATGACGATATAATAAAAACACTGTATAATACATGCGCATTACAATGAAAAGTATAATAAACAGTGTAAAAGAAGATGGTCGATATGCTGCGACAACAACGAGGAAGTAAAATGGCAAGGGAAAGCTTGGGTGAACTGGGAATTGGTTACTGGAGCTGCTGAATGGCAGGAAGGAGAAAAACCTCATTAATCACGTGTTGATTAAGAATTAAGGTCATGGAACATCGATAAGAACTTCGCTGTAAACGTTGTCATTAGTCAATTTTGGCATTTTTCCAATAAATCAATTACGAAGTAACTACAACTAACGCTACAATGAGTACGAGACAAAATCAAGCGTACAAGTGCCGTCAAGTTCTAAACTTCTTACAATTAGACCTCTAAAGATCGATAGTATATAGGTAAAAATAAAATAAAGTAATAAAAATAAAAGTGATAATAAATAAACAGATAGTTAAAAACAAATTGAAAAAAATAGCACGAGTAGAACAGAAAGATCATATGAATAAGTAACTGTCAAGATTTGAAGCGTAGGCATATCAATGTGACACCGATACGAATATACCAGCTACAACGGGATTTCCGGAAGTCGCAATTGTCAAGAAATAGTCAAAATCACATTAATTTTAATTAATAAATTTGAGAGAAATAGATCCCGTAGCGGTTGTCATACGGTATCCACGAGATTCCTTCTGATCAGTTGAAAAAATGAATCGATAGCCTTCCCACGAGATTTTTACGATCAATCGAGAAGTGAACAGAGAAAATGTAAGGAACATGACCTGAACCGTACTTTTTCTCTATTCCATTGCACCATTGGAAAGGGTTTACAGTAAGATATTAGTATAAACGGCTGTGTATGTAACTGTAAACTATTAAAAGTCCAGAATTGAATAAACGATGTCCTAAAAATACTAAAAAGACTTCACAATATTCTTTCCCCAACGTGCACCAACTTAGGTATATCACAGAGATTATTCAGAGTATTGTTTGTCAAAAACTTCCCGATTCATGGACTTTGACGATCACTGGGGGTAACTATTAGGTTGAGTCATAAGTCCTCGGACAAATTGGCAACGATAATATTTATCCTACAATTTTTAAACGACAATAGCGAATCATTTGAAATATGCCCCATTGGCATCGATGGTCTTCTGCCAATGCTTGGGCAGATCGTAGATGTCCTTGCTTTAGAACGCTGGGAGCTGGCCCTTGGAGAAGTACACCAGTGCCATTTTGATGTCGGCGCGGGTTTGAAAGTCCTGACCATCCAGATGACGTTGAAGATGGGGAAAAAGGTGGTGATACGAGGGATCCAGATCTGAGGAACATGGCTGGCGTGGTAAAGTTGTCTTGCCGAAATTCGTCAGTTCAGTTTTGGTCGTTCTTGCAATGTGAGGGCGAGCGTTGTCGTGCTGAAAGTAAACTTTGTGCTGCTGTGGAAGTGTAGCTTCGGGATTCGCCTTCAAATTCCTCAGTTGCGTAATGTAGACGTGTGCGGTCACTATGCATCCTTCGTCTAGCAGCTCCCATTATTCGACACGGAGAGCGCACCACCAGAATCAGAGCGTAACCTCCTTGGCGTGTACTTTGGGTTTGGGCGAGTCTTCTGCATGCGCACCTTTGGCAATCCATTGAGCACGCCGGTGAACGTTAGAGTAGAGGATCGACTTCGCACCCCTGGTGACTAGGTACTCGAGCCACGTGTGGTGCCCTTGAGCGTGAGGAGAGAAAGTGCCATGTCGTCGCGGCGGTCTATGTCATACTGCTTCAAAGCACGAGTCATCTATGGACCGAGCTTTCGCACCTTGTAGATTGACTTCAATTCACGAAAAACTGTGGACTGACTCCCCGAGGGGGGCTGCCAGTTCACGAGTAGTTTGATACGGATCGGCTTCCACCTGGCTCCGCAGCACCTTCAAATCCAATTTCATTGAGCGTCCCGGACGGTCTTCATTTTCGACGGAATAGTCGCCCGATGTGAACTTCTGATGCAACTTGTAAATTGTACACCTCCTGCTTGTGAACGTCCTTCATACCTCTATCGATTGCCGCGGGTTCATGGCCAGATAAAAAAATAAATACGATGGTGTTGCGGATGTGGAGTTGCGACGGCTTGAATCATGAGGCACAGTTGCTGGAAAGGAAACAAAAAGGCGCCTTTTCTAGTATGCGTTTGAAAGAGCTTTCCATACTCTATCTAACAATGCCTCGCACGTTCATTTTCGTCACCTCTTTCCCGAGTTATGATCGCTAGAAGTCATCACTATCACATTGTCCGAGGACTTATGACTCAACCTAATAAAAAGTAGTAGTAGTAGCAAAAACCGCACGATGTTGCCACATAGTGTGTGTGGTCGAGAAACTTGACAAGGTAAGTGTTTACCCACTAAGGCCATTATGCACGTAAATAATGATTATCGGCAAGAGCTGCACAGTTGTTATGGTGGCGGACGGCGTAGACGGCGTAGACGGCAACAAGGTATCGAATTAGTACGGCAATTGAGATAAATTAAGTGTCTGCTCACTTTCAAGAACCCTGTTCGGGCTATACTTCACATATGGTACGGCCACAGATCGATTGCAACAGTCCCACAGCTACTGAAGTGGATAGTAGATGATATATAAGAAGTACAAAAAAGAGTCACAATGCAGTTGAAGAAAGGAAGAGCTAGTTTTATCGTTCTCATACTTGGACGTGTGCCAAGTATTCCTTCAGGAAATCTTTTTTTTTTCAGGAATCAAACTCAATTATAATCAGGTTCATGGGACCGGTAATTACCTCATATAATAATCTGTCATTTCCCACACTTCCAAGTTTTTGATAGAAAGGATAAAGCCATTGACGATAATCAACCCAGCTTTTCTTTAGATGCGCCCCCGTAATCGGTTTTTGCACAGAGTCGTTTCCAGTAGAAGTTCGGAGGGCGAAGGTGGTGTAGCGGCAAGTGGCGCACTTCGCACATGAATAGTAAGGATCGATTTCCGGATAGACATTCTTAGGCCAACCAAGCCTTCCACCTCTCCGAGGTCGGTTAATTGGTCTGGGCTCGTCTGGGAGGATAAAAACACTGACTTGTACATCGGCTAGCCAGAAGTCATGGCATTCAGTACCAAACGCCATATCGATTCTGAATGGAAGTCGAATGTGTGGGTGTATCCCTCAGATGGATTGATTAACGCCTGAAGACGTTATCCTTCTATGGAGTTTATACCTGAGCTTGAACAATGCAATAGTGTGTACCCCTCGTACAAGAGCTCCTCTTAGACTTAGAAAATACGGGATGGATGAATGGAACTTGCAGGGCGCTTTGAGAATTAGCCCTACCCAAACAAAAAACGAAAAAAACTCTCCGCGAAGTTCTGTTCCCTGTTCAGCATGCAATCTATCATGACCACAGCTAACATAGACCCTGTCATATCCCGAACCACAACACATTTGTTAAAATGAAATAGCTATGAACGGACCCGATTGAAGTCAATTCTGGGCCTCTGAAGTGTCTACCCAGATATCGCCTACACTTACGCCAACATTGAGGATTTCATGCTATTTCATGCGGCCATGGATCAAAATCTTCAAGGACATACTTGAGAGGCAGACAATGAGCTTGTGGAGGGGAAGGGGAAGGAAAATGAGGTAGCCAAGAATTGTCAACAACCAAAGCACTATAGGAGCTCTGGAAGGCGGAAGTATTACCAGACGGATTCCGGCGATATGCGGAAAATGAGAAAATAAATAGGAGAGCAAACGTCGACGTCATCGCCGGCCGTGGTGGCAGCGATATGAACGTGTTGCGCCCCTGGAAGCACACAATGGGAGCCTCGGTCAATAGCGACCTCATCTGTCAAGTGCTTCTTCCTATAAGTATTTGTGGTGTCGAAATATGTGGCTTGAGAGCTTCCGAAAGAAAAAGGCCCGATGCCCTGAACTCAAAAATGCCTAGTGATCCTTATAGGGACAGTATTATGTACATGATTTACCATTTAAAATCCGTCTTAACCAGTCCACTACTACTAAGTGACTATATTGAGTATAGTCAAGTAAGACTTTCCGAGATGATCTCAAGTGATTACTGGTGATAAACTAGGGCAAAAACTCGGACAACTGACATTCTGCCCTTAATGGTAAACCACTCAGCGATCCAATTCGCGTCCAGCCATTTTAGAAAGACTGCAATGTGATGACTACAATAGAATGTAGCAAACAGAACCTGAACAGGGCTTAATTTTACTCACTACAAAATGGGCGGGTTTTCCTCAGTGGGCGGGATTTCCTCATTAAGCACAGTAAAGCAGAGTAATTATTTATAACAATACTTACTTTTGATTCAAAAATTGAAAGTGGAGTAGGAGAGAAGTCAAAATTCAGTGGACCAATAGTGGAAGGCCTACAACACAAGACAAAGTCTCGCTGCTGAGTGAAGACCCACAAGTTTCCTGCCATTCTGGAGCAACAAGAAAATCGGGAAACTCTCCCCACTCCCGATGTCGATGAACCTCGGAATACGGCTGTTTTGTGCTCTTGACGATAGACGAAGTTGCGATGAAGACATGGTCTTATAAGTAGGTATGAGGCAAACTGGATCGGAGGTGGAGTAGTGACAAGTGGCACGGTTATGGGCTCGATTCCCGGATGGATACCTGCTTGGAACAACTTGACCATTCGTCTCTCCGGGGTCGCTTAGTGGGTACCAGACTCGTCAGGGAGGACAAAAAGCACAGGCTTGTACATCGGCTGACCACCGCAAGTCATTGTATAGGTCAAATGGGCATTCAATACGCCACTAGGAGTCTGGATGGAAGTCGAATGCGTGGGCGACATCCCTCCGACGGGATTGATCAATGCCCCAGAACTTTACGCTCAACTTTATCCTTTGAGAGGCAAGCCAATAGTGTATCGTGAAAAAGTCCAAACGAATATTTCAGAAAATAGAAAAAAAATTTTTGGTTCCAATTGGGGACGGGAATTGAACTACGCGACGGCCGTTTCCCACCGTGTACGATAGAAAGTTCTAGAAAACGAGAATTGAAAGTGACTCACCATTAAAATCGTAATGTACTATGAAACAACATAGCGGGCTATGACTCCGAGGTTTTTCACGAATCGGAGCATCGTTTTGAATAACAACGAGAAGAAACGGAACAGATACGACGACGAATCAACGAGCACATTGTTTCTTCGAGAAAAAATATGAATGAGATCATTCAGGAACTTGGCAGCAGGTGTTGCCGTAAGGACATCTGGTACCAAGGGCGGTGCTGGCAAAAAAACCCACCCTTCCTGCTCATATCACATCAACTACGACGCTTGCCATTGAACCACACACTCACTCACTTTGAAACGAGCTCCCGCACAACCGGCGCTATGACTCATCTCCCAATCAAACATTTTACGTCAACAGGGACGATTTTGATTACGAAACTATTCAATAGCGGAGTTTGTTGAATTTCCGCGACCAACAACAGAATCAAGTGCTATGGCTGTTCGATGTCGCCATGGGACCGCTTCTCTTCGGTAGTTCGCGGCTATTTTTGACTGATTTCCTGCCCCAAAGCACTTTACACGATGGTGTGGTACGTGATTTTGTCGTCAACTGTCGCACCCTACCGCTTGCTACAGTATAGAGTCGCCTCTTGTAGCCCGTTACTGACCAATCACGGTTATAGTGCTGGAAAGTCTTCTTGGCAGCCAGGAAATCGGTCGGTCCTGAGCAGGAGGGCAGTGGCTTCAAACTTTCGACTGTGCGATGTTTCTCTTTGAGTCACATCAATTCAGGGGTTCATACAGTCAAATGAACCCCTAAATTTGTGGATAACTGCCGGTTATTTTTTCTAGGAATTAAAGTATAAGATTAGAACGTCAAAGCAGTATATACTTCTGTCATTGTGCTCGACATTAAGCGAAAATATCGCTTACACGACTATATACAAGAACCATGGCAAGAGGCAACACTGAGCGACAGCAAGCGACAACATGTGGCAACTGGCCGCATGTTTAAAGCTGGGAATCCAAACGATGGCTACTAACGATCACCAGCGATAGGAGGCTACTTAAAGCGTTTTTTGGCGAGAACTAAAGACACATCACTTTGTATTTTGTCCAAATATAAAAGTACAACTCCGGTCGTGCTGATTTCAACAACACAACACGCAACATTTCGTAAACAAATCAGTGAATACTGGGCGGAAGGCCTAGTAAAAAAAATTTTGAACACGAGAATCGATTAGTATGAACAGAGCTATGGAAACAGAGCTATTGTAAAACTTTGAGCAATAGAAATCAATTAATTTCGATCTCCCAGAATATCTTTAACTGCTGGATGCTCCTCCCAGAAAATTTCTGAGGCCGTGAGGTGTAGGGGTAATAGCGAGGAACGCCGCTGTTCCTCATTCTCGGTGAAATTCTTTACCGAATGTCGCCTATTCACCTAGGCACTTCATCTCTTCTGGGAGAGTAAGTCGGTTATAAACATACCTGTTATTATAACTGGGTCGACTTGAACGCTTTCTGGCCGTCACTTGTCCGCGCATAGGCCAAAAGAATGGAACTTTTTAGGGGAACCTCGCTTGGACGCATCCCAAAATGGAAAAAGTCAACAGCGAGAACCTGACTGCTCCGACATTCAGGACTATCCGAGGCTCAAAAACGAATTTTATGGATAGCCCAGCAAAATACTCGAAGCTCGTTATAAAGAGAAACGGGATAGAGCTAACTGCCTCTACACATAAGGGAATTCTTCTCTTTGTTGTCATTGACTTCACGCTGACGCCTCGTCTCTCCTTCTACATCCCTTTTCCCTCAGCCTTCGTACAGCAGCAATTAGTGGACGGCACAAAAACAACAACAACACTTGATTAGTCTCAATGAAATAATGATTTATTCCATAGGGTAACCTTTTGTCTAATGATATTCTCTTACAAAAAAAAATCTGAGCTTGAATATAAACACTCCTACACCCACATGACACCCAGAACCCGTTACCCACACGAAGGAAAAATCCGACATGGGCAAACGTCGACTTCACTAGCAGTAGGTACAGCGATTTACTAGATATGGACTCAAGACCCAGTACCTCCACCTAATTGAAAGCTACATTCAAGTGCCAGAGGTAGTAGGCGGTAATGGACGATACTAAGCGATACAAGGCGATGGTCAGCGACAGTAGGCTACAGCAAGCAACAACAACTAGTTACAGCGGGAAGTTGTCAAAGGACGTTTTCAAAGTACAGCGACGTGCATTAAAAACGCAGCGTTGCCAGACACAAGTTGACAGCGCTGGACATCATGTGATGACAACACTGGACGCGTAGCGGAAGTCTGTTGACAACGCCCGCGCCGCCGTTGACGGAATTGTTCACTGCTTGAAAAATAACATGCTCCAACGCGAACGCCGTGCAAAGGCCGCGATTTTTGAGATCGAAATGCGGTTTTTAGGGATACAGACATGAAGAATTTATTTCCAATCGCTGAGGGAACGATATATACCTTAATATATCATTCTTGGAACATTTAAGACTCAATGTATCATTTTTCAATATCCAATAAATATCCGGTTAGGATAGCTGAGGAAAAAATCGAAGGGATAGGATATCAGGAAAGTTTATCTATGGTCTCAATGACGTCTGGAGACCAGTGACGTGCGGATTTACATCAAAAACGAACAGCCGTCGCCGCCAGCCAGTACGTCACTGGTCTGCAAATTTGTTGGCGGTGGATGACATATTGGCCGTGACGACGACGTTTTGATTCCTGACGTTCTTCGTCTACATCGTCTATGCAATTCATATGATTGCGTCAAATCTTCGCACCACCCAACCTCCCCCATCAGCATAGATAGGGTTAAAAAGACGAAGTCTCTAGCGTCAATCAAGCCCGCTTTCGGGATGCTCTACGCATTTGATTTCTCTTCAGAATCGTAGCAGCGGTTTGAATGCGAACGTGGCCTACTCTTACTCTCCTACTCTTACTCTTTAACTACATTGTAGATCGTAAGTGTTCCTACAAAATTCAATCGAACTGCAGCCTTATCAACAGAAAAAACATACACCTTCTCAAAAAGTTTGTGGAATGAAAAAATCCGAGTTAGAGGCACAGTTCACGGTAATTTTGGGTAATCTAGATTATGATGGAAAATGAAAGACAAGGTCGGAAGTAGTGCGATGAATGTGAAGAAACTGCATGAATAGGTGTTTCCCAAGTGAAAAAAGCTTCGAAAAACCCTTAAAGAGGGGGTGGACGAGAATGAGACCAGAAAAATGAAGAAGAGTGGGGCGTTTAAACGAGCTATACAATGTGTCTCACTGCGTACGTGTGGGTCGGGGTACGAATAACAGACTATGGAAAGCAAAAATTCATTCACTTATAAGCATAAGTAAAAAAACCCTAGTATAGCAAAAGTAGCTCACCTTCTTCAGCCTCTAGGAGTAGGAAACTAAATAAGGGATCGCTGCAGCACAAAGAATAACAGAGGAAAAAAGAATGGGAGAAAAACACCGCCTCATCACTCGGCGACCAGCTGATTGTGTGTGGGTCCTAGAACGAATAGTTGCAATCTGTATTGTCTCGACACTCGTCTGACGTGATGACGTGACGTCGATCGAGAGGCGGGAAAGCCATTGACGTTCCCGCCCACTGAATTATCGTGAACTGTGTCTTTAAAAGCAAAATCGTTGTCGCCAGCGAAGGCGTGGGCAGAAATGTCTGGGCCTCTGGGCCTAACCAATACGTGACTTTTTTTTTTTGATTGATAATGGTCTCCAAAGAAATGAGAATAGCTAGTCGATTTTTATGGGATACTTGTCAAGGGTCAAGTGTCATACATAATTTTACCGCCCATATCCAACTTTGCACTCACAATCCCCATTGAAGACGGTACCCGAGCAACCTATCCCAAGAAAAAAGGAATTAAAAGGAAATCAATCTAGAGAAGCAAACGAACTGGCAAGGTAGTCATGTTCTGCCCTCGTTATGATAGTTTTTAAGCCGTTTTTCGTGGAATACTGAGGCCAGCAACACATTATTGAAGCCTAATAAAATGTGATTAAAAGAGTAATAAAAGCAAAATCAAATCCAGTTGGCTTTCCAGTAATACTCGAACCTTGCTGGAGATATTACTACTGCAAACGAATTCTTTGAAATTTGAAGAGGAGAGCGGTTAGGATTCAACAAACAAATAACAACTAGTAGAAGCCTCATATCCGTCAAAACTTGGGACGGGCATGTCGCATATTGGGAAAACCGGCGCCAATTGTGACTCCCCGGGGAATTGACTGCTCATCATGATTGGGTAAAGATATGAGCGACTTCATTTTCAAGTCTCAGTTTTTACAGCAGTATGGCTGATAGAGTTGGGTATGATGCACCTATCGCTAATCCACTGCGACTTTTCGCCAACGCACTTGACTTGGCTACCATAACCTTAAATTCTACAGTCAGGCAGTGATTCTCCCCGCAGAAACAAAGCAGTGAAATAGAAGTCAACAGTAGTAAAGAAGGGCAAAAGACAGAGAACAGCCAAAAAACGAGCGATTAGTTGACAGTAAACAATGTAGAGCGATCATCGGCAACAGCCAACAACTGTGAGGGCTTGTGGGAGAGCATAGGCTAGAGTAGGCGACAGTGAGCGACATTTGGGAAGTCTTTCTAAAAGATAGTAAATAGTGAGCAACATGGCAGCAACAGATAGTGACACAGATTCCTCTCGAAGTGCCCTTGCGGTTTATTTTTCACCTTATGTTTATTTAGGCCAGCCTTCTTACGTAATAAACAATAACAACTGCAGTCACTTTCAGCAAACTCAGCCACGGCGCGAACTGGGGGGAAGAAAAGGAGCAACTACAATATGTATAAATACACAATCGGACACGAGCCCAGTGACGAATTTCTAGGGCTTCGAAGAGGGCAATGGCCAAAACTTTAGCCAATAAACCACTGCTGCACAATAAGAGTAAAATTCACAGTTGATAGAAATGCCAGATTCGTTGAAAGTCGATCTTAGGTACTACTTCGAGTGACGAACTTCCCAATTCAGCCTCTTGAGCAGTGTTCAGCCCATTGGAAGGAGTCTGCTCACGCCAAACACCCATAACTTCTGGCATTTCCCAATCTTCAAACCGTTTGCTTCCAGGTTCCTGCCTCAGCACCGCCTTATTTGAACAGTGTCTTGCCCGCTGCCTACGGCAGGTGTGCGAAGCCCAACTCTGGTTACACCCGAAAAACTGCTGATTTTAATTCATAACTGTAAACAAGCATAAAAGTATGAATATGAGTCAATATACATATATTTATGATGAGAGTAGCAAAACTCCCGAGCAATTGCCCAAAATCCACATCTCAGGATCCCCGCAATCCCACCATCGAGCACTTTTTTCCCTCCAGATATCACCCGAAAGATAAAAACACCCAAACATTGAAAAGTAACAGCGCCCATTAAACAGTTTCACGGAAAGCAAATTGACTGGTTTCCCCCTTAGTGAGTCACAGGCGATGACGTGGGGGTAATTCTCTCGAGAGCACAGTTCTGATGACTAGGAAGGTCTCATAGAGGGAGTAATGAAAATAGCGATTCGACAAGGGTAATTCACTGACTCAAAAGAATCATCATAACTTTTTCATGCTCTTCCATCGCATTTGATTAGTACATTCGAGGTGTCTACGCCTAATTCTCATTCTTAATTGCAGGATCGACCTTCCACTAGCTCTTCTCCGGCATTATACACTTTCGATACTATCAAATATTATTGGAAAGCGGTCATAAAGTTGAGAAAGGGTCAATGTGCGGCTGGCTCACAAGTCAAAACTAAAAGACTTTATTAAAATCAAATCAGCGCAAATGGTGTAGTGTCAAGTGGCGGAAGCACTAGCACACGTAGGGTTTGGAAGACCAGTCCAGGATCGATACCTGCCCTACAAGCCAAACCTTTCGTTACCGTGGAGTCGATACCCATCTTAGAGGATTAAAGTGCTGGCCACTACCAACTACCATTTTCAATGAAAAACGACGCAGGGGTCATCCCTACGATTCAATCCATCAAAACCACCGTGCCAATCAAACCAATTCTCACAGTGCGATGACAATGCCGATGAGCTATGCCGTCTGACGCATCCCTTTGTCACCTGTAATCGCCCAACATCGACTCGTTGTCGTCCATTCATATGCATATTGGATTGTCACACAACTTCATTGTCCGCATCCTGTTCACATCAAAATTCTTCCTATTCGAGATGGTGACTACAAACTATCTATTTTATTGCCAAGGGGTGGAACGAGCTTCAAAAAAGAATGCTGAAAAAGGCTGCAGAAGTACGCCCAAAAAAGCCTAGCGCCCATCCCCCCCCTTCTCCCATCCCCCACCCCATTCCAAGAGATAAGGCCCAAATTTATGACCATAGACTCTACCCCCACCTTCTCCGCAGAACTGGACTGGACAATGGAACCTCAATCGTTGTATAACCCTGTTATGATCTTATCCAGGGGATTATGTTAAAGGGTCAAGGGTTTACACTTACGAGATTCAAAGATCACAGCTGCGAGAGAAAACCTTTCGAACTTCTCGATCGTTGGCCTCACTCCTGTCCAGGAAGGAGGCACTCGATCAGGGTCTCAGAGTACAATGCACATAATTGACAATACTAATACTTCATTAAACGAGATGTGTGATTGATGAGAAAGTTTTTTTTTGCTGTTGACCATTTCCTTGAAAAGATAAACAAGAGTGGTCGCAAATTAAGATGAAACTATTATCAACCAAATAAATATCGAGTAAACAATAAAATAAATTTTAAACTGAAGAAATACGAGAAGACCGTGTCGCTATTCCTATGTCGCTTATTGTCACCTACCATCGCCTGCCTTTGCTCAGTGTCGCCTCGTGTCGCCTGCTGTCACGGAGTAAAATACCCAGTTTTTTCATCGCGGCCTTTCTTGCCGGACATTGAAATGGTAAAATTCGTTTTGACCAATCAAAGAGGGCTTTTTCAAAAAAAAAAAGCAAAAACAGCTGTTTTGACCAAAAGAACCTTAATAAAAATGAAAAGAAATACAAAAAGCAAACTCATCAAGATAGTGATGGGCAAATTTACAAAATCTTCTTGTGCTCTGTGGTCAGCTTTTTGAAAACGGAACCATTAAAACGGAGTTTTAAGTCGGGGAAAACACGTAGGAAGAATTTTATGGACGAAGCGACACAATATCAAAAAACGCACAGCGATAAATCGAATTCGAATAGAAAATTCTGGTGGAATCGGATGTTTTGACGTCTCATGACGTCATATGACATCATCCAGAAAAATCTAACAAACGTAGGCGACAATAAATGGCATTCAAATTGGATTTTTTGGAAAAAAACGTCAATCAGACATGAAACGTACGAATTCTTCACGACGACGAGTACAAAGAGGACGTATCGATTACGTCTGGGGTTCGGAGTGAACCCCCCACATGCCCGGCAACGTTAACAAGCATATTGATTCGAATAATGATGCTTTCATAAAACCTAGTAATTAGAGGTAACTGCCAGATCGAAGAAAGAGGAAAAAGGGATGAAAAAAGGAAAAAAAGAAAATAGAAATGATGACAGAAGTTACGGCGAAGTCCTTCGTGCTAAACGACCGCGTTGCCGTTCAATTGACCGGCCGATCAGACCAAGGTCACAGAAAATTTTGTAAAACCACCAATTGCACTATCAACTTTGTAGGGGTGGTCTTCTGAGGAAAAAATCCCTTATAGGATGAGCCATGCACTCGAATGCACTCGCTTACTTAAAGATAATTGAATGAATATAATTTCTTCGCATTTGCTCCAACTAGCTCCCTCTTTGCAAGCGGGTTTGGTGGTAAACATAATTTCCAAATTCTGTCAACATTTATTTACTTATTTATTTATCTCCCATCCAAGGTGGGTCAACAACATGACTGCGAAGAACCAAGTAAACAAGTTTCAAGCATAAAAAAATAAAATCGCGTAAATAAAATCATAAAAGAGAGAAAACGTAATAAAAAAGGGAAAGGAACATATCACGAATTTTCAAACACTAGGGAGGGAAAGGTAGGCTACATTCATGCTATAACCGGACCTAATGACCCCATTGACCAGCGGTGTTTCCCCTACGACTCCTACACGAACACGATGCATCCCAACGAAGGTTATTCCATTTTCAAGGCAAAATTCTCGATTGCTCTACTTTTTCAAGGAATACGTGAAGGAAGTTTTCTGCGCATTGACGAGAGCAATTGTTCTGTTGGCGCTATTCCCGTCGAAAATGACCTTGCCCTTTCGAGAAAAGAAGAAAAATCACCGACCGAATCTGACATTAACCCTGACCGCCACCAACGACGATTCTCAAGCCAAATGGGAATCAGTTAAAAGGCAATAAATCTTTTAACGCATTAACATTTAACAACGCATTGTATTTAGCGATAGATGCAAATATATTCGAGCCAAGAAAGAGATGACGCAATGACAGAAAGCCCCGCTAATTTACGCATTTGGTCCTAGGATCGATGCTTCCCTAGACTGGACAGCTCTGAACAAATCTGGATAGAATCTGATGTCATGGTCTACAGGAGGAGGAACAGTCAGATACGGGTTTCTATATTTTACTTCGTCTTCAACGCGGATTATGCTAGCGTCACTTCACTTCGGAGGAAGAAAGCCATTATAGGGCGATAAGCGTTGCTCAGCCCAAACCCTTTTAAGTAGAAGACATCAACACCTGAAGAAAAACTGGAGATCACAGTATAAGCCAACAAAGTACCGATTACATGTTAACATATAGGGCGGAGGAAGTGTAGTGCTAAGTGGCGCACAGTGCCACCCATGCTGTCCGGGGATTGAATCACGAAATGGTATCCGCCTGAGCCAACCAGGCCGTCAATCCCTCCACAAATGGTTAGCTGATGCCGGACCCAAAACGGGATTTATCACTTCCAGAAGGCTCCATCCTTAAAGGCTTTCCATGAGCATATGATATTTGATATATTATGTGGGCAGAGAGATTTTGTAGAATTTACGGTATAAATTATGAGTAACACTGCTAGAAGTAAAAACTAAAAGATCCATTTTCCGGTACCTTGCGAAACCATACGATAACCCCTGTTATGGAGGGAAGGAAAACAACTTTACAGACCCAGCACTGTGCCCATGTGGTAAAAAAAGAATTCTTTCTAGGTCGCGCTATTCTCGAGACAATATTTACACGGCACATCTTGCTATCCAAAAATCATAATTACATTTTTTGTTATTTCAATAGTATTTTTATTACATCCAGCCTGTACTCAACGACGCAAGTCTATTGCTACTTTGATTACGCAGAACAGCATAACATAGTAATCACCGCCCCGTCGCAAATCTTTGATTCCTAATGAAATACCATTTTCGGAAAGGCGATTTATGAAAAATCCCATCAATGGTGAAGGACAGCGCACGGAAGCGCTCAACAATCTGATTTCTGCTGCCTATTTGGGAAGAAATATCACCTGGACAAGAAAAAAGATCTGCATAATTCAAGCCTAAATGCCATAAAATAAAATTGAAATAATGCATCGTAGAAAAACATCTAGAAAATATTGTTCTAGTGTAAAAGCGCTGACAGGAAAATGCTTCCCTGAAAATGTGATTGAAATAGTAATCTTGAAAAAATAGGCATATTCTGATTGTCGAGAGAATATGTTTCTTTCCCCATAAAACGCTCCTTTTCTCCTGAAACTATCGAGCAATTTTGTGCGTTCATAGAAAGTTTCCGGAGTGGAAGGATGTCGAGGTTTGTGTTCTACAAGCTTGAATAAGAGAAATTGAGGGATGTGGTGCAGTTGAATAGAAATCGTCGCTTTGCGGCGAGAGAACGTCGCGCGCGAAGGAATGTAGCAGTTCGAAGCAGAAGCACTGCAGCAAGTAAGAAATACAGAAACAAAAGAAATAACAGTAGAATCATTCCAAAAACAATAATCGCATATCGATGGATTTCTATGAGAGTGATTGAGGTGTGATAACGTGACAACTAGTCCGCGACTGCCGCGTGCGGCGAATTAATCACACACACACACCGATTCAACTGCCCGTCTCCCGAAAATTAGAGATGGATAGAGCTCTTGAAGGAATTGTTCCCCAAATATTTGAGCCGGTGCCTCTACCTACAAAACTATTCAAGCCCCAATAATTGAGAACTAGTTAAATCGTCTGATGGATTATGACCGTCGTCAAATGACTCCTGTAATGAAAGGACCACTGTTCTTGTTCTTGTTTAGGATGTAGAGGCAATGGGTGCACCAGGGATGGACCTTTCAAATGGGAAAGGCTATGGGAGAAGTGGTAAGAAGGTGAATCATCCCAATCGCATGAACTGTTAAACAAATGCAACTAATGTCAACAACCACTTGAAACTTAAGAAGTGCCGACGAATCGTTTTGTGCAAATAATGCCCCTTCAGAGATGAGGCCGCGTCATCCGAGCATCACCCCTGTCCAACCGCTTTTTGTCGGGGACCGTAGATTGACACTTATTGCTCACGGACAGTAGACCATACAACAATGACCAATGCCTCATTTGTTCAGCAATAACTCCGGCCAAAGCTTATTCAGATACAATTCCATCCGCGTTAGCTCACAAACAATGCTTGTGGATAGCTCAAATACCATATAGGCTCCGTATACGACTCACCACATTTGCATCATGCCAAGGGGCCCTCTCTCACTCTATGGAATCCAAGGATGCATTCATACTTTGCGGTAGGCGAAGACTAAAAAATTTGGAAAAATCCGATACCCCATCAAACTGCTCTTTTTCAGCAATGTGTGAGAAGGAAAGGAATGGAAGGAAAGAGGTCACAGTATCCCTTCGTTTACAATCGGGCCCACCTCACGACGCCGCCCGAAAGTTGAATGGCACGCCCATCAATGGGCATTTTTGGCGGGGATGAGCACTTTAAAAGTCTTCGAAGCTTCGGCGTTGGTTTTTGTATCTAGTAGATAATTCAAGTTAAATCTTTAATTTCGAAAGTATTAAAAACTTGATAATTATTTGATAAGGAACGCAAAAAATATTCAAAAAATACATAGCAACTGCCTGCAATCGATAGATAATCATGAATTTCAAAAGGTCCCTGTGCGTCATCAAAATCATGGTTTTCTTTTCGCAAACATTTTTCTTCCAGGCAGAGCTAATCCACCTTCAATTTAAAAACAAATTTAATTAGTAAACTAGGACTATTTGGGGGACTCACAGGGCACCCCAGAGAAGCAAACACCTCCAAGGGACAGGGACGCAGATGGGTTCTGATCTGATTTGCTTGGTATGGGCACTGTTCGGCAGAAATTCACATACCATCAACTAGTAACTAAGAAAAATATTGTTCCAAGACATAGTACCAGTCGGAAAACTCTAATTTTTTTGAAGATTTTGCAAATAAAGTAAAAAAAAGCATAAAAGGGGTTTTGGAAGGGCTACGATAGCCTGAAAATCCCGTATTTACGTCGCACCTAGACGTTCGTCCGGTTTGCTTGTTTCCTGCTTTCACTAACAATGTGTTTTCGACAACTGCCGTAAACAGAATTAAATAGCACCGAAAGAGTTTTGCATAGAGTAGAAAACAGGTTAGAATCTTCTCGAATGCCAGCTTCACATAGAAAAAAAGAAAAAATACAAAAAATAAAGTATCCAACGCCAATTTCATTTAATATCAAAAACACTTCAAAAACCAACTACAATAAAAAAAATCATCGAAGTTCACAAAAATCTCAAAAAAAATCTGCACAAGAAGAATACATTCAGTATGCCAAAAATAGAGATAGATAAAAACTTTTTCATTCAATTCACTTTCAAAAATGGTAAAATTGTGAAATAAAATTATTTTTGGTGATTTCGCCGATTTTTCTTCCGAAGATAAAGGAAAAACGATGACGCCTGAGCTCCTAACTGCAAACTACGAAGACTGTCAAGAAGAGGAATTCCGAAGGAAACCCGTGAGCAGGACAGGCAGGGGTTCGAGAAAGACTGAATAATTCAAAAAAATGGCCAGAAAAAACTCGAATTCCTTGAGAATTCTCCCAACGAAATGCAATTCGAACTTGAGGCAATTGGACAGAAAAAGCTTTCTCTCGAAAGAAGCACCACTATCCCCACTAGGCAGCCACGTAGCAAAAGACAGGCTTCAGAAGCGAGAGAAGATGGGAAGAAGTCACGAGGAAGGAGTAGAGGCCTCTCGACATCACGACAATGATCAAATTGCGATTCACGAGAGCTCTCACGTCGTCTGATGTCAGGGCTCTCGTGAAAATACGATGAGAGGCTGTCGAATCGTCAATGTGTTTTGACGCCACTCACACAGACACATACACATACACACTCATGCATGCACACACACCCATCGGAATCGACGGACGGACTGACGCCGCAGGAGAAGGCGACCGCGTAGGCGACGATTCGTCGTCGCGATGCGATTTTTGCAACAGGATGTTCAATTAGGGGAGGGTGAGACGATGGAAAAACAATGACGCGCCCGCAACAATGCTTTTATGTCCACAGAGACGAGCTCAGTCACCGTAATGAAGTCAGCTGGAAACAGCTGGAAAAGACTTCAGAACGTCCGTTCGAGTTTTCTGATACTTTGAGCCTCTTATCAACGATTAAGGGGAAATCTGAGGACAGCTCACGTGAAAGAACGAGGGAAACAGCTTCTTAAAGATCAGCAGGTAGTCGTCTTTGAACTGCAATCTAGGGACACCACGCGAAGGAAGGAGCTGAAGAAGGATCAACAGCTAGCCTTCTTTGATCCTTTCCTGCGAAAGCATACAGTCACAATGAATTTGAACAATTTTTCGGGACTCGAATTCGACCTCTACAGAAAGATCCAAAATTATTTTAATTTAATTAATTAATTTTAACTCTCACTTGAAAAAATTTAAAATGAAGACTATAAAAACTATAAAAATCGCTTCCTCTCCTATGCTCTCACTCATAACTCAAATAAGAAAAAACAAAGGCACATTGTCGAGGCACTCTGACTTTTACCGACCCTTCCTGAAGCAGAGTTCCCATTGCTCTCCTTTCATTGTTTAAACGTTTTCTTTCAATTTTTGAAGGTAAATTGGTTCCAGTTCGAGCCAGAAAAAAGGTTTTCACTTCCTTGGCAATGCAAGTAAACAACAATAAAAAAATAAACGGAAGCAATGAAGACAACAACCTGGACTGTGAATGAATATTGCGCTCACTTTTGGACACCTCTGTTTTTCAAGCGAAGGCTGCCCTTGACCCTGCCCTTGAAACAAATTTCATATAGCGATTTGGACGATCCAGCGATTTTCAAAGGAGCGCTTTTCAATTATTCGATCGGTGGGTGGCCAAACTCCTACAGATTACCTATTACTCAGCAGTGACCCTAGTTCAAACGTCTCTAACCTCCGGTTCTAACTGTAAGAGATCCAGTACATAATAGATTTTACATGCTCTCGAAGACAAAACCCCTCGAAGACAGAGTTTGAGGCAAAATTTAACTCCGAGATTTCTTCTTAATAAGGATCTGTGGCTTCCAGAAAAAGCCTTGGAGGCACTCAAGGTGGTGGAAAAGCGGCTTGGATAAGGCGTAATAGAGGCTCAGCACAGGCTACGTTGCCAATTTCTACTCAACACTCCCAAAAAGGACGTGTATAGTGGTTTCGTAGAGGCTGATATCATTCTCAATGGAGCACTTTTGTTGTAAATACAATCAACCGATACAGGCTAATCGCTAAACACACTTTGTTCTCCTCAAATGGAATCTCGTACAGAAACTTCTATCGATGTCATATTCTCGTCCAACCTAAGAAACGATAAGTTCAAAGAAGGTTTCACTCGAAGTTCCTACAGAATACAACCCCTCCCCTTCCCCTATCACTAAGATACCTCACACTATCTGAAGGAGAGTAAACACTGCCTGTTAAATTAGTTTCCTAGCTTGCAATCGAGTGAATGACCGGACATTGTACTTTCCCTAATGAGAGCTTGCCATCTGGGTAATGGCCTCATTTTCTCCGACGTCTACTTGATCGTAAGGTAATGCCTGAATAATAGCGTCAGATACGTCATTAAATGCTATCATTAATGAACTATGACGTCATCGGATTGCTGCTCTACCCTTTGGAGGTGTGCAATGCTTTGACTACTGCCCCGACGTCACTTTAAGGACCTCTGAAGGGCTCCAAAGCGACTTAGAAGGCCTATGCAGAACAGCCATCACAGGTGCCTAAGGTAAATCGGCAAGTTTGGACAACTGACGATGTGAACGATCCCAAACGACTTAGATCAGTTTTTTTCTCTGTCGATAACCTATAGAGTCTTCGAAGTCTTTTTGCGATTGCTAGGCCCGTTTGGGATGCGCCTCGCATTTGATTCCCATTCAAAATCATAGTTCAACCCAGCCAAACCGGTAAAAAATAATTAAGCTAAGGAGACCGAGGGTTAATTAAACAACATTTTTTGAAAGAATAGAAGCTTCTGCATTGAAAATAGAAACAAACAGACCAGATATGGACTATACTATGATAAAAAATTTACGTTTTTTAGAAACATCACCAAAATCAGCTCTGGAGCACAGTTGTAGTACTGTACACCATAAGCGCCTAACTTCGCTGATTTCATGATCATAATATCGTCTTGCTCACAGCACTGAGAAAACTTGTAAACGCAACTTCCAAATTACTTTTGAGAAGCGAAAGTGACTTTCTCTTTAAGAACGGACACTTCCTTAACTTTCTTCTGAATCGATTCGGCAAGCGCCAGAAACCGAAAGCTCTCATTGTAAAGAGACACTGATCCTAAGACCTAATAGCCTTACTCTCTGACAGATTACTTCTTTAACTTGGGCCAAGGGCAGGGCAATGTTCAAATACTTCTTGTATTACCGCCCGTCACAGAATGGAAAACTCGGTTGGTTTAAGTGGATATCTACCGAGGATTCGAACCCCTCGAACCCCACTGCCAAAACATGGGGAAAAAATTAGTGAGCAAACCTTTCGGCTAAGACAATTCAGGGGGTGAAGCATTCGAAACTCGAGTCGTTTCTAGAATTCAGGCTGCAATCAGAGTCAAGCAGTTCATGAGAAAAGGAGAGGGGGTGGAGACGGAGGTGGGTGATTCGTATTCAAGAATTCATGAAAAAAGCCTTTAGCGAAGAGGCAGCCCTAAGATTTGAGGAAGGTCGCCTTATGTAAACATACTCCAACGTTTTTTGTTCTTTTTCGAAAAATGGATGTGTTGGGGAAAGTAGTCGGGGGAGGAGGCAATCAGTGCCGCACTTAGGATAGGAGAAACCTAGGAGAGGACATGGTGACCACGCCTTTTCCGTACGCCATTTCTATTCCGGCAGCCACAAGCTCGGAAAGAAGCTTCCAATAATCGAAGGGAATACCAGCAAATAGAGTGTCAAATGAAAAAATCTGGCAACAGCTACATCACTTAGTTATGACAGGGTGGCATACTAGACAGTTGGCATTAGTTCAGAATCCTCCTTAGCAATAGTCAACTGGTGACATGTTGACAGACTCCCCAATTCGTGATAGTTACCAGCTGTCACCAGCCAGCGATCATATCGGTTCCACATTGGAGAACATACAATTGTTTATGGATTCCTTCATATATACTCAGAATAAGGCTAAGTACCCTGGCTTGATTATCCCGACCAAAAAGGCAAAGCAAAAAGGACCATTGTGTACCCTCAGTCGGAGCCCTCGAATCTCATAAGAAAGAAGGAATTATCAATGAATGCACCCAACCACCTGAAAAAAAATAGTTGTCAGCTTATCAGCCCGTATATTGCAAGATGAAGTGCGTGGGCGGGACCGGCTGGCGATAGGATGCCCCGCCCACATGTCCGAGCGATCTAACGGGGATCTATGGTGACAAGAAGTAGCTTTTTTAGTCATCTTAAATGCTATAGAATGAGTAAGAGAATCTGATCACGGCTATGCTCAATAAGGAAGGCTGTTCTGGGAAATATGATCACATTACACGCAATAATGCAAGAAGAAAGTCTTATCTACATCTGGCGATAATGGATGATCCGCAAGGGACCCAAAGGACTTGATGTCTCCGCTCGAGATTATAAAAATCAGACTTTGTGAGTTGGACTGCCCTTTTATCAGGTGGCGGACTCTTCACCCGAATTCCTTGGTCACAGACACGCGCGTGTTTTCGCCGCGATTCCTGTAAAGGGCAACACTAACAATAAGCAAGAGGATAATGAATGTACAAAGCTCATCATCAGAGATCTACCACCAATAATCGCAAAAAAATTTCGCTAATTTCTATTCGAAGTAAATGGGTAGGGTAGACCAAGAAAATGACAGCATGTGAAGCTGATATCCCATACCTTGCCAGATTAATTTCAGGCAGAGCAAGTTGATTCAAAGGCTGTTGAATGGATGGATTGTTCTATCTAAAAACTAGCTCGCAGTGCACACGAATACGATCATCTATACAAATGTGGAGCCAATTATAGCAAGAGAGAAGCTGTAGGCCATTCGCGACATAATTTGATTTCCAATTCAGCAAAACATCAGCTTTGTGCATGAAATTTGTACACGTTAATCAATTCCCTTTTGAAATGCACAAAAGGATTCGACTTCAACTCGAAATCGTAACGGCATTTGAATGCGTTTTTGGCTTACACGATGGCCTAAGGGACTAAAGGGACAGAAAAAGGAGAAGAAGTTGCTACTTCAATTGGTAGATAAGAAAAAAGAAAAGAGCCATGGCTTGCTTCCCCTTCTTTCGCTTGCATGAGTATCTATCCGGGATTCAATCCAAGTACCATGCATATGTGACACTGCGCCACTTGCCACTATACCACCTACGCCAAGGGTAAGAATCAGTGTTACAGAGGTTCATTCACTTAGGAGGATGAAAGTTTTGGTTTGCATGTGCGGCTATAGATTCAGCACCTGGTTCCCGGATTGTAAGGGGATAATCCTGAGGAGCCCAAGAATTGATTTTCGTAGAGTACTCTTGAAAAAATAGGAGCACCCCTATCCTTATCCTCTTGTCTCGAGATAGGCTTCTGCCAACTGGGGAGGAATAAAGGGACTTTATGGGTATGCGGCTTCACCATGAGACTTCTACTAGGGATTCCCAAGTTGAAGGGGAAAATTCAAGATGAATACACGATGCAAAGAAGAAATAGCAGGTCAGCCGGAGTAAGTGAAATTCAAACTACTTCTCTAAGCATCCTCCATTGAAAAGAGACCTCGAATATAGAAGATCCTCAAAAACCATCGCTACCGTGGTATATAGAAGAGAAAAACAAATAAATAAATAGTAGTAAACAATGAGCAAATACATGGCATAATAGTATAAACAAGTAAATAAACGAACAAAATGTAATAATAGTCCTCGTTGTGCTCATATTATTCTTATAGCTAATTTCGTTCCAGAGCCGATGGCGCACCCTTTTGTGCATAAGAAATAAATAAATAAATATACAAATAAGTAAACAAACAAACGAATAAATAAGTGAATAAAAGAATAAATAAATAAGTAATAATGGAACAGTGGAAATGCATAGACTGAAAAAAGTCTATAAACACTTTGGAACAGTCTTTATTGTAAAATTCCAGATCCAATTCTCAAAACCTAAGTAGCACCTTTCTCTAGGTCCCTCCATGAGCAAAGAAAAGTGGGCAAGGAGGAAACTGAGCGCTCCTGTCGAGAAAGAATGCTATCTGCATTATTCCGCAGCTCAGCTGTCATTGCCGGATTCGATTTACATAGCTGCCATATTCAGAATTCGTTGAGGCGGAAAACCAAATGCTCAACCAACCAAGTGTGTCTGAGAGAAAGAGCTCATTATCGCAACTGCAGATACGATTTCAAGTTTCCACAGACCCCAGTTGGAGAGACCATTCTACTGGCAGTGTATGTTTTCTTCATTTTAATTTTCGAGCAACTGAAAAAAAAAATGAAAAATGGAAAAAAGCATAACAAACTGGCCGCTGACGAAATACCGAGCTTCCATTGCCAGTCTCTATTTTTAATTTGAATTTTTGTTACAATTTTTCTGGACATTTCGTATGTGCCTCTTTCGAACAGTCCTGCTAAGGTCAATGAATAAATAGTCATAACTTCGTGGAGGAGAAGAAGATCAATCGTCAAAAAACACCGAATTATACCGTTGCCTTTGAAAAGGGCAAAAGCGGTGTAGTGGCAAGCAAGAAACTACCAGAGTCCACAAACATATGCCCATTAAATGCCCGTAAATTTACAGAAGTGATTTTAGGTTTGTTTAGACAGGCATGATGCATACTGTAACAGTTGTCATTAATAAGACCCTGGATGGTATGAATGGACTAATTCCCGTCAAAAGCTACAGTCAGAGTGCTCGAAGTTTCCACAAAAGTTCAGTGATCAGAGTGAAACAAATGAATAAATAAAAAATAATGAAATAAACAAGATGAGCAGACAAATATATATAATGACTAGAACAAGTGAATGAAAATGTAAGGATAAAGGATACAGTGTTTGGCGCTAATCAATCCCGTCTAAAGAATGCGCCCGCATTCGACTTCCATTCAGAATCGTCGCAGCGTAATGAGTGCGTATGTGAGCTTACAATGACCTGTAGTGGCCAGCCGATGTACAAGTCAGTGCTTTTATCCTCCCAGACGAGCCTGGTACCAATTAAGCGACCCCGGAGAGATGGACGGATTGGTTGGTCTAGGCGGATATCGATCCAGGATTTGAACCCCGGACCGTGCGTCTGAGATAGTGCGCCATGCCACTACACCACCTCCGTCCATGTAAAAATAATGATAATATATAATAATATATGGCGAAAAAACAGCAGGTAACAAAACATCAAATCTGAATATGGATATATAAAAATAAATATAAATGTAAATATAAATGAATAAATAAATAAATAAATAAATAGATAAATAAATATAGAAGCTTGAGCTGAGGAGGCTAATCAATGCTGATCAGTTCGTCGTTCAGGAGATGTTGATGAAGGATAAACGATCACCTTTGGCATCAACCAATCCCGTTTTTTAGATACGCCTCGCATTCAACTTTTCCTCACAATCGAGTGGCACTTTTGAATTCGTATGAGGCCTGGTACCGTCTATCCGATAGATGGGAGACTTCGTTGGCTTAGGCAACTAGATCCGAGTTTGGATTCCTGGTCCATGCGTGGGTGATGGTGCGCCACTTGCCACTACACCACCTTTGCCCTAAATGTATATTTATCCTGCTAATTGTACCCCTATCCAGCCAAATAAGGAAGACTACGAATACTTGACATATAAAAGGCAATAAAGACGAACTAGCGTGTAAACAAGACTAGAACTAACAGAAACGAGAATTAAAGACGAAAATACTGAGCTGCTTAATAGATTAAGCCCTGCTTTGGGGATCTGAATCCCACACACGCTGAAGAAATCCTCCAGCTCTTTAGTGTCGATTGCCTAATCTCAGATTTGTGATTTAAATCGGAGATTCAGGTGCGAGGCGTATCCTATCGTCAACAGTTATAACATCTTATCTACTTAATTTAGAACTTTAATCAAATTTAATGTATCAAAGAATTCGACGTAGCTTATCTCTGGAACGAAACTGAGGGCAATCGAATAAGTTTTACGAACTAGGTTGAACCAAAAATCAAAAAAAACGAAACAAACCAAGTGATTATCTAATAAGTAAATAAATAAGTGAATAAATAAATAAATAAAAATTCACATTCATAAAATAAAACCAGCCTATCCAAAGTTTGAGTTATGCTCACTTGTTGGAAATGAAAAACGATCTCATACACTTTATGGCTTGAAAACTATGTTTCCGTAGAAGGCGAGACAAATCTAATTGAATAATACAAAAAGATAATTATAAAAATTTAAAAATACATATTCGAGTAGATAAACAAAGCCGATTGAAAAATTGTGGATTAACATTGTAACACTTCATATAATGCAATCACCACTTAATATCACTTAATCAATCACTATCATCGATCAATATCAATCCATCAGTTGATAAAAAAATAATTCGAAAAGAAGAAATAAATCGATAGAACAAAGTATGCAAGGCAGAAAAAGGAGTTTTCAAAAAGGAACGCTCTCGGAATCCTCTCAATCTTGGATGAGCCCAGACTTGCGAGTGTATTAGCCTGAGCCTCAGAGCTGACATTCCCTGAAGAAGGCGAAAAAGCTGGAACGTCAGCTAAATAAGGTTTTGTTTATCTTAGGAAAGCTCAAGCCGATACACCCACGAGATCTCAAAAGTCCTACGCAAAGCCTGTGAATATCATTTTCATGAGTTATCGATCGAGTTACTACAGGGTGGGCCAAAATTATGATTACAGCGCGCGCTGACATTCATAGCAATTTTTTTCTGAGTTCATAACAGTTCATTGAATTTCTTCCATTCTACAAGGTAGCTTACGTTATTACCTTTCTAACGATACTAAACCTCTGGTAGATTTTGAACGTAATATAAGCGTAACTAGTCCGTGAATCAAACGTCGCTTTGCATTTACAAGGACTTTTGGCAAGGTGCATCTACAGACGGTCTAGCGTAACAAGGCAGGTGGTGCATTCAATCATAAGACGCTCTCGAAAGTTGGGAACAATTGCAGATAGGAGTGGTAGACCAAGGAGATCTGTGGTTATATTTAGGGGAAGTATTAAGGAAGTAGGGCAAAGGTCTACGTAGCAGCAAAATTCATTCCGAGTCCAAAAAGGCTAAATGAATGGATATCACACAAAATTTTCTGCGTAAAATCGTGAAGCATCACTTGCACAATGACACTCTTATACGATCAGAAAGTGATTTCCCCAGTGAGCAGGTTAAAGAGAAGAGAAAGGTTGGCTAACAAAAGCTGCCCGTCGCGTCCGAAAAAAATTGTCGTACGGAATTCCTGTTAATCGACGAGAAGATATTCACAGCGAAAAAGGTGCTCAATAAGTAGAGCGATAAGTTCTATATAAAGCTTAAAGAAATGTAAGTGATACAGCGCTTGGCTCACTAACTTTCTGTGATGGCCTGTGCTAGCATCACCGCCGAGGCAAAGACACCGATTATTTTTGTAAATTATGGAGTGAAAGTTGGTTTGGAGGCCTGTTTGATCTCTTCGTGCGCAGTGGGACACTTAGGTGATTCGAACCGGTCATATTGTCAAGATGAAGCCCCAGACCGCAGAACAGAAATTGCCTAGAAATTTCGTAAAAGGGGTTTCTTGACTTCATAACCTTCGATCAGTGACCACTCTGGAGCCCTTGCCCAAATCCCATGAATGTCTCAATGTGGTCAGCCTCTAAGATGAAAGCATCCTTTAGCCTAAACGAGAGAAGAAATAATCTCGAAAATGCTTAGCAAAAAGCCGGGACCAACTCGATGACCCTAGCTGCGTGCCACCGTCGATTGCGTTCATGGTCGTCTCTGGGGTTGGGTGGAAGCAGAAAGCAACAGATCCCAGTTTCAATGTACAGTTTTTTTAAGAAATTATTTATAAACACTTTAATGAAATTGGTTCGCTTTATTGGCTTTCCATTCGTTTTCTGCGATGTGATGTCTGTGTAACCATAATTTTGGCCCACCCTGTAGTAAAGCCGACGTAAGCAGCCCAATTAAGGCCGATTACGGGAAATTCCAAAGAGATTCAGCTAATCGACTTCGTTGAGAACGTAAAAGCCAACCGACCATGTCACCCACACCGACATGCAGCCATATATCGACCTCATCAGGGTAATGCACTGAGGTGAGGACGACAGAGAGAGGGAGACGTCGTTAGATGGCAAATGAGTCCGCAGTCATTTAGGAATCGGCTCGATGCTCTCCGATATCCATGTGATATCCTATGCATAGACTTGAGCCATTTGTACTATTTTTCAATACAAGCGCTTCGTTTTTTCCTATTTTTTTAGGAGAACTAGATGTAAGCCCTTATATCTAGACTTCGAATTCAGGGGGAACAGCAAACTGCACTGAGTAGGATCTGGGACACTAGTTCGAAAGGCAAACCCTGGTAGAATTCGAACTCATTTACCTATTGACTGCTTGGTCCACATATGCTGAGGTCCCACTCACAAAAATTTCTGGTACACCAGAGATGCGTAGCTCAAGCAGCAACAAATGCGACGTAACCAAATCCAAGGTTTCAAACCGATGTCCAGGTCCCGTTATTACTACTGAACTCATACACACTTTGGAGGCATGAAACTACGTTAGAAGTATATAGATGCCTGTGAATTGAAAGAAAGAGTCGAGCGATGCTTCGAGTTTGAATTTGATCAATACCATTCACCGTCAAGCCTCCCGCTTAACTTT
Organism: Haemonchus contortus; assembly: GCA_000469685.2. Classification (NCBI taxonomy): domain Eukaryota; kingdom Metazoa; phylum Nematoda; class Chromadorea; order Rhabditida; family Trichostrongylidae; genus Haemonchus; species Haemonchus contortus. Next base: position 35,936,394 of record LS997564.1, read on the forward strand.
TTCTTCTCTCCACGATAAAAAATTTCAGGTAACTTCCTTTTGTTCTCTTTTGCATTTTATCAGACATCGAAGCCATTATTACGACTGATACATAGTTCTGTTTTGTAGTAATACCAGCAGTAGTAATAGAAATAGTAACAACATAACAATAACAATAAATAAACAAATAAATAAATAAATAAATCTACTTGTAAAAATAAGACATAAATACATTATCGGCTAATCAATTCATAACTAATAACAATAAACAACAGTAACGCTGAATGAGACACTGAATAATATTGACCAGTAAAAGTAAATGAAAATAAAATTGGAAATAAAAGTACTAATAATGTGAAACTAATAATCATAATAGAATTAGTAATAATAATCACTAATTTGTATCGCTCCTTATAATTATTGTTCAAGCTAACTCTACCTGAATACTCAAACATTCTGACACGTTTTTCGAAACATACTGATCAGTTTTGAGCATTTTTCTTTGATCTATGTATGGTAAGAATATCCTGTATCAAAACTTCATTTTGCTAGATCAATCGGAGTTGATGGATCTCTGGGGGGTACATCTCAAGATCGATTACAGTTTGCAGTAGCAGTCAGAACAAGATTTGCGTGAACCACCCAATACATAGATGAACCAGCTTACTTATCCTTCCATTTCTGATTCCATCCATTTCACTGCTGATGCATAGACCTCATAGCTGATGTGGGAGAAATTTGAAGGACAGACCGAGCATGTGGTAATCGCGCTCCCCTAACAGTTCTGACATTTTTAATTTGCCACATTTTATATGAAGCACAAAAATCTCCATAAAAAGTAGAACTGTGTAAGCGTCAATCGATTGGTGCATTTGAAAGAATCTATGTAAATTAAAGACACCTGACACCAATGATTACTATACTGATCAATATCGATCAGAATCAGGGCATGTGATCATGGATGGATTAGGCTCACCCCAAATTATGTAAACCAATGAGTAGTAAGGAATAAGCTTCCCGTGTTGCCAAAAAAAGCACCATAGGACTATCAGAGTAGTGAAATTCGAAAAAAAAGGAAATTTTGCAGTGCACTTTGAATCCAAAGGCTGTCTCACATCATTGTGAGGAGATGAAAAGACCCACGACATCAAAAGGACCTCAGATTCAATTGCACTACAAGTTTTGACTTCCTAGGAGAAAAAACACTAAGGAGTCAGGTAAAGGGTAGGGTCAAATAGGTTACGGTGATCATAGAGGTTTTCGAAGATGCCACATACATAGAAGACCAAGTGTAGTGAAGGCAAAAAAACTAACCAATCTTATGTTATGTACAGAGCCGAGGAATGGGAAAAAGAGGAGAATGTTTATCGCTTATCGACGGGAAACATATATGTTCCCGAAAAAGCCGAGTAGTAACCCATTCAAAGGCGAGGACCCGTATAATCCACTTAGTTCGGGCATTTGGATTTTTGAAGATGTAGACAATTTTCGGAATTAATTTATGAATGGTGAATCTACCATGAAAAAAGTTGATCATTCCCTCAAGAAAAAATGATTCTGGCACACTCCCTCCTAGAAATTGTTCTGCTTTGTTCTGCGAGCTTCTACAAGCACTTCTCGTGGAATAGCGTGCACAGCGTGATTTTTTTTTGTGGCAGTAAAACTTTTTCCGTGGAGAGCTCAATCGAAAGTGCATTGAATGGAATTTCCTATGAACTTTTCCGAGAATACTCTAGTCAGAACAGCTCCCGGTTTCACACTCAAGAAGACACCTTGTTGATGCCTTGAAGGCACAGTTCATAATAAAAATGGTTCCTGAGATTTCCTCCTATTATGTAGACTGAACAGTGGTATAAAAGGGGCGTGGCCAAAATCGCTGCAGACAGACAGAGCGCAGAGGGACAATGGCTCTCCTGAACGGCTCGATACAGTTCAAAAGTTCTTTGCGTTCCACGCTATAATGGACCCTTGAAGGCCCAGGTTCTTCCCATTCCAACACACCATGACCTTTTCATTGTAGGAAAATTAAGAATTTATGGGGATTGGCAGCGGTCAATATCGCGGAAGGCAGCAAAAAAGACAGAATAGCCTCTGCCAATTTGCAAATTATAAAAAAATAACAGAAAATGAGAAGACTTTATAACTTTAATTTGAAAAAAACCTTACGGTAAGAAACCATTGCATTGTGGTATTTGCTAACAGCATAAAATACTTATACTTATGGAGAATCGTGGTGAAGCAAAACTGTAAAATAGCTGAAATGGGAAATCGATCGATACTTATCTATAGCTGATTACAGATTCCACGACTCTTTCCCTGTGAAAAAATTCACAAAGACACATGCATTGCCGTTGCCTATTCTAAAATTTATAGCCATCTATTCCGAACTTCAAAACAACAGCTTCTCCATTACGTTTTCGCCTTAGAAAACTGTGAGAAGCATGGGGGCTCGTCTTTATTGAGCATGAAGCTTTTGACTTTTTACAACTGTGCCATATGGATCCCTCACCTTCAGGATTGCTTGTTCCTTCGAGTTTTAACTAAGCTGGGAACTGTCAGGGAACGGGAACAGGTCGTTGACATCTCTCAATCTGTCGCCCTTGTCCTCTCACTTGAGCTGCTGCAAACAAAATCATTCACAACCCTACCAAAATTCTCTAGCGTTCTGCCTAACCCTCATTACTCTGCAAAGGCTTTATTGACAACTTTCGGAGCAATCCCCTTGTTCGGAGCCTATAAAGCAGATGAAGGAGCCTTCAGAAGAATAGGCACCCCCCCCTTTAGTGGCTACTACAGCTTCATCCCATTCAAAGCTCCGCCGAAAAAGACGATTGCCGCCGAAACGTCAGCCAATAAAGCTCCGTAGCTGAGAAAGAAAACTCTGAAGGCCTCTGTGATAAGGGCGCAATCATGAAACATTTGCTCAGTCCAATAATAAACAATGAAATCGAACTATAATGAAACAGTAACAATCATAATAATAAATATGAATAACCTGTCTTGGAAAATTGTATAATCTGATTTTGAGCGCGTCATTTGGAAGGATGTCGAAAAAAAAGCAAAACATCAGTTTTCATGGCCCAAAAAAACAAGAACTAGAGGTCTTCGTCAGGTGAGGTATTTCAACGCCAAGGAGCCTAAGCGGAACCAAAATGATGGTGCTGTGACCAAGAGAAAAGCCGGTTGTAAAGAGGAGGGAAGGAAAAGCCACCATTGGAATTACCTAACGATAAGAAAGGGATGAACCTAGAAAACCAGTTGTGAAGCCATCAAATCCTACTGTTCCCAGGTCAAAACTCCCGTGGAGTCGAATAGGAAAATGATGGCGCCACCCTCTATGCACGCAGAAGCATACCTCTTGCTCAAGCCTATACAGCTATACCTTGGCAAAGCAGAAACCCCTTTCGCATGACCTCCTCATGGCCGCCCTCGTTGACTACACATTATTCATGCGCAATTCATTAACTGCCGTAGACCGTCGGCCAGTTGCCTGTCCCGCTCGCGAACCCTCATGCTCTCTCGCCTCCCCGACGAAAACCTTTTGCGATCGGCGTTTTTCCCGCCCGAATTGCTCCTTTTGTACTCCCCGTGCACCAAACTGAAATGGTTGCCGCCTCATAGCGTCTCATAAAAACCCATCAAGGAATACGGTGTTTCCGTCACCAGACCGACCACGACGAGCTTATTTTTCTTCAACTCTGTATCCAACTGTTTTTCAAATCGGTACAATTGTTTCTACACAATATTTTCTTTCTAACAGCAGTTTCCGAAAGACTTCTTTGAAAGTGATTACACCTCTTATAGTCAACTGCTCCTTAATTCGAACGAAACTGCTCAGTCGGACAATTGCTCCTTCCTGACGATCTTCTCAAATGCTCCTCGAGGTCCTATTCTTTTTCAATAACCTTCTCCACTCATAGCAGAATGCACTCTCTGACAGCAGTCCTTTTCTGGACACCGTACCCAGTTGAGTAATACATTTCCCGATTGGGCCCTGTAACGTCTCGGCTAACTGAACCAAAGCTGATTGGAATCCCCAATAACTTTCCTCTTGTTCTTAAGTTTATTTTGTCGATTTCAATCGATCGTTCTGGAGGCTTTCGTAGGCATGATTTCTGGAAGGTTTAAACACCCTCATTGCCTAGCCGTTTTCGCCTGAAAAATCCCAGAAGTAAAAAACTCCTGATGCTCATTCGAGCACCCAAACGAATGAGTCCGTTACACGATCTGCGAAATTTCCGTGAATTTCTATACCTACAAAGAACAAAGCCTCTTGTGGGAAAACTACCACAGGCACACCGTGACCGCTACGGAATGGAATCTGTTCGAAGAGTAGGAATAGGAAATCAATAATCGACTGGACCAACAGGCGGAAATCAGACACCGGCGCCTCATTGTCTACGAAGGACGCGCACCGCATCCTTTTATAGCACCATCTGCTACTAGGAATATTTATTTCCTTCTGGAAAGCTCGAATCATTAGGGAACACCCATATTGATTAACGAACTGATCAATAGCCAGCACTGCTTCGATCTGCCTTCTGCACCGATGATACTTTTGGGATTGATTGTAAGAAAAGAGGTGGTGTCACCCCCTCTTCAGTTTTTAAGCTATCCTCATCACTCAGGAATGGATCGAAACCAAATCCCCACAATTGCAATCACAGAAAATCGACCACTTCCAATCATAGACATAATCCGATCGATTGAAGATTTCAGATGATTTCCCAGTTTTTCTCAAATTACTCTTTTTCGGCGACATGAAAGATCGTCCTTCAGGAACTCGTCATGGATGACTTCAAGGCTCGACCGAGAAAGACCAACTACTTCGTTGCGCAATAAAGTAACACCGCTTAGTGGCCCTGGTAAACATTCATCGGCCACGGATCAGGAATCGGCACAATCTGCTAATCGCTCCACTGTCTCAGGGCAAATTTGATCCAGTCACTTCAGAGCAGCATCTACTCCCCTGAGCACCTTCATTTCCTTATCGACTTAATACGAATTCACTATAGGTTCAGATCGATCGATAAATCGATCAATGACCTGCAGTGTTTGTAGTCTTTGTCTCACTGTATAGTCGGCGCCTTTGATGTGATTCGGGTGGGTATTCCGCGGGCCCGCTCTCTCCCTATAAGGCCTCGCATTGTGCATGTCATTGCCGAACTGGATGGATGCCTCGTTTGAAATCGCTCTTCTGTAAAATCGATTCCTATCTATTTCACGTGACTTTTTCCATGTCCTCAAATAACTTTTCGACTCCCATCGACTTTTCTGTCATTTCTGCTTCGAAAGGCAAAAACTCCCCTTGATGGGTTTCCATTTCGTCACATCTCCAGCTTTAGATTTCATTTCAGCTTCGTTGCGTAAATGAAATTCGGTTCTCCGAGCAGTGTGTGTGTGCTGATGAAATCGACGATCGGCTCGTTATGCCCTTTGGGCCTTCATTTCGACTCACACGACAGACATATTTGCCAAATGCGTGCAAGTTTCTTGCATTTCGTCGTCCCATCTCAATTACTCGAGAAGTTGAAAAACTTTGCAGCCTTTGCAGTCATGCGGCACAATTGCTCCCAATGGCTACGAGGATTTAGGGATGTCTGACCCAAATCCTCCCTTTTTCTTCTCATATGAATTATCAAATGGAACGCATTCTTCGCATTGACTGTTAAGAGTGGACGTGCCCTTCCCTGAGTCGCATAGGCTGACTGCTTATATTGTTTTGGCTGTTGTTTACGTTGTTTACATTATTTTTTTCAGAAGTATGTTAAACTGAGCATGTCCTCTCTTTCAAATCGTTCCATTTGTTTGTAAAATGAAGTCGACCTAAAGGAAGCGAGTCAACTCGGAAAGAAGTCGAACCAACAACCCTTCCTGACCAAGATGGAGCTGGTTCGACTTATACCCGTGATGACCACTGATTTCAAACCATCAGTTACCCCTTAAAGGTTCTTTGGACTATACGCATCCCCTTGATGATCAAGACTTCCTCCAGCTCGAAGGGAAGGTCATTCTGCAAGCTCTTCCCTTTCTGGTGAGGCTAGGAACCTTCAGTTCAGACCACGGAATACCAAAACCCATCCACCGGTGATAAGATCCAACAATCGAGCCAAACGCATTTTTACCAACCCCTTACGGCAATGATTGGCCCCTTACGGCAATTACTGGATGGTAATGTTCCCGTTTTCTTTTCGTTTGCGTTCTCCTCGCCCATCTTCGTCAGCCAAGACACTCATCGATCCCTCGAGGGTATGGTTGAATGGGGGAGATATTTCATGCTGCCCGTTGATGGTGCTAGAGCCTTTGCATGCTAATCCTATTAAAGACCATCAATCTACAACACATCATGGTTGCTTGGCACAACAGCCGTCCGCCGGTCACTCCACCATGGCATAATCAATGGCGGCTGGATTTCTGGAAGCCTTAACCACTGTCAAACGTTCTTTTCACTTTACATCTTGCCATAACCGTCATGATCCCTGAATCATTTCGTAACGCTGTTTTGATGGAGCCTTCCTTGAAAGTGAGGGGGGGGGGGGGGGGTAATATGGGTTGGTGTCGTGTGGCGCCGCCACTACAAGCACGATCTGAGGGTCAAATTCCGGCTCAACACTCGCTCAGTCACACCCTGCTCCGCCAGGATTAGGAAAGAGCACCATACTCTAGTGGAGAGATGAAGACACCACCACTACATCGACTCGCTACCCACTATCCCAACACATCGTTTAGGACCGAACAAACTTAAAAGCTCTCTGGGTACTTGAGTGGGAGCTTATTCAATCGCATATCCCAGATAGGCATCAACTCATTGCCGAAAAATTCATTTTTCTATGCCTCTTCGCCATTGCCTTGGTTCAAGTATCCTTTGAACGCCCCTACCTCATAAAACTTCCATTTCGTTTTCCCTTTTCTGATACCTGATCCTACTTCCTCGTTCGGAAATCCGCCCCGGTACCGGATGTTAGTGCCACCTCAGTACCGTGCTAGTACCCCAACCCAGTAAACATGACCGTGTGCCAGGTGTATGGGTGACATTGAATTCAAACGACCCGCTTCGCCTGAGCGACGCTCCCTTCAACGTACTTTTAGTTTACTTTCATCTAACTTTCTTTTTCCTTCTGATTTTGAGCGTCAGATTTCCAGAAGGGGAAGGAGGCCTTGGTTTGCTCAGAGTCCAGCCTAAAGGTGAAAAGCTTTCTTTCCTAACTAAAGTTCCTCCCTGAAAACGCTGTACCTTTCTCGGTCCTCCCTTACTGATGGTCTGCTGCCCATCATGGAATGCCCCTCCACCGTTCTCCTATCAAAAAGTTCCCATGAAGAACTCAAGCTCAGGAAAAGAGTAGGGCTTTGCCCGCAGTATCGCTTACCTCATCGCGAACCCTAAGTCACTGAATGTAACGCAATGAACTGAGGTAACCCTGATTGTGGAAGCGTCAACCCCCCCCCCCTCCCTCCCCCGCTTCCGCCCCGTCTTCCTCCCTCATTCCTTTTTTCTTTTTTTTTTTTCATGACATCCCCACACTCAGAGAATTTTCTATTGCAGTTTTTCTTCATCTGATTCCTCATTAGAGCTACATTCTCCGAGTGATTCGACCAGAATTTTGTCCAAATGCTGGCTGCTAATGACTCTCGTGCAGCGGCGCGATCTATTCAGGCCACTGATCGTTTCCCATTACTCAGTCGTCAACCCACAATCGCATAATCGTTGCGGATTCTTTTCATCTCAATGCTGGGCATCACATCAAGCCATGATCCCATTGCACTTAAAAATGAGGCCTGTTTGAGGTCACCGTGAAATGTGGCACGAAACCACTCACGTCACTGTCGGCATCGGTCAACTGTGACCGGCGTTTCCTAGACGTCACCAACCTTGTCATTTATAGTCGAGCACTCTGCACCTAGTTGGATTCCCTGAAGGGCTTGGGAACCCTGATACATTAGGCTCTTACAGGCAGCTCAAGAGATGCGATCTCGAGCGTTTGTTGGAGTTCAGCTCAAAAGAAACCGTCTAGACACATCACTGGACAATCTTTGAGAAGATGGAGACATCTTCGAGCGTTTCACTTTTTTTTTCTTCTGTGAACAACACCGATCCTTTCGTCTTCAGACCTCATCCATCAACCTGCTGCCGATCGTTTTTTAAAAAGCCGCAAACGGATCCGCATTGAACAACTACCATTCCGATTGATGGTCGTCATTTCATCAGGCATTTACCGACTGTGTAAACCAAATAATATTTATTTAATATGGGATTCCTTTTAGCATTTCCATGCCGACCCTTTTTCCTATACACAGTACGGTAACTAAGGGAAAGAGTAGCGTGGGGTTTTCTAATCCTAAGACCTTTGAAAATGGCAGTACCCGAATTTCTCTTGGTTCTCATGGCTTTGAGTTCGCAAATTTATCTGAATTTATTCAAATAACCATATTATTACCATAATATGTTATTGTTGTTGATCTGCGGTTACTTTTTCCGCCAAAACTTTTCTAACACCAACAAGGAACTATGAAAACAATTGTAAAGTTAAAATAGTAACTTTAGTGAATCCATCTGGATTGAGATATCCGAAACTCCCAGACTCCGAAACGCTAATGCTAACCCTTCTGCCCATTTCTTTGGAAAACCAAAAAAAATAACGTGATCAGCTTAAGCCCTTAAGGCGCTCTTGAGGTTAGCTTAATTGTAAAACAAATCTCCCATCGCTTGGGAAATTACTTTTCAATTCATGCGTGTATGTCATGTACTTATCACGTACACTGGTGTAGCATTAGTCCCGATCAAAGTAACTAACTAGTTGCCCCATCGCACGCAATGTCTTACCAGTTGCTGGTTCGATTACGTGACCGTCCCACAGCGCGATAGACATGCCAGTCTGAAATACCACCCTTCATAATCGGTCTGTGATACCGCCATATCCGCATGAGTTTTTTTTTTGTTTATACTATGTTATGTGTTTATGTTTTTTATTATTTATTTATGTTTACCTAATTATGTTTACACAATTCTGAATTGTAGAGTAGGTTTTTCCTCTTCTCGTAATTCTAATATATGCACTGTTTTTAGTAATTGCAGAGGTTTTTTAAAAAGTTCCCGTTCCTCTATCTCAGAGAAGGAGGTATCACATAAGTCTGGCTCATTGTCATACGCAGTTTCGGTAAAAGCCCTATCGAACGGGACTTTCTGCACCCTCCAATACCTTCTCACAATCAAAAAGTACACCCCCTAGTGAGTACAAGTGGGAGTTACACTGAAATTTGAGCACGTTCCTGGTACCACCTTCACCCGCATAACTGAATTAGCAGGTGAGGGCAATAAGGGGGCAGGCAATAGGCAACATACAGAGCTTGAATATGTATAGACGGGTGAAATATGGTGCTTTAGTGGAACTGGTAACCAGTATTCGGACACCGAAAAATAACTTTTCTAGATACCGTACTTTTCGTGTTGCCTGCGGTCTCGTACGGATTGCCTACGGTACTGGAATGAAAAGGAAGGAGCGATCATGAATGAGAAACGTCTTGAAACTCGCATATCCCTCAAAATCGACTGCCCAATATAGTGGACCGGGAAGAGCCACATCTTGGGGGCGCTCGATTCCTTGATAGGCTCCGTTACTGGCAGGCCCAAGGACACTCTTTCCCCTATTCAATTTTTTCACATACATAAAGTTATCGTACCCCGTGGTTCTAGAGCCGCCCATCGGCTCGTCACATCGCCCAAAGACCGAGCGAGCGGTGATTTTCGGTTGTTTGGTTGATTGACAGCTTTGTCGCGAATCGTTGAGTGCTGCTTAGCCTTCTCATGCCGCCCACATCTGCCAACCAACAAGATCAAGCGGATTTAAGCGATTCACTGCCGAGAGATTCTTTGAAAATTCAAAACAAAATCGAGTAAAAGATGATAGAATTTATAGGTAGTGGTTTCTGAAAGGAAAAAAATCATTTTGAGACGCTCTAAAGCTCAAAAATTAATGATGCTTATAAGACGGCCTAGTCCCTTGGCGAAATATACCTGCTTTCCACCTTTTAGTCCTATCTGTCAGGAATCCATTAGTGCCGCAGAAAAAGACCCCATCTGCTCAATCAATCGGTTTATCAGCAGTTCCTTCGCTAAGCAACGTTCATAGGTTCTCGCCACCTCTCTTCCAAATCCCTTCCATACAAGCCGACCGTTCCACTCCTCACCACTCAGCACCCGTTTTCTTTGGCAGACAAAATTGTCCATTTTTTTCATAAGGAGGGTTGTGGCCCTTGGGTTTCTCCTTCTGCATTCCACGTCTTCGTTTTTATTACTTATCTTTGAGATATTTCAATGCGCATAAGGACTTCACAATGGATTGCTTGGCTCCTCACTGCAGAAACTCAATCTGTCCCAACATAACCTGACCCTACCTAACCTAGCCTACTCTACCCTACCCTTTTTGATGGCCATACCACATGATTCCCACCAAAACGGCTTCAGTTTGGCTGATGGAGGGCGGAGGGATGAGATTGGGGTTAGGTCGTGTTGTTACAGCGGCTTGGAAATCAGTCTTCTTCATAGATGAGAGCAAGGCAGTATTGAATGGATGCCCTGCCCTTACCCAATCTAACCTAACCTGATCTAGCCAATCCTATTCCGTCCTGACCGAACCAACCTAAGTTAAGTTAAACCTAACCTAATCTACCCTAACCTGAACTAACCTAGCCTAGCCTACCTAAGCTAACCTAACCTAACCTAACCTAACCTAACCTAGTCTAGTCTAGCCAACCCAACCGATCCTATCCTAACCTCACTCAAAAGCTGCCGAAATACCGCCCGTCGTAAGATATTCCGAGATATACTCGGGTTCCGATACTAGGGTGAACCAAGGTCTCCCAAGTGATTGGTACTACCAGAGTGTACCGAGAAGGTAGAGTTAGGTTAGGCATTGACATACATTACCAACCACGACCATTCCCATTCAATATTCCCAGGAAGTTGCCTTGGTCTCATCTATGAAGAAGACTAATTTACAAGCCGCTGTAACAACACGGCCTAACCCCACTCTCACCCCTCCGTCCTCCACCAGCCGAACTGAAACCGTTTTGGTGGGAATCATGTGGTATGGCCATCAAAAAGTAGACTTCTCGCACTAAACTGATGACCGTATCGAACGAATTTTCAGCAAAACCCATTCGGTATGGTCGCAATGAAACCGGTAACACCTGTGAATCAAGTGCAGTATAATCAATCATAACTTTCAAGTACCCATTCCCATAGAGTAACTCTTTTGATGATAGGTTAATTGACCCAATGTTCTTCTAACAGATTTCAATTTGGGTAATGATTGATGGACCTTTAATGTATTCGGGGCGAAGCAATAATTTACGGCCGATGTTAAGCGGGTTGTAAAGATCCTATCAGAGAGATAAACGCTCTTTTTCTACACTTTGATCATGCCGCCTTTATCATTTCAATGACTTTTCCGATACGGCCGAAAAACGAGAATCGAATGCAAATTGCACCGTACTACTGGGTAACAGAACCAGAATCAAACCACTCTTCACGTCTTCGGGCACTTACCCACTCCCCTTGCCTCAGTGATAAACGTTTTGTTGCTTTTCTACTCATTGATTGAGAAAAATATATTGATAGATCCCTTCTCAGAATATTTCTGTCTTCTCCAAACATTTCCACCTTCCGGGCGGAACACCTCCACCTTCCGGGCGCTTTGAAGAACCGTCTTTTGACTGGAAACCCTATAAAATCGCCACTCTCGTCGGTCCAAGGGCTGAAAGGCCAGTCATATGGCAACTTGCAAAAGTCAATGGCGTAAGCTGCTAAGTCGTGAGCGATGATGGAGCCTTTTTTAGTTTTAAAGTATTTCGACCATATGTATGCGGAAGGTAGCCCTGTTTTAAAGCGATATTCGTACAGTGGTCAAAGAAACAGTCAATCAATGACTTGCCCATAGTGTGACATGGGAAGGTTCCCACTGACGAACGCCCAAAACCGTCGGATTGTTGTTACGAAGTTCCCATCATATTGCTGCCATCGGATATTTATGTAAATACGTTTACTATATGTTTTTTTACAGTAAGAAAGGACGCTAACTATCTCAGAACTACTGATTCTTGAAGAATTTCATTAACTCCTACAGGTTACTATATGACTGGTTTTCTTTGAACTTGGGAGATGTCCCAGTCATCCCAATCATTGAACAGAAGAGTAACTAAGAAAGACGGCAATAAAAGGGGCGGAGGTTCAGGGGACGGCCCTTTAAGAAGTTTTTCTCGAACGTCGTTCTAATGCTCATGAAAAGCTATTGCTGGACTAGCCTGAAAAGCTATCACTGGACTAGCCCTCCACGTTTCTCTAAAAGATGTGACAACCCTAAGAAGTCAGACGAGCATCCGAGGCATTGAATCTGTCTCGGATTCTTTTCAAAAAGCTGCCATGCGCCCATTCCAACGATTCCATTACGGCTGATATTCACTGGGAGTGTGGCGCATTCCAAACAGGCGGACCAGCGCTACATACCCGCAAATTCTACGAAATCATTCCATCGAATCTCAACCCACGAGAAAAAAGTAGGACCCAGTATTGCACCTCCCGATCGGGTCTCCCAGATAGTTCCTGGAGCCCATCGAGTACTCCCATATTCTCACCTCAGATCCATATTTGCCTAGGGTATGATTCCGATTGGGTTAGCCGGGAAGATAAAGGGATGAACACATCTCATCTGAACGATTAGGGCAATCGTATTGCACCTTAAGCTACTCCTAGATGCTCAGCACATAAGTGCGAGTTCTTTTGGGTCACTCCCACACCCAGGCGTCAGATTGCCCGTGTTTCGTCTGACAGCTCGTACTACATGTCTGGAGTCTATTCTTTAACTAGTCAGTTGATTAATCCAGTTTTTTTTCGGGAGCTATTAAGCCCTACAATTTTGATAAGAGGTTTTTCCCTTTATCAGTGCGATCTCCCGTAGAATCTCCCATTTTCTTTGCATGCAAAAGCCATGTCTGGCCATTTTTCTGTCTCACTCTACTTCATCGAAATTTCTAACGTATCATTTATGCATTTCATTAAAATGTATTCTTGAAACTCAAAAATTTTCAAAATTTGAAATTTTATCCAACAAAACATTGGGTAAAAAAAAAAAGCGAAATATCATTATAGTAGTAGCAATATACCCGTCGTACTAATTGTTTTCAATTTTCTCAAATTTTTGTTTTTTTTTTCGAAATTTCGTAGCAGTTGAAATTACACCCGGAACTTTTCAATGTTCTGAATCAACTATATTATTTAATTTCAATTTATGAAGTTAGATTCTCCCCACTCGTCCCATTTCCCATTCACAACTGTGTTTAGCTGACTTTATGATGCTCGGGACGTCAATCCCCTTCGACGAAAGAAAAACCTGTTCGGGTACATAGCGATTTTTTGTGGATTTCCTTTGTACAAGCTTTTGACGGGAGCTTTTTCAAGTGCCACTTGGATATCCTTGAAATTCTAGCGTGAGTCCTCCCCTTACTCTAAGAAAGCAAAAGGGCGTTGAAAAGAATGAGTCTGTCTGGGCATTGTTTGAAATAGCCGCATTGTGCTGTCCAATGGTTCTATAACCAGTAACATCGGTGAAGTGCGTGGCGTATGCCAGAGATTTCGATCATGGCCAAGTATCAGAGAGTCCTAAGTCGTGCCCGTAACGATTCCTGGACACTGACCGGTCCTAATACGACAGCAATAAATACTTCACATTCAGCTGCAGCCAAATGGATGTAATTACGATTACCATGCCCAATTGGCTTTAGGCTTGCATGGGGGAGTTATCCAGGAGCCATTACGGACGGAAAGTGGCATCGGATGCTAGTGGGTTTTTAAGAACCACAACCACAATCTCAGGTGGTTAGAGCGGAAAAAAGGTCGGGGACTAGGATGGACTCCTTTGAATGCGCTTGAGAAACGGCGACAGTTGTCACCAACATTTCAGCGGCATCTCTATAAACTTGTTTTTCCCAAAAGGCTTGAATGTTTAGGTCCCCTTTCGGCAGTGGGGGAACTACTGGAAAATGTTAGGGGGTGGGTGGGGTATAGCCATTCGTCACTGTTAGTTTTACACTGGTTCCCAGGATGTGTCCACCAGCCATTCAAACGGTGACAGCATTCGTCGTGAACGTTGGGTCGCTACTGCTGTTGCTCATGACCTTTTCTCTTTAATTGTCTCCCATTCAGGAGGTTTTTGTTACCACTCGGGCTGTGCACTCCCTAAATAGCCATACTCTACGGTCATTATGTTGACTCAACGTCTTTCATCATTACGCTCGTTTTTTCTAGCTTCAACGTGCCAGCTTGACAATCTGTCAGACCTAATGACTCACCCAAGAATAACATCTCATAGCGAGTCGCATTCCGCAATCCTGATGTAATGATGTTCGGCCATTCATCTTTGAAAAAGGCAAAATTATGACAGCGGATGGGAATGCCGGAACTCCTCGCTCAATCCGTCTCAATCTCAATCCTCAATACAATCCCATAAAAAAATCCCGGATTGGTGTGTAACACAGGCCATGTCCATTACATGGACCCGCTGATAAGAATATCAACAAACCATTTCAAAAAACCTTTGCTGGACCTTTTCTTGCCATCTCTCCTTAGGATCCCCCCTTATTTCCCTTTCCTCATGCTTTTTGAATTTCCTTCGTGGGTCGGACTGAAAAGGACACCTGCACGGCACCCCAGAACCCTCGCCAAAATTAAATTTTTTTCAACCCACTATTCGGAAGCGAGCTCAAAATAGGTTTAGGAAGGCTTCTTCGCCTTTGAGGAATCGACCAGCTGTTGGTTCAGTGTTGTTTAGAGTCGGCAGCCACTTGACCCCTGTCGAGCAGTTACTCTAAGCCGAAGACTAGTTGAATTTGAATACCCCTCTCCCTCCTCCTCCCCCCGTCCTTCCCTCTTGCTCCATTTACGGTAGTTCCTGTCTTGCACTCCCCCATTCGTTCAACATGGTTTTTTCTCAAGACAGGACTTTTGTTACGGCAACTCCCGTTTCTTTAGCAGTTGGAACGGGTCCTGAGCGGAATACATTAACGGCAACACGGTAATGGGTCGTTATTCTATAGCAGTAATGTAATAAAATGTAATGATTCATAGTTTTCCGAGTCTTGGGCGCTTTTGACGCTTACCGAACCGCACATAAATCTGGACTGACACATCACTTTCGGATCTAGTTCGCAGCTGGAAACGTCGCCGACCGTTTCTTTCCTCGCCTATCGGCATTTCTCATTTCTCAAGCAAAACGGTATCTTTTAAGTATTCCCGCTGTTATTTGAGGAGACATTTTCGCGGCGGGACGCCTTTCGACGATATGCCCTTTCCGTTCATATGGGTGACTGGTATTTCAGCCACGTTTCTTTTCATCAGCGGATCTAGACATTTCAAAATAACGGCAAACAAAAACCCCCAGCTTGGCGAAGCGGAGATCCACGTCATACCGATCACTTGGACGAGTTTTACACACACATGAGGTTGCTTCGCGGCCGCACGGCTTGTTGTCACGTTATGAGGACAGCAGCTTTATTCGAATTCTATAATTTAAAGCTGTAGATTTCTATTAATTCCACATTTGTAAGTCATCTATGTAAGAATATTGCTTGTATATTCCCTCTCAACCCCCTCTGAATCGTTCCATTCTGCTCTGCCTCCCCTGCTCCATAATTTTGATTTCTTTTTATTTTTAACCGTTTTTTGCCCACTCAGTTACGTTTTCCTTTTAACTGGTCACAATCCCACAAGATCTCTATCTTCGAGGCGACTAACCGGAAATATGGGCGGGCAGCCACATGCGTTAGTCAGTCGTTGGTTGCCAGTCGTACTCCCTCATTAACTCCCAACTGCTCGAAAAAGTGTTGAGTATGTTTTTCATCCTTATATTTCAATAAATAGAAGGATTTATAAATTTAAGTAGCTACTAATGAACACGATTGACTTAATTAAGATGTTTCAAAAGGTAACCTCGTTATTGAATTACAAAATCCTCCGTGAAATTGGTAAATTATTAATAGCCATCATTGGAAATAACTAATTTTCTCTTTTTTCGTTTGTTCAAAATGTCTAAGGCCAGAACAAAATTATTTTGTAATTCAATGCTTGCTAACCGTTCATACTTTTACGAGTAATGAAATAAAAAGCATAGTCGCAGGACAGTCAGGAACAAAACATTCGCTTTAGGACCCAACGTTATCTCACTTACCACTTTACGACAATACGGCAGGGATTTAGTAAAGTGTTAGTTAGAATTTATTTAGGACGAGGTTTACATAGGTGAGCACATAGTTCTACAAAGTTCTATCGACCGTCCCGACACGGTCACCACCAGGCATTCGTGCCGGGACCCCATCAACAAATTTAATACTTGATCTATGGCAATTACTGGGGGGGCATTATGACTACATCTTCGATCTTCATATTCGTTCGAACACCGAAATTGACCCAAGCACTCCAGCGTTATCGTGAGCACTTATATTGCAAGGTTCCGCAAGTACTACCTTTGGAGTGCGATCTCTGAGTAGAGGCAATCGTGTCAGGACCAATGTACTTTCGGCAAGCGGGGTTCTGTCATAAATCGTGCTCAAGCTGACATACTTCCTAACGAGTGTTTGTCGTTGTACGGACATTATTCAAGTTTTTTCTTCGTTCACATTCGATTTTTTTTCGTCAGCACAGAATCTGTGCTCTCATAACGGCAAATGACACCACACTCATAGCGCGATATCGATCGCCAATGTGGTGGTGGGTTTTCAATAGGTCCGTCCGTCCATCCGTCCGTCCGTTCGTACGTCGTATGGCTCTCCACCACCACCATCACCACCCATTTATCATTGCCGTCGTGGGAGGATGATGATGACAATATTTACTATTTGCACGAGCCCCACGTCGACTTGGCCGTTTTTCTTCTTCGATTTCAATTGTTTACTGTTTATTTTGGCTATTCGGATCGATTTCCAATCGTTTTAGCTTAAAGTTTAGGGGATTTTCTTCATAGTTTCGGCGTTTTCAGTGTTTCGCCAGATTCTATCGCTCTGTCGTTCGCTCTTTCGTGCTTTTTTTTTCTCCCATCATTTTTCATTCTTCGCGCCTTCCCCTTTTTTCTTGGCCCTTTCTTTTTCGAACGTATTCCTACATATTTTCCCCGCTTTCTTTTCGAATGCGTTCCTTGGGTATTTTTCTTTTCATTTAGGAATTCCCCACTTTTTAGAGGATATTTTCATTCATGAAAATAACTCCCCTAACGTCGGACTTCAGTTCATGCACCAAAAAACACTATGAATTATTTACTTCTGTCGCCGTCATTCGAGTAAACAATGCAGCTCATTGTTTCAAGAGTATCTTGTTGACTGAATGCTGTTTATTTTTGACTATTTTATGATTTGGTCTCTTGTCGATGTCAATTTAACATCAGATAACCCAAAGATAGGCAATATCGTCCCCTTTTCTAAATCTGTGACTGTTATTCTGAATTAGCAAAACAGCATGAAAGTAGAATTAGACCAAAAGACCTAAGCTGCTTCAGAAACAGCTCTAATCCCAGCTTGTCCTGTGTTTACTTTGACTTTTCTGTCTCTCGGTTTGAAATTTCTCTGAATTTCTCACAAAGGATCGAAGCAGTGTGTGAGATGATATCCCCTTTTCCTCCATCCTTTTGTGTATATTCCTTTCCTTTTCGGACTTGGTCGCTAAGATGGGGCTTTTGTCCCACTTCCTTCCTGGGAATGTGGTCCGTGTGAGCGTTTGAGAGGGATGACTTTCTTTCAATCCGATTTTATTTTCTATCAAAGTTCGGGCCAAGTTTTAGCCTTTCCCTATCGACACAGAAGTCTCATCCCTGTAAGGGGAGGAACTGATCGCTCACCTGATCCAAGTGTCAACAAACCATCATCAACAAACAGTTTCTTCAGTTTTCTCACTACACACACCTTTCACCTTTTCACTCGCTCTCTTCTTTTTTTCTCTTTTTTCGTTTTTTTTTTACGGATTGGGGGGACCTGGAATCCATTTTTTTCTGATGG
Source organism: Haemonchus contortus (assembly GCA_000469685.2). Classification (NCBI taxonomy): domain Eukaryota; kingdom Metazoa; phylum Nematoda; class Chromadorea; order Rhabditida; family Trichostrongylidae; genus Haemonchus; species Haemonchus contortus. The sequence goes on from LS997564.1 coordinate 35,954,406, forward strand.
TCTATGTGTTAACAACACTATGAACCCTATCTGTAGATTCCAGGTAGTACCGTTTTGTATCAGCTGTTACAACTAAACGATACCAAATGATACTTTGCTTGATAGCAGGCGTTTTTAGGCTTACGCAATCATGCCTAATAGATTGCCAAGTCTAATAGCCCACCGAAATTTCGCCAATCCCAACAACGGTAGAGGATAGGTTATCTATAAGAGCCTTCTCTTGTTAGAGAGCCTTTCGGATGGTGCAAAAAGCAGAAAATTGTGTTCACAAAAAAAGTAATTTCTGCTGAGGTCTAAAGAAAAGGATAGTGTTCTTCATCTAATGCCGGGCTGCCTATTAATTGGAACTCTTTTCTTCTCGTTATCCCAAGTTCCTTTTTTGCCTTTTTTTTCTGCAGCCTGGCTTCTATAGGAAATGAGGCTCTCGTGCCCCTTCCTGGAAAATTGTTTCTTGCATAGACTTCTCCTACTTAATTGATATGAAGAACAGTTACCCGGCACCACCAAGGGCAAATCCTTGACGGTCTTCTTTGCAACCTTGATATAATGGATATTTTCTTTGCGCTATCTACTGCGGGGTTTTACTACTTTACTTCGTTTCAACGGCCGTCAAAGGCCTTTGTCTTCCCAGTCATTCCTCAACTTATTCTCAACGACTTTTACGATCTGTCCGTTCTTTCATCGCCCGCTGTGTGTGTGAGTGTTGCGTTGAGTTGAGGCACACATGTGAAATCAGTCGACTCATTTCGTTTCAGATGTCATTCGACGAGCTTTATGAGAGCTGTTTTCGGAACGCATCACTTGTAAGGGTCCCACAGGGAAAACCGGTACGGTCATACATCTTTGTGTTCTATTCCCTTTTTATAGATTCGTATAGTGACGTTTAGACGAAGGACGATGCCTCGTATTTGGTGACGCTCGATCATGTCATGAACAGCAGCCGTTACGTGGTGTTTTTTCTAACTGCTGGTGCAAAAGGGGCTGACTTGAGCTTGAAACTTGACAATATGATACGTAAGAAGAATGAGAAAGGCGACAAGGACAAAGTTCAAAAGTAAGTTATTTTCTATTACATTTTTGAATCGATTTTCACTATTATATTTTCGAATGATTTCTATTGAATGATGATGGGTGGCTATAGAATTTGCTGTACTATCTTTACTGTGTAGTACAGAATTTGGGCAACCCTGAGCCAAGTTGGAGTGTTCGCTTAGGATATCCTTTTTGTCCCCCTGTCCCCCATGTTTCAGCCCTCACATCCTTTGTGTTGTCTTAGAGAGCGTCCCAAAATTCCCGATGTTTTTATTGAAGAATTTCCTTTTATTCAGGGAAACAGTAAATCTTTAAGTAGTTATATATTGAGCCAATTAAGATATTGAGTGGATAACAAGCCCAAACTCGTGGTAAAAAAAATTTAATTAAAAAAATGTCAATATATCAATAAATACGGATGGTTAATTCGCTTCATCTTTCCATTCGTGATATTCTCGAATGGTGATAGCATGTAATAAAGTTCATTCTTGCGTAATTTTTCTGTTACCGTATTCTTCCAAGTGCACCCATTTCACTCTTATCTTTAAACGATGTCAATGTCCGTAAAAATCTATAGCTAATGGAAGAGTAGTTTTGAAATGGTCCAGAAAGAAGATGGATGAAAGGGCTGCCGTGGTCGTTCGCAAGATTTTATAACCAAACAGCAGGGAGTCCGCTTAGTTTTCCGACCACCGTTGTCATCACTTTCACATCAACGGGACGGTATAAAACGGCTACAGCTGGGAGAAAAGAGGAAGAGCGCAGACTGTTGGCGTGAAAAAATCACCCCTCCAGACGTGCATTCGTAATGGCAGAGAAGGCGTTTAACAAGAACGACGGGGATGCGGTAAGCAGAAAGCTAGGTTTAGAAGCATGTTTCTACGAGAATGACTCAAGGTTTGGGAAATCGAAAAGAAGCCGAGGGAACCCTTGTCCTGGGCGAATGTTCGTATTGGGAATCTGTTCCCCTCTAGATTCGAGATCTGTTCGTTCGTATGGGCGAAGGAACAATTTGAATAGCTGTTGATAGCCATGTAGGAGTAGTAGGTCCATTAGAGCAACTGTTGCAATGTGGTCAGTGTTTATTTGTGTTTTTGAAGTAACAATCAACAAGGTCAAGAGTACAGGCGACTACCAGACTCAAAGTTCGAGTGTTTGAAAGAAACGAGTGTGAGCTCCCATTACAATCCGCAAATGTCATTTACCCAAGGACCCAATATAGAACCAGTACCTCTGATAGCCCTTTGTTAGTAGGAACATTTTTCTTGTTTTCTCTAATGATGTAGACCGAACTCTTTTTCTTCTGTGGTAAAACTCTAATTGGATTCCAGTCCTTGGGAAAATATTGCTCGGCTATTCTCATAAAACTAAATTGCGCTTTCTACCAAGAAGTCATCAAGTTGAAAAAAAAGTTTATCCGCCCGACGAAAATTATTTCTTGGTCCTTAGTGGTACGGGGTACTGTAAAAAGACGAATATATGTTGTTCTGAAGGAGTGAATGAATGATTCTCAACAGGTGACGCCACGACTGTCTTATGATCAAAGGGAACGAAGGTTGTATACAAATTGAACAGATGTAGGTGGGATCGGATTACCTTCCATTACTCGAACGTATTGCTATCGTAGCAGTATACGTGTACGAGAAACGTCTCGTATCAGGTAGCCTTTGTACAAGTGAAGATGGTGGAGAGCTCAGCCGAACTAAGTTGGGACCATATCCTTTTCGTACAGGAACCTTCCCAAGCCACTACACATCTCCTCTACATTGTCAATGGATGAAAAACTGGCAAGGAATAAGATATGCGAGCCTACACATGAGGAATCCAAAAGTACAGCTTTGAGGGCATGAAGACAATACATGACCCTGTTGATCCTTATTCTTAATCTCCACTTATTTTAAAAGGTGGAGCCACCATCCAAGAGACCATTTCGTGGGCGAACCCATTTTCCTTAGAAGTCTTCTTTGAGCAAGAACTTCACGCTTCATTATTTTCAATAAAATTTCCTCTTTATGGCGTATTTTCTGGTTCTCTCGCTTCAGCGCTTGTTACCGAGTCGTTAACTTTAAATGGCAGGCTTTTTGGGAACCATATTCGTACGGTAGTAAGTCCCCTTTTTTTCTAAGATTCTCAGTGAGTAGTAATACCAGTGATAGTAGCGGTGGTAGTGTGTTTTAGTTAGTGTTGATGCTGAGCGACAGGGACGAAGTCATGCGGCGAGTTGATCAAAGTGTGCCGCCAACGGATGATGGATTCACCGTCGCTGATCCCAGCAAGCGATAGTGGCACTTGCCAGCGTCCCGTAACACCCTCCGAAAGTTTCGTGGTCGCTAGTTGATTGAGTGTTGTGAAGGTAGTGAAGAGGGAGGGTTACGAGAGGGAATATCTTGTGGCTCAATAAATATCTCGTGGACTCATGAACACTTGAGGTTTCGGCATCGGATAAAAAAGTAGAAACTGAAAGGCGAGGATGGAATAGGACAATTCAGCCATTTAGGATTTGAACATCAAAATTATTTGCTATCTGATTAAATAGTCCAGCTTTTCTGTGAATCACAGTAAGCAGCCCAGTCCACATAATCTCTTGCGCCTCAAACGTTTCAAAGAAAAATAAAGTGATGACGGTTCTTTCAGCTCACCGGCACGTATACGTCGTTTCTTCAGCATGAAAAAGAAGAAGAAGAAGGATAGCAATGGTAGCAGTGACACCTCCCTGATTTCGGTTGTTCTTATTGACACGGATTATCGTTCGAACTCTGAAGAAAGCTCCTCATCACAACTGGCACAACCTGGATGGTATGTGTACGCACCACAGCTGCTGGCTACAAAGGTGAGATCAAGGCGAAGTGTAAACCTGCACATTTTGCAATTCTAAGTTGTACCAGTACATGTTCATAGTGGGATGCTCAAAATCCCTTTCAATGCTTTCGAAACAGGAGTTGTTTGGCTCTTTTTATTTTGACAAGCTATTACAATTATTTTGCAGAGTCGACTGCTACGAGCGTTAGGCTTTGAATTCCCGCCATCACTAATCATTGTCGATACGGCTTCGAGAAGTGTGGTGACAACAGAAGGGCGACGATTACTAGTGGACGACGTGAATGGAACATCATTTCCATGGTTGGTTCATTTAGAAGTACCCTTGAATGACCTAAATCTGATATTCCGTCCTGTATAACACCTTTTTCCTATTTCCACATTCATCACGCAGTAATAAATGGGTCCCCCTCGCTAATATACTCTACTACCGGCCGTTTATCCAAAACATCAACAAAACTCTGCCGTCATCACTCATCTTCAAAATAATCACGCAAAACGCGGCATCTTTGTGATATATTGAAAGTGTGAGATTGTGACATATTATGATGTTTACTCTAGTGTTTTATTCAGGTGGCCACCAGCTGCGCTAGAAGTACTAAAGGGCAATATTTTACGCCGAGTTAATGGTACTGTGGAGACATCAGACTTTTCAACAATCACAACAACTGTTCGTGGACTCTTATTCGGAGCACATTGGGTTAGTTGCGAGATATTACCTACTTTAGCTTTTCACTGACATTGTTTACAAACAAATTTCGCAATGATTATATTTTGATTTGGATCGAACCGGTAAGTTAAAGTAATTCTGGTAAAGTCAAAGGTACGGTAAGGTTTTTGATTAAAACGTCAATCTTGCTTACGATCTCTTTGCTCCTACGTCTAAATCGCCTGTCGTTATCTTGGGATTGATTAGAGTTTGTCAACATCCTGTTTACAGTTCATAAATGCCTTTCGCTTACAGAATTGCTTAAATCGCTTAGTATCCCATGACCTTAAAAGTCTTTCTTACAGTGTCCACCATGTCGTCAGTGGGTGAAACAACTGGTACCGGTCTACGAGCAAATGAAAGCGAATGGAATCTCATTAGAAATCGTCTTTTGTTCATCGGACAGGACCCAAGAGGCTTTTGATCAATTCACTGCTCAGGTAGGGATCACTTGATTTCGTTGAATTGTAAGTTCCGTTAGCGTTATTCTCTCAAGATGTAACTAGCCTTACCCTGAAACTCAACTCCTTTCATTCCAGATGCCATGGCCTGCATTTGCCTATGATCCCTCCAAAACCACAGCCTTGACAAGGGTTTATAACATAAGCGGTGAGCTCATTGATTTCGAACAATTTCGCGAGTTTTTTGTAATTTATAATGATAGTTTTTACCAATAATTTCAAATAATTTCAAAAATATTTTCATATTAATGCCTTTTTAAATGATATTTCATTGGGCTAATCAGCGGACAGTTTCAGGGATCCCATCCTTGATTCTTCTGGACTCGTCTGGTCGAGTGATCACTAATCATGGTCGATCGTCTTTGTTGGAAGATCCTGCTGGTCGTTACTTCCCATGGGGTCCTCGTCCGCTGTATGAGCTTAACGAATATACTGTCTGTCGCCTCAGAGATGAGCCATCGTTGATTCTTTTCACAGGTCAGCATTCTTCCTGAATACTTGCAATTAATCTGAGTATTCTCGATATTCCGATCAATTCCAGAAGGCTCGACCGATGATATTCAATTCTCTCTGTCTGTGATGAATGCGCTGTCTAAACGATTATTCGAAGAACGTATGAAGATCGAAGAACGACGTCTAGAAGAGGCTGAGAAGAAGTGTGATGAAAACGCTGAGCAAGAAGGCAATGGACTATCCAAGTCGGCTAGTAGCGAAGAGTGTAGGTGAGTGCCCATCCGAGTATCATTCCTCTGGAATCCGTTGTAGGACTATTCTGAAAACCTTTTAAGTACCGCGTTGTTTCGCATCTAAAATCGTTGCTTCCAGCTCGACTGGTTCGGATTTACCGATACCCCCACAAGCTGACCCATTGCAGCTGCTTTACACAGGAGAGGATCCAATATGTGACCATGTGAGTTACAATTTCTCCCTATTGCCCTTCAGTGAACTCTTGTGCTGAGGGAATATTCTGCTCAGAAGGGTTCCAGAAGCCGCGCTGTTTCAGATCCTTGAGTCGATCCTCGGCCTTGGTGACGTTGAGCTGCCACTGATCTGCATCGTTGATGGTCTGGCTGGGCATTTGTGCGTCTGTGATCGCCCGGATGTCTCTGAAGCAGTGCTTGACGAGTTTGTAGCTGAATATCGGGCGGGCAAGCTGCAATGGACTCCGCTGCCGGCTGCCAATCAAAATGCGGTAAGTAGCCATGGATAGGGCTCAGTTGTTGGAGTGGTAATGTCTTTATGGGAACTTGTACATTTCAGCCAAAAAGCGTCGGTGGAATACCAAGTGCCATCATCGAACAGGCACTCATAAGCCATTCTCCCTCGCAGAATTCTATGGGCGGTGCTAAGGAAGAGGTGAAGGCCGTCTAAAAGATCCACTTCACCAGTAACTTCACCACTCGCGGTATCACCCACAGGAGCTTGGCGATCATTCGCTGATCGGATGAAACTCAGTACAAAAATCGAAGATCACCCATTTGAACTTCTACTCCAATCGATAAGATACGTGTTATTATAGACCTACTCGGTACCCTGCCCTATACCCTGTTCTGAACCCCTCGAGAATCGCATCTGAATCGCGTTTTTCACTTCAAAATTTAACCGAGTGCTCTTTGTTTACGGGCATGTTTCTTATGCTGCTTATGAATAGCTGGTGTATAATATTATTGTTTTAGCAAACACATCTGTTTACTGCCAGTAAATGTTTTAATAATTTTCTTCCAATAATTTTGGAATTCATATTTTACTGAGAACACAATTTCGAGGAACGGCATTTTTAAAAAATGACCCAGTCAGGTCAACTTGTCTAATAATTTTGAAGTTTTAATAGTTCTATTATTTTACTCGCTGTAGTTCTATGCTAACTAGTCACCTCGTTATGGACTACCGTAACTTTTGATGTTTAACTACAATCCCGTTTGAATCTTGCCGATATGCATAATTGTTATGTTGTTTGTATAAGTATTTGATGAATTGAGTAAACTTTAACCAAAACGCAAAGCCGAGAAAGCAATTACGCAAAGGAGACAGACAGAGGGGGGTGGGGCAGATGAAGGCAGAGAGGCTACAACAGTAAGAAATAGGTAAGACTGGCTGGAAAAGAAGGAGGGAGAGGCGAGGAAGTAGGTTGCACACAAGAAATCAAGGTTTGCGGGTAAAATCAACAAAGGAAGGGTTCACTTGGTTCAGTTAGTAAAGACCGAAGGTGGGGAAACTTTTTGATGACTATAAAAATCTATTGACTGCCTGATAACCCTGTTGGGATAGCAAAAGTGACAGCAGGCGATCGAAGTAAATAATCAGCAACAAGAAGGCTTCATAAGCTGTAATCTCAAAATCGGGGAAATTAAAATCCCTATCGCATTGCCGTTGAGCCACAATTTCGTCTCGCTACGATACCAACGGCAACAAGACTTACTGTAGGGTGAAACTACTTGGGTTTTCGGATGTGTGGAAGGTGAGAAGTTCGGTGAGCATTTCAATTATAGAAGAATACTTAAAAGAGAGAGAAATCATCAGCTTTTCACGGGCTACTGCGGACATGACAATTACCGATCAGTTCGATTGATAGTCAATGGCTTAGGTTGGGGTAGAGAGCTGCAGTGTGATCAACATCAACGGGTAAGTTCATAGATCAGTGAAGAATTCATCCACGCGGGCCGAGACAAAACGAAAGGATGTATAGGCAGTGAGAGGAGGCAGGAAGAGGTGTTAGTTAAACTGTCAGGGACTGAATTGCCAGATCAGTACCGTTCTAACCATAAATGCATGGAACTATGAACGTGCTTTGAGGTCGGCTATTTCTCATTCCAAACATATTCGTTCAAAAGATGGTAAAGTTATGTTTTGCTTCGGAAAACACCAAACATCACTCAAAATGAATATTTCAACTTATCGTAGATCATAAAAGTAAACTGTTTCAATTGAAAGAAGTCCCAAAATCAGAAATAGTCACGTTCGCGAAAAAGACTTTTTATAAACAAAATATTTGAAACATCAAAGCTAACCTTATAGATGAATTCCACGATTTTAGGTCACGTAGTAAGCGATTTAAACCCATAAGGTATACCTGTGCTGGGAATGGTAGTGGTTTCAGGTGCTCAAAGAATACAATACCACTGTCGCTTGTCGCACCAACTCTACGAGCGTCTATACTTTTATATTTAGGACATTACGTTAGGATTTAATTTACTGGCCAGCGTACAACTATGAAAAATCAAAGAAATATTTGCCCTGAAAATGGTGATAGCAAGTAATATTGCATGTCTTATTCCACGGATATTATTTTCACAGCCCCCATCCCTATACTACCAAAAGTACCTTTTAATTGAGGGACGCGGAGAGATTGGATAAGGCATGCCTATTTTGTACTCCTACTCTAACTACTTATATTTTACTCTACAAGTTAGGAACAATTCATACGGTGAATTTTGTACTGGTCTCAAGGTGAATCGGCTGAGGTAACCGCAACTAAAGAGGCGCTTCTGGAGTATGCACTTCATTATTAGCAGGATAAAGGACATGACGGACGTATCTTGCCTTCGAGAAAACGAATAGATGAGTAGGGCATGGGTTCGAATAATTCAACCAATCACTGATAAGAAATCCCAATTCATTTACCTTTATCCTCCTCCTACTTTCGTCTACACTCGTGAGCATTTATACAGCCGCTCTTATGGCTTGGTATGTGCAACCGGCTTCCTCTGCAAGTACTCAGACTTATCTAAGGACACAGTTTTGACCGAGCTTAGTAGTTATGGATAAAACTTTGTCAAGGCGCAACCTACCATGTGCCTTGACTAGCCGAGACTATGTCTCCACTCGCTTCCATGAACCATATATATGCAATAGCGGTGTTTTACATGAAGCCTGATTAGGTTGGTATCAGCACCCGAACCAATTAGTTTTTTAGAAACATATAAGGTACCAGGTCGCAATACGCGATTGTGTACCATTTCAAAATACAAATTATTAAATTTATTCAGCAAATGAAGTAAAACACTATAAAATTCGAACAAATCAAAACTTTCAAGAAGGCAAAGCTCACGACAACCAATAAAAAAACCATAAAATTGAAGTGAATCTGAAAACGAAAAAGCATACGAGATCGCTTAAGTCCGCATAACTAAAGCAAAAATGAGCACAGATGCTACTACAGGTGATAATGAGCAACACAATTGACCACACCGATGACCAAAGCAGGCTGTATTGAGCACGATTAAAATCAAATATGAACAAACGTAGTGAAACAGGAAAGAAATCTCCTTTGAGTTACAACAGTCACAACCTCAATCAGCTTACAGTACGCCCCACAACGGGTTTTACCAGCTGTAATCATTTTCGAAAACTGAACCTTTTTTTGGTTCCAGCTACTTCCCACTCCAATTACCAAGCAAAGTGCTACTTCTACGAGGTTGGCACGTGAGGCTAAATTCGTGATACTTGTTTTCTGTGACACTCGTTATCAACCCTCTTCGTTTACCATCACTGCTCCTATCCTACCATCTAATATTGTAAACAAATAAATACAAAAAGGTATTGGTCAGATGCATGAAAACAAACATATAAAGACCTTTCCGCTCACTCGATCAGCGGCAAACGACTGGTGATTATTTCGAATATTGTAACCGTTTATGGGCGCATTGCTACATGATTGAAACGGCTCGCTTACCATTCGTCAAACAACAATTACAGAACAAACAAAAACAGCAATGCTATAAAAATAAAAGCATTTTAAAGTGCAATTATTCCCCAACATAGCAAATCCGAAGGCATAAGAAGCAAGACTGTAAAACAACCGAAACCTGTATGGAATACATACAAAAAAAATCTAATATAACAGGATACCATAATAGAAACAACAATTCACCGAGATTCTAAAGATGATCTGAAGGGCATGTGGTCCAAATTCCACGAGAGTAACACATAGGCCAGCTCTTACGGAAGATAATCTAATCCACGAAATCTCTTGAGGATACAAAGGTACTAGAAAGAGTCATCTCCTTCACCCTCTGAGATCACCATCTCGGAGTCGTCCGCCATCATACTGTAATGTGCACTATTAGAACTTCCAACCAATTGCGAGTAGCTTTCAAAATGTAAAATAAAAGAAAAAATGGCAAATCAACATTTCGTGACCCAATGCATGCTGTGCATTAATGAATATGGCTTCCACCAATATATTGCTATGAGGGAGAGAGTTGAGAGAGCTGCCACATAAACGAAAAAAAGGCTAGCGTTTTTTGTGCAGAATACTCGTAGAAAAAGTGGGATCGCTTTCATAGTGCTTAATGTCAAAGATAAGGTACCTAAGCAGGTAGGCTGAATCGAAACTTGTCACAGGTAATCCTACCGATAAGAATTCATCGCCCTTTATAGCTGGTTAAACCTCACACCAAATATAGACTCTCATAAATTATTTGCACATTGGGATCAGTCAAGTCCAAATTATCCTCCTACACACGTCTGCCGCTGACTTGTAGAACGTATTATCTGAAGCCCTTCTTGAGGAAAGGTTGTGACTTTAATCCATTGACGACCGCGTGGCCCGTATACGGGCCATAGTTTTATTTTACATGTATAACATTCATTTCCGATTTTTTTGACCCTTTCAAGTATCGAGCAGATTTATGACCTACTATGGAATCTTGACGCGCAGCGGTCCGTGAAACGTTTTCTTCTGACTTTAGTAATAACAGAAAACAAAGTTACCTCTGAGGGCATTGGTAAAGTAGCAAAACCAAAGGTGACCAAATTTATGTAAAAAGGATGTAAAGGGACTTTGCTGAGGTATTCGATGATTCGAAACAAGTCATTCTCATCTTTTCTGCTTCCTAGTGTCCAGACAGAGTCGCATTTGGAAATGATTTTGTAAAAACTCTCACCCCCTTGAACAATCAACATTAGATGCCATAACGTAGCTCTAAATAGTGTGTATGACTTACAACCTTTACATGCCACATTTGAAAAAACTTTTTTGTCGGCTGGAAATGTTTACGAAAAGATTTACTTGTTCCTAGGACCGTGTGGTCCGCCAGCGGGCCACAGCAGCAGCCCGCGGAAAGGGCGCTCGGTCCCACACGCCAGACACGCAAAAAAGGCGCGGTCGCCAATGGGTTAACAAAGCTGCACCATTCTAGCCTAGCCTGAGAGTTGCGTAGTTGTGATGAGGCCGTCACGGCTTTTCGCTTTAGTCACTCAGTTCTGTTATTCCCTTCCTACACCTTTTTCATTGACCACTTTGGAAACAAAAACGAAAAAAAATTTTAAAAAAAGGAAAGATGTGTCACCTGGCTCCCTGTGTAATATCAAATCCACCCGTTGTGTTAAACGAATCATCGATTGGCTTGATTGGGTTGATGTCACCGGCATTGTCTTGATCGTGTTCTTCCTTCATCGCTTCAGCTGTCCGCAGTATCAGACGACCTTCTTCCGATATCTGGAAAGCGTGTATTCATCAATGTCTTCAGTGAAGACGATTACTCTTCAAAAAATTGCCGGTACTCGACAAGTTTATACCATATACTCCAAGAGCATTGAATAATCAAACTCACAGAGTCATGTTGTAAACATTTCTGGCCATAGAAAATCGCCTTCTCCACATCACGTTGTTCGAGATAATGTTTTGCAAGGAACTGTACAGAGTAAACCACATTTTCGTCCGTATCCTTAACGTTCATTGGCTAGAGCGCTTCGTTTAAAAAAATGAAGTAGCCCTGAATACCTCTATGTCTTGATACTCCCTTAGATATTCTTCGTAAGACCTTGCAGCACGTTGCATTTGATTCTCCGACTCGTATAACCTGCGAAAAATACAGTATCAATAACAAAATGAATACGGATGCAAGCATGGCGCGCGACTGGATAACTACTTATGAATCGTTGCCCGCTGTGAGCTGTAAGATTGTAACGCCGCACCTCGAAACGTTTCTTAACTTATCCCATAACTATTTTTTTGGACAATCCCTAGAAATGACATGCTCACTTGGCCAGCATCCAAAGCGCCGTGCCTTCGACATCACCGTATTTGAAAGCTGAAATGAAGCATTTTTCGGCGTTTCGCAGTCGACCCATTTTCTGGTATACATCCCCGAGTGCGACCAGCATGCGGGAGTCTTGAGGTCTAAAAAGACGACGAACACTTCAAGAGGCGAAGTTTGGTGAGAGACTCGTAATATCGAGAAAGCGCTCACTTGCACAAATGAGCCTGTTGGTAGTAGAACAATGAGTAAGTTGGCATTTTAATAATATCATACATCTGGCCAAGACCGTACCAGCCACGGTAATCTTGTGGGTCCACCTCTTGAACAAAAATTGCGATGAAAGCAAGCATAACATGATTTGCAGACAAAAAACAAACAAGTTTCAAAAACAACTCTTTGATAGCCTTAGTATATGTGGCGTTGACACTCACCGATGGCCCTTCTGTACGACATACAAGCTGCGGCATTGTTCTTCAGCTCCATGAATTCATGACCTACTAGGACCCAAATAGACGCAACGCCAGGATTCAATCGGAGAGCGCGCTGGAAAAACCGAATCGCTTGTTCGTTCTCGCGTCGGAGACCATAGTAATTACCTTAAAGGGACTGCGTAAATCAGTGGTTAAATTGAGAAAATTAAATAATAAAAACAAAAAGCGATGAGAAGATTGCGATAACGAAAAAAAGAACAGAAAGGATGCCCACCTACGATACAACACGTTTCGAAGCAATACTTGTGCGTTTCAAAAAAGGAGTGAGCGAGATCACAGAGTTGTACACGATCACCCTGAAAGCGCACACATATCTGCGCTGATAAAATTGTGTAACCTTTAAAACCCATACACGAATATATAAGGAATCAGAGTACAGGTTCATTTGCTCTATTCTGAGGGGATCCATTGTTCGGATGCACTTGAAAAGTTCAACCGTCTTCTCATGATCTGAAAATTTGGAGCATTTTTGCAATGAACTGATGCTCAATGGAACAATCGGAGAGCGCGCTGGAAAAACCGATGGAACAATGGAGTTGCGAGCAACGGTTCGGTCTCTATGTTAGGTTGATCACTTTGTGTTTACTTCACCCAAAGTTTACGTCCAAATAATAAGCTATGAAGACTGTTAGAAGATGAAACCTAACGGAGGAAAGACCGCGCAAATGACCCAAATGTTCAAATGTGGCACCTCCGAAAACACCATTGAAGCACACGCAACAAACCTTGAATGGCTTAACAACGCTGGTGAAGTAAAACCGAGCCAACGGGGAACCACAAACAGGGGCGGCTTTTTATACCAAGTTGTATTGTCTACTTTTCCAGATATTTGCTAACTCAGAAGTAGAAGTACTATACCATGATAGGAGTGGAGTGCTGAACATTAGGACAAAGCAGAGTTTTCTATGTATTCGAGACCTTCCGAGACCTACTGTTCGTGACATATCACGCAGATATTACTTTCGTCCTCAAGTTCTTCACACCAGTGAAGGTTTTGTTTTTGTTTACCAGAGAGATTATAATACTGAGTAAGTGTTCCAAATGAGTTTGTCGTATTTGTGCGCTGACAAATTCCAGAAAATGACCTGTTCTAGCTGCTCTACAACTGTAAAGCATGAAGAAAACTTATTATGCTGGATTACTCACCATGCAGATGATTTGAACAAGCAGCGATTTGTGTCAAGATCATAGGTATTCCTGGAAGCCCCCGAGCGACTAGGAGTTCAGCTTTTTTCAGAGCTTCACTGAATAAAATATGAACAAATAGTAAAAAGCATATTGAGGTGATTGAGATCGAGAAAAAATAAGGATATCCTCACGCGTCCATATGAAATCTTGACATCGCCAAACTCTCGAACCAATCCGGCATCCATGACGTTTCAGGACTCTTTGTACATAATGCTTTACATGCAGCAATCTAAAACTACAGTTTTTAAAAGCATGTTGTTTACAAGAGCAAACAAAGAACAACAAGAGCAAAGGAATTCGGAATAAGTTCTCACTTCATCAACGTTGTCTATTAATTGGACCAAGTCTTGCCATGCAGGCCAAAACCGAGAATCCATTTTGAGCACCTCTTTCATCGTTGCTGCAGCAGCTTGTGAAACTCCAAGCGAAGCTTGGATCTTGCCTTCTCTGTAATGTAAAACTGAAAACCAGCTTTGCATCTAACCTCATAAAGAGAGGTTCCTAAAGGCACATATTGGGCAACTACACGTGACCCCCCAAGCGATCTGTAGAACCGGCCATGTGGAACAAACCATCTGGTTGAGAATCTACCAGTTTTTTGTGCCCTTATGAACTGATAAACCGGGGGAACTCTTAACCGCGCTCACAAATAGCTTTGAGTGTGATGGGTTGGGCGAATACTGAATTTAACCTGTCCTAGGACGCTGGTGAACTTGGCTTCATCTGTATATAGGCTAATGCAAACTGTATCATGCATGACCTACCCACCCCTAACCCCATTAAATCTCTCCAGATCTCTTTTTAACTTGATGTAAAAATAGAAAGAGCGAGAGGTATTTCGAAAGTTTTTTCGCTTGGATACCTCAATTACAGATAGATCAGATAATAGATAGTCAATAGTTTCCTACTTAAGAAAAAAGGATTGGAAGACTCACAGGTACAGTAGAAAAATATCAAGTGGACGCGGCTCGCGGCCGATTTCCCTCAACAATTTGGTAAAGTCGCTGTCATCGCCATGTTCCACAGCTTTTCTATCGATGGCTTCTGCCTCATTTTCCAAATGGGTTCGAACGCAAAACTCAAAAAAGGAAGTTTACCTATATGTATAAGAATTTTGCTAGAAAAGTCAATCAAAATGAAATACATCTAGAACAGCTAGCTTGAAAATTATTATCGAAAAAGCTGGTCAGCTAAAAACTCACCAGATACTTGCTCCAGTAGTACAGGAATCTTTCCACGGGACCAACAAGCTTGGCTCTTTTTAGGAAAAACGAGGCTCGAGCAAAATCGCGATTGAGAAGAAGATTCTTCCCAAAAAGCAGATTACGATTACCAAGATTTATCGACGTTGAATGGATGGCGGGCTGAATAGTAACACTTTTCCTCCGAAACATAGAACAAAAGAAGAAAATACATTACAAGAAGGGTAGTAGTCAATGCTACAAAAAGAGCCAAGTGCACAACAACTTTGAAAGCGCGACGGTAGCGCGGCCAACGGAGTTCTCTTGATTAGCTGCACATATGGCAAGCAGAGTGCTCATGCATTGCAACCTGACCCTCTTGGGGTCCGGGAACTTCTCCCCTAACACGGCGTCGCACACGCCGCACCCACCACCTATCGCAGGATTGCGATGGAAGATTGGAGCGCGCAATTTGTGTGGTGGGGAGTCCTTTAAACATTTGAATTGGCCGGCCGCTCTCTTCAGTTCCAATGCGATTCTGATCGTCGTTCATATAGGAGGAGTCATTTGAATTAATCAAGTCTAATAAACATGAAAACTAAAAAGAAACAGAAGAAAAAACGATAAAATCCAATAAAAAAGCAAGCCAGTCATGGAAAAATTCCGCGTCCTATCGATTGGCGGGAGTACGGTAATTGCAATGACGTTCGCCGCATGCCGCAAGGGAGAATGCCGCGATAGGGGAGAAGTTCCGTTACCCACCCTCTTGGACACTCTGTCCAACGTTGAAATTAAAAGCAAAACTCACTGGAGGATGAGAGGACGTACTCGCCCCGTCAATGGATGTATTATCAACAATATCTGCAAAATCATTGATCCATGCAGCTGGACAGTATGCCAATATCTCTAACACCCTGAAAAATAGCAAATCAACTTAGCGGTCGCAACACATGTAGAAACTCAGAAGAGGGAATTAAAGAGAACTGTAGGATCTCCTCCTTAGCATACTGTTGCATAAAAGCGTTGACTGGCTTTGAAAACAACTCAAAACAAGATCTACTCGGCTGCCTGTACCACCCCTACCTATCTCGAACTATAAAGTCGCAACAGCTCACCATGCTTTTCCAGAGCCATAGGAACTGTAGTATAAGGCTAAGTTGTGCATATAAGAGATATAGGCATGATGGAAAAAGGAATCCGAAGACATCAGAGGAACTTGTGTATGTGTATGTGTATGTGAATTCGATGTGCAAGGCTTCCCAGGATCAACCCGGAAACCTAATGATACGACGGCTTCACTTCCCAAGAAGCTACATCTCCACCTAGCCATGCTGCACGTGTAGCAAAGGGCAGCGGAGGATCATATCCAACAAAGATCGCTTGGCAAGAATCTGAGTCATTGGTCTGTGGTAGGAGATCACATGCTTAACCTGGTACGGCTTCGCAGGTTACTGATGAAGGGGCTTCAAGTCGAGAAACATAGGTTGCCAAGCACTGTAACCTGACTTGGAGGAGGAGACAATGCGGCATGTCCTCACCCATACCCACAGACGATACTGGTAAAGCTCGCGAAAGAGTAACAACCTTTGTCAGGATGTAAGCAAACTTAGGTTATGACCTACAAGAGCATTTTCAACTAGAACCTTACAAAGTATTCGTTGATGCTCCGACACCAATCAACTGAACATGAATAGTGATTTCAATTCAATGACTTATTTATCGAGAATTATCTTTAGACAGACGTAAGACTTAACCGACAGTGGCAAAGAATGAAGAGAGCAGACCGACAGCAGAGAAAATGGAAACGATTTTTTTAGAAAGAGATTGTTTCATTGACAGCTGTAGTTGATATGTTCGCAGTAGTAGAAGGGACACAGGAAATAATGGGGCTGTAATAAATGGGGTCGCATGGGGTTAACGGGGCTTGAAAAATGGCTGTACGGGTATAGTACTGGCAAGGAACCTTACCATTTACTTGTATCTGTCAGAAATCGTTCATCACAGCAATCGAGAAGCCATTGCAAATCAGCTACAAACTGAACGCCATTGATTTTAGGAGCTGACGCAAACTCATTCACCGTCGTATTCAGGTTCATCAGACCTAAAAGATATAAGGTTTCAATTGGAAATCCAAAAGGACATAACATTCGTAACAAAAGCTCTAACAATATGCTTCAAAAGATAAGAGCGAGTTCAAGAAAACCAATATTCCTGCAATTGAACGTTCGTCACCAGCCCCACTTAAACATAATCGTCCATTCTTAAGTGGAAGCATACGTCATGATTTAAATTATGAGGAAATAAAATCATTTTAAGAAGCACTTCGGCAATTTCTGTTGAAATGAAGGAACGAACTTCCAAAACGCAGCAAGTTCTAAAGGAATCGTTTCCTCCCGGGTGAAACCGAAAGTCTGAGCAAGGTGAACCAGTTTAGTAAAGAAAACAAGGATAGGAAGGCATTATTTTAATTCAAAACAAGCTTGATCCCGCTTGTTGCCGCCATTTCCAATGTGGCGCCCGCAATGCGCGTACCCTGCGCATCATGCACGACCAAATTCTTAATTCTCACCTTGACATTCGAATGAGGCAACCAACATCTCTTGAGAATAACTTTTTGACTACTAAATTTTCTATTCTCGTCCTATTATTCGATTCATGAGGGCGAGAAACCTGAAGCGTCGCTTTGAGTTTCATTCTTCCGAAGTAGAAGCCTAATTCTGGGATGAGATTACGTCAATTCAATATCAGAAGCATTCAAGTTTCATCCTATGCAGGTCAGTAGAAGGAGGAAGCAGATCCATGGGAGGAAGAAGAAGGCACTAATAGAACCACTTTTGTCTCAATTCAACTTCGAATCATGCAAAACACGAGATTTTCGAATTGGGAAAACGGGCTGAGCTGAGGGGAGGGGATAGCTCACCCGCTATCAAAATGGGCCTAAATACTGAGCCTGACCCCTATTCCTTTAACCAATATGGCGATTTTCCTAATTTTGGCCTTAATCCCTTTCTAAATCTTGATAGCAGTAAATTACTTGTTCTCTCTGCTGGAAGTACTACCATTTCCAATTCCCAGTCCTGTTTATTGCACAATGTTTACTACTTCCCTCTGCCCAAACACGACAAATGTTTGGACCGAGGCCAATATGCGGTGCCTAAGAGGCCTCATTTTCAATACGCTTGTAGCGATTGTTCTTCGATTGTTTTACGTTCTTGTGAAGGGACCCTCATTCAATCAGATTTTTTTCAGATTTTGGTTAAAAGCCGCTGAGCGGCTTTGCGGGTATTTCACAATGAATTCTATGCCATCATCTGGCTTTTTTTCATCAATACTTGATAACATGGATACACTAACTGCGCCTACTTTTTCGCCTTTTCAAACCTCACATGAAGAAACCGATGTAAGTTTCTAAAACCTTCTTTATTATAACAACCTTTTTACCATTTTTTGAACATGCTTTTAGGCTTATACTTTAGCCATTTATCTACCGTTTTTCTTATTTATTTGTTACAGTTTTCTCCCTTACTCAACCTACCCACTAAAGTTCTAGACAGAATCGTTTCCTACATCCCACTCAAAGGTAAGTTATTGACAGAAATACTTTGAAAAAGTCCAGAAGAACCTTTAAACTCTCTGATGATTTGACATGCTTCAAGTTTTCTTGCTGTATTAGACTTCAACCTTGAGAATTACACTCAAACTCACGTTTTACAGTTCGTACCCTGACGATCGCTCGTGTTTGCCGTACTCTACGTGACTGCGTTTATCGCTCAATAACATCGGTTGCTTTTTATAAAACTCAACTAGACGAACTCAGTGACACAAGAATCAAGTACTTTCTGAGCATTCATGGTCGGCAAATCAATGCAATCAACTTCGATCTGTTCCGTTCTGTTGAAGACGAGGTAGGTTTTTTTCTGGTGGCACAGAAGTGCAGTGACTTTTCGGCAAAATTTAATCGTCGAAAGTCTTTCATGAATGTACTTCATTGAGCGGAGGAGGTTTTTAGGCTTGCACTCAATGGAGCTGGCGTCAATCTGTTATAACTGCGGTTAAAATGTGCAGCAACCTTAGAGAATTGGACATTTTAGTTTGTAAACGTCATCGATTGAGAGATACGGATTTGCTAACGGTGAGACAACTTTACTATTGGAATTTACTTACACATGAAAATGAAGCCATAGAAGCAAAAGAAAAGGAGTTGTGGGGATACACAGGCAGTTCCAGATTTCAAAATTTTTGTAAAAATCACGATTTCAGAAATTGACTATATCTTTCGGCAATTGTTTTTCTTTTGCTAGATCGCTAGCTTCCCGTATTCACCCCCCACTGAACGGTCGGTCCATTGCCAACTCCTCCCTGAGTGGCGTTGATATTTCCTGCAATTTAACTAATCTGCCCATTCAGATTTTCCGTGAATGCCCTCAACTTCAATCCCTTTGCATCGATGCTCAATACCTAAGCGGGCATTGCTTCCAAGTAAGTTTTTTTTCATTCCTCACGTAAGTTCCTTTCTAGAACTTCAATTAAAATGTTCTGTAATCGTTTTACCTTTGAAATATGTTTATTTATCATTCTTCTTGCCTAAATTACTCCCCATTGCCCACTTAAGGTGCTTCGAGAAACCTTCTTTTCCAGGTTGTTCCACAAGGGCTGACTCGTTTAGAATTGGAGATGTGTTTAAGAATGTCTGAATCCTCAATGCGTTACATATTTAACCGTCTTAAGAAGCTCAAGGTGAGCATGCTTCAAGAATTTCCATCTTCTCTTTTCATTTTTCATCCGAAAATGATTTCTTCCGTACGTGGAAAAGAACGTGTGAATTCTTTGAACACTTTTCAGGTACTATACGTGTCTGAACTGAAGATTCTAAGAGACCAAATCATTTGCTCGTTAGTTCACAATTTAAGGAGCCTAACCGACCTTTCTATAATCGGAAATCCTGATGCACCTAACCTAGGTATGACCTTATATTAATTAATCTATTTTTACTCATTGTGTCATTTTTATCCATAGTGATTTCTCTGTCTCTAAATTTTGTGAACTATTTCCTTAATGCTGAATGTTGTTATGTTAAGACCTATCTGCTACCGCCTTGGGTCATTTGGCACGTCTTCCCCACCTCCAAAATCTATGCTTGGAAGGAATACCGGCTGTGACTGATCGTTTCCTTGCGGTACTTTGACCTTCAATTTGCTTGGGTTTTCAGTTTTAGTTGAACATTTTGAACTATTTTTAGGAGCTCGCTGACACAGCTAACAACGCAGCGGCAAGCAACATCACGAGCCTTTCACTAGCATTTTGCTTTAATTTCAGCTCGTAGGTTCACAACCTATCTTCTTTCCTTTTCGTTGATTACGTTTTAATCACCATTTCACCCGTATTCTCGTTTAGAATAGGGCTCCAGCGGCTAGCTAGGATGCCAAAATTGGACAGCCTAAATCTTGACGGAATCACGAAACGTGACATTTCATCCGGTCTCCTAAAGGTGGCCGAGGAGGGGCGACTAATGAGGGTTAGTCCAAATAGACTTTTCGTTGGTTAGCTTGCGCATGAATTCATTCTGATGACATCTTTTTCTAGCTGCTGATTGCCGAAGGAACCAATGTGTCGTGCGAAGCGCTACGGAAAATTGTTAGCGTATCGCCGAACCTTCGTTTACTAGACATCAGTAACAACAACGTCCTATTGGATTGGGCTGCAGCGAATTCTCTGGTAAGTCTCATTCATTTTTTTTCAGAAGGTTGCTTCTTTAATTATAAAAATACTATTAGGTTGAGTCATAAATCCTCGGACAAAATGATAGCGATGACTTCTAGCGATCATAACTCTTGAAAGAGGTGACGAAAATGAACGTGCGAGGCACTGTTAGATAGAGTATGGAAAGCTCTTCCAAAATCATACTAGTAGAGGCACCTAACTGTTTCCTTTCCAGCAACTATGCCTCATGATTTAAAGCCGTCGCAACTCCACATCCGCAACACCATCCTATTTCTATTTTTATCTGGCCATGAACCAGCGGCAATCGATATAGGTATGAAGGACGTTCACAAGCAGGAGGTGTACAATTTACAAGTGGCACCAGAAGTTCACATCGGGGGACTATTCCGTCGAAAATGAAGAACGTCCGGGACGCTCAGTGAAGTTGGATTTGAAGGTGCTGCGGAGCCAGGTGGAAGCCGATCCGTATCAAACTACTCGTAGACTGGCAGCCACCCTTGGGGAGTCAGTCCACAGTTCTTCGTGAATTGAAGTCAATCGACAAGGTGCGAAAGCTCAGTCCATAGATGCCTCATGCTTTGAAGCAGTGTGACATAGACCGCCGCGACGACGCGGCACTTTCTCTCCTCACGCTCAAGGGCACCACACGTGGCTCGAGTACCTAGTCACCAGGGGTGCGAAGTCGAACCTCTACTCTAACGTTCACCGGTGTGCTCAATGGATTGACAAAGGTGCGCATGCAGAAGACTCCCCCAAACCCAACGTACACGCCGAGGAGGTTATGCTCTGATTCTGGTGGAGCGCTCTCCGTGTCGAATAATGGGAGCGGCTAGACGAAGGATGCACAGTGACTGCACATGTCTACATTATGCAACTGAGGAATTTGAAGGCGAATCCCGAAGCTACACGTCCACAGCAGCACAAAGTTCACTTCCAGCACGACAACGCTCGCCCTCACATTGCAAGAACGACCAAAACTGAACTGACGAATTTTGGCAGGACAAGTTTACCACACTAACCATGTTCCTCAAACTTGGATCCCTCCGATTATCAGTTTTTCCCCATCTTCAACGTCATCTGGATGGCCAGGACTTTCGAACCCGCGATGACATCAAAATGGCACTGGTGCAGTTCTCCAAGGGCCAGCTCTTAGCGTTCTAAAGCAAGGGCATCTACGATTTGCCCAAGCATAGGCAGAAGACCATCGATGCCAATGGGGCATATTTCAAATGATTCGCTATTGTAGTTTAAAAATTGTAAGATAAATATTATCATTGCCAATTTGTCCGAGGACTTATGACTCAACCTAATACGTAAAAGAAATCTGTACCAGCACACCTTTAATTTTCACGCTTTCTAAACGAGTTTTATTTTCAAAAGACTATTTATTTCTCGATTCAGGTCGCTCAGTGGGTTGCATCGAAGCGTCCTTCTCTAACAATTTTAACTAACAATCATATGCCATGGTCCATGATCACCCTACCTACACCATGTTCAATCTACACACCCCCTGTTGTTTCTGTATGCCACTTACACAGAAACACTGTGGCAGAGTTAGTTCAGAAATCTTATATTGGTTTATTTGCATTCATGAAGTAGAGCTCCATCATGGGTCACCTTTTCTCAAGGTATATTTCCTTCTCTAGGTTCGAAGTGGTCCCTGGCAGTGTTCTTTCCGACGACAACTCGTCCCAACTCCCACAAGGCTTATTATTGCCTCGTCTCAGACGTGGTAATAGGTATCGTCTGCTTTGTTCACTTCGATCATTATCGCAAGAGGATTCTGACGACCAGGTTTGGTGCTCCCAGCTTAGATTTATTCTATCTCCAGTATTGCTTTCCAAGTAACTAATTTAAGAAGGAGAACTCCTGGTCGCCTTCTCATTTTCGTTCAAATGGCAAAGGAAAATCACCAAAAAGTCCAGCAACTATATCGCCAGTGTCGCCCATACAGCCGATTCCATTGTTCGGCAACGTGCAGAAGTAAGCGGTTTTTCAGAGAACGTTAATGGTCATAGCATTTGTGGTGGAGAAAAAATTCGGGCCCAGCTCTCTAGAAGACCAGTTATCTCGATGAATTTAGTGCATCCTTGAATCAAATACCTGGACTGGCTAGCTACTTTTCCAACGGTGTCCCGCTAGAAACGCCCCAAATGGTTATGCCTGAACTGTAAGTTACTTGTATCTTTTCAAGTTTCCGTGAATTTGCAGACATTTGGAAGTCTATTTCTTGCTTATGCTTGGGAAATGTTTTTAGATCTCCCGGCTCGTATCCTGCACCCGATTTTAACCAGCTTGTGCCACCAGAAATGTGTAAGTTTATTGAATATCGCAGTTGGCGCTGGTTTCCCTTTCATATGCCGTGTTTTTCCAGCTTTGGAAGCTTGGATGATGTGGCTGTCTGCAAATCAAGTCTACGATCCGTCAACACTTGCGCTAACAGATCCGTTGTCTATTCTGACAACTGGTAGCGGAGGAGCACCTTGTCCTCCTGTGGAAATTCCTCAACAGCCACGTATTCGCTATAGTCGTGGGCCACGTAACAAGCGTCGTTCGACTCCACAAAAACAGCAGTCGCCGAAGCCTTCCTCCTCTCCACAAAAGCCATTGACGAAGCCTTCCGCTCCACAAGTGTCTTTCAGTTCAGCGGATTTTCCACCACTACAGTAGGATAACTTTGTGTTCTGATTTAGCTCTTCTATAGCTTTGCGGTAGTAGCCGGTAGTGGTGTCTGAACTGCAAAATATACTTTAGAAGCCGCTCCATCGGTTCATGATGATTCCTTTCATAGCTGCTCTTTAGTAGCTTCATTGTAATAGCAAGCGTGTATGCTGTTCGTTTTAATAATCTTTAAACCGCATTAATGAATATTGTCCTCACCACCACATTACTAATAGACTGTTTGATCTCTATGATATTCACTACGAGCGCAAAACAGTCGAACAGAATGAATGATTTGTGATCAGCGATCATCCCACCATCTTTCTATCTGTTGGTCATTGTAAGCTCTGCAAAACATTGTCCCCTTAAAAAGACGCAAATGTAAGTCTTTCACAATGCGGTGATCGCTTTTAGAAGTTTTCTACGTTGTTTTTATATGCTCAATAAAAGTTTTGTATGTATGGTTTATGCCTCGGATATTCGAAGCTTGAAGTAGGCATGGGATAATATAATAGCGGAGCGTCAAATCACCCAGAGGATTTCCGGCCTTCCGTCAGGGTGTGGGTAAATTGTGGGCGCAATTCTTCAAAGAATATATTATGAGTTTGTTGTTGTCTTGAACTCTTCACGAGGTTTTTAAATAACCTTTATTAGGCTGACGTTTCGGCGGAATCGCCTTCTTCAGAGCCTGAAAGGATCATATCAATCTGTGATTATCCGACCAAACGTCTCCACCAACCCACTAAGTTCGAAACCCCCAGGGCACGCAGGTGGTCGAAAGGAGAACCACTCACCGTAACTTCGTGGATTCTTCGAAACCACCCAACTAGTGGCACCAACCGACCAGTGTCAGCGGGGGTACGTCTTCATCAAAGTCTGTCAGGGAAGGCCAATCTTATATAAGGCCGTAGCTCCCGCGTGATTGCGAGGCATTCTTCCCTACGATTCATTTTGGGATCGGTGACCTGTATCCAAAATGCCTCGAGGGTCTTACGCGCGCACACTTGCGACTCCTGTGCTACGACCTCCACGGTGACCTCAAATACGTCTCCGTTATGCTTGTTTATCCGATGGCTCCCTAAGGCAGTAGACTTTTTTAATCGTCTCATTCCATCTATGTGCTCCTTGACCCTCACGTGAAGTGGTCTTGCCGTTTCTCCTATATACTCATCACCACAAACCCGGCAAGTAATTCTGTACACCACTCCAGACATGTTACAATCACCTTCCCTTCCAGCTGGACAAACCACACAGTTTGAGGTCGTACATAGGCGATCGTATATCCTGTTACGAATCAAGCGCTTCTTCAGATTGAAGGGTGGTACATTTACAATAGCTACTAAATTTTCCAAACCCGATCTCTTCAAGCACTTTCTAATGGAGGCGCTGACCTCATCAGAAATAAATGGTAGTAGAAAAGGAGTCTTGCCTCCAATCGAGGTACTACCATGTCTGAGGATCACACCACCAGAAGAAGCTCTACGTGAAGTTGGAAAGTTGTAGTAGCCATTGGACCAAGCTATATCGCGTGCCATTTCAAGCGACTCTTTTCGCTCTTCCTCCCCAGTGCAGACCTTCCTAGCGGTGCGAAACATATTTCTAACGACCGCTCGTTTCACGTAGAAAGGATGAGCTGAGTGATAATGGACAATGATGTTCTTATTGCTAGGCTTTCTGTACCACTTCGTAACAATCATATCACCCTGCAGCCTCACTTGAACGTTTAAGAAAGGAAGCCAATTTCCGGTCGGTTTCTCCCGTGTTAACTTAATGTGCTCTGATTGTGAATTAAGTAGGCCGAAACACACATCTACTTCTTCCTGTGACGCACAGACTATGAAGCAATCATCGATATATCTGCAGTAAAGTAAGGGCAGATATTCCAGTACAGGCGCTTCAATCTTGGCCATAAAGGATATGGCCAACACAGGCGCCAATCGCTGCCCCATAGCCAAGCCTCTAGTCTGTGCGAAATACCTTCCCGACCACTTGAAAATGTTACAACTGAGGCACTCCTTCACAAGTGTCATCAGTTGCGATATAGACAGCCCTCGCATACCAATTTCGTTCTGGTGCTGACTAAGAAGCTCGAATACGGCTTCCATAGCAGACCCATTGCTGACATTTGTATAGAGAGCTTCTACGTCGAAGGATTCCATAACGCACGAACCACTGGGGTGCAGTGCGAAAAGGCGATCCAAAAACATTTGGGTGTTAGTGAGATGGGAAGGAATGAAGTTAAGGAGCTGCACTAGAATGGTATTAAGAAACCATGCGATTCGTTCAGTAGGACCACCCACGCAGCTTATTATAGGACGGACTTTTACGGAAGTGGGATTGATTGAAGCCAGGAAATCGTTATGGAAAAGGTTTCGGGAAATCATAAAGCCGACGTGACTAGCCAGCGGAGTTCGTCTAAGTCTCGAGTCACTGTGTTGGGAGGCTTCCCTCTATCTGACTGCGCTCGTTCGATCTTGGAAATGGGCCCAAGTTTTTCACCTTCGCAGCCCATTTCCACAGCTGTCATGCGAAAAATCAGGTGCAGTCTACACGAACTTCAAGATCGGCTCCGTTATAGGGCTAGGTGTGATAACGGCTCCTTATTGGCAGAGCAGGTAAGAAATGTGCTCAACATTCCCTTCCCAGCTACGTTTTTCAAACAACAGGAACCACACATTGACTCCGATGCCAATTTCCGGGTTTTTGCCGACGACGTTTTTAAGGTGCTGAGTAGGTTCCGAAAGCGAAACATCACATCTAATATTTCAAGGGAGCAAGCACGTGGTATTAAGGAAATTCGAGACCTGATAAAGTCTCGAACTATAAGGTTGTCCGTCAGTGATAAAGGGGGAGAGTTTGTAGTAATTCCCAGACAACTCGACTGTGAAATAACAGAACACCATCTGGGAGACACATCTCTCTATCGCCCAGCTTCTCATGAGGAGTTCAAAACGCAGCTCCGTGGACTAAATCGGATGTGGGTTTCAGTAGCACGGTCTGAGTTCAACTTTAACAACACGGCTCAAACTTGAGTCGCCTTGTTGTCCAGTCCTGTATCTGCTCATAAAGACGCACAAGTTTTTAGATGCAGACGACCTGGCTTCAATCAATCCCACTTCCGTAAAAGTCCGTCCTATAATAAGCTGCGTGGGTGGTCCTACTGACCGAATCGCATGGTTTCTTAATACCATTCTAGTGCAGCTCCTTAACTTCATTCCTTCCCATCTCACTAACACCCAAATGTTTTTGGATCGCCTTTTCGCACTGCACCCCAGTGGTTCGTGCGTTATGGAATCCTTCGACGTAGAAGCTCTCTATACAAATGTCAGCAATGGGTCTGCTATGGAAGCCGTATTCGAGCTTCTTAGTCAGCACCAGAACGAAATTGGTATGCGAGGGCTGTCTATATCGCAACTGATGACACTTGTGAAGGAGTGCCTCAGTTGTAACATTTTCAAGTGGTCGGGAAGGTATTTCGCACAGACTAGAGGCTTGGCTATGGGGCAGCGATTGGCGCCTGTGTTGGCCATATCCTTTATGGCCAAGATTGAAGCGCCTGTACTGGAATATCTGCCCTTACTTTACTGCAGATATATCGATGATTGCTTCATAGTCTGTGCGTCACAGGAAGAAGTAGATGTGTGTTTCGGCCTACTTAATTCACAATCAGAGCACATTAAGTTAACACGGGAGAAACCGACCGGAAATTGGCTTCCTTTCTTAAACGTTCAAGTGAGGCTGCAGGGTGATATGATTGTTACGAAGTGGTACAGAAAGCCTAGCAATAAGAACATCATTGTCCATTATCACTCAGCTCATCCTTTCTACGTGAAACGAGCGGTCGTTAGAAATATGTTTCGCACCGCTAGGAAGGTCTGCACTGGGGAGGAAGAGCGAAAAGAGTCGCTTGAAATGGCACGCGATATAGCTTGGTCCAATGGCTACTACAACTTTCCAACTTCACGTAGAGCTTCTTCTGGTGGTGTGATCCTCAGACATGGTAGTACCTCGATTGGAGGCAAGACTCCTTTTCTACTACCATTTATTTCTGATGAGGTCAGCGCCTCCATTAGAAAGTGCTTGAAGAGATCGGGTTTGGAAAATTTAGTAGCTATTGTAAATGTACCACCCTTCAATCTGAAGAAGCGCTTGATTCGTAACAGGATATACGATCGCCTATGTACGACCTCAAACTGTGTGGTTTGTCCAGCTGGAAGGGAAGGTGATTGTAACATGTCTGGAGTGGTGTACAGAATTACTTGCCGGGTTTGTGGTGATGAGTATATAGGAGAAACGGCAAGACCACTTCACGTGAGGGTCAAGGAGCACATAGATGGAATGAGACGATTAAAAAAGTCTACTGCCTTAGGGAGCCATCGGATAAACAAGCATAACGGAGACGTATTTGAGGTCACCGTGGAGGTCGTAGCACAGGAGTCGCAAGTGTGCGCGCGTAAGACCCTCGAGGCATTTTGGATACAGGTCACCGATCCCAAAATGAATCGTAGGGAAGAATGCCTCGCAATCACGCGGGAGCTACGGCCTTACATAAGATTGGCCTTCCCTGACAGACTTTGATGAAGACGTACCCCCGCTGACACTGGTCGGTTGGTGCCACTAGTTGGGTGGTTTCGAAGAATCCACGAAGTTACGGTGAGTGGTTCTCCTTTCGACCACCTGCGTTCCCTGGGGGTTTCGAACTTAGTGGGTTGGTGGAGACGTTTGGTCGGATAATCACAGATTGATATGATCCTTTCAGGCTCTGAAGAAGGCGATTCCGCCGAAACGTCAGCCTAATAAAGGTTATTTAAAAACCTCGTGAAGAGTTCAAGACAACAACAAACTCATAATATAATCATGCCGAGGTTCATAGAAAGCCGTACATGGATCTTCAAAGAATGGTACCCTAAAGGTAGCCTTGATTGTCTGTCCCATGTTGTCGTTGCCTTTGAACTGTTGACTCCGAACGATTCTGACCTGAAGATACTGGATCATGAAGATTCATGTAATCTGGTTCTCTTGTGAAGGTAGACGTAGGTCTGACTTCCTCATGTCTTTGGGACATGGACCTTCAACCTTCGCAGTTCAGCAACGTAAATGCTCACTATCGTTCTGTCTTCCATTAGCCTTCTATGCTCTACTTAAGCTCCATCGTAGTCATTTATAGCATTACTTTCTTCCCATGCTGCCGACATCTGGGAAATCCTATGCCTTGTCTGCTCTATCTACCCACGGGGCTTGGCGATGATTGATATATTGGTACTGTAAACTACTCTCGTTGTGGCACGACATGGCGCAATCATTGGCCAAGCATTTTGAGCTTCCTCATCGTTTCTTCATTGATGGATCCCAGACAACAACCAGACTGGTCGACAGTTCACAAGATTCTTCCTGGTCGCTTAGCCTGTCGAAATCAGGCGCTTCGCCATCTTCACCGGAACATTCAACCTTTTTGAGCTTGGCAAGACAACTGCCAAACTGTGTGCAGGATTGGCACTCCCTTTCTAGGACCTCTACGATTGAAAGGCAGAATTTCAGGGACTGCTTTCATAGTGCACGATTTAGCCCCCGGTCGCGGGCCAAATCGTGGATATGAAAGCAGCCGGCAGAAACTAGGGTTGAAGACGGAATATCTTACAATCAGAAGAATTTGAGGGTATCGATGTAGTTCTTAAAGCAGGTGTTACCGTAGCACGTTAACAACTCGTCAATAGTTCAGCAGATTTCAAAATTTGTTCCTTCAACTGTTAACCCTTTGACGACAATGCGGACTTCGATGTGACGCGCCCATGGGACTACGCTCCCTTACTTTCACGCGCGACTGACACTCACCGGTAGGTGGCACTGTCCCAGGAGGAACTTTTTTTACTGGCTTACTGAATTCAGAAATTGGTAAGAAACAAGAAAGTAGGTGGCTCTCAAAATTAGGTGGCAATGTACCATGTGCCAGTCATAGTGGCACCTGCCGGTGGGTGCCATTGCCGCCAAAGGGTTAAGTGATCGATTAAATTATTCAGTTGCATAGCAATCTAAGCTGCAAAAAAACATCTAAAATGAACAGCTGCAAATATCCGAGAACCTTTGCATCAACCTAATATGTATATCCTGGATTATCGGTAGTTTGAAAATTCCTTCCATTTTTTCATCCGGAAGACTACCTTAAGGTGACGCCTGTTAGGGATGGAGTGGCATGGTTATTTGACAGACAAAATTCACGGAACTCGAATTGTTTGAATGTTCAAATGTGGAAATTCCTTCTTCTCTTTTGTTGGTTCACCTGACGGACGAAGCGAAATAGGATAAGATGGTGCATCAGCAATGGGAAAGTCCCGGGAGAGAGGATCCCAATAATCGCATCTATTCGAGCTGCAATGCAGCCCCTCAAGGCTACGATTTTTTCAGCGAGTTGTTAGTCGCTGGCTATCAATACATGAAGAACCCTCTTCTTCCTCATCAACGACCACAAGTAGGGCTTGTTCGGGTAGCCTAGGGACTACTCCAAAAATGCACTTTTAATGGGATTCGGAGAGTATCTGCGTCATAAACGTGCCATAATTAAGAATTTCATATTTCATGCCTTGAAGATGAGATTAAAGAAGGGAAATAATTTGCAATGAAGAAATAATTGCGGATATACTACGTCAGAGGTATTTCTGCTCGCCAACAATTAAAATAATGGTTATTCATCAAGATTTTAAATCCGTACATTTCATTAGTCAGTTATTTCGCAATGTTAGTAAGGGCAATAGAAGTTACTTACATCGAGAAATGACTGACTGATTTATGGAACGGATTCAGAAATATTACAGTATGCGTTCTGCGCCCACATATTGACCGGTTACTTCATTCTACTGTAGCTTGGGAGAGGGAGGTAGCTTTTTTCAACATTTTCCCAATATAATTCGTCGCTTTCAAGGTAACCCGATCCAAAAAATACGCTCAGGCTAAAATCTTCTTTGCAATTCTCGAAGCAGTTGTCCAACCGATTTCCAAAATGGCTTTCACTTAAGGATGGGGAGCGACCCACGCTCAATGAGGTACTCAAGATGTATCCAAGGAGATGCCATTTCAGTCATTGAACAATCCCGAAGAGAAATATTACTCTAAAAATGATGGATATGATGGTTATGAATGGGATGTGTTCTGGCAACTGGTATCAACTGGTAACGAAGAATCAATGCGGCGATTATCCATGGTCATCTTATGAGATATAATGGTCTCGCCACGGTTCCGTCCCATATAAATATTTTCACGAAAAGTGTCATGGTGCAAGAGCGATGAATTTTCATGGGTCCAGCTTTCATCAATCTCGACATTTCAAACCTTAATGAATCTTATGCGTTTTTCTGCCTAATAAAATGACAGAACATAGCCCCTAGGGCCTCATCAAGTCGTGGGATACGCCCACCAATTCGACTTCCGTTCTGAATCGTGGTGGAATATTGAGTGTCTATGTGGTCTATACAATGACTCGTGGTGGCCAGCCAATGTACAAGCCAGTGCTTTTATCCTCCCAGACGTGTCTGACCCCAAGTAACCGACCTCGAAGGGATGGAACGCTCGCCTAGCCTAGGCCGATATCGGTCTGGGATTCGAATCCGTAACCATGTCTGTTTGAGTCCGCCACTTGCCACTACACCACCTCTGCTTTGTGGGATTCGTTGCGAAAATTATGATAAAAAAATCACGATATACCTGGGCTCAACGTGAAGAAGTCACCTCCCATTTCGTCCAGAGCAGTATCAACCAAAAGTAGGCCACCGCTCTCCCTCTGGGCTTGAGTTTAATCTCTATAAGATGAGCCTTTTCTTCGACCTCATTTCATCCTACCTAGCCGTAATGAGCATGTGGCCTTCATAATGGCTTGTAAGCTGTCTGACACTAGTTTCGATAAGAATTCCTTAATTAAATTCCTGAGGGAGATTTTGGCAGGATAGAAAGCATGAGTGAGTTGAATTGGTAAAGTCGAAAGTAAGGACAGCCTCCAGCTCCTTCTCCTCCCGATAACACTGCAGAAACAAGCACAATCCAGCCGAACATTCTGTTCTGGTTGGTACCGTTCCGTCAATCTTTCTTTAGTTCAATTCCTTAGGCTTCTAGCCGAACGCTCTTTCCTTACCCTGTACTCCAAACGAACACTTCAGAGCAAAGCATCTGGATCCGGCGTGCGCCTTTTCGGGCCAATGTCGCCTTTCTATGGCCCCGACCTTTGAAGAGGGATATGGTGTTTGTATGGCACTCCATTCGGGACTTAGGAAAAGCTTGGTCCCAAAGGCTCATCGGCGAACCTACCTTCACCAAGCAATAGAACCCGATCAGCTGACTCAATCAGGGCGGTGCCATCAAGGCGTCAAACTAAAGAAAAATTCAATCCCCGTCTACAAAGCACCAGGATATTACTCGGTATCTACTGGTGCGTGAATCATTAAAGCTGAAGTCAAGTTCACAGGCTAGATATGTCACATGAGCTTCCTTTTATTTTACTCCTGTAGCTAGCTTTCCACGAAATATTACCCCCGCACGTGCGATTCCAAGAATAAAAGCGACGCCTGGGCATGAAAGCAGATTTGTCCGCATCAACGACGTAGTAGTGGCCTTCGGAGAAAATTACTGACTCGAAACTTTATGTCATTCGAAAAAAGTGATTAGTTCTATCCGAAAGTCGCAAGAATGACCACGTCATATACCTATTATATCTTAACTATGTGCGTAGAAAGACATTAAACAAAAAAACCCTCGAAGATTTAGCGCTTCAGCGAGCATAACCAGGGGCGGTCCCGTTCTTGAAGTCTGCAAAAAGGAATGGAGGACTTATAAGATGGACAAATTCTCACGGGATCGCTTACATCAACCCTCAAAACGCTTCATTTCATCGAAGACGGAAAAACGGGAAACCTCCGACGGCATTCCAATCTCGACAGCCCTCTCTTCGTTTTCCTCTTCGGAGATTCCTCCCACAAGTTGCTCTTAGGATCTTGAATCCAGTCTTGAACGATCGCCCTCAATTATTCTGTTATAACAAAAACAAACTCATTTCGTACGCTAGTGATTCTCGAAAAGTAGAAATCTACTGCAAAACTGTTGACTGACTCTACCAGTACCACCTCACTTCCATTTTGCTACTCTTTTTTCAATTCCTTTCAATCAAGTCACAGACGTTTTCGTTTTCGGTTCAGTTTTCGGTGCACGGAGCGAACTGATGACCTTATATGATGCCTCCAGAACCCAGTCGTTGCCACCATACCTGGTGGTCTCTTCCGTATCGAATTAGCTTACCCCGTATGGGTAGAAGGCGTCAAGCGAGCAAGCTTGAAACGACACGACTAAATTTATCCGGCTCCGGACCGCGGGAGGACCCTATTGTATTGTGATAACCATTTCTTCACCCATTGACTGGAATCCGTTAGAGGCAGTGAGCCATAAGAGACGACGATGATTCGAACAAACAGACCGAATTCTGTCCTGCATAATTTCCGTACATGGGCAGCCAAGTGCCTTAATTCTGAGCGATGGGCTATGGGGGGCGACAATCGTGTTTTCCGCTCATAAACCTTGTTGTTCCAATCTTCATGAAAACATCCAAGCTACACTCAACTACAAAGGGGGCCTACTCGAAACGCATAATTGAGGCTTGAAGTTTTGCTGTGAAATCCCGCCCACGACCAATTAGAGGCAGTCTTTTCAAACAAACAACGAGCCACTCATCCCAATCTTAGGTCTGTCGAGAGTTCCGTTCATTTTGATGAGAAAACATTGCTTTCATCGTGTTTCCTGTGAGATTAAATGTATAGTATGATCTTTGTCATCGTTTTTGGTCTATTTCTATCGTAACTGCTGGAAGCCCAAGTTACAGCAGTAAGTGGTTCCTCGCACCGCCCCTATTCGTCTGCTCAGAGAAGACGTAGATGTAGGAGAACCGACCAGATTGGAGGCTGCATCAGGAGTGCATAGTAAAGACATAGATTTCCTGTCGGTATTGCACATAAATTGCCCCGGTCATTAAAGCAGTATGGGATCTGGCAGTATTAAGATGCAATACGGTAATTTTCCCAATTGACATTGCTAATCCTTAATTATGGGACGTTTCGTATAAATAATTCATCTGCTGGAAGTTTTCATCTGCGGAAATAATATGGGTTCTAGAACCAGCCACGGGTATGGGTCTATTATTGGGGCACAAACTCGAAGTAGAGTAGATTAGTAGGATCAGCTGACCATACTAATCTACTCTACTTCAAATTTGGGCCCAAATGGTGGGCGCCGGGTCGTTCGAACAGCCACGCACTCCGCCGCGCAATTTGCCGCACACATTCTCGGACGCACGTAAGTTCCGTCTCCCACCAGCCACTTTTCACAGCTTCCATTCCGTTTGTGCACTCTGAATTGCCTCTGCATCAGAGGCTTCGAAGCCGACGACTTTCATTCAAATAGTTGAACTGGAAGGAAGTCGTACCCTGGTCGACGACGGAACTCTTTGGGATGTGGAGACGGGCAGCTGAATCGGTTTTGAGTAATCGATTCGCCGCACGCGGCAGTCGCGGACTAGTTGCCTCATTATTGCAGTGCTAGCTTTCTCCATACAGGGATGCGCTTCACATTCGTCATCTGCTTGCATGACTCGAACACTGGACAAGGCTACTAAACTCTAACCGCAGGATCATGTGAATTTGGTTTCACAAGATCTTCATTGAAGATACCCCTTGATACTGCTCGATAAATTCCGTTTGGTTGATACCCATTGCACTCAATCTAGCACTTCCCGACAAATCCTTGTTACCAATTTCGGATTGGTAATGAATTTTCCCCGCTTTTTAAGATCGGTAATGGCGCTTCCCGGACAAGCCTTCTTCC
Source organism: Haemonchus contortus (assembly GCA_000469685.2). Classification (NCBI taxonomy): domain Eukaryota; kingdom Metazoa; phylum Nematoda; class Chromadorea; order Rhabditida; family Trichostrongylidae; genus Haemonchus; species Haemonchus contortus. Next base: position 35,988,501 of record LS997564.1, read on the forward strand.
TCGAGGTTATCTCATGCCTAGGGACGGCCTCTTTCGATTGGAGAGTTAAAAATCAGATGTACGCTGATTACAAAGAAATGGAAAGTTTCAGTAACTTGTCGTTCTCGGAATGGGCGGTCAAGCGTTGTCGTGCTGGAGGGGATCTCGTGCTGCAGTGGGTGTGCATTTTGGTGTTTCGCCTTTCTAGTCCCCGCTTACTCGATGTACATATCTGCAGTCACCGTACATTTCTTGCCGAGAAGCTTCCTATACTCGACGATTTATAGCATAACGTTGTTGTCGTATGAATTTGATTTAAAGGCTTTTTCCACATCCGCACATTTGTCAAAATATTGGGCATGAGAATTGATGTTGAAGACCAGAATTCATTTCTTATCCCTTCTGCTCAAATAACGTGTGAATGCTATGGAGCGTGAGAAGAAAAAGTGCCACAGCTGGATTCATGCCATGCTGTTTTAAGCATGAGGATCCTCAGCCGAGTTCTCTTATCGCCGATGACCTTCAAACCTCAACGACTATGCTCCGACTGACTCTAAGAGAGGCTGCCATGCGCATGGGTCTGATGTGGAGCAGTAAGTTTGAAACGAACTTTTAACATAAGATATTTGTAACTTGAACAAAATTTTTCGAGAAGTTAAGACAATAAGGAGCGGAGGTGGTGTAGTTGCAAGTAGCACACTTACCACACGCATGGCCACGGGTTCGAATTCCGGATCGAGATCCGCCTGGGCCAACCAAGTCTTCCATCGCTCCGAGGTCGGTTTATCAGCACAAGACTCGTCTGGGAGGATGAAAGCACTGACTTGTTCATTGGCTGACCACCGCAAACTATTGTATAGGCGACAGACGTGTTCAATACGCCACTACGATTCAGAATGGAAGTCGAATGCCTGGCGCATCTCCCAGATGGGACTGATTGACGTCCCTAAACTTTATCCTTTATCCATTACCTCTGTGCGGCTCCAGCATATTTTCTCCTTTGAGGGTACTGACATGCTCTTTTGTAAGACTCATTGTTTCATTCTTGGGCTTTCGTGATTGTACAAATTTTTTTCTTCGATTTTTCTTGAATTCCACGTTTGTAGCTATGCCCACGAGCCCATTGAATGGATATTCAAACGGAAAAGGTATTAAGAAAGCCTATAGCAACGGATTCACTCCAATTTCTTTGACAACTGGTTGCCAGTAGAAATGTTCTCTTGACTTCTACTTTGATGCTGTTTTCAGCCTGATTTCTCTATTACTATTAGGCTATTTCTGCGTAGAGATGCTCTTTTTTCTCTTTTTTTCTTTAGTTTAGGAATGATAACATCGGGAGCCACACATCGACCGACAGCCTATCATATTCCATTTTTTCTTCAAAGATAAAAGGCTGCACAAGGGCTATGGTAGGCTGACCCTGACTGCACGATTCATGCACCTGAGTGATGAATAGCGACGTCGAAGTTGGTCGTAATGTTATCCAAGATAGCGTTGTAGCAATAGTTAAATAAATAAATAAATGAATAAATTGTCGAAAAAAAGATCTCTCTTATAGTGTCCGTCATCAAACATTCGCTTGGAGGCAAAGGAATAACGAAAGTTTGATGAACCTGGAGAGTCATCTTTGCTCTCCAGGTCCATCAAACTTTTGTTCTTCCTTTGCCCCCCTGGCGATCACTCACCCGAGAAAAATGCGAGTATTCATCACTCTCTCATACCCTATCTTTAGTATTCGGAGACCACACAGCGATTTCCCATGAGGAACAAATGAGTCACATTTAGAGTGTCACAAACACATTTGCGTCATGGCACATAAACTCCTAGCAGCTCCACAATGCATGACTTATCAGAGGGATTGCGTACGGATCTGCTTTTTCTTCTTAACGCAGTGACGACTTCAGTTCTCGCAGAGAGCCAAATCTTTCATTTTCATTTTTTTCATTTTCAGAGCCGTTTAACTTCTCACCTTCTACGGCAACACTCCATTATTTAGATTAATTTGCATTACTGTGCTAAATATATTGCACTGAAATAACATTATAATAACAGATAATATGATGACGTTGTGTAACAATAATATTTAGTGTAATAACAACGTGCAATTTAACATAATAACCATACAAACATATTATTTAATTTGTACCTAATAATATAATATAATAATAGGTTGTCGGAAAAGTCTTTGCACATTTTCGTTTCCATGTTGTATAATCTTTGATATTGCTCTAGGCCATTCATTGCGGAGCATGTGTAAGTGCAGATCAATGCGCTCTTCACACTATACCTGTATCTTTCACGGCGGTTGTGTTTGGAAGAATGACTTTCGACTCGAAGCATATTAGACTGATTTCGCTATATGTTCAGATGAAACGATAATCCAAATAGTGCGACAAGGAACCCTCTATTGTCTCTTGCAACACAACAAAAAATTGTTACCACTAGTTCGATAATGGTCACTTCGACGAGACCGAAAACCACGATCTGGGAGACAAGCTGAGCTGAATGACGACCACCGTCTGAAGGTGGTTGAAGGGAATCCTAGGCGTAGTGCCCGCGAGCTGGAACACTGCCTGCCGATTTGCGTCGCCTCAGAAAGACTCGGAGATACGGAGTATGGATAAGTCATGAGGTTTGTGATCACTACCTTCAAATGAGGAAGGATGCATATTTACTGACTTCCCGACTAACCTTCACATGGCTGAACGATTCAACCACACGAGGAAGCGCCAGTGGCTCTGACGCGTAAAACATAATAGAATCCAAACCCCGGGAAAGCTCAGCTCATTGCTCGTTTGGTGGAATTCGAAAGGGGGCGTTCAGTAGAGATGCTGCCATCAAACTTCACTGTCACCGCCGAAGTCTACAGTGCCCAGCCCATTACTGCAGCTCTACGATAGAAACAGCGGAAGGTCTAGTTTCTCCACTACAATGCTCGCCCACACATTGCGCTGAATACCTAGAAGACTCCGAAAGCTTGGATTGGCATGTTTTGACACACCCACCGTTTTTACCAGACTTAAGCCCAACAAACTACCTGTTCCTGTTGCTGTCGGACCATTTGAAAAATAAAAGGTTTGATGATGTGAACCAACTCTAGGCGTGCATCAGCGAGTTTTTCTTTGAAACCTCAGAAATTCTTTGCAAGCAGGATCCACAAGCTGTGTGAAAATGGCACTTCCTTGTTAATAGTGATAGATATATTTGTTAGTTGCTTGTTGTTGTGAAGGAAAAAGATAAATTTTAAAAAATTACACAAATGTGCAAAAACGTTTACGACATGCTAGTACTGTAAGTTTGTGTGTCGATGTGCACTCGACCAAAAACTTAGGAGCTCAGTTCCCGCTGACCTGAAGGTTTGATTTGATAGGTTACAGATGACGAAAGGAGTGCTAGGAGCTGAAATAAGGAACCTTGGACAGCAAGAACCTCTGCATTCATTACGCTCTTCGCAGTGTCCGTGCCTTGCCACTCTGGTGGAGGATGTGGGATGTGAAGAAATCGGAAATGATACGTAATAGGATTTGATAGCATCTGATAAGAATTGGTAATGAGCGTCGAAATACGAGAGCTTCCGAATCACTTTCTTCTCATGTGTTACTTGGTTAACAGTGAAACACTGCTTTCCCTCTGTGTGATGTAGCGTATCATTCACCTGTACCACCTGTCGTCCCGTTGATCATCGATTTACTCGAGCGAGCGCCAGTAACGTCTCCACTCGCCCCTGTCGCGAGCCCGAGTGGTCCAGTGGATCGTACTCGCTTCAGGGACACGAGGCACAGCATTCCTTCGTTCAGTGCTTTCGTGAAGAAGCCTGGACATTGCGCTGGCGGCCGTTCTGGTATTCGTTTAGCATCCTAAGGGATCCAGTCAGTAACCACTCTGCTCTAATGGATCACGATATCGCATGACGCGTCCGACCCACCTGATGATTTCTTGGCGTAAGCAACGGCATCCGTAATCTTCGTTCGTTGATAGAGGACGGAACTCCAGATTTCCTGGCGCTTCCCTTCTTATCCTCGTGAATATAGCCCATAGTGAAGAAATAGAGATTACTAGCATTCGAATTGATATCTATCTATAGGTGTTTCTGCCCTTGCCCTCATTGTCAACCCTTGCATTAGACTAAGGTCTACACTAAATCACTGCACTCTTTTTCGGGAGAGCACCTGCTCAAGTTCAGAACCTACCCCTACCATTAGAAAAAGCCCCTCCGCATTCGAGTATAGGGAATGTTGTAGACAGCAATAGTGCCTTTTGGAAGAATCCTCGAAATGTTCGGAAAGGAGACACGAATTTTTCTGGATCCTACAAATGTCGAATTTCTTTCCTGGCATGGACCAATCAATACGCACAGAATCCATGGTTTTGCTATTATATCAAACTTTTTAGGTTCTCTCATGGGAATTTGAATATGCTTCTTTTTGTCGTAGTTTTGATTTTATTCGAAAATTCTTCAGCTCACGATAATCCTGAGGTACCTAGCCTAAGTAAAATAATAAAGGCTAGGGAGTAGATTATTGAAAGGTAGCGAGAAAAGCGCGAAAATCAGTGAAATTAAAAATGAACGGCTTTAAAAAGTGGGAAGAAGGTGGCTGCACGATTCTGTAACCGTCTGGGTATCTCTCACATGAGCGTTTTATTCGTCGGCGACTTGATGCTTCATTGTGAAAGGTGCAGCCTTAAGAGGCCGCGACAACACGTCCACTTTAGGGTGTAGACGTCGGCCAAGTCAGTATTGGAGCTCCTTAAACTCCCTGTCGAAGTCGTTTCTCGATCCGACAAAGTCCCAAGTAATCCTTGGAGCTCTAACGTCTTAGGGGGATATCTCACAAGCCATTATATCGCGAACTACGCCTTTGTAAAGAACCGTATTTTCGAACTTACGCTCCCTTTGAGATGATATGCATGGCACCACTCAGACAACTCTCCGATTTCGAAGTGAAGGCTTCATTAGTAATCCTCAAGATCAAATCGTTTTGTCACTTTATCACTTACCACATGATTGCGCACCCATGAGGTTCATTATTTTCCCTAATGATGATGCCTCATTACTTATTCAAATGGCCTCATAATTGAGAAGGATCAAAAGCCAATCACCATATTAATCATGTTCCCAGTAAGACACTGACGGCATATTTCTCAGAACCAGGTTCCACCTCTAGGTGAGTCAACCTTGGCGATGGAGTCAACTCGTCGTGGGTCATCCCCATATTAGCAAGGAGCATAACCCCCCCCCCCCCCCCTTAAGACTTTTTCTTTCACTTCAAAGCTACCTCATTTTTTTGATTTCTTCCTTGGAATCTTCAAAAAAATGTCTTCATCAAGTGATTTCCGGCTTATGGTGAGGCGAAAACTGTATTGAACTGAGTGTAAGGAAAATTCCTCCATTCTCCCTTCCCTGAAATTCCCGAGGGCCAATGAAAAAGGGGGAATTCGATACGATTCCAGCCTTCTATCTGATGAAACATGACTCTTTCCTGTTCTTTCAACTTATTGAAATCCCGTAAACATTATCGCGTGTCCAATCCCACTTGCCTGATTCAACTGTCTGCTACCATCAAAACACAAACACTCGATGAGTAAAAACATTTTATTTTTAACGTTCTAATCTCACGCCATCATCTTCACCTTAACATTTTTTTCTTCCCCAAGGAAATTGAAACCGTGAGCGCCATTCAACTGCTCACAGAGTAGTTCTGTAGGAAGACTTCAAGCCCGGTAGCTTTTTAGCAAATTCGTCCACACATTTTAACGTTTTACCTCCGAAAGAAGATAATTTTTCCGAAAAAGGAGCCTCATTTAGATTATATCCCTCAGGGATAGGATAAATGATTCCGAAGTGATCTGGGAAGGGTTGTTTCCCTGACTTTTACGGGGCCAAGTCATTCCTAGGTTCACAGTATCATTCAAACGCCAATAATTTTGTGGGTTGAAGTCGAGTACGTGAGCGCATACCAATCCAGGACAGGATGATACCACAAACTTCACTCCCCTCCCCCCCCCCCCCCCCCCCCCACTGAATGAATCAGGTCCATTGGATTCGAGCCCACTTGCTCTGGAATCCCATCCGGTTGAAGCGTTTTTAGGCCCAGCCATAGTGATTCACTTAATAGTACTTATTCGCAGCTATCACATAATACCATGAGGTAAGCTTACGTTTACCAGCTAGTCATTTCAAAGTGTTGGGAAGGTCACCAGCTCGCTCTAAAAAAAGGGTGTACCGTTAATCAGAAAGGAGGCGGCATAGATGCATTTGAGTCAAGCGCAACTTGATATTTAAGGTCTTCTCATGCCTCCCATTTTACTACCCATTTTTATGTACTAGCACTATGCAGTCTCTGGCTTTCCGCTTATGCACTGCCTCCATGTGAGAGTTACATCAGTGCAAGCGATTTGGAAGATTGTTAAGAATACGTTACAGGCACAGTTCACTATAAAAATGGCTTACAAGGTATCCCGCTAGGATATTTCTCTCTCTCGCTCGTACCCCATATGAGGCGCTGTCACGTCGGAAAACGGCCGAGATAGAGCGTCATAAAGACACAAAGATTGTCCCATGTGTATGTGCGGCCGAGTTCCAACGGCATGGCAGAGCTGCACCAATCTCAAGGAGCCAAAATAGGGAGAGAAAACAATTTGTCATGACCAAGTGAAAGGCAGTTCTGTACAATTCTTGCTCGATGTGGTCAGCTCTTTGTGCAATTGCAACAACTGAAATCTCGTCCGAATACCCCTTCCATGTCTTTTCCGTCATGGTGATCTCGTACAGCCTCTATTTTCACTACTAATGAGGGGGCTTATTTGTCGCAAAACCGGCGGATTGTCTCATTCCTTTCACCACCGATGTACTATTCCCAACAAATACTTCCGCTTTTTGACTTAGAACGGGTACCTCGAAATTTTCGTGAACTAAGCCTTTTAGGAATTTCATTTCAAACATAGTCATGCTGTGAGAGCTGTTGGTGAGCCATCGATAAATCTCCAAAAAATTAGCCATCTGCCCCCTTTCATTCTATTTTCTTTTTCAACCTTATAACGAGTATGTTTCTAAAGTAGCAGCCCGGAAGGAAGAATCTCGCTAAAACCAGGAACTGAAACATTGAAGCTTGATTCAAGGGTGGTGATGGTTAGTGACAAGCAGCTTTGTAGACGGACAAGTAGTGCGAGAACTACATACTTGTCATATTGAATTACATCCACTTAACCAGACATCCCCATCCCTAAGAGACTAACCGTTGAAATCAAGAGGAGGATGAGAAAAGGTAGCCTGGAGAAATTGAAACAAAAAGCTTCCCAGGAGGCACAAGGACGGCGTGGAAGGCCCACTACTAAAGCCGATGCTCAGCGCATCACCATCTATCAACCTACTACTTGCTAGAATTCCTGCTTCTTCACTTCGTTAGCACCCTGGTATCAGTCTTTTTTGAGTAATATAGATACCATTATGAATGCTTCACTGGAGACGCTTCACTTGAAGCAGCTCCGCCCAGTGTAAAGCCTCCACCCACCCCATAAAGTAGGTATGTTGGTGTTCTCAGTTCCAACTGGAAAGAATCAAATGGTCAAGTGGTTTTGATTTGGAAATTGTAATGTATATCGAAAATCCGAGCTCATTTTGGTCGTAGAGAATACCGTAGGGTGGAGTTTGAACCTAGAAAGGGAGAGCTAAAAAAGACTTTCTCCGATAGGATTAATGACTGATGCTCAATCAAATCCATCAAGGAAATGACTTTATGGTCTATTCGTCCCGCTACTTCAAATGAAGTGAGTGATATATGAGCCACAGAAAAATCGACCAAGACATTCTCATACGTAGTCTTGCAACGCAATCATTTTTCTGGCCCTTCATTTTAATTGTTTGGTAGCTATGGTCAATTAGATGGTTGCTGGTTCTGTTGGTTGGAGACCATTTCTAGAATGTACAAATCTTAAAGTTTTTCTTATGGTCCTTCCCATTTCTTTTCATCTTCTGAGTTGATAGACCGGTCTCCAATAGCATAAGCTATGTCAGATCCGCAAGTGGAAAGCCAGGATGAGGGCTGGGGATTGAACACGCCCATCACAGCGCTCTACACTCGATCTACGGTTGCAGACTGTGGCTCTGTTATCCAGAGCGTCGTTGAACAGAATACCCTTGTGGCTTATTAGAGTAGCTTACTCACCAACTTCACATGGTCTACTCCGAGATGAAAATAGCGAGTGAAACAGTCTGTGCGTTTTACACGCTCAGGAATTTTCCAGCCTTGCAGTTCCTCGTGGTTCGAGATTGTGTTTCATAGACCCACTTTTCCCTAGCCCAAGTCATACTCTCTCCAAAGCAACGACGGCTTAACAGTTGCCGATCTATGATGGTCTGAAAAGACTGAAAGACTTATTAGACTAAGGGCCTTTTCTATGCTGAACGGGCACTGCTCCTCAGAGCCAAATGCTTATACACCTTATGCTGGTTACATGGACGACTACCGAAGGGCAAGAGCTGGACCGAAAGGGTGAAAAGCTGGACTGGTAATGACGGGGATGCAGAGAAAGAGAAGTTCCTTTAGCAAAGTAAGAACCTTGCAAGGCATGCAATTATCCCATAGGCAGGGCTGCCGGCAGAAGATGGCGTCACCTTTCGGAAGCATAATTCACCATGAGAAGATTCCTCTGCAGATCGTGTCGGGTAAGAACCTTATGCCTTTTGAGAGTTTTCTTGTGGCTGTTTCAAGTAGAGTCTGAAAGTGACGCGAAAGGGGCTCAAAGTTCGGCTAATAGGTCCTTCAGGTGAAGGACATTCTTTGAACGATGGGATTTCATACTTCAGACCGTCACAGCTCATTTTCAGACCGCTTTTTGCTGTGCTGACGCGATGCACCGCCTTTTCGTAGGCTAAAGATTCTCTCCAACGCATAACTCACAGACCCGAGTTCATCCTGTCCTTGGCCTCTGAACACAGTTGTTCCAGTACTGCATCAGCCCTATAGCAAAGCGTCGACATTTAGTGTATTTCTAGAACATGGCATGTCTAGAACCTAACATTCTGAGGAACCTTGGGACCCTGTTACCAAGAATCAGATGCGAATCGATTGGGACAGTAGCGTGATCTGAAATAGAGGAAATGCGGAAAAGATCAATTCACAGAGGTTTATGGCCCCAACTCAGCGATTTTGCTTTTCAACGGTCCTCACTATTCACTCCTATCTACTGTTCTGCAGCGGTGCCTCGAATCTCCATTCACCAACATTGCTTTCCCTTTTTTCGGAGTCCTTCATGAAAAACTGCGCAATCATGATGGTGACACTTGGCTGAATTGCTTAGAGCTGATAAGTGAGCCAACGAAAGTTTTCCAGAAGAGCCTCCGTAACAAACACTTTAAAATGCAAAGACGCTGTTTACTGAGATTACTAAATGGCTCGTCGTGCTTGCAAGAGGCTATGAATTTTATTTATCGTCTAACCAATTTCAGCTTTCATGAATTTTACCATTTCTAACCGTTCTCAACCGATTCATGACTGACAATGAAAAGCGAGAGCTCTATGTATCTTTAGTCCTCATCCGAACTCTTCCACAGTTTTTCGTAAATGCAAATCTACGGCTATTATAGTCTGCTTTTGAAAACACGTCTTTTCAGAGCTGTTTCGTATAACTTCGGGAGTTGATAATACGAGCTATAATTTGAGGAGAAGAGGTGAGGCAGCGGCAAAAAGCGCCACTGTCACACAGGGTACAGGGGTCAATATTGTATCAACTTTCGGCCATGCCAACCAACCTTTCTATCCCTAATGGATCCGCTATTTGGTACCAGGTCAATTGGAAGGGATAAAACGCTTTCTTTTTCAGTGCATAGCCAGTTAGGTGTCCTTTGAACAGAAAATGCATCCAAACCCCATCATAATTCCAAATCAAAGTCGAATGCCTTGGCGCATCCCAGAAGGAGAAAGTTCACAATATATTTGTCTTTCTCTCTTCGATAGGACTTACTTTCCCGGTTTTCTTGTCCCAAACACTGCCGTTTTTCAATTTTAGAACAGCAGCCAGTAGTCGGGAGGTTCTGTAGAGTCATCGAGACCATCGAAAAAAGTAAGCTCTGTCTGTTCTCCCGGAAATTGCTACGCGGTTTTGCAGAACATTTACAAGGTTCTCCAAGCAAAGCCAATTCCTTGTAGAATAAAAAACCCTTCAGAAGAAGCATTCTATTATATTTGCAGCCTCAAGCCTTGCCCGGAACAAAAGTCATCATTTTGCTGCTATGTTCCGTTCTCTTGAAGGAATTTCGGTCTAAACCTACCCTAAAATCGTCTGCAAGAAAAATTCTCAGATGAGACCTGCAATTTTGAGCTCTTTTCCAAAACTTAATGCAATTGTACTCAATTTCCTCGCTCAGTCAGTTTTTCTAAAGCGGATGGTACCCTATAAATTTCAAAGGAAATTGGAAAGTTGATCGTACATTCCGAAGCCCAAGGTCCCAAATAAATAAGAAGTGCGTCCTCCAAGTGGTAGTCGTAGATGGCCCTCAACGAAATCCTCAACTCTGGAGACTGTGGGATCACACTCGTCTTCATAACTAATTCTTTATCACCACGCCTAGTGCCTAAAGGCAGGGGCTTGCTCTGCCCAACTATCATGAAATGATGCCCATTTCCCGCTTTTTCGACCATTATACCCGGATGCACTTACCCACTTTTTGCACTTACCCGTTCACCTCAATCCTATGGTTGTGGAATGATTAATGGTAATTAGCTCATAGTACAGCTGAGAACGTCCCTTTTGAATCTTACAAAAAAGGTGTGTTGGACAACGTAGAGTGAAATTTGTTTTTTCTATTAAAAATTCTTATCATCTACTAGAATAGGCGTCCTGATAACTGCTTCTTTCGAGTGCCGTGGCAGCCATTTCTAATTTATGACTAATTAATTCTAAGTTTCTATTGTGAGTTCATCTGAGTCCAGTTGAATAAGTTGAAGTACTTCATTTCGTTCGGGTGCTGTACTTAAATGCCTTCAACAACAGTAGTCCTTGCTAGACCTGTCACATTTCGTTTACCAGCGATGAGCACAGCTCACAAAAGCTTCTGCCACAGCAAGCATAAAAAGCTACGCAAAAATGCAGTGTTATATACTCTGTAATTACATTTACAACCATATCTTCTTCTTTTTCTTTTTGTGCTCCCTAGCATTAATCCCAGTCAGTCACAGAGTCCGCTGTTTTCGTGAGTTATCGCCACTTCCTTCCTTTGATGACATCTTCTGTAGTTTGGATTTTAGAGACATCACTTTCGATTATGCCCAAACATCTCTTTTCCGAGGTCCCACGGTCGAATCCCTTGAGTTTCGACTTCACGTTTCTCTTCCGAACGGGCCCTGTAGCCGTCTCGGCACGTGTTTAGATCATCATCTTTTGCTGGAAAGGTGCTACTTCCATCCTCGGTCCGGTATGCGCTTTCTTTGGGAGCAGTGAAGCACCGTCGGTCGTAGAGTAAACGGGCCCTTTCAATTTCGATCATACCGCGTTTACCCAGTCCTCTACAACCTGGTCCACCTTACTGATGGCAGCTAGACCACTCTCCAGTGGTAAGAATTCCGTACTTATATGATATCTTCCCCAAAGCAGTCTACGACTAATTCCTCACAGTTCTTGTGGCTAGGAGACTTCGCCTTTCTCATTTTTGTAGTTTTGGCCATAGTTTTAGACAGAACCCATTTTCCGCCAGTGTTCTTTCTGCACTTCTGCAGCGGAAAGATTTATTGTCATTCGAAAAAACCATTCCTATAGTTGTAGGTTACCGCCAGCGTTATGCAATGGGACGTTTCTTATTCTATTCACCTTGAAAGCTCAAATCCACTCAAAACGTTTTCGCCTAGTGGAAATCGTTTAGGGGTTATGGTGGCTTCCACGGTACTCAAGTAAGAAAATAGTGAGCTCCTTTCTCATATGCAACTGTCTCATAAAAGCCATAAGGAAAGCTACTCGAGCACCTACAGCTCGGAGTGTAGCCTCATGTTGCTTTTCTTCTTTTCCTGGATTCCTAATCATTCATTTACCGTTTCCTCGTGATTAATTCTTCTTTTCCTTGTCGCGAAATCTCTCCTTAACTGGAAATCGCTCCTCAAAGCGTTCATACTTTTCCAGAATGTCGCTGTTCGTCAGGATCTTATGCTTACTTATGATCGCCAACATCGCACTCTGTCATCACTACTGGTTTGATATGCCTGGCGCCCAAAAGGTTGGTTTACAAAACTGTGAAACGCTCATCGAAGTACCCATCGATCCCTCCGATATGAGGTCGGAGGTTGATGGGCACTTCGATGAACGTTCTTTTGAGAGCCGTTCCCTAAAGACAAAGCTTGCCAGGCCAGGTATTTATCCATTGATATGATCGACTGGCCCACAAAAGTGGTAATGCACTTTGGAAGAGCGTTCAAGTGCATCCGCCTTTCCGCGAAATGACCAAACAGGATATCCCAAAGGCATACATTAACAATTACGTCTACTAATTACTGATTCATTACAAACTAGCGAGTAACGAATCACTAAGTAGATAGCTCCCAAAAAAAAAATGAATTAGGTTTCTCTGAGAAAGGAACTTTGTAATTTATGAAGGCATTCTGCATCGTCCATGGGGTGTACTAATGTCTTTTCGATCTCTTCAGTGAAGGTTGCGCTTTCTTCGACAGGGGAAACATAAAAGAGGGATAAGCATTGAACTCGAAGGCACAGTTCCCGATATTTTTTGGGCATCTGCTTTCGGATGATAATAAAAGTCCAGCCCATAGTAGTATAAAAATGGCGAAGACAACGGAAAATCGGTTTTAAAGAAATGTTGGGGCTAAAGAAGTAGAAAAATTAGGAAATGGAGAGAATATCACGGCAGAAGTTGAAAGTTTCCGGACGAGTTGTTCAAGTATGTGTGCTAGGGAGCTGGATAAGCTGCCCGCGTACAACTTGTGCGTCCTGGTGCGAATGGTGCACCCTTTACAGCCTTTACAACGCCTGAAAACTCGTCCAACTCGACTTAGCCGCTTTTCGGGGGTCCTAATCATGGCCTACCTAAGCCGTTCTTCGATCTGACGGCGTCTCTTGCACCCTCCTTCGAGACCACAGGATCATCTTAGGGAGAAACCTCCGGAACCATTTTTATGCCCTTTAAGAATTATAGTCATAATCTCAGAATGGTTCTGCTGCCCCGTAAACTTCTACGAAAACACAGCCCGCGTGAAATGGTTAATTTCATGCTTTCCATTGAAAAGCTCTACTATTAGGAGTTTGCAACAGTAGTCACCTCTTAATATCGTACTTAATATAGTATTCTGTACTCAGTATATGCACTCAAGGATGGGCCACATAACTCAGAGGCAGAAATTGAGATAGCTCTAGATCACAAAAAAGGGCTAGTAAGAGGGATTTTCTCAATAAAAACGGTTAGGTCGTTTTCACAAGTCAAGAAGGCGTAGAATGCTCTTCGAATTCCTAATTCTTAAGACAGACTTGGAATGGAGCACGGTGACGGGACTTGATTACAGCTAAGCCCTTTCAGAGTGAGTTTGTAGGAAATATTGGGAATATAAGGCAGTATATAAGGCGGAGGTGGTGTAGCGGCAAGTGGCGCACTATATCACACGCACGGTAAGGGGTTCGAATCCCGGATCGATGCCCGCCTGGGCCAACCAAGCCTTCCATCCCTCCGGGGTCGGTGAACTGGTACCAGACTCGTCTGGGAGGATAAAAGCACTCACTTGTACATCGGCTGGCCACCGCAAGTCATTGTATAGGCCACATACGCACTCATAACGCCACTACGATTCTGAATGGAAGTCGAGTGCGGGGGCGCATCCCTCAGACGGGATTGATTAACGCCAAAAACTTTATCCTTTATCCTTTATTGGGAATATACTATTAAGTGATGCAATTCGCTTGGATCTATTCTTAACGTCTCCACTGTCTGACGAAACCAATTTATATTGCAGTAACCTGAGGAACGATTCTTTCTGGAGTTACCCTTCATTAAATGAAAACTTATTTGCTTCAAAAGAGCACGAGCTCACATTCATGTGCTACACTGAACCTTCTACACTTTAACTGAGTAGCCAATTTCGCTGTAAGCCACCAGATATCCTTTGAAACTACTCAGAACCCGGATTCTCAATGCAAGGTATTGGTAATCGGTTTCGCTTCGGAAGAAGGTGATGACCACCTTACAATTGTTGAAGTTACTCAACGCAGGGTTGGGGCAGTACCAGACTAAGAACGAGTACATGGCGTATTTCAATTAGATTGGCTAGCGTTACTGAAACTTAGGTCTTCCTTCACTAAGGAGACGTTCAGGAGCCATGTCTTAACTGAAGATCAAACTTAAACCCAAAACCATCACCGATCTTCTTATGGTTAGTCAAGTTTGTCACCGATCAGTCAATCTCCCTGTGTTCTTTGGAGCGGGAACCGCGGATTGATCGGTAACAGATTTGCCTTCTCAAATGAAAGACGGTATCTGTAAATGTACACTATCCAAATTAGCAAACCGATATTTAGTCCCTTATAGTTTTTGAGATCCCTTCTAGCTCCTTAGGGAAGCAGCTTCGTGGAAAAGGGATGGTCCACACCACGTTCTCTACATCTTATTTGTCTTCACCGATCCTTCTTTTTGACTGCCTACCTTTTGTAAAAATAATAAAAATTAAATGAAAGTCGTACCTGAATGATATTATTTCTTGATGTTCCAGTTCAATGACGGCTCCGACATCCCATACGAAGATGATATGCCACTTCAAATGCAAAAACGATTCCGCATCAAATACATACGAGAACTTGGACGACTTCCTGGTCCACCTCTTAAATAAGACTCTTTAATTCCGTAAACTTGTACTGTTACTCTAATTTCATCGGCAACGTCTATTGTAGCTTCCATTTGTTCCACCTTCTCGTATCAATGAACACTCCAAATAAATAATTCACTGTTAATCTGACAGTACAACAGTTCCTAGCAATGAATTACGAATTATCTGCTGGGATCATTTTACAAAGTAGATGGATAATCTCATATTAGGAACTCCTAAAGGTCCAAGCTCACAGACAACCGTATATTTTCAATGACCCCTACATATCAGCCTCAACCTGAGGCTATTCTTCTTTCCGATCCATCGCCATTCTGACTGATGCAATTTTGTAGATGTTGGGGCCATTTGGATGGTCCTACAGTGCCCATCCCATATCATTCCTTCAGGTATTACCGTAAACATTTTCCCTTGGATTTCTTCGACTCGAAAGCCCTCACATCTTAACTACCTTCAGACCTTTCTCGGGACCTAGCATACATTGAGTACTAGGTACCGGGAAAGTCCTGAAGACCAGTTTAATGTGAGGTTTCTGAGTGGGAGAAACCTACATACTACTCAATGTATGCTATGAACGAGCAAGTTGTAGCCTGATCTGCAGAAATCAATCAACCAGGAGGGTAATTGTACAGCTTCACTAGCTGGTACGTACTTTGGTCTCCCTGGTCTTCTTTACCACCTGTTCCCTATGCTAATGGAACATTTGTCTGGGTAAAGTTGTAATTGACAATGAGATGAAAGATGACATTTGCAAACTTTCGAAAAACCTTCCAGCAAGTCAGAAGGACATAGGCGTTGCAAAACTGCCACACCGTCTATAAAAATTTGCTCATCGGAACTCCTGATTATGCAAAAGAAAGATTGCTTCATCTTGCTTCATTTGATGCAAGCATTATGAAAGGTGGAGGTATGTTTTTAAAAGGAATAAAGGAGCTTGATTTCTAGACTTGCTCCTTCGAAGAATATTCATGTAATTTGAGAGAACCTCGTGAATCTACAACAAATCCAGTTTCCTAAACCTCAGTAGCTGCGCACTGATGCTGACCGGAAAACGTCCGTTGCGCGCGTCCGTCGAAAGTAGGTCACCCCGTCCACTTCGCGCGCGGCTCACCACACTGAGGTCTTGAGATGACATTACAGTGACACCCCCAAGTGTCAGTGGAGCAAATGATTTGCTTTTGTCCGTGTTATCTTCTCTTTGGGCTGACTGCCGTGGGCTAAGCACAGATCATATGCCCCACTGACAACTGCGACATCCGTCAAGTATCGCGGGCTGACGTGCCGCGTGAGGCGGCTGCGGCGTGACCTGCTTTCGACAGACGCGCGCAAAGAAGGGCACCCATACCGACCAAACCGATTCGAAGCCTCAATATCAGAGCCGGTTTTTGACCAATAAAGCCTGTCGTATCAGGTTTGTAATTATACGAGAGCTCTTAGAAGAGAATATGCAGAGTAAAGAGCCTTTTAGAAGGAACAGGATAAAAATTAAGTAATCGGAATGATTCGTTGTTTCTTTCTCTCTATAATCCCGAAAGCCGGTTTTCGAAGGGGGAGGTAGAGGGGAACTTGTGCAATCACCCCTCCCCCCTTCAACCTGATCGATTGGTTAAACGCCACGCCGAAAAGTCATCCGACCGATTTTTGTATCTGAATACTAAAATCTCCAGCTGAAGGTGCATGCTCATCTTAGAGGATTTCAAATGCCGCAGTGCAACGTTATACTGCTTAAAGTGTAGGAGGTGAAGTCGAAACAAAGATTGCTCAGCAGCAGTAAATTCATCAACCATCTACTTTCTTATCAACTACTCCTAGATCGGACTCCAGAGACAACCGAGCTCTCTGTACCTTGAGGTAACCCAGGAGATATGGAAATACAAAAAAAGGAAATAGAGTCTAACGAAGCTTCGGTCATTTGATTCACTGTCTAGGCCAAGAGACCCATACAATTGCTCCTAAAACTTTTAACAAAAACCAAAGCCACGGCGCACCCTGTGGGGAATGTCAATGATGGGTCAACAGCGAAAATTTCACTGTTCGGCTTTTTTTCATCTACATATATACCTAGGAGGAAGAAAAGATCAAAACAGGTATCTAAACGATCCAAATCGATAAAATCGATAAACCATCACATTCATATTCATTTGTATATATTGCCACTTTTGTACAATGTTCTTTTTCAATGTACAATTGGTAACAATAATGTCAACATGAAAAAATTAAATTACCGGCGTGAAAATTAGTGCTGCACACTTGCGAGCAACACGCAATTGGCACCAATCAATCAATCAATGAAAAAATCAATATGAATCAATATCAATACTCGTACAGAACAAGTCAAAACTTGTATGGAGTGAATAGTTGAATAGTTGCATTTTTTTGTGGTTCAGTATTGCAATTGGCCAGCACCGAAGTTGTGAAGTGAATACAATTAAATTGAGCTCGTTAGTACTATGTACATATATAAAACTATATCGTACTATAACTACTTACTAATGCCATAAATTATTAATGATAAATGATCTTAAGTTGTTTGGCATTGCATCAATAAGTGATAATTAATTACAACTCTGATTTACGGCTCATTTTCTAATGACATATGAGTAAAGCAGGAACAGAGGCGCGCGGCTGCGCTGCGGCGTAGCCTTTACAGGTTGGGCCGCATCGCAACACGTGTGCACCTGTCTAGACCTCGAGTATAAGCATGAGGGTGAAATGTTACAAAAATCAATACATGTTTGGAATTGTGCCAAAACAACTCTATTAGTTTACAGAAATAGTACGAATACAAAAAATCGTACAACAGATGTGAATGGAAGACCCTGGACTAGAAAACTCTTCACGAAGTTCGTTCCCAAGGACGTCATTGTACTGCTTATCGTCATCGACAAAGAGAGACACCGTATTTGCATGAGGTACACGTATGGATTCAATCGATTGGAAATATCGATCGTACTATACTACTGTTGTCAATGAATGTTGGGGAGTGGCTTGAAAAATTCCTAATGACGACATATCCGAAACGACCTGCAATGGTCGATGTCGCGAATAGTGCAGAGGCGTGTTGTTGTTGTTATTATTATTGTTTTCGACAGTAGTGACTTCAGGCTTTGGCGCCGACTCTTCGACGATCATCGTCTGGTCTTCTGAATCCGTCGATGACGTCATCGGATGTGGCACGTGCTCAGGTGTGATATGCTCGTGTACTGTGTCCAGTTCACGATCAAACGACTTGAATACGAGTGATCGTTTCCGGGACCGGACAGCCAGATTGTATGCCGACACGCTCTTCACCGGTATCTTCAAAATCGACGACGAGACGGAGCTGAAAGTAGAGAGTAGTTAATGGTCCAAACGATTATTGATAAAAAATCTTCAAGTATTATGAGGTATTACAGGATCCTAGTAAACTTACTTATCCATTTCTTCCTCCTCGTTGATATCATAAGTGGAATAATACATGTTTGTTGTCGCCGTCGTTGCTACAGACACGGAATCCGAAAGCATCGACGCCCGTTCTTGAGAGTTCACCTCGGCGCTCGTCACAGATAGATAGTCAGCCAACGACGATGACGACATATTGTCGTACCGGGAGTTGAGCCGTGTTCGAGGAGCTGTAAAAACAATTTCTATCCCAAAAGAAGTCATATTGTCAAAAAAAAAAACGACTCGAGTAGCCTAGCATTTGTTTGTCCCTTTAAACTTTTACGCATTCCCCTAGAAGTCCTAGGATCGCTGTTATGTTTATGGTTCGCGTAAGATAGCCAAGTGCATATCGGTGTTTCAGCCTTCTGGAGAAGCCTGATTACCTCAAAGGGCGTAGATGTTTAGGATAAACTGGGGCGGCAGAAACCTAGTGCCAATATGTGGTAGAAGTATGGAAGGGGAAAAAGATAAAATGCAAGCACGAAATTTCACTATGCGGGATCCTATCAGTGGAACCGGCTCATCCTGGATGCAGCAGCATCGCCAGCACCCTCCCACGACTTCGTTACATGAAGAACTTGTGAAATACCAGAGGTGAAAGGTTGGCTTTGAGAAAGGGTACCAATATCGAACAAATGGTTCCCCATTCTGACCTCTTGGAAACCAGCCGACCCAGGACAAGGATCTCCAAAGTTCCCTCGAATGAAACGCCAATTCTGAAGGGCAAAGATATTTCTCCTAAATCCACAACCTTCACCAGCCACTGAATAAACAGCAGCCGTGTAGCGCTCTGAGTGGGCGTAAATTCATGGCGCACCATTGACGAAATTAACGCCGAGCACTCATCCCCGTGCTATAGCCAGAATTTTGGCTGTACTCACCTAAGCGTGACGTCGGCGCCTCGTCAGCAGATTGGATGGTGCTGGCAGCAGTGACCATTGTACAGTTGCTTAGGGCATCGGATTGGTCTGATTGAGGAGACAACGGCTTGTCTGCAGCAACAGCAGCGATCTTTTCCATCGTCAGGATTACGTCGTTCAATTGCCGGTCCTCCTCGACTGCACCTCGAGCCTCTTCGGCCGGCGTACGCGGTGAACGTTCTTGGGCTGAAAAACGACAAGTCAATGAGATATGGGTGTATTACTCGTACACCTCTTCAAACCTTGTGCTCGCCCCAGAGTCCGATCCAGTACAGCTTCGAACGTTTCCGTATACACTGGCATCTTCTTATTGACCCATGGATGCTGTCGTATCGTAGTCAACGAGGCACGTGAACCAGCAGCCGTCGTCAGACATGATTTGATTAATTGGCAACATTCTGAAACTTATTGGGAATATAGATTTTGTCAATCGATATAAATCTGAGCTTAGCCTCAATGGCCTATGGCTAGTTATGGTCGTGTGGCCTGGCTAGCCGATGAAGTAAGGGTTCTTCACTGACCTTTAGATAGGTACGACGGGAATTTTACTCGTCCTAAGCATATTTGGATCTCGTTCTTGAATGGCAGCTGTCCCGTAACCAAAATAAATAGCAGTACACCTAACGACCAACTAGTTGCCTCCAACGGCAGGTACTGCAATTGGCGGAACCATTCCGGTGGGCAGTATGATCGCGTACCTGTAAAAATCGGGATTTGAAAATGTCATAAATAGGAATACGTGGCTAGGCCATAGAGGTACAGCCAACCCTGAATAAGGCCCCTTAGAAGATGAAAAGACTTAGTGAGGTCATCAGATAGGTCAGTGTTGTTCCGTATTTATACTTAAAAATTCCATTTCAGTTTGGCCGGAGAAATCGACGTATAGATACAATGTGCGGAAAGCGAAGACTGTGACTTGGCATTTGTTAGTTGTCTGTGTACTATAGCGTTAGCCATGCGCAAACTCCCTCTACTTCACTAACTGCGTATTTCCTGTGTAGGTTTTCCGCAACAGACTTTAGACTACCTTGTGTCTTGAAGAAGATTCGTATAACCACCAACAAATTCTTGCTTTGACAATAAATGCCGCCCATATGCCTTCACTTCACTCTAGTCCCAACCGAATCCCAAGCAAGGCTGTCACATCGGAAATGGAACATGTCAGGATTTTCGCAAGAATTCAGTACTCTTTGGGAACAATATAACATCAACCAGTCGGGCCGCCCAGCTAGCGCCGGGCTTCCCTCCTTCTAATGGGTTCGCCCGGCTACGCCGGGCGCTCCTCCTTCCTCTGAGAAATTTGCTATGCGCAAATAACACTTCGGATTCTACTTTTTCTTTGAAAGCTGTACACCCTCAGTATTAGCTTCTAACTGTGCGCGATTTTTTCTGTAAGCCATGTTCGCTGTGTCCGAATAAAACAACGCATTATATCACAAAACTTATTTAGAGAATAAGTATTCAGACTTCATCGCGGCTGAGTCTACTATGTTAGCTACCATCAATGTTCCCAGCCAACTCCTTGTGCCTTCAAGCTTCAACGGTCTGGGTCCGAACCAACAGTATTTATTCACGCCCAGTCCTTTGGGGCGGAGTTTCGTCTTGCAACCTATCATCAGTTTTTCCACCCTGCCGCCTGTATTCCTACCAAATTTGAACGCTCTAGGTCCAAGTTAAACCCCGCCCCTTGTGGGCGGAGTCCGGTCCTGCCACCCACCATGAGTGTTTCCACCCAGCCGCCTGTATTCCTACCAAATTTGAACGCTCTAGGTCCAAGTTTAAGTTTTTCACACAAACCCCGCCCCTTGTGGGCGGAGCCCGGTCCTGCCACCCACCATAAGTGTTTCCGCTCTGCCGCCTGTATTCCTACCAAATTTGAACGCTCTAGGTCCAAGTTTAAGTTTTTCACACAAACCCCGCCCCTTGTGGGCGGAGCCCGGTCCTGCCGCCCACCATAAGTGTTTCCGCCCTGCCGTCTGTATTCCTACCAAATTTGAACGCTATAGGTCCAAGTTTAAGTTTTTCACACAAACTCCGCCCCTTGTAGGCGGAGTCCGGTCCTACCACCCACCATTAGTGTTCCCATCCTGCCCCCCTTACACCTACCAAATTTGAACTCTGTAGGTCGACGGAAACCGGAGTTATGAATTTGCGCTCAAACATTTATTTCGCACAAACCCCGCCCCCTGTGGGCGGAGTCCGGCCCCACTACCCACCATTAGTGTTTCCATCCCGCCCCCCTTACACCTACCAAATTTGAACGCTATAGGTCCAAGTTCGAGTTTTTCACACAAACCCCGCCCCTTGTGGGCGGGGTCCGGTCCTGCCACCCACCATAAGTGTTTCCACCCTGCCGTCTGTATTTCTACCAAATTTGAACGCTCTAGGTCCAAGTTTAAGTTTCTCACACAAACCCCGCCCCTCGTGGGCGGAGTCCGGTCCTGCCACCCACCCTAAGTGTTTCCACCCTGCCGTCTGTATTCCTACCAAATTTGAACGCTCTAGGTCCAAGTTTAAGTTTTTCACACAAACTCCGCCCCTTGTAGGCGGAGTCCGGTCCTACCACCCACCATTAGTGTTCCCATCCTGCCCCCCTTACACCTACCAAATTTGAACTCTGTAGGTCGACGGAAACCGGAGTTATGAATTTGCGCTCAAACATTTATTTCGCACAAACCCCGCCCCCTGTGGGCGGAGTCCGGCCCCACTACCCACCATTAGTGTTTCCATCCCGCCCCCCTTACACCTACCAAATTTGAACTCTGTAGGTCGACGGAAACCGGAGTTATGAATTTGCACTCAAACATTTATTTCGCACAAACCCCGCCCCCTGTAGGCGGAGTCCGGCCCCACCACCCACCATTAGTGTTTCCATCCCGCCCCCCTTACACCTACCAAATTTGAACTCTGTAGGTCGACGGAAACCGGAGTTATGAATTTGCACTCAAACATTTATTTCGCACAAACCCCGCCCCCTGTGGGCGGAGTCCGGCCCCACTACCCACCATTAGTGTTTCCATCCCGCCCCCCTTACACCTACCAAATTTGAACTCTGTAGGTCGACGGGAACCGGAGTTATGAATTTGCGGCCCAAAATTTCTATCGCGCACGCCCCGCCCCCTGTGGGCGGAGTCCGGCCCCACCACCCACCATTAGTGTTCCCATCCTGCCCCCCTTACACCTATCAAATTTGAACTCTCTAGGTCGACGGGAACCGGAGTTATGAATTTCCGGTCAAACACACACACACACACACACACACACACACACACACACACACACAAACACACAGACAAACCAACAGACACACTTAGCGCGTTATATATAGTAGGATTCTTGTTACCACTTTATGGACGTTCGCAAGGATCAGTCATTGTTGATCTCAAGCAATCAAAACAAGCCGATCGGCATATCGTTGATGTTGCTTGGAAACGAAAGTGGAAGGCGAATAGGAAAATTCCATATGCTGTTGAGGAGCTGGAGTTCCGTCAAAATTTCCATGACTTTTTTCGTTACAAGTTGCTAAAGATTTGATCGTTTTTTATATTTTCCCCACAGTATACAAATGTCCTCAAGATTTGAAAAGAGAACACTCAATAGCCTCCAGTAATGAATTCAGAGAGGGGCAAGGAGTTCGTCAAATGTTTGTCCGCACTTCAGGGTGGAGGTGGTGAAGCGCTAGAGGGCGCAATATCACTTACATGGTAAAAGAATCGAATCCCGGATACATAAAAGTTCCAAACCGCCTGAGTCTTCCACCCGTCTGAGGTTCTGAAGCACGGACCCGAGAAAAGTGAAGGGGTAAATGCACAGGCCTGTACATAGACTGGACCCATACGTCATCGAACAGTCCACAGACGCAGAATGTTGATTGCCGCTTTCGACAATGCGGATTTCACTACGATTCAGAATGGATCGAATACCTTGGATACATCCCATAAAGGTACTATTCAACGGTAGAGCCAACACCGCGTTAATCCAATATTTCTATTTATCTCCTCTGTATTACCATTTCTATTGCCAAATGGAACCCCCTCTTCGGAGTAGAAGGGTCGCAGTAGGGAGAGCAAAACCAAGTAATGGCTCCCGAAAGCAAGCAGATATGTCTAGTACTTAATCACTCTTACAACAACGATTATGAGTGGAAGTCATGTTCGCTCCAGTACATTTAATCCTTAGTTATAGAGAGAAGCCAAATTTTCCATCCCCTAGTCGTTCAAGCTCACCTTGGAACTCCTTCTTCATCGCTTTTTCTGCGGAAGCTGTCGCACCAAAATCTACGAGTTTCACTTCGCCGTTCATCATATTCACAATCAAATTTTCGTCCTTAAATTGAAAACTTATGAAAAATATGAGTTCCAGTTGGTTCTTCACAGCTATTGCATTGGAGCCTCTGAACAACGGCTCCTCAGCCGTTTGATGGCTGCTATGAAATATGCAAACACCAAAAAAATAAACAAAAACGTTTAATTTAAGTCGAAGTAAAGCCTGACCTTGATATCTCGATGAATCAGGCCATGCTTAACGTACATTGCACATACGGAATCCACTACTTGGATAAAAATACCTCGTGCCGAATCTGAAAATAATCTGTTCAGGAGTTTCAAAGGAAAACCAGTGGTAGAACGTGATTTGACGAAACTTTACTATGACCCATCACAAAATATCATTCTGACTTCACTACCTAAGCAATCTTTACCACAAATAATCGCCCAATAATATTATTACCATCTTTTCATTATCATTTTCAGTAGGAAAGTATGCCATCTTCCTAAGGTATTCAAAGTACTAGAACGGATTACTTCATATAAGTTACTCTACCGTATCGAGGAGTTGCCCTCCATAAAATGGGAACCCGCCCCATCAAAACGGGTCCCACCAATATGACGAGGGTTTTTTTTTCAACAAAAATGACCACTATTTATTCGAAGGAAGTTATCGCTGGGGTCTTACCCAAATACGTAGCATCGGTCACTACTGGAATATTTCTCAATTTTGAATTATGTCGATCTGACTTAGATTTGAAACTGGCTCATTTGACTACTATTCTTTCAATCGCTAGCCAATACAATGAAATTTTAGTCCACCGCATTGCGTGTCGAAGTAACCCATTAAGTTAGACCACAATGGCGTCATGGTTTTTGCACAAAATTCTTGATGAAGGCCGTTATTTATGCGCTGAAGAATATTCATGGGCGAAAATTCTTCTCGAAATTTCGAAGCAATTCAGTGACATTTAGGCAGGCAGTCACAGAGTCTGATCAAAACAACAACTGAATCAATACCACTGAATTTTTCGATAATGGCTGGATTTGGATCAACCTTAGCTATACAGCTGGCTTTATATTTTTCTGATCACAAGAGAACTTTCAGAATAAAACACAAAGAACACAAAATACTAATTTCAAAAAACAAATAACCCTGAAAAATAAAAAGATCACTGAAGTAAAAGCTTGGAAGCTCCTTTCCCTTCAGAAAAATCAGAGGGCTACTCGAGACGAGTTTTAAACATGTTCTTCACTCATTTTTAATACTCCCATTACCCACTTCGCTGGATATATCGTATCTCCCATACAAAAAAAAACTCCCCATACAGGAAAGTTCTCAAAGCTCTTTCCAACATTTCAAAATCATTTCACAAGCTCAAAGCTTAGGAAAACTGTCGTGGATAACAGGCCGCAGCTACCAAACTTTGTAACCTCGAATTAATTTGATTTTTTACACTAGAGAAACATTTCTGTTCCATGGGGAACCGTGGGGCCGAAGAAAGTAAACGTATCGGTAGGTGGTCTCCCCTTATTGAAATCACTACAGAAAACCAAAAGTAAAGAGTCAACGTGCCTTACCTTCGTCTAGTTTACCATACGTTGAGATCAGATCGAAGATGTCCATGCAGTTCTCTGGTCGCTCCATAACTATCAAAAAGCCTTTTGAACTGAAACGAACAAGGTCATATCGATCTAACACTATCCGATCAATAAAAAACTCACTTGGCAAACCAATCAATCAACCGAATGACCCCGGGTACATCACTACACGTTTCCAAATGACATACCTCCGAGGGAATCAGTTGGCTGCCAGTCTGGAACGAAAATTCCTGTTACAACCGCTAGTCAATAAATCAATAACGATCAATTACCAAAGTCCATTCGCGAACGTGTCGGTGTTCAACGAACTTCACAGCCACTGGAAGGCCATCAGCTATTCGAACGGCTCGATAAACGATACCAAAACCGCCGCGGCCTATTTCTTCCAGTACAGAGTATTGCCTTCGAAATTCTTTTGCGGAGTGAGCTACAATGGAGAGTCATGGGTTTTGGGAGGAAAAATATATTAGCCATAACAAAAAGTCAAAGATATAGCTCTCGAAAAATAGTCGATTTAATTTCACAGTAATTGCAAATTGTAATTGTCACTCGTTTAAAAATACTCTTGACTATAGAGCCCAGGGTATGCATCAGTAGAATGGCCAGCATTTTCATGTCGCAAAGCACATGGCTGAGTGAAGGGTCAGGAGGCCCCACAGCAGTCCGCTTGCGCGAAACTGGGTCGCCGCGCGCGACATGTGCAGTGCGTGCGCACAAACTGTAAACGAGCATAGGGCACATCCGCTCGGCCAGAGATTTGATCTGTGGGTACTGGGTACCTAAAACGAAAGGGACTAGAACGAGCATGTGCACACACTGACACCCACCCACCGGTCCTGTCAATTCCAATCAGTCTTAAGAGTAGTAACACTATCATAACCCTTGCATCCGGTCAAGATTACCTCCCCAAAAGCGCAAGAGCCCTTGTCTCTTCATCGAGTCATGTCATAAAAGCCGAGATGGCGTTCGCAAGATGTTTGCCACTATGATGGTGTCAGTCAGTGATGATGGAGAGTAGCACTACTGCACATTTGTTTCCTCATCTCAAGCACGTCGTTCCCATTTCTCATTCGCTTTTGACAGCCAACATGCTAGTGTCGGAATAGCCATCCCATAGGAAGGGGAACGGAGGAGGACGATTGAAAAAGCGTAGTGGCACAAAGGGTTCGATGTCATCTAGCTCAATATCGCAAAATGGAAAAAAATAAAAGAAGCACATGACGCATAAAAATATCCAAAAAATATTCATGGATAGGAGAACGCAGATGTATTAGGCATATTTCATCGATCGACAACTTCCCAAGAGTAACTATTGTTCTACAAATGACATCCATCTACTACAAAAACTAATCGCTGAAGCCCTCGACAATGCTGAAGTTCACCTGCTTGGCTTCTCAGCGCTGTCTAGTCAACTTTACTTGGCTCAGCCCTTTGCCAGCAAAAACTAAGGCACTCAGCCGCCCAGAGGATGCGCCTGACGGCAATAGGAATGACGACTCGAGCTTCACTTTTTATAAAAAATGGGCTCTCTGTAATCAGATGTAGCGACCCCGAGAAAGACGAAATTCTCAGGCGCTGTTTTTAGCACCTACGGATATCCATTACATGGCCGTTTAAGCAACGGCAGATCCATCCTAGCTGGACAAACGACCTTCATTCATTTAGTCGAGTCGGAATTGCTCTTGTTGAATTGAAATAATCGCTTCATTAATTCCACTTTAAATTCATGGTAATTTGGCACAACATAAGCATTCCAGAGAAGGTTCTTCTTCACTTTTTTTTGAAACGCTTACCGCTCCATTGTATTCATTATACCAGTTTTGCTAGCAAGTAAACCTGGTCTCGAGAGAGCAAGTCTGTTATCGATTATTATCAAATATCTGGAAAGCAGAGGTGGTGTTATTGCAAGCGGCGCACTATCACGAAAGCATGATCACGAGTTCTAAGCCCTGATTGTTATCGGTCCAGCCAACCAAGCGTTCCATCCTTCCGGGGTAGTTTAATTGGTGCCAGACTCGTCTGGGAGGATTAAAGCACTGATTTGCTCATTGGTTGGTCCCCGTAAGTCATTGTGTAGGCAACCCATGCATTCAATACGCCACTACAATTCCAAATAGGAGTCGAATTTAGGGCACATCCCTCAGACGTGATTAGCCAATGCCCAAAATTTCATCCTTTTATCTGGAAAGCATAGACCATTCCGATTTGGATTGCTTTTGTGATATACTATCAATCACAAATATCATTTGAATAAAGTGAACCGAGCCAAAGCAGTGACCAGAGAACCAAGAAACCTTTCAAAGTCATCCGCAACCATCAATCCTTCTGCAAAAACTGAGTTCTACTTTTATGGGAAAAGACAAGGGTTGCGTATGCGTTATATACAAACCCAAATCTATCTGGATTCAGAGGTTATAGTCAAATGCGTGGCGCACCAAATCGGTACATAAGACGCCAATGGACAAACTTTTGATTCTTTCTTGTGCTTGACGGAAGACATAGTTCAGTGGGGTAGGGGAGGTGAGCGATGCACTTTAAGAAATATTTTTAGAAAATGTGAGAGATTTGATACTAAAAATAAATGAAAGCAAGTCTCGCACGGAACGATGAGTAAGTGATGAAGGCGATAACAATATTTACGAATGCACCCAACGATCTCATCCTCAGATAATTGCTGGGATGAGTAATAGGGAGCAAAAAGTAATGCATGCGCATCGGTCAAAGTGCAAAAGCATCCGATCTCAAAATCAGCTGCTCGATAACTAGGATATTGGACAGATGAGATGGTTGGAAATGCACCGAGATGTTCTCTTTTAGCGAGTGCGCAATGGAATCGATTTTCGTTTGAAAAATGGTAGCATTTGATTGCTTCAGCGGATCCTGCGACGTCGCGTAGTTCATACTAAGGAGAATATCGCAAAGAAATGGTCCTTGAATGACTCTCTTCTCCATTTCATGACTGACAACATGGATTGTGCCCAATCGGTCACATTCGTGCTTTCAGACAAACCACCAACCAAAAAAGGTCCCAGCATATTCCAGGCTTTACTGGAAAGCTATGCGCGATTGAGATCACGTACACTACCTACTGCTTTCAGTCCTTCAGAGCAGCTGCTGCAGCTAACTACCGCTAGAGGACCTATATGCATAGCTATCCGTTACCACAATTATCTCCCTTCGAGTGACTATTGTACTTTCATGAACTCAGGCATCATGCCCCGGTCTCGCCCTCCTTCTCAACTCAGAATAATGTAATAACTTCTGAATGAAAAATTCTAACATTAAAGGATCTTAATTATAAAGAACATAAAAATACAAGACCAAACAAACCTTTCTGATGAAGAAATTCCACTTGATAGGAGCAGCAGACCGTTAAATCTTGCAATTTTCGTTTCAACATCCTGAAATTCGAGAAAATCAGTATTTAGCAGACTCTATAAGTCATATGGAGCGTAACTTTTACACAAAAATATAAAAGTTTACTGAAAACGTTATGAGCGAAGATCAATACACAACACTATACCGACGGCTGTCCGTCTAAACTAATCAGAAAAGATGAGGACCAAAAATTAGCTCCTTAATAGTGTGCCGCAAAACAATTTCAATCCACCTGCTCGCTCTAATCGTTCTAATGCTATATTTAGCGATATTATAAATTAATATTACCATAATGATATAAAAATAATGAAACCACATTCAAATGGATAATATATAAGTTACGAGGCAAAAGGGCTTTAAAGCTGCTGTGCTATTATATTTAATAAGTTATTATAGGTTCGGCAATAATGATGTCATGGCTCGAGTTATCTGTAACCTGGATTATTGGTCCCGCAACGAATCAGACTACAATACCAGCATATGTGAAACAATGTGAAGGACTTTTTCAAGAATAACAAACAGACATCTGATGCCGTTGTCCAAAGCTTTCATATAACGTCATTTTCTTTTGCTCAGTCCACAGAAAGCAAATTTTGTTAGCTTTCAGATTGACGTAATAGAAATGAAAAGAAGCTTACATGACGAGAAAACGGTTGAAGAAAATCTGGAGCTGTGATACACGGTGACACTACTGTATTCACAACGCTCAATGGTTTTCTGTACTCACTGAATCAGTACCCGACCGGAAAATGTACTTCGTAATACATGTCTTCTAGAGAATGGCGTTTTTCTGAATAGGGCTCCCAAGTACAAAGTAAACTTACATTGTTTAAAGTAAACACAAGCCCTAGTGAACATTCTCTGGGAGGGCGCACAAAATTGCTCAGCACTGAACAATGTTGGAATGGAGCAGAAAGAACATCGCGCTCTCGAAAGAGTATTGAATCCAAAGAACAGATTGGCATTAGGGTTGGGTGCACATACCTTGATAATGAGCCCTCGAGAAGTTCGTACAATTGAATGAAATAAACGCTACGGAACCCGAAACTGGAAACATTGATTTAACCACAAACCGTAAGAGGTATTACTGAGGGTGTTCAATGTTTAATGCTTAATGTTTAATCCCAATGTCCTAACTGAAAAGCTAAACGATGTGCGTCATTAAAACCGAATCGGACAAAATCCATCCGGACAAAATTCCAAATCTCCGGTAGTAAACAGAGTGGCGGTCAAGAAAATTTGCCAAAGAATACCAAAGATTGAGCCTAAAAGCTTCGCCGCCTTTCAGTATTTTTGACCATCGTCTTTGCCATTACTGTTCCAAAATCCTATACGGATCAGAATGCAGAATCACTTCTATCCACGCTTGTTGAGTGTGTAG
The DNA here is from genome assembly GCA_000469685.2 of Haemonchus contortus. NCBI lineage: Eukaryota > Metazoa > Nematoda > Chromadorea > Rhabditida > Trichostrongylidae > Haemonchus > Haemonchus contortus. The sequence goes on from LS997564.1 coordinate 36,018,259, forward strand.
GAGCAACACACGCGATTCCATCCGGCCTCTTATCAAGACGCTACAGAAACCGTTTTCTGTTAGCCTCTTGATAAAAATCAGATGGAATAACAAAACATTTTGGCCGTGTGCATGGCATATGACAGGACTGTGTTGCATCAACTTCAATTGGTTCAAGCCAGAGCTCACAGCCGTGAAACTGTAGGAACGGGGTTCTGAACTAAACATTCGTTCCTGTTCACCCAAACGGGTATTTGTAGGCGATAAAATAATTAATAGATTTTGAGAACACAGTGATTCTGTGGAGCTCTGCTGAAATAGTCGGGCCAGCAAAACGTCCACGGTTTTGCTCACGTTCGCTCAGCTGGCATACCGTTCAAACTGAAATTACCCCTTCTGAATTTGAGTCTCAAAGAAAGATATTTTAGATTACTATTATTATTTACTAAAATGTTTATTGCTACATGTATCAAACAACAAGGTTAGGCAGGGTCACATACAGCTACCATGCGATGAAAAGCTGATCAGATGGTCTTGGGATTTACCGTAATTTCTTGATGTAAGTCGATCCAAAAATTATAATGAGGCATGAAATAAAAAAGCAAAGAAGACGCTGAAAACAGCTGATGCCCTCGCGGCGGGTGCCATGACGGCCCATTTGCGCCACGCCTACCCTCGCCGCTTGATATGATGTGACATCCGAGTCAGAGCATCACGTTTGCCTTTAATAGAAGCTTCTATTTCCTTTTGGGGAAGATCAGAAAAAGACCATAATGGAAATAAGATCTATTTGATTTCCATAATGGCCTTTATTTCTTGTCCACCACAAAAAGGGGTTCATCAGGGCTAAATGGGGCCAGCAACTTGACACTATGGCATAGGAGGTGCACGGATAGGATGACGGGGATCCTCCTGCAGGGAACGAGATGTCTCAAATCAACTGGCACTAACCTCCCACAGAGACATGTGTTGACAGTTTAAACTACTTCACGAAACAATGACTCATAAACAAGGAGATATGGGAGGAAAAACGTTCTCATCTTTTCAGCCTGTCCTCGGGTAGAAAATAAATTTTCAAATTCGAACCTCAAGCCAAAAGGACCATCGATGACACATCAGAACCTTCAAATCGCAGGCAGTATTAAACCTCAGCACGAGTGCCTGCAGCAAAAAACGGACTTATAGGATGGACCAGAGATATAAGAGGGCAAAACTGGATGGCCTGTTTAATTCTCGTCGAGTGCCATCTGCCAACGATTAAGACGTCGTTAAAAATCATGATATAGGGTACGGTACATGCCGTTTTCGATGGCACTTCCGAGCTTATTTTGAAATTAAGAAATTCAGCCTGCGAAATAAAAACCTAATGCCCCTTCAAGAGGTTCTCGACCATAAATCTTAGGGCGATGTGCTCTGATGAAATGATTGCTTTGAACCTCGTTCGATGGCATTCGAGGTAATGGACATGCCGTTTCGAGTTGAAAAACAAGCTCAAAAGTGTACTCGGAAATGGTATGACGTCTCATTCACTACTTTAACACGCCGGAAAGTACGGTCCGTCCTTGACGATAAGCTACCGTATTCCCTTACTATTTCCTGATCAATCGTGTTTATAGTTGGTAAGGAGTGAAACCCAGTCAGTTTTTGGTATCCGCATGTTTCCAGCTCTCGCCTTTTAGGGGCTACTCGATAAAGCTTACTTCGATGTAACTGAGACAAACGATACAATGGTCCAACGAAAAAGTCACAAATCAATCTTACTAATGGATATGTCGTGTAGGAAGATCTGAAGACGAAACTACGATGGCGCCAATGGTTACACAATCTGACGGCTGCGAAGGAGACTGAATATGCAAGAAGCTTTCATAACTGGAGCATGAAACTATAGTGACCAGATGTCGCTCAGTCGACGGAATTTCAATTCGAATACACCTGGAGTAGTTATCGTGCAGTCGCACTTCCGAAAAACTATTGCTCCTTACACAACTGTACAATTCGATATCCTCTAGTCACTAGCTGAATCCAAGGCCTTTTCAGTGATTGCCAAATTTTCAATATTATTGGAAATGTCGGTCTTGTTCTGTATCTTACGCGTGCTCTATGCAAAGTCATAAATTAATAAATGAATGAACGATAAAAAAGGATAAATTCTTCGGGCCTCAGCCAATCTCGTCTGAAGGATGCGCCCCGCATTCGACTTGCCTTCAGGATCATAGTGCCACTCTGAATGCGTCTGTGGTCCATACTATCACTTGCGATGACCACCCGATGTACAAGTCAGTGCTTTTATCCTCCCACACGAGTCTGGAACCAATTAACCGAACCTGGAGAGATGGAAGGCTTGGTTGGCCCACGCGAATACCGATCCAGAACTTAACCAGACTATGCGTGTGCAGTAGTGCGCCAATTGCTGATACACTTCCGCCAAAATAGTCAAGTAATTGGTTAAAGAATGAATAATAAGTAGCAGATATGTGCACACCAAAAATGAGCAAATCATTATGAAGAGGAAAAAGGGGGAAAGGAGAAAAGAGAGGAACAACTTGGAAGAGTGCGTTCACTATAGTCACTGAGTTACATTTTCATTAAACTAAGAATTTGGAAGAATGTCATGTGTGGCTAGGTGCATTGACCTTTCCAACACAGCTGCAGCTTTGTTTACAGTCATTTCAATAACACCCTACCGTTCTGTAATACTTATACCTACTATGTTCCTGATACAACAGTTTGGACCCTTCGACTAGACGAGGACCTTCAGCTTAAACCCTTCAATACTGCACAATACTGGGGGATACCAATAAAAACACCAAGAATTAAAATAATCTCGGTGGTGGTCCATGGGAGCGGAACTCATTAAACATATGGAAAACACTTTCACAGAAACGAAGAGTTCAGAGAGACCGTCATAACAAAGGCCGTCCAGCGAAGCTTACAGCGTTAGAGTGTGGGTGAGGGAATGGGGAACACATTGAGGAAGGCTTGGATGTATGCAAAACAATCAGAAACAAACACAGAATACTAATAACGAGCAGCTCGTTGCTTATTCTTCTTCACGATTGTTCGTGAGGGCAGCCAAATGGGTTTGTAGCGATTTTCGCCTAACGATGTGCTTTCGAAGGCTAGCCGAAAACAAATTGACATCAGACTGCAACAATGATGAACGAAGTTAGAGCAACTAAGCGGAACTGCTCCTAAAAAAACAAAAACGCATGTGGATGTTGGAAAATCACAGCCAGGCAGTTACACCAGCAAAAATGTGGATGAAGCAAAGAAATCCTAGTTCCAAAATTCCACATGATCGGTCCTTTTCTCAGATTAAGGAGCCAAACCTATCCGGTCTCTAACTATTATAGATAAACGCTGCCATTACCCATTCAGGATTGTCGAAAGCATATTTAGCACTGAAAGTGCTGATGAAGTGCTCTAGCCCAAACCCAGGTAGCCAGCCAATCTAACGTGCTCTTCCCGCCATCAGCTCGCTTAGTGGGTGGACCAGTGGAATTCTCCAGGGACTCCCAAGAACGTCCTAAATGAATTTGAGGCCAATCCCGAATGGATAGGTTACGGATGACAGGTTTTGGGTCAGTCTTTTCGACCTGACTTATGAGCTCTGAAAAGATTGAACCTGCAAGACGATCGATCCCTCTGAAGAAATAGAAACCGCCCAAAAAGTTAACCAGCTGACTTGCTGTTGTATCCACTCATAAACATCAAAAAATCATGAGTCACTAGGTCACCTGTACGCTGAACTCATCGACAGGCTCCACAAGGATCATTGACGCATTTCTAAGCTGAACTCAATGGACATATCAACAGACGACAGAGAGATTTCACCAAAGATTCAAGCTGAGAGAATGACGGATTGAGCAGAATTCCACCATATCGACAAAGCCCGTCAAAGTTGCATGGCAAAAAGCTGAATCGAAGACGACATTCAACATAGCCGAAGAATTTCCAATCCAAAATTACTGTTTGTCAAAAGGAGATATTCGATTTTATCTTCTCAAATGGCAGAAATTTCTTAGGACCAGTTCCTTAGGCGCCATTTTACTCTTGTAAGACTGATCCACGGAAAAGTCGACAAACCAATTAACTATTCAAATCCACAGCATATTGAGAGACCCCACTACTGGGTGGATTCGAGGAATTCGTTAGTTTTATGGGTGGATGTTGATCAAACGCGAGAAATTGGAAAAGTCGGTAGGGCAAGGATCAACTGCTTTACCCAGAGATCCTTCATCGAAGACATGAGGCTCGAGGTTGAGCAAATTGACACTTGTCTGCTTCACTCAGTCCGCTACACATCTTCACTCTATACGCTCTAATTTGATCATGTGTGCAACAAAAAGAAAACCTACTTCTTATAAGGTTCGTGATTTGGGGCAAGACTTCGCCCTCGCTCGGAACTCGAACCCTACTTGTGCTTCCCGAGCACCCGCTCTTTATCCACTGCACATTCTTCTTATATTAATTAGAACCAGGAGCGTCACCTTCGTTCGCAAACAAAACAACGCAGCAGTCCACCAAATGTGAAACGTACCCACGAAGAAAACGGAAGTGCAACAGTCGGGAACTTAGGAAGACAACAGAAACATAAAGTATCGCTGGAGGAAACGATAGAACAAGCAATAACGACGAAATATGCTCAAAAGACTAAGTTGATTCGAATTCTTGGGTATGTGAATACTGTAGAGGACCTGGCAGCGCAGCAACTACCCATTTACCTAAGAAGCTACAGAAAAGGACCGGCTGAGAATGAAGCATGAAAGACGGATTGTTGTCAACAAGTCGGCTCACTTCTTTCTCACTTCGTCAGCACAAGTGGTTTTTCTTTTTCGTCAGCTCCATAGGCCACAAACACTTTCTTGTTTATCTTCATTAATCGCTTATCAATCTCGATTGATGGACTGGGCCTTCCATTTGTCTTTCGGAAAGCTGCTTTGTGATACGAAGAAAAAGGGCTTGAGTTATTGGATAGTATTAACGTATAGCGAGCGAACGATTTTCAGACCCACAGAAAATACTTTGTAATGAAACCCTCATCGCTGCCGAAAATGAGTTCAAAAACCGCAACCGACAGTATCGCCCGAGAACCGACCAATCAGAGAGGGGCTCTGCGCGTTCCAAGTACAAAGATGATTCGTCAGACATCTGTGTACGCCAATAGCGGGTGAACTCAAATATTTTCTATATTTTTTCATTATTTTTATTCACCCAATGTTTATTTTCACCCAATATTTTATATAGACCGCAACTTCCAAACACAAACGCGGGTGAGATCACTTCCAAACGGATTGGTTAAACTTCTATTCAAAAGTGTTATCCCACGATGCATTCACTTCCAACTGCCTTCGAGATTTTTAATTAATGACTGCGCTCGTAGAGAGAGAGAAAAAATCCTCATAACCAAGCGTGTTCGCCTTCATAGAGAACAATCTTGTTCGGGAAACCGCGTTCGAATGAACTGGATTCCAAATCTTTACTGATCTGCTTCCTGATCTCAATGGAACTATAAACTGAGATCGCTCTTGATGAATAGCTGTGCCTTGATTCACTATGCAGTAACATAAAAATGGTTACGGTACCGAGTTGGAGTGTGAGCAATAAAGACAAAATAAGATGATCTCACAACAGAGAGTACACAAGCAATGACCATGAGTTGTATTATAAAGAAGTTTTTCGTGTCTGCCACGATTATTTAGCATCAGTTTTGTGGACTAATCCTGAGAAAATCTCACATAGCCTTCCAAAACAAGCAATACAAAGGATATGGGGGTGTGGGAACTTGTAGCCTAGACCAGCTTGCTTCACTAAAGGAGAAGTTGAAGCATCCGGAATTAAACCACCAAGAACACCACTTCTGACAGTGGTTTTTCGCAAATCACCCGTCATTCGGTACCTTTCATGAGTGGAACCCATGTATCTTTAGCGTCCACGCTTCTTGCCCATGCGGCCCTCAAAAGTTTGGGTGGCATTTCCAAACAGTCATATTCAACAGATGGGCGAATGACACAAGAAGGAACTGTAGGCTGACAAGGACTATCGCAAGCTCAGGTTAAGGAGAACCTTGTCCAAAACTTCGTTGCAGAGATTTCTCGCCAAGCCATATAAGCTAACTCGACGAGAAAGGGCTGCACCGATATCGTGGGGCTCTTTTGTTATTAAGACCGTCATGGGCAATCGAGCTTTAGGGCGGAATAAATTTGGTTCTGGAAGAATTGCTAGAGTCGATAAAATAGCCCAAAAATGTCTCGACCATTCGTTTAAGCCCCGACATTCATGAAGAACCCCAAAAAACCACGAAATGCTCAGAACGCCTTAATTGTTTGGCATGAGAAACGGCCACATTTAGAATTCTTCAAATGCCCAGACACGTGGGATTCGGTTGAATCTAACGGTTGGGAAAATTCAAATCCAATTCCTTCTCTGAGATATAAATAAGTGTTAGAAACAAGGGGAGCTAAATATTAGAAGGATGCATTCCCTATGGGACTATAGAATGCTCGAAAAAAAAACCAAATGAAATAACGAAGGGGCGGATAACCGAATGAATACATTGATATAGACAGACAAAAGAGAGCAGGCTGAGCTTCGGGTAACGGCACATCTTATGTATTATACGATCATAGTACCATGCGACAATGAAGTTCTAGTTAACAGGAAAAGAGGTCTAGTGGCGACTGATTGAGTGCAAGGCCTTTTGTGCCAGGAATTTTCTGCGAAATGAAACTAAAAAATTGCACTTTATGTATCCCTTCATTTTTGTAGAGATACTGTGAATAGCACTGATTGCCTTTTTAGAAACCGAAAAAAACTGTCTGGAAGCAAAATAGCACATCGAGTTTCAATAAATGCACACCGGCGTGGCAAAAATTCAGATCATATTTCGATCCAGATCAATGGGTGATCCATCAATGGGTCGTGGCTGATCTACATGAACATATACTCCCAGTTACCATGATGTGATAGAAGAGGAAAATGGAGTATTCACGAAAGCCAAACGCAACTTTCACGACGAGTCAGCTCTCATCAGGATATGCCGTGCACTCGCTCTGGGAAATAGAATCGTGCTCAAGCTTTTTGATGCTGTCAATATCAATTTCCGTAGGGAACCAATTTATAGAATGGCAAATATTATTGTTGTTATTGCATCTGCTGTCGAAAAAAAAAACAAGAAATTATTTACTGTTTACAAGGTAGATATGCTGATTCGAGTGACATCCAGAAGTGCACGTTTCTGCCTAGTTATACGCTCCAAAGCATCAGCCATGCTTTCAGTGAGAATAATTTCTACTGGTAAGGTTCGCCCCACTCATGCGTAAGTCATTGACAGACAATCAGCCAAGATCACAGCTGATAATCTAAAAAAAGGGCAAAGATGAGCAGCAGGATTGGTCGCAACCCTTTCTATGGACATCGCCAATGGAAGGAGTAGTTGAAGCGCTCTGAATATGTCACTTCTTATCCAGAACTATAGGATAGAGAAACTATAAAAAAGAATGATACTTGCTGATTCTTAGTGGTAGCGGGCAAAATTTCCTTATGAATCATTGAATTCTCATTTCAAACTCAAAAAAGTGGTTCCTTCAGAATCAGAAATAGTACGATTGCTGCATGTAATGAAAGACCCTATAAATGTCCGGGTTTGGCTGAATAGCTGATCCTATAAGCCCGATTTCTGTTTGGTCAGAATATTCTCAAACCTCAGTCGCTGACGCAAATCACTACAGAAAAAAGCAAAACGCACAAATTTCATTGACGACAAATCCTGCAAGTCTTGCAACAACAATAGGAAGGACAACATCGATCGGCGGCTTGGGGTTTACTCAGAGTTCATTACCCAGTCTTAGCATACCCTGATCTTGCCAAATCTAGGACTACTTTGAATGGTCTTAATTCTGCTCAGGAGTCAATTGTGGAGTAACGTTGGAGGTTCAAGGTAGTTTTAGCCACGAATTTGAACATCTCCTAGGCAAATCCTATAAGCAAGATTTATGTTTGGCCAGAACCTCCCCAAACCAGGCAGCTGAATCAAAGGTGATGGGCACAGAACAATGAGTAGACATCTACAAGTGAAGAACGGAAGCAGCTTTCTGAACCTTTTAAAAGAACCTCTAAATTTGAAACATGAAATAGGAAGGTGCCAGCCAGGCGGCTGTCACTGATGGCACTGACGAGTTCGATCGATTTGATATATCCTGAGAACAATCGGCGAAAATGAGCAACACAATTAGATTGTGCGAATCCCCGTCAAAAAACCAAGAAATCTCCCATGGGTGATCGATAATTGCGAAGTCTACGCGACACATAAGAAGTAATCAATATGCATTACAAAGGCTTAACGATAAATGCCTTCAAAATACCGGTAATTAACTGTTAATAGGAGGGTAGTAATATTTAATAAAGTTGGATAAAAATAAATATTCTTTTCCTGATATTCTATTTTCTGGATGCCAATGGCTCCAAGAAATTAGAACCAAGTGAGGTGGTGGAAAAAGAGCTCGGAAAACTGTGCCCATTTGCAAAACAGTGAGTAAGACTGAGCAGCTATTAGTGTTTATTCGAGCAGACTGATAAAAGCGAAGCTCCGGAGCTATCCCGGAACCAGATATGTGAGCCACATGTATCACTCCCCAAGGTCCCCTTAATTTCAAGCCATCACTCTTCCATGAAGCGGGTGGCCACGCCAAAAAACAGTTATCCTCTTGGCACACAACAATCTAGGCATGATCGATTCAATGCACTCCTCTATTTCAGGGATTCGCCTAGGTGATTGGACAGTTGTGAACTACAACGGCACTATCGACGGTCCGATTGTTTTCATAGCTGTACAAATCGATCCATATGAAGGAGGGGGGGGGGGGAACATTTTTACCATGAACCTGCACCGCTCATTCACTTTTCATTGGAAATTACTAGAATTCAATAGCTACAGTTTACCAAGATGTTAGACTAGTCCGGAGCCGGGGGTACCTTTCAAATTCGGATAGGACTTCGTTTCATACGCTAACTCAGAGAAGTTGAAAATCCCCGTGGCTTTCAAGAACCTATCGGAGACACTGATGGGACGAACGATGGTCGACATATGGGTCGTATTCAAGGTTATGTTTGTCGTTGAAATGGCCTCTGTAATACGACAGAGGCCAGCGGACGATGTACAAATGAAGTTGCTGGCCCAGTTCCCAAGAGATCCGTTTAAGGGTATGGAAATGGGTACTTAACAACAAAAACTGAAGGATATCCATAAGGATGGTTCCCTTCTATGTTTAGGCATGCTAATCCCTCAAGCAAACTGGTTACTATGGGCAAACACAAAGTTTGGCAAGAAACCTTTAGGCTGAGAGGTGACGATATCTTTAAACATGGGAGAAAGTGAACCTCAACCTAGTGCGTCGGCTACCAAAGCTTATCACCTCATTTGGGAGGTATAACCTAGCCAACTGTGGTCGTTGTGGGCGTTTCGGTTCCCATGAAATTCATAGGTCTAAGAAATTCTGCAAATCTCGACTAACCAAATTTCAAAGTCCCCTGAATAAATATTAAAATAACGGATCAAAAAAACATTTCGCCCAGCCTACAAGCGCAATGAGAGCAAATGGAAAATGGAGGAGCTGTCACGATGACGTAAGTTCCATCATGGTTTTTGATCTTCGGAGATGATCGATTCTAATCAATACTGCGATAAATAAGTATGAAAGGAAGAAAGAAAATGGTGCTACCAGTTGGCGTATGCAGGCTGTTCGAGCTGGGGCCCTATGTGCTTCATAAATCTCAGTGTGGCCGGGCTTCACAAGCCACTATCACATCACACTGACATGTTGACATCGCAGCAATAGTCCAAAGCCCGGCCGCCCTTCCTTTGAGGAGCATGGGGAAGGTTACCAGTGGTCATGTCGAAGACCTATTCACTGGACTTTTACCGCAGCACCTCAAGAAAAATCAAAATTATGAGCAAATATTCAGCAAAGAAAGATGGGCGATGGGATAAGCTAGGGCAGTCACCTTACCTCCCTCCAGCCCCTTCGCTGAGCCGCTACACTATTTATCTGAAATGATGAAAATCGTGACCGATCAGCTGCCGGCCGATGTGAGACCCTTGATATCATCACTCATTATGATGCATGAGGAAAAGGAGCATTTTTCAGAGCACAGTCTGAGTTTATAACTTTGAAATAAATGAAAACAATTGGAATTAAACAATGTAAAGAATATAGGTGAATAATTCTACTGGCAACCGTCCTCACCACCCGGAAGACCTCCTCTCACCTTAGCCATATGCATACTTGATCAGCGCTCATTTTGAGAAGAGGAATGTTTGAACACATTGAAATACACCAAATATGAAATATTCACAAATATCCATAGATACCATGCAGAGGAAAGCCTCTTTATGCCTATACCAGTGAGCTACGCACGCTCATGCGTGTACCACATGTCCACAACCGCTCATCTACGATTTTACTCTAGAAGAGCAGTAAAACATTTTCATGCTCCGTATAAACGACACTGTTTCACCCAAAATCCCCCTTAAGTTTCATTTCTGGAGATCGCGCATCAGAGTTAAGCACTCAAGAACAAAGTATCCTTTCAAGAGCGTAGCTGTCATTACATTTACACTGGTAATGTCGCTCTAGTTTGATTGTAGGAGATTGCGATCGGGGCGGACATGCAGAAAAGCACTGACTTGTACATCGGCCGGCTACCGCAAGTCATTGCATAGGCCACATACACATTCAATACGCCACTACGATTCTGAATGGAAGTCGAATGCGCGGGATCCTTCTGATGGGATTGCTCAAGGCCCCGAAGCACTATTTGATTGCGCATCAGAGAAGTATTGAAAAGAGCAGAGTGTTCGATGATGCCTGATAGCCCATGTAAAACGTTTCCCACCCTGAATTCCCTCTTCTCTAAAAACCGGTTAGCATGCGATCTACCTCCCCACCGCGCTCATTTGATCTCCACGCTCTTGATCGTGCCTACGTGACTTTTGCGAGGACACACAAACGGACACACAAAGTTAGCGGTTTATATATATAGAGGATAGAGAATGGACTGACCAAAAAACTTTTTGAGAGGTAGAAATAATTATTCAAAAAGGTGCAGCTCCCCTCACGGAAGAAAAATAATCCGGGACTGGGAGTACTGATCATAAATTTTTTCCTAATCACCACCTCTCTTGCATCGCATTTTTCAATATCAAATAGTTTTTCTCTGACATTTCAAAAATAAGAGCAGCATTTTGATTGGAGCAGTTTGGCTTTAAATCCCAGCTACATATGAACATTAGTTTCAGCTTTCAAAACCGGAAACCCCGCCCTCGAATAACCATTCAATCTTATGACGTCATTAAGATGGAAATCGCTCTTTTCCTATTTCTTTTTTTGAGGTATCGCTACAATATACGATGCGATTTAAAAAGCAACGAAAGGAGCTGTCCTCTGGTTATTGGTAAATCTGGACAGCATCCTCACGAATGTCTTTAATGGCGTCCATTCTGTCGGGATTGGACGATCAAAAACTACGAAATTAAACATCCGCGATGGATTTCCAATGTCAATATGTCGCATGAACGGAAACGCCACAACAAATAGAAATCCAATCTTCAAGCTCAAAATCTCAGGTGATCAGGTGATACCTAGAATAACAAATACACAGACGGAATCAAAGACCTAAATGGACACCTGTTGGAAGTAGATGATTGTGGATTGAAAAAGCAAGATGTGTGACCGAGACAGACAGAAGATAAGTGATAACGATATAATAATGGCCTGTACTGAAAAGTTACTTGAAAACTTCTTGACTTAAAGGCACAGTTCACGATAATATTGATGCCCTTTTAGTAGAAAAGCGGAAGTGTTGATGTAGAGAAGTACATCGGTGGCAAAGAAAACGAGAAAATCCGCCTACTTCAAGCTTTTTGGAAATAGTGGAAGTGGAGGTTGTACGAGATCACCGCGACAGGAGTGGCATGTGAGGCATTTTTGGACGAGCTTGAACTTGCTCCCATCATGCAAAGAGTGCTACATCAAACCATAACTGTCCAGAATTGCCTTCACTGTCGCTATGGGTGATGAGAAGTTGTTTGAACCACCTACATTGGTTCCCTTACAAATGGTGCAACCTCTACAAAGTCGTTGCTCGCCTATTAGAAGTGTGGCATTCACACGATACAATCTCTAGTCCCCTCTTGTACTCTATCCAGGACGTTTCCGCCCTTGAAACGACAGATATGATATAAGGTGTAGCCTCGGATTCATACTATAGGGAAATCTCAGAAACCGTTTTTATCGTGAACTGTGCCTTAAAAGAAATCGTTTGTGACATCGGTTAGACATTTTAGAACATCGTAGGGGCTCTCTAACTGAATATTGAATTCATGTACTTTCACAGGCTCATCGATGAAAAAGGTGGGATCTCTACGTTATCAGGCATCTTATTACCTATTGAGAAACTCCAGGTGGAAGGAAGGTTTTGTTGAATTTGAGGAATGTGACTTCACGTTCTAACCCTGAGCAAGTGCAATGCCAGAAACCCAATAAATTCAGTCGATTTTGATCGTGCGCCATTTCTACTAACTTTTTGTACCCTCCATCTACCGTGACACTTGGCCTTAGTTCCTTCCATCAAATTACTTCTTATGCCCTCAACTTCTTCCTACTACTCGACAGTTCTAGACCCGAGTCATAAAATTATCCAGTAGGCGCCTTTTATTTGAGTTGGTATCCTGGGCAAACCTCGGAATTCGGACTGTCCAGACTTTACCGGATCTTTGAGTTTTTAACAATCGAGTAATGAATTTTTCCACGTCGGACAGCTCAGCTTAACATATTTCTCCCACACTAAATGAATCCTCTTCATCATACACTGGAGCTGTTTGTCCGAAATCATCGTTCCCATGTAATGATGGTCTTCCTTGGAAATGAATTGTCGGAAAAATTAGTGTAAATTATGACCACCAATCTACTCACTCCACCTATGACTGAACCTTCCAGGCGAACCCTCAAGAAGCGAATCCTCTCCACACTCGCACAAGCACAATCTGAGCATGACCTAAAAAGCAAAGGGGATGGTGAAATTAAAGCCACACCCCTGTCCAATTGCTGCACGGCTGAGGCTGGGTTGCGAAGCGATTATGCATTGAAGGTATTCCATCATTTTTAGAAGATATATTGCAGTACCAAGCAAGCAAGCATATCCGAACATATTGGAACAAACCAAAAAAGTGCCAGAACGCCAAAACGGTAATACGGGCATTTTAAGCCTGGGATCATCCTTGTGTGGAAGAGTTATTTACAAAAGCAACTAGATTTTCAAATTCACAAAGAACGGCTTGACTATGAGCCGCTTTCCGTCCATGGTGTTGAGATGACGAATCGCTCTCTGACCGTAATCTCGAACCATTCAAGATCAGGCACATCCCGCACTGCGAAAAAACAACGATTTCAGAGAGCGACTCAACTTTCGACGCCCGTACCACAACTAAAACTTAGTTTGCTGATCATTGACGTTTGTTGATCAGCTCAGAAGTCAACAAGAAGTAAACAATCAATTGCTCAGCAATGATAGAGATTTTTGAGCACGTAAATAATAATTAAAGAGAATTGTAAGGGATTCAGATTCATGAGAGCAGAATCACGTGAGAAAAAGTGACAAGAAGATTTCAGTTGGGGACGACATCAAATCGGAGCTCAGACGATGAAAATCTGCTTAGCTGGCGTTCGCCTAGCCTTAACTTCTACGGATCATAACACGATCGGGGACGAGTAACCATGACGATGGAACGGCTCTCTAACTACCAAAATATACTGCCGAGAACTTTAGCCAAAGGTGAAGTTGGTAAGCGAGAGGTGGTTATATACTGCCCACAGTAATGAGGTCCAGGCACAAAGCTCATTTTGACTGTGATTTCAACTGATTTTGCATTCAGTACCAAAAAACTTTTCAATAAAGCAGTATTTGAAATGCAAACACCTCGACAGCTGTCAAAACTGTGAAAGACGTAAAGGGGTAGGAAAGAGAACGTGTGCTGCTGCAATACAGAGAGAATTGCGAGCTTTTGCACTCTCCATACTCGTCGGTTTCAGCGAAACACTCTGATTTCGTAAGTGGATTTTCTTAGCTGAGGAGGAGGGGGAGAGCTGTGGTGGGAATAGTGGGCTACGTGTACATACTGAGAAGCCAAAGGAAGCGAAAGAATTACCTAATGAATAGTCACCGGAAAATCGGTTAGCATTCATCAAAGGGTATCAGAACTCTTTGCAAAGCTGCAACGAACGACAAAAGACGTCTCTTACCATAAAGCAGCCTCTGCGGATCGAAGGTGACGGATGAGGTGGATCAGAAAGTTCTTCATGGAAGCTTAAAATTGCCTGTGTCGTGTCGTCTATACAAGGTCGAGGAAGAAGTGGGGAATGCTCATCTACCGGACGTGTGTGCGAGTTTTCTGATACTAAGCGTTCAAGTACATTCACTAATCGGATCAATTACATCAGAACATTACTATGTTGACATACACTCTTCAAATGTACTTTGAATATTCGGATCGTATTAGAGAGCGGAAAAACGGCAAAGTCATCTACTACTTCATCTTACCTAGCCAAATTTCTCTCCTGATGCATTTCTTATGATGTCAAATAGCCTTCCATTTCTAACAGCCTCGTTCTAAGTATGAGACCGAACCTAATTTTCCTAAGTATAGACAAAAAGCGCAAGAGGCATAGAGCTAAGGAGTAGAGTAAAATTCATTGAAAATTCCATTTTGTCTCACCATGGCAAGGAAAAAACCGGTACTAAATTGATTTCCACAGGCGTTTGGCAGACCCTTAAACGTCAGTCTGGTAGATACCATTCCCAAGTATTGTTAGGGGCGGTTTGGTAGGATAAGGGAGAAGAGGGAGAAGGAAACGCACAACGATAGGAAAAGATCCCAACCATGAAAGTATCTTTTGAAGGTCAACACATCCTACCAAGAGTCCTCATCTCTACGTTGTTTATTGGCGAGGATGTCATCACCAGAATCTGGACCGAAAGATGATGGTGAGATGAAAAAGAGAGAAACGAAAAAAAAAGAAAAGAGAAAAGGACTTTCACAACTCCACAGACATTCTTTTCCTAGTTCCTGCTTGCTCTCAACGAAAATCTCTGCTGGCAAGTGTAACATCAAGGTTCGCTGGCGTTGGCAATTTTTCACATTTAGGAGATTTCGCCCGAACCAATTAACAGATCACATAAATCTTTTAGCATCCCGGAATAAAAAACTTATTTATTTCTCAACTTACCATTCAGTACGCCAATTCGAAGACTCAGAGAGGTATGAGGGTTTCATTCATTCTCTTCTCATAAACTGCTTATATAGAGTGAAAATGTTGAAATTAAGATCCATATAACTTATTTATTTTGAGTACAGACACCATAATAACTAATCATGGGAATCAGAAGTATCTTCTGTCACCAACTGTGCCAGTCCCAAGGGGCGGAATTCTGCAGCGATACTCCCGAGAAAGGAAAAGAAGACCAATGATTAACTCGTAGGAAATTACAGGTTTACAAACCGTGAAGTACTGGTACGCTTGGATGGCAAATGTAAGACTCGGCACATGCACTGTGTGAGTTTCCAAGCAACTGCACCGGCTCCACTTGTTCTAGGAACTTATGCTGTATCCCAATTTAGGGTAGCCCCATCCACAACGGGTAAAGCTGCAAAATCAGCGCGTCTCGAAGCCGAACCCCCCCCCCCCCCCCCCTCCACCAGAACCATTGAAATTTAGAAATGAACCCCACAAACATTCAGAACTCTCCGAGAACTTCCACTTTCATAAAGAACCAAGTGTACGAAAGACTCGACTGGAGATGAGAGGGTCCCAACTCCACCAACAAAGCAAATATGCACCTATTGAGGAGGCCAACCATATAACCATGCAGCATGAAGACAAACAAACGAACAAACAAACAAATAAATAAACAAACAAACGGGCAAATGGGAATTTAAATTTGATTGTCATAGTATTACCCAGCCTTAAAATATACTTTTGAAATCGCAATTCGGTTATTTCACGCGCAGAACTGGATGAACCCAATTTAAGCTGCACATAAATGAGCTGATCTTCTGCAAAGAGACCCATCGTGCCATACCCATTCGATTCCTGAATGATACTGGAATACCTGGACTATTTGACCCTTGACTATTAGCTCCTTGTCACTCTCATATCTCAATCCTAGTGCAACACACGTTTTTCAGTGTATTGACGTCCGCTTCACAAGAAAGGGAGGATTTAAGGCAATAATGAGCGAAAAGAGGGTTCTCCTCGTCATGAGCGTTTCCCGGAAAAATGGACAAAAAGAAAATAATCTTCAGAAATTGCATTCCCCATTTTCTCAAGAGCAGCTGAGTCCTTTTTTTCCATGAAACAATCAAGCAGCATGCCCATGCTTGTCACACATCTCATCAGTGTGCCACAGATTAAGCAATAAAAGGAAAACCGGGTACAAAAAATAAATGATTTGTGCTGTTGTGGTTGAGTCAAGAGCGGCTGAAGAATGCTTAAGCATGGAGCAGCCATCAGGCCTTCTGCAGCAAGAGGATAGAACGTGATTTATCACCAACAGGGCAAGGCAATAAAGCTCGAAAGTACTTTCGATAAATCCCATTGTCTATGGGATTTATCCTGCTTATAACCTGCCTTCTTGCCTTTCATCACGCACGCAATCATCAAAGGTTTGGAGGACCTCACATGAGTTTCAGAAACCGTAAAAAAGCAAAAGGCCATTAGTAAAAACTTCAGTTCTGTTCAATCCATCGCTTGAGCTAGCTGATCAAATGGGCATGCGGCCAAGAAACCCTCTCTTTATCCCTAATCGATGAGGGAAATGGTCGGCAATTTAACAGCAATTTCTGCTGTGCAGTACAGCCAGTCCATGGACCCCAATACATCGATAGCGCCATGCATCGAGCTCTATCGAAAATTTGAACAGTAGGACATAAGATTCGGAAAAGCTTCCTAGATCAAAGGAACTCATCAAATTTCCTGAAGGATAGACAGCTGAAGCTCCAATTTCTCCAATGAGAGGAAACGCTGCACTATCGGCAGGCCCGGAGCGGTCTTCTTTGGAGTCGCTATAGCACGCGACCCCAATCTATCTTCAAACTAAAGTTCAGTTGAATCAATCAAACTGGATGGTGCCAATCTCCGATGTTCTCGAATTCATTGGGACAAATATGGAAAACACTTAAGAGAACTCGTCCCCTCCATCTTGAAGGGTGTGAATGAACAGTCAGTAGACAGTTCAAGGAAATCGGGTCAAATGCCTGATTGGTCTCTCCTCACAGTACTGCCTGCATGCTACAGAAGCAACATACAGTAGCAACCATCATTCTGCTAACTTCTTTCCTGCAAAATCCTGAAAATTTCCCTCTCCCTCGAGAAATCCAACCCTATGTCATCAAGCCCAGGTAGATTTACTCAGCAATGCAGCAAGTCGGATACTCTCAAGTGGATGAGGCGTTGTTTCTTTGACAGCGCTATCGCCGCCATGTGTGCCTTGTCATGTTACTTTACAAATTCACCCACGTGTGGCCGCCAGAAAAACTTGCGTCATAGGAGACAAAACCGCACAAATCGCTCTCTGATCGTTTTTGAGAGGTTTGAACGATGCATTCTTCTTCGACTGATGCACGTCAAAGCTTATCCCGGACGTCAATCAAATTAAAACCGCAAACTGGTAACGATGAAAAGGTTACGTAACAGATAAGTACTTTAGATCCGATGTAGAATGAGTGGTCGAAAAACTGGTCAAAGAAGAAAATGAACTTCCGTCGAGGAATGTGCAAGGGAGGGAAATGTCTGGATATAACATTCCTCTACACTTAACGATTTTAGGAAACAAAACAGCTGACATAGAAAAACAGGAAGAAAGAGGTCAATCCAAAAGATTACAATTATAATATTAAAATAAATAAATAAATTGAAAAAACTAAAATACAATTCTATGTGGACCTAGACTTTTTCGAAAACAGGGGCTACAAAAGCTTAATGGTTTCCCAATGGCCCCGAATTAATATCTGCGATCTGTCAGAATAATAATCCTCACGTAACCCTCACAAAACTTTCATACTCATATTTCTCCCCATTTGTCGATGTTACTGGCTTATCTCACCTTCGAGAAGCCGCAGCTCTCCGTTCTCGTTTCTCTGTTCTAGACCTTTCAAAGCCTTCAAATGCTCAATGCGAGCGACTTTTTCGGGACCACTTCGCGCGCTCTACCGCGCACTATGTTATTTGCACTTTTCTGATCCATTTCAGCTCGATGCCTGTCGAGGAGAGGAGGTCTCATTTTTCTGATTATTTTCCTCGGGAACGATTTTCAGAACTCTTAGGGTATGGAGATACTTCCACATCAGGCTAACATTCATCCACCCACCACGAGGAAGTGGTGAGCATTATTCCTTCGAGGTAAACAATCACCTCGCCATTAGTTGGGCACTTTACTTCCTGTTGCCTGTCAACGTCTACTAAGCTTGCATGCCAAAATAAACAAAAACACCAAAACGATGTGGATTACTCAACAAACCACGCTCAGGTTACTGACTCAGACATAAGCCCTTCTGGTGATAGGCACACTGCTGCCATTTGGCGAGAACGGTACAGCTTCTGGTACCTTTGCCTTCATTCCAGGCTGACAGTCCACTTTGAAATTTTGACATTCATGCCACGCATCGGGTTCATGGTTCTTGAGGAAAACTGTTTCGTAGCGGTTGCTGTTCAGAAAACAATGCCAATCGTTCTGGCCAATCAAATGAAACCACAAATTCTTGATAGTGACGACTACGTGGCGGAGTTAAAAGGCAGTTCGCATTGTCCACTGCTACATACATATTACTCAAAACATTTCTTTATCCTCTTCGTACACAGGATCATTCATATTTTCGAAAACTCAACTTTTCACTGGTTGCAAACGACGCTCGAAGTTTCTCGGATTCGAAAAAGCCCAGCATTTTCTCCTGAGTCTGGCACTGCCTCACTTCATTACCAGGTGTCAGGTGATGGCAAGAGCAGACTCTCGTCATCACTGCTCGAGTGACTTGTCAATCCGTTATAAAGCACCGCAAAATTTACACTATAGTACACATCCATCACAGCCACTTAACAGGTGGGAAACGAAAGAAAACGCGGTGTTACGTCTGGGCAAACACGGTTTTCCAGAACACCATGTTATGTCAACTTTAAAATTTTAAATTTTTCAATTTTTAAAAAAATGCAAGGTCATGTGAATACATTAATGCGCTATTTGTATGAATGCCTTCTTTAGCTGCGTTTCATATTTCCCATTTCCAATACCTTATTTCCGTGTTAGAGGCAGGATCTCCAACTGCCATTCTTTTATGCTCACATGGAATCTCACAAAGGGTATACAGGTGTAGGTGGCGCATCAAGGATTTGTCTCTTGCTCAGAATGGGATAGCTTCAGCAAACTCTACTAACAGCAAAAGTCACCCTGAATGAAGTGCCATCTGTAAAACACCGACGTGGTGCCCAGGAGTTACCTCTCGGCAAGTGACGGAGCCGTGGAAGGTTACGCCACCTTCCAAAGACTAGGAGTGCACCTACACCATCTACAGTTACAGTAAGCCTTGAGTGATCAATAATCCCGCATGGATGAGAAGAATTACCTAAAAATCCCAACCGCTGAAGGTTTGGATGACTTCTACAGCACTTTTCTGAGAAAATAATCATCCAAACGGTTCTCAAGTCAGATAATTATAATCATGCGAGACCATCTATGTCAAGCCAAAACCATCTCTGCCAAGTTACTTGTTGCTCAGGCCAGCCTAGCGTACGGATTAGGCAGTACTAAGTGGACCACACGGAACCAGACAAAACATATTTACACACTACTAACCTCATGCACGCGAACGTGAATCAAGTTGGTGGAGGTAAACATAGATATACACATCAAAGGTCTCTTAGCCAGAGCTTCTCTCCGGAGTAGGACGCTATTCAAGTAATGTCTCAGAACTGGACCACCACGAGAAGACGATAAAATGGTGCTCGAGATACAATCAACGGCAATTACCTCGGTCTTCTACTACAATCTATCCCACAAAAAGTATGTTTTCAATTTCTCAAGAAACAAGAACAAGGAAGTTGGAATATTTTTCAAAGGCTAGCAAAAACTACATCATTGGAAAGATCTAAGCCTCTCAGGCAAGCAGCTGTTCACCCAGTACTTGTTAAAAATCGACGTTTGTCACATGAGCTATCGTGGCAGATTTATGAAGAAATTTCAACGATAACACACTTCAAACATTTGAGCAGCGGTCCGATCGGACACTGACGTGCTCAAAGTGCCAATCGCAGAGGAGTCCTCCCAACATAAACAACGAGACCGACAGATGGGAAGTTGTTTTGAGATGAGGAATAGCTATTCAAATCGCCTATAATTTTCGCATAACTCCCAGATGATTTCCTCCATTTCACTTTTCCAGCTATTCGAATTACCATGGGTGTAACACTCGAAAAACGACCGGTTCATGAGATCTAAAAGCGGCAACGAAATCAGGCGCCGCGAGTAAATAATTTATCCCGAGCAATTTTAGTGAATAATTTTTATAAGCAATTTTTAGTTCTAGCAAAGGTTAGTAATGAATAAAAGTAATAATTAGATACAAATAAAATAAATAAATAAATATGTATATAAACGAAAAGCCTAAATGAAAGAGTATACTGCAGTTCTTAATGTCAAAACTGCCACCACGTCTTAATTTTGCTAGAATCCATCTTAATCTTTCTCGATCTTCCTAAATTATACTAGGTTACCAGATTTTCAATATATATTTATACCTCATGGTACACACCTATCAAAATAGAATAAAATAAGATAAAGCAAAATAAAATAAAATAAAATAAAATAAAATAAAATAAAATAAACAGTTCTCGGTTCTCGTACAAGGCTAAACGTCACGACTCATGTTTTTCGAAGAACCATCCGTTCCATCTCCAACAACCATCCGTTTAGTAGCCCATCTAGAGCTCGGAATCTTTGAAAGCATTTCTCCAAGAGGACCCGTGAAGTGATACAGGCATTTACGCTCAAAACTCAACCGACAAGCCCTGCACACATTTCGATGCGCTTTCAATTTAGCCGATGATGTGAACCGACATTTCTACTTTGATATAACTGCTTTGCCATAAGACCTGACACCCAGAAGCCTCCCATCCATGAAGCAGACCGCAAGGAATGCTTCATGGATGGGAGGCTCAAAAATGCTTTGCTTCTTGGAAGTTTAGGAAAAACTAATAAATTGAGACAGCCGTGTGTAACATGCCAAAAAGCAAAACCAGCGCTAAAAAGCCAACTCGCAGATTGAAGGATTGGCCGCACATTCTTCAATCCTTCGGTAATTGAGAATGAAGAAAATACATTAATCTTTGCAGCTACGTGATTTATTGGTTCAGAAGCTACGGTAGTTCTTGAGCGATCAGCTGTTTGCTGGAAATAAAATGGCTGTGGTTTTTGCGTCAACGTCATGAGGAACCATGCAGATGCTGCGGTTGAAAGCTCTAGACAAAAAAGAAAACGGTCTTTTTAAAATTCTGACTGTGCATCCCATATTACCTCCCAAAAATGCCGCTTGTGGAATATTCCAAACGGCGGTTATAATCGTATATATAATGTTATAATCGTATGCAGCTACAGCTGACTCATAAGTATAACGAGGAATTTTGTGTGGGCTAGTAGCATCAGTTGCCTGAGCACGAGGTGAAATCCGATACTCAAATTCCGAACTCTTGGACTAAGTTTAGATCATTTCTACAACCTTTTTGATCCCATTCTTAGACGCTTCCCAACAAAAATCATGGACAAGCAGGAAGAACAGTCGATTTCTTCGGTGAAACGATGGATCGATATGTAGTTAGACCCATAAACTAAACCATGGTCATGGGCCCATAGCTGGAGTGATCTGGGAACGATTTCTGCACAGTGATCGCCACCACAGAAATCTGTCGATCCACCCAGTCACCTTTTCGCCCAGAACTCTAACTAGTGTTTCCAGACTACTCTCTCCAGGGAATTGTTCAAGCTGATCTCACAGAGCAGATCTCAGGATAATAGTTGGAGCCAAGCAAGCCATACCACTTTCACCTGACGGCACCCTCATTTTACAACAAGTAACGAACATAATTGCCCATGCAACAGGTGCTTCTGGAAGAATCATTGCTGTTACTTGTCAATCGCTCTTTTTAAAAACCACTGCTCACAGAACATAACAGATGCCTCTCACCGCTTCAGAGATTCGATTAGATGCGTTAACGATTACTGACTGGAACGCGCTAATGTGTAGCCTCTCACAGCACAAGTACATTCTCCCCAGAAAAAATTCAGAGCTCCACTTCTGACGCCAGTATTCGGGAAAAGCACTTGATTGCTTCATAGACTTGTTTATGTAAAACTTTTTCAAAACTTCGATTGAAGTTTGAGGTGACAGGCATGTTTGCCCGAGCGAAAATCCAGAGAATCTTTCCATGTCAAGCAAATGGAGCTTTAGTGGAAAACGATTCCGTCTGAGCTTACCTCAAGGGTAGATTATAGGAATCATAAAAGAGAAAGTCAAGTAGGAATGTGGAAAACAGGCATAGAAAAGAACTGGAACATTCTTAAATAGAAGCATACAATTCCCTGAATCTGATCCCATTAGGGCCGTCTACTTTCTGAACCACTCAGATAACACCCTCGCTCTCATTGTTATCTGATCCCCAGACTGATTACCGCTTGCTTTCATGTATTCAACGGATAAGTCCCAAAGCATAAAAGTTTCTCCTCCCCCTTCATTATCCACTCCGATAATCTGTGGTCTCAATAACAATGTCAACCATAAATCTAAGTGAATAATAAGCGTTGACTATTCAGAGAATTGCCGAACTTTCGGAATCAAAGTTTTACCTAACAAACCTAAATGTTGTAAAACGTCAGTATTAAAGTTCTACAGCTCCGATGTGCTTGCTTGAAACCTTGCTTCACGACTATCCCCTCGTCTTCCTCGTTTATTCACTTCCAAGACAACTTGCTCGATAGCGAGAGAGGTGCCCACAGGAGATGAAGTATCCATACAAGCACGAGAATTCTAGGATCTAATCGCGATAGCTACTTAATAGAGTTGTTTTAAAAGTCGTCTTTACTTTACAAGCAATTAGAATATGTGGATTGATTGTAAACAACTTCGAACGGCCCATTATTTACATAATGTGGGATTTCCCTCCATTAATGTTGTAAAAATGGGGCAAAAAGCTGAGGCATGTATTTCTGAATCTTCTAATCAGCACGTCTGCAAGAAAAGCCAATGAAAGTCTGACTGTGATAAAACCGTTCAGAAATTTTTTGAGGGTAACGGTGAGTCACGAAAAGAATCAGGAGACCTTAGCTGTTCAGGAGGGACGGATTCTTCCGAAAAACTAGGCATCCCCTCTCTATCGTAAGAACTGGCCTCCAGGTTGGAATCAAAAATCTTTTATCAGGAATGAACTTTCTTTCTATTCCTCTAAGTGATAATGACGTTTAGCTAAACTAAAGATAGAATTCTGCTAATAATAACACCTTAGGGAATCCCTATGAGTACTGACGTAAATACAATGTAAAAAGAAGAAAGACCTTAAATTAAGTCCTCAAAATAGAAAAGAGAATTAATAAGAGCTTGCGCTGATATACGGTGAATTTATAAATATCAGTTAGTACCCACTTGATTCTGGTGAATGCAATCTACATGGATATCTTTAAAAAACTTTTTAGAGAACGAAATCTTTAAAAATAGATGTTCTCAAAAGTTCAAAGGCAGAAAATAGGTAGAGAAGACCTTCAACATTCTAGCACAGCAACGTTTTTACACTTTCTATGTAGGAAATCGCGAAATCAGCAACAAGCAGATCTAGAGCAGCTCCGCTGGGTTACTCCAATCTTATCTAGTAAAACAAAAAAAGGAAAAAAAAAAGAAAATGAAAATTATTTTATGAAAAAAAGAATTATCTCATAGAACAAGTCAGACTAAGAAAGAAGAAAAATAATAGTCGGATATTCGCTCATCTCCAGGCATAAAAGCGGTCCAACCGCTGGGTTCTGAGTAAAAAGAATTAAGAAGACTTTGAAGGGATAATTTTGGTCGTGATGCAAAGAAAAAAGGCCTGACAGTTCAGATATGAGGGCCTGAATGAGGTCTGCCAGTGAGAGACCCTTTCGTGAGAAATGAACTACAGAAATGAGAGCCTGATCCAATCTTGGAACCATTAAAATAATAAAAAAGTTTTTAACATCCCTATTTCCATGCTATAGTCGATGTATTACTGTAGCGGTAGTGTTGCCCAATTATAACGGTCCAGTAAACTTGGAGCGCTAATGTTGCTCACTTCCTCGGATATCCGGTAGGAGCTCGGAGCAAGCTTCACCAGGCATTAAACCTTATATCTAAAAAAAATTGCAGAAAAAAACCGAATAAATAAACAAATAAGCATACCGTAATTTTCGTCTGATCCACCACCACATTGTTTTGTGATGTGTCCGTGGTGTGTTGATGGGGACAGCACTAATAGTAGCTGAGGGCGGCGAATGAAGGCGGTGCCTCACAACACTCACCTGCATTCACCTACACTGGCATAGCTTGGTCGGCAGTGACTGCTCCTATCACTCAACGATGACAGCTTTCTGTTTGCAGAAGGAGGAGCTGCTTTTTTTTCTTTGATCAAAGTTGGTCTGGAGCTATCAACAACAATCCACAGATGACAGTTTTCCTTGGACCCTGCCGTTAATCATCAGACGCCGGTGGGGGGAATGATCAACGGTTGCTGGGGAAAATTATAAAATCACAGGAATGTTCACAAGAAAAGCTTTCCACATGACATCGGGGCAGTAACAAAATCAGAGCGTTTGTCTATGTAATTGATGGGAAATCAAAACAGTAAAAAACAAGATCAGCATTGATGGGTACTAGGCACTTTGGAATCGGTATGGCAGCTAGGGTCCACGTAACCAAGTCGAGGTGGATAACCTCCATTTACAGGTAGGAGACAGACTTATGTTGGTGAGCAAGAGGTTCATTCGCGACCTCTGTCCCCTCACAAATACCTCTTTGTAGAAGGCTTCTACTTCCGATAAACAGAGATCACGATCCAGAAGGCAGCATGCAGGAGAAATGACCGCACTAGCAACAACTTGGAAGTCTGCCCGAGGTCTTGCTCTTGCTACTTCGATCATAGGTTCCTTGAAAATCCAAGTTCCTATGAAATTATTCGGCTATTGATGACCTTTCAGAATGATTCGTGGACTTGTGGAAAGACCCATGCTCTTCAAAATTTTTACCATTCCACACACTTTTTTTCAAGGGCATTTTGAAAGGGTGAAGATTGCCTCGCAAATCACAACCTCTTAATCGTGAGGATTTCGAGAAATGTAAAATTTTCATACAAACTTGAATCCTATCATAAAGTGGGAACGCCAAAGTCGCAAAACTGAAACACGCGGGTAATCCTCCAGGCCACGTACCAGCGGTAAAAATTACACACCATACAGGTATTCCCAGAAAAAGCAGCGAGCTACCTCGGAAAAATTATTAATGCGCTGAATAGTTCTATGGCAAGAAAAATTTGCTGTCAAATGATCCCTTTTATTTTATTCCAGGTTGGCTTAATTCGAAATTGTTATGCCCCTAACCACCTTCCCATTCTTACGACTTCTCTTACAGCCAAGTATTCGAATTTCTCATGTCATTAGTGATACTGACAAGACCCTCTTCAAATCCAACCGAGATATTTGAGACTGACGACATCAAACCAGCCGACCAACGTCGAGAGCTCGGACAGGAGTGCTCAAACATATCAGAAATAGGAAGGATAAATAGAAGGGAACTGCCGGCACTAGGAACGGGTTTTAATTGGGCATTGACAGCTAGGAGTTATTCGTGTACAAAGTGGTTCAATCCTGAACATCAGAAAAAAAATCATGCTGATCACCATTCGCGCTTTGGGCATCACTCTTACATTCCTGGACGAAGTAGTAGCTGACCTCCCTAGAAAAATAGTGCCGTTACTGCGACCATCCCCCTTCCCCTAAACCACTCCAGGATTTCTTGCCCTAAAATGCTACTCTATTACTGTCCCTTTCCCACATAAACTATCTCCCGCATTCAAACAAAAAAAAAGGAAAACTAATAAAAAGCTACGAAGCTTCATTTGGAATGAATCCTTCTTCTTCGATCTCTTTTTCCTTAGCGATATTCGAGCTACTTCCGCCTTACTAGATTCCACTCGAAGTGGATTCTTCTCGGCCAGAGCTTTGAAGGTAAAGTTGTTTTCGCTTGATTTTGCCTTCAGATAGGTAAACATTATTTGTGGCAGCGGAAACATTCTCTATTCAATCAAGAGCTTTTCCTGCTGCTCTATTCTGGTTGTAGATGGGACGTAGTCAGAAGTTTACCAAAGCCTCAAGGACAACTTGCCGTAGGAATATTTATATGAGCCAAGGGGACAAGAGCGAACTCTCAGCAAAGAGATGGAAACATGTCAAGCAACATCGGCTTTTGTGGATTTAGCATTGTTTGCATTGACAAATAATCAAAAATGAATCATTTCTTCGAAGAGGATGATAGTGTGCTTTCTCTTTGGTTACACACGTGCATCTACAGTTCGAAAAAAGCAAACGTTTGACCGTTGAACTACAAATCAGCCTCCCACACCACCCCCACGAGGACTGTTGGATTTACTAACATGAGCTCCCCTTGTTCTAAACAATACATTATGCAACCGCAAACAGTTCAAGGAGACTGAACAAAAACTGAGAACTCGTTAGCAACTTTACGGAAATTTTTTGGCTAATTTGTGAAGATGAAAGCATTAGACCACAACTACTGTGCTGCGCAACTCTTCCACTGATTAAGAAATTAAGAGCTTTTACGAATGTCGGTCATATGAGTATCCATGCCGATTAGGTGGAAAGTCAATGCGCATACCAAAAATATATTCCATTATTCTCAGGCATCCACTACAAAAGGAACATGGCAAACGACACAGCAAGTTTGAATGCAGAACTGATGCAACTTCATGCTGCTCTTCTTCGAATCGACAGTGTCTACGTGCGGAAAGTATGGTGTAAAGACAACCAAATTACTAGTCAATTGGCATCGTATATTGGCTTAATGTCCCCTTTAATAAGGCATATGAGCGTTGTTCTTCTGAGCATCGCAACATACGCGTAATACAATAGTTCATTCCTCCCACGCTTCACAATTTGACACAGAATTGGTTAAAGTGAACAGTGAACTTCATTTACTCTATGTGTGACTTACTGTTAAGTACTTCATATTCCCGAATTGAAAAGTCGGAAAATCCAAGTTGGTACTCTATCATTCGAAATGTTGTAGTTGACTCCAATATGATTTTGACCATGCTACGCTGTTTTTACATTACCTCTGTGTCGACAATTGGGCCCAGGGCAGGATTTCATAAGTTGCGAGCGTGAGAAACGAAACTCTGAACTTCCCTGTACTCCTCCTTTTCACCACTGAGCGAAGTGTAACTGTGAACTTTTACGTAAACAAACGATAAAATTATACATTTCGCAAAGCAAAGATAAGATTGATTCTGTGCAGATAAGAAAAATAAGAAGGTCAGTCTAGAAAAAGAGAAAGCTGAAGCTGCAATTGAAGACTGAGAAAAATGTTGCCCTGTTTACTCTACGATATTATGGTAGTCCGAAGGGATAAAGATAATTTAAGATGGCGCGATCAGCTGAGCCTCAAAAAGAAAGAGAGAATTCGAATAATTTTGCGAGAAGTAGAGCAAAAACACTCCACAATCACTCAGAAGTATAGTGTAGTTGAAAATCGAAAAGAGGCTAGCGACCTGTCGGATAGGTCGATTGAATAACTTCAATGTTGTACAACGTTTGATATTTTCGTTAGCATATAAGCGCATTTCATCTACTTATACCTCATTAAAGGCTGTTTGTTTACTTATGTATACGGCAATAAAAAACCCAAACAGTAAAAAGTCAGTACTCAAAAATCGAGATCTGCATCATATCCTGAGAAACCGATTGAACCCTCAAAGATGAAAACTTCCAAATAGTCGAAGGCCTAGGGAGGTTTCCATTAGACTTTTGGTAACGAAAGGCGTCAATCCCCAAATGGGTCTGTATGACCTATACAATGAGTTTTTCTTCAGAATAGTGATACTGCATTAAAGTTCATGATGCTGTCTAGCACTCTGAGAATAAGAAACAGAAATCATACAGTTCCGAGTTTTCCCAGTCTATCCATTCAAATGGGCGTAGGTGATTTTGAAGCAAAATTACTGACAATAAGCTTTGAGTATCAATAATTCGCTACTTGATGAGTTCTCTACGACGGTATTAAAAACTACATAGATAAGACGGACACCGCACCAACAGAGATTTGGTATCGGCATTTACACTTGAGAAGTACAAAAACAACAACCAGGTGCAATTCACTGTTCTCCAGACTATGTTTTCCGAGGCAAAGAAACCTTAGTTGTATGCTAAAACTCGTTTGCCTATCGTGTTCGACCTGAAAGGTCATTTACATTTTTATTAAAAAACTCAAAAAGTGAGATAATGTTATGTGATAAAAACAACATATTGTGGACAGGTAAGATGAATTAGTCGGCATATCGACATTGACAATATCGTTGACGTAATTTTTTAAGAACGAAAACAAACTGATAAACTTTTCATCAACTAAAAATCAATCTAATGGTAGCAAATTTTTCTTTCAGAGCGAAGCTAGAGTTTTTTTTTTCGGAGCTGTCTTGGAAGGAGACTGAGCAAAGGCCGAGAATGAGACGGTTGAGCAGGACTAGCGCAGCCTTCGATTCGTTTTATGCCGACCATTTATTACAGAGGAAAAAACACTCACACTGGGGTTAGCTGTGGTGGAAGGCTGACCAAGTATCGCCAACCCACCAACTAATTCTAGGAAGTTGAACAACTTCAACAGCTCGAGAAAAATTCCTGTATATGGAGCATTTCATTCATGTTTTTTCATCCAAACGCTCACATGGGTCAACCACAAAATCGAATGTTTCAACGCTGAAAGGCTCCGATTATCTCAGTGGTAGCACGGATGGTTCTACTAGGAATTCATGCCTGCTCAAAATGAAGGTGAAGACTTCAAAGCTACGGAAGTGACCAAACGTTTTTCAAGGTTACGGTTTGCAGTCAACGTCAACGCGAATTTCGCAATGAAAGCTGAAAGTATACGGCCAGAAGTAACTTTCCGTGGAGCCTGAACGGTGCACAACTACGCGTTTTTCGTCTTCCCTTCCAGACCGTGTACCTATGCCAGGGTTATAGGAGGCTTAGTACCTTTTTGCCAGAGCCAACCAAGAATTTAAACCTCGTTCGTGTGTGCGGCGGTGGCGTTGTTTGCTAATGCCCCTTCCATGTTCATGATAACCTACATTTTAAACCTAAGGAGGAGCTTGCACCGCAGGTCAAGGAATTATGTGCCATCGTGCTATCTACCTATGCTTATGACTCAAATGACGAGGAGACCCTCTGAGTCAAATTGAGCAAAGAAAAAGGACGAGAGATCATATGGACATCAAGGATGGTACATAGAACTCAAGGTTAAGAATGAGATTCCAATGAACGACAACCTCCTTCACCCAAAAGAATTACCTAAAAAACGCATTGAAAAGAACTTAGTGAACACTGACACATGCACGAACAAAACCCTTCCACAATCATCTGTCTGTGACTGAATCACTCGGGCGCTCTCAAGAATGACGCTTTATTAAAATGCTGTGGAGTCGGACTTCCAGGGAAAAAAACCGATACTGTTCCCAGAATTCGAAAAAAAAAACTCCAAGATCAGCAGCAAACTTCCTTCAACAACAAATAACCTGATCAACGACAATGTGTTGGAACGTACTAATTTTAATCTTCACACATTCTCAGTCTTTAGGCTCGCAGAGGACGAAATTCGAACTTGGAATGGGGAGAGGGGAGGGGGAATGATGTGATGAAGAGCAGTGGTCGATCTCCACCTGGCGGAACCTTCAGATGGTCATTTTTCAGGTTAACTACGAGAATTTTCTTCGAATGTGAATGGTTAGTGGAGAGACGGCCAGAGCGGTTGTGAGACTGAGCGGGTATGCGCCCTCAAGAGGTAGAACTGCACTGCAACTGTATGAACTTCTAGCTTGGGCAAATGCTAAAACCAGTAAAATTGATTCAGGAGAACCTATCCGAGGAGGAAACTGATGAGAGCCGAAAACAGCTTGAACGATCAAAAAACAGATCAAATGTCTTCAGTAGGAGGAGTCGGTGCGAAAAGGGGCTAAAACGCACTCAAAGATACTGACATGCTGATTGATAATAGCCTCAACTCAGCTCTGTTGCTTACTGCAGAAGGCACAAACACGAATATAGGTTCCGTTTTGTTTTTTGTTTTTCCGTTTCGAAAGTCTATCACCAAAGTCCAGGTTGTACTTGAAGCCATAAAATGACCGATGGCATGCTTACGGGGTTACAGCACCAAAATAAAGTGGTATCAACAAGGTATGAAGAGTGCGTTGGCAAATCCATCTTAATCCAGGAACTGACAAAATGACTCGCCGGAAAACACCAGTGATCTCGGAACAAAGAATTGAAGCAAAGTGGTTACGATCGTCGAGATATCCGCCAAAACTGACAACTCCTAAGTAGTCGTATGTAACTTATTCGATGACTCCGAGATCGAGAAAAATTTGACAGAAACGGGAGTTGTAGTGAGTGGATTTCTATAACTACATGTACATACGCCCTCACGATAGTTTGCGGTGGACGACCGATGTACGAGTCAGTACTTTTATCCTTCCAGGCGAGTCGAATACCAGTTAGGCTACCGCGAAGGGATGGAAGGCTCGATGACCTAGCCGAGCGTCGATCCGCAATTCAAACCGAGGACCTTGCATGTGTGGTAGTGCGCCACGTGCCACAATATCATCTCAGTACCACTACACTCACAAGGGGCCCCTAAAAGATGGCCAAATCCGTCACAAGTACATATTATATGCCACTGGTCGCCTCACTTCAAAATGAATTTTCAGTACCTACAGAGCAGAAGAAATCAGATTTCGAAAAGGTGGTTCCGCTAATTTTCCAGTTTTCTGTTTAGTATGAACAAAATCTGAATGATATCTTGCTATATACGTTGGAATAGTTGTATCAGTAAAAATAGAAAACAAATAAAAAGGATTCAAGAGCTAGCTCACGACGATTGCCTTATATCAATCACAAGTGCGCCATTTGACGAATTCATTGTGATCATAAATGCCAAATCAGATTACTTTTGTGACTACCAATAATAGCAGCCCTGACGTAGCAGTCGACCTTTTTTCATGGTCCATCAAAAAAGGCAGCAGGGTTAACACCAGACATTGTGTTCGCTACGTTTACTCGCTATAGAGACGCTCTTTGATCAGTTCTGTGTAAAAAAGGCACCACAAATTCCAGCAGATGCCGATATTTTTATTTTTAGTGTTTTCATCTCCCACACATTTTCGCTCAACAGCTGCATTTCATACGAACTGGAATATGATGAGATATGAAAACAGGTTTACTGACCCTAGAAAATAATTTTCAAAAAAGTCACTCTCCAGAGTTGTTCTGTAGCAATGAATACTAAATTAGGACTGAGTATTTCGCTTCTACCAGGATAAATAAGATATGAGAACGAATCAACTGTAAGTGGAGAATCCATGCTCACATTTCTATAACCCGGAAAGCAGAAAAAAACTTTGAGCAGAAAAAAATTTCTGAGGTGCTTGAGGTTGCGACGATTCAGTTTTTGTGGTGCCCTTACTAGTTATTAGTTGTAAACGGACATGGTTTTGATTGAGCTCCACAAATACGTCACCTATTAATTTAGGGCTCTTCATAGAATGATGTTTGAAAGTGTTCATTCAATTGGGAGCACGGTTGGCTCAAGCAGTGATGGTGGCGTTTGGTGCCAACGTTATATTTTAGTAATGGCTATACAACTCTTCTGGATGTCTTCAAGCTTGGAAAAGCCTTGGCTGAGGAAATGCCTGTTGGGCAATTTTGTGGGCTCAACATAAAGACCAGCATTCGAAAGCAAAGTAGCCTTTTTCGAATCCATGATTACAGTAGAAAGATCAGTTAGGTATAGGAAAATAAAAGTTCACAGCTCAAAGAACACCACACGAAAGGCTTCCACTTGGGGCTTCATCTCATTCGTTAAAGCTTGCACGGTAATCATCAGTGACCAAACTTTAAAAGACGAAAGCTATGGAGATAACCGATTGAATTGCTGAGTTGAAAAGGAGATTCAGCTTGAGGTAAGGGGAGGAAGGGAGCCTTGTTGCATAACTTCACTTTCAAACTACCAATGTAGCAGTCGTTCCCAATTTATGTTCTATGTCGATTAACAATCTTCAACAATTATGCAATAAAATAAAAATAACATATAAAAGTTACAGGATGGAGTAGACGTGAACGAGTTTGAAGAGCCTCAATTAATTGAAAATTGAAAACTCGTTCGAACAATTTTGCTCGAAGTTATACGTAGTCAACGTCCTAAGATCAAGACACAACTCGATAATCGGAATTCCTACTATCTGTTTACAAGTATTACAATGGCATATTGACTGCTCCAGTCTGTATGAACTATTATAAATGCTTAAACCACTATGTTATGCGAAAATATCGTAACCGGGAAGAGGTAACCAAGCTTGGAATACGAAATTTCCAATAAGGTTTTCTTGACATAACAGGAGTGTCTTCAAACGAGTGGAGAGCTTTTCCGAAGAACTTGTTCGCCTACTGTAATAGCACATGGCAAAAATGATGGATGGGGCTCATTTTCTGAGCGAACCGGGGTGCACCCAAATAAAACGCTTTTAAGACCTGTGGTCCCAGTATAACGTGTGAATCTTTAAGCATAAAAAACTTGATATGTTCATAAATCTTGCATATTTCAGCCTGTGATGCTGAAAATTGCTTTCATACGAAACATTTTTGATTCTCCCTGCCGAAACCATGGACATGCTGCGAAAACGCTCTTCACAAAATACTTTTTCGAGCTCTTCCTGGTTAGTTCAGAACTGTTTAGGAAGACCTGAGTTCTGTATCTTCTACGTGTGTACTTACTGCATACAAGTAATCAGTTCAGAAAAGCTCTCCACAAACGGAAAGAAACCTATAGGGCAAAAGCACTCACCGTCTAATGCGTCGCATTGTGATGATCGGTCGTTGTAGGGAATTGCGCTTCCCCAGGGTAGCGTAGCGTTCTGAAACGGTAAGCATTCAACACAAAAACACAACACTGGGGAATATGAAGATAATTCGAAATCGATGAACATTCCAGAAGACAAGGTGAGTTTTTGCGAGAGACACGTGAGCATTGTTAAGTTATGAAGAACATTTTCGAGATTCTCCTGACAAATCGTTCATTGTCAGTATGAAGGATGAGCATGGGACTATCCAAAAAATCATACGCGTCGCTATCACCACTTCAATGTTGTAAAAATTTTAAGCCAAAACGAAAAAATTCAGTGATTACGAATCAAATGAATAAACTCGCAAAAGAAATCTTCTTCAATCCAATTTCTTTTCGGTAAATGAAAAAAGGCTCGAGGTTCCCGAAGTCGGAATTCACAAATAAATTTCTTCTATTCTCCTATACACTTCAAGGCCAACCCGGTCGGTCCTTGTCCTCCGAGTTTTTGTAAGAAAACATCAAAATGAAAGAGATAACAGTGGAATTTACATTCGCAAGCTCGATCAAAAAGGGTCAGAGATGTCTTCTGATTTGCACTTTCAAGATTGATTCGTTTTGGCGTTTTGTGAGAAAAATGTTCTTACCAAACTACACTACATAGGAGAAAACACCCTTAGATGAAAAAAAAAAGCTTTCCATCGTGAACTAAAACCGCATCAACCTAAACTATCAATTCTTTTCTCGTTGAATATGTACACGTATTTATATAATTTAGATGAAACCATATTCTTTCATAACTATCTAACTCAGACTCCTTTCATATTCAAGTACAGCACAGAATCTCAAACCCCTTCTATGATGCCTGGAACTTGAAGCCTCATTTCATGGGTTCATCACTGCAGGAAAACCATCGGTCTCCTCTGATTAGAGTCCAGACGAAAGACTGCTGGTCACTGCGACTCTACTAGTAGGATCCTAGGGGAGTAATGTGGTCTTCGGGATGGGATTCTGCTCTGAATTACCAAAGCAAAAGGTAGATTAGGCATATTTTAAACAGACCACGGTAGTCCTGTGGCCACTTTGGGTCAGCAGGGTTCTGTTTGGAACAATATAGAATTAGAGAAGAGATAGAGTTCATATAGAGTTACTATTATAGGAAAAAAGTGACCGATGTGAGTAATAAACATACAGGAACATCTATTGACTTGAAAAGGCTGTAAGGAAACAAATACCAAATGATAAGATAAGAAAATGCCGTCATGCATCAAAACAAACAAAACAAAACACAATATAGTATTTGGCTTTGCAAAACAAATAAATGCGAGGTGTTTTCGATTACATCACAAAGAATTCGCCACTCACTCGATTTCATTGTGAATTCTCGAGTCTTTTGGAGCCAGAGGGAGGTTGCAAAAAAATCCAATCACTCCGAGAAATGTGGTTATCATCAGAGGTGAAGGGAGGGTTCAATGGCTTTCCTCAGTTAATGGGTGATCAGATCGTGTAATTCCTGAGTAGCACCTCCAACCTTATGCAGTCTATCAAAGTTATTCCGAAATAGTGATTAATTATAATAATAAGTAACAGTAATTATGTAAAAGGAGCTATCCGAACAAATCGCTTGTAAAACTTCAACGGTTTAAGGGCGTGCATAGAAAAACTCGAAGCCCGATGTGGGATCTACCCGAGCGTCTGGGTCGACAGCAGGTTTGGACCTCATTCTTCGGATGCCAGCCCGTACTACCTTCGTTGTCCAACGAATCTAATGTCTGTAATGCAGTAATGTTGAATAGGAAATCGTAGGAAATCTAAAAAGTGTAAACGTAGAGCAATGAAGCCGAACTTGCAGGGTTTCCGAGAGACGTGAGAAATTTTGAGAAAGCGCAGCACAGAAAACACCACAGCTCAGAGCACAGCAATTAGTGATTCATAGCCACCAACGACGAACTTGACTTCACACAACTTTTTGCTTTATTATGGCAGCTGCCTTACAGCTTGCTCAAACTCGTACTTTGCATTTCTTAATTCTTATCCTACATACATACATTAAAGTAGAAAAAAAAGTTCCGACGGATTGCCTCCTGAGGTGGATGGAGGGAAATGGTCAAAGAACGTCGAAAAAAAGGAAGCGCTCACGATGAATATTCAGAAGAGTTTTGCATCCAACGAATAAAGAAACGTTGTTAGCCGCCTTAGCAATAACTTTGAGTTCGCCAACCGAAACGCTAATTCAGATGCATAAAAAAGCGGCAGTTCTAAAGATTGCGGTCTTCAACTCATACATTGACTCTGATCGAGAGCACTACCAATTGTTACTTCAATACAAAAACAATGTGCGCTTTCAATCATTTAATTCGGAAGCTCGTCTCAAAATCAACTTTACCAATCGAAATGAAGACCATTGCAGTTTACGAATCCTTACCAACGAGATCGAAGCCTGCTTATTCCTTCAGCAGCACAAAATTCCGAACTTCCGGTCACTTTGAAAGTCGGGACTTCTATGAATGTCCTCCTTGGCACTACTCTGATTTGCCTCATAGCATCCAGATTTTCAAAAAGCGATGCGGTTGATGAAGACCCGACGTTCACAATGAACGGGGCAGCCAATCGTAGCCTATGTCGCTCAGTTACACACGAGTAACCTTACTTGTGAAATGAGTGGCCGAGTACTACCTTGCAGGGCCCCTCTGCTCATCAGTGTTTGCCCCATCCAGTACTTCTCTACGATAAGGAGCTCAGAAGGTTTCTTCGAGTTGTTATGGATTACTCCTGTGACACATAGCTGTGCCCTTCTTTGAGTACACTTTCGGCTTCAGTAACTATTTGATAGCTTAATCCTCCTCCCTTAATTGATGAAGACGCCTACGATTGACGTGAAGAACCTACTTCCCATCTCACCAAAGTAAGCAATCAGGAAATGGATCGTTCTTGTAGCGGAAGCGTTACCCAGATCTCAAAACGGTGATTTCGTCGGGAATCGTTTAGTTCTTGCAGCATCTATGTACTTGCTCAACAATCCTACCTTGCCAACTTTCTCCACGAAGCTAACGACTGTCGTGTTGTGAAAGCCCAATTCTTGAGTAACCTTCTTAGTTGTCCTAAGCGGATCAGGTTTGATGGCGTTGCCTTCTACACGCCATTAATTCCAGAAGAGCGGTGTGAGCTTCCTTATTTTTGGGGCACAGATTCGCACAACGGAAGCTCCGATCTAACAACATATTGTGGATTCGCTGCGGCTCCCCTCATCTCAAACAGAGCGTTAATATGACAGCCCAGCTTGATGACCGTATAAGGAAATTTGACAAAAATTAACGTAGGCATAATGTCTTCAATTCTTTAAACGGGCCGAACACAGACTTTCGTTCAAGATCACTCCAACGGTAATGACCACAACGAAGTTCGCTACAAAATTATATACTGCTATTAACATTGGAGATGATCGCATCCGAAAAAATTTTGAGGAGATGAAACTACAAAAAAACGTGCATTACCTTCTAACCGCCTTTTGAGTATGTCTGCATTAACACGTTGACGACAATGTCGCGCAATGGTGCGCGACAGCCAGTCTGTCTCATGGGACGATGTCGCGCAATGCTGCGCGACGGTGCATTCTTCGATTAAAATGTGTGTGCTCGTTCCGTTTTTTGTGCAGATTTTCAATTCAGGCTTATAAGTGTCCAAAACAGCACCGGCCACCTATTGAATTAATTCCAAGATGAGTAATACAAATACAAGACAGGATCAACCGCAAGAGCCATATCGTCGCCGTCTAAACCACCTGCAGCATCATCGTCGCTGTTGAGCAGCCAGTGGTCAAAAATGTCGTTGAGGCTTCCATTTCAATATCCGGGACACCCACGATGACGAAAATAGTCGCAAGGATAATAGTACTCTCAGAGATCCTATAGATCCTATTTATATACCCCTAATTCAAATTTATCAACGCCAAATTTGAAATTACCTTGAGTAGCTGCAAACCTTGGGCAAAATTTGAATACTGCTGGAAGGTTTGTGGCTTTCGAATGTTTTTCAATGTAATCACTTATTTTTTCGAGAAATAACGACTTTCCAAGGGAGGAACTGTGTCGTCCCAAGGGACAGACACGGAAAAATTGGCTCGTCGTCA
This sequence comes from Haemonchus contortus, assembly GCA_000469685.2. Lineage (NCBI taxonomy): Eukaryota > Metazoa > Nematoda > Chromadorea > Rhabditida > Trichostrongylidae > Haemonchus > Haemonchus contortus. Next base: position 36,055,584 of record LS997564.1, read on the forward strand.
ACGTGTTAAAAAGCAGATTACTCAAATTAAATTCCGCGAAAACGCAAGGTCAAAAATATTCAGGAAGAGGCTAAATTAGACACAGGAAAATCAAATCGAGAAAAACGCTCAATGGCATTGAGAAAGGGACTATTTGACCATTCGAAACTTCCTTTCTCTTCTGCGTAGCTTTGATGAAATTCGAGTAGATAGTCTACAAATCGCGCATATAACGACCTAGACAATACCTCAAATGATCCCAACCTGCCGATCCGATCATGATAGCTATGGAGTACTGCGACTTCTTCTATAAATCGAAGAATAGGGCTCGCCGATGCCTTTTTCTTTCATTCTTTCAAAGCTAATAAAGGAACAAAACTATCCTGATATGTGGAGGATCGAACGACACCGTATACACTGATGTATTACTACAAGAGGCTACATAAGTCGAACATGCAATCAATGTTCAGTACGAGGCACGGGTATTGGGTCAAATATTTCTTACAACATGACACCCTCGCTCATGAAGCTTCGAAAAATTTTGAATTCGCTGCCTAACCATGAACAAATGAGGGTATTACTCAGATCTGCCTACCTATACAATTTAGAAAACACCAGGGAAAGCAGGAAATTTGAAGAGCGAAAGGAACTCTCATCATTGCGAGCTTAAGAAGCTTGGATCTAATAAACCCTTTGACGACTATAGCACCTACCGGTGGGTGCAACTATGACTGGCACATGGGACATTGCTAACCAATTCTGGGAGCCACCATACTTTCTTGTTTCTTACCAATTGCTGAATTCAGTGAGCCAGTAAAAGAAGTTCCTCCTGGGATAGTGCCACCCACCGGTGGGTGCCAATCGCGCGCGAAAATAGGGGAACGTGGTCCCATGGGCGCGGCACGTCGAAACCCGCATTTTCGTCGAAGGGTTAAATCAAAACTATTTGTAATACATCATTACTTTTGTAATACCATCTTTGAGAGTCTACACAAAAGCCAATGACGAACGCCCGAACCAAGCTGTTCAGATATAATTTCTTGTAACTTTTTCGTTTTGCTGCGCCAAACAACAGTTTTCAAGCGCTCTTCAGAGCTGTCATACTTTGTGTGGACCCCTCCTTCAAGAGCATCGTTTCTGATGAATGGGACAAGTGCTATATGGAGTCGAATCGAATGAAACGTTTCAACATTGACATCTGTTGTGAACATGGCCATCAATCGAAAAGAAAAGAGGATTTGCGTATAGTGAGTTCCTAAGGCAGCGGCTATGGTAATCCTTTTTCAAGAAAAGCTAACTATAGAAATTGAGCTTATTATAGAGAATCTATTACAAATTGCATAAGTGGAATTTGATTTGTGTTGACGCATGTGATCCGTTGGCATTTCACCTAGCACGTCCAACGTTCTATCAACCTGTACACATATTTATCAAATAAAATGCATTAGTATGCATGTAATATGGTGTCTGAGAATTTGTAGGAAACCTCCAGAGTGAAATTCTTTAAGAAATCAAAAAAAGTGCATGAGAAATGCCATTTTGAAGATTGCCATTCTCACCCTGTTACCAACCACAGCAGCGAAACTCGGACGAATGGTCCTGACCGGGCCGCCCATTCGACAACCTTTGTGCTGCTTCTTTGCGCAAGGTGATAGAAGAATTGTGTCTGCGGTGACCACAAAATGATTCTATTACTGGCCGGGAACCTTGTTCACACCATTCTTTAATTGCCATAGAGGAAACGAATGGACTAAAAATTCCGTGGCTCCTTCGTCCGCAATGTTCTCTAGACATTCCTCACATGATTTCCATGAAATCCATAGTTGATCAGTTTCTCGGAGTGAAAGTAGAAGAAATATGGTGATATGGAGAGGGACTCAGGTGAAAGTCCTGCAGTTTTCATTTTGGAACAGGTGAGTTTATCCACTGCTTATGATGAGGATGAAAAAGAGGGTGAAGGATAAAAGCTTTGAGCGTCAATTCCGTCAGAGGAATACGCCTCCGCATTCGAATTCCACTCAGAATCCAAGTGGCCTATTGAATACGCATATGGTTTATACAATGGCTTGCTTTGGCCAGCCGATGTACAAGTCAGTGCTTTTATCTTCCCATACGAGTCTGATACCAATTAAGCATGCTTGGTCGACCTGAGCGAGTATCGATCCGGGATTTGATAGCTAAAACCTGTCAGAACATGATATATTGTCATGTTCTAACCAATCGAACCACCGGAAAACAACAAAAGTCACGCTGTGCGTTAGATGGATTACTTATTCACTCTCATAATCGCTTGTAAACACCCGTTTGCACATGTTTCTGTGCAGCCTACGCGTCAGCGCTCGTTATGCCCCAATTCAATCAAGGCAACTTCCTTATAAGGATGGAATTGTTGTAGCCGTAAGTAACTTGAAAGCCGGTCAATGGTTTTCGGCCTAAATGGGAATGAAAACTGGGGATGACTAGGAAGCAGATACATTCGATAGGAGCACATGTTTGGTATGAATTTTCAATGGATTTCGAACTATTGTACAGCTTATCGCACTAAACGTTACATCCATTATCTTGAGTACAGCACCGCCTAGAGAATATCCCTCACTCACGGAATCTATCCCCACTCCTAACATTTTTCCAAATTTGTAGAAGGACGAGATTTCGCTAGTCAGAGCCATCACCTGGTGAGGTAAAATGATCCAAGTCAAACTCAAGTTAAAATATCCAAGGTGAACCATTTGGGCGTCAGTTGTTGTAGGGCCTGCCTAAGAGCAACTGCCTAATCATGCTTTTGACCATGTAATCTTCTCACTGTTCCATTTCCTCGAGCGAAAATGCGCAGTGATGATTTTCTTCAAAAAAAAAGATGTATTCTATAGGTACGGCAGTTTGGAACATTGCAATACGTTCACATTTCTTCAAGGGCAATCTATCTACGGTAAGCGAGAAATCGAAGACCATAAAGTTATGCAGCTAGAAGGAAAATGAACAAAAACTATCAGTCAGCATAACCTTGACAGAATGATAATATGAGAGAAAGTTGGGAACATTGTCGTGAGTGGGGAGGGGACTGAAGATAATAGCGAGTGGGACAAGTATGGAAACCTAAGACCCAAACCATGCAAGCTGCGCACAAAGGATAACGGAAGAAACGGAAATGAAACTCAATAGAGCCACATCAATTCATGATATAGGGAACTGACTATAAGAGCATAAATGTGAAATGGGAAAATTAGCTGAAACAAAAGATATGTCGATCGGCCGAGTAACGCTACGTTTCAAAATTACCATACTTTTTTCGGCTTTCCCACGCGCATTCACAAGTGTATACGTCAGGACAAAACTTCAGGGACGATGACTCAAATCCAATGGACGAGCAGAAAGAACAACTTTGAATTTAGTCAAGAACTCACTCTACTCAAGACATCTAGGGCCAGAGAGGCTGACTTTTTTCACATCAGCAAATGTGCTACTCGTCTGGTGCTTTAGCAAAATTCGTACTATATATTCCTACACATGCCCATGTTTCAAAAAAGGCGAGCATGGAGGTTGCTTCAGAAAACTCGTACTGTACAACAAGAATATCAATGATGAGTAGAAAATAGTCCACCCCTCTATCAACCATGAATATCGGCCCTCCTCTTCTCCCTCCTCATCCCCCTTCTATATTGCGCTCACCAGAAGGAAAGCCAAAATCTCTCATCTTTCAGGTTCAGATCTCCTCACAGCCGTGCCGCTGACTACTTTCACGCTTAAAATCCAGACGGTAGAATAAAGCTACCTGTCTGAAATGCCATTTGAGGCCACCGCTTTAGAGTGACCCCCGTTTTCTATCACTTTTTATGGAGTCGATTCTTTTATTTTTTGAACTCCTCATAAATCACTGTGAATGCACCCCAAGAACATATTTATAGCAAGAATCTAAAAAATAATGAGGTGTGAAACCACAAAGAGATGGCGACGAAGAAAGTGATAAGGCCGTTGTTCTCCCTGCTTCCGCAAAAACGTCCGAACGCAACACAACTATGTATAGTCGCCAGTTCAAAAACGAACACACAAAGCTATCGTTCGTAGTGGGAAAGGAAAAACGCAGAAAATAGAGGGACATCAGTGGATGATATATGCTACTCATACAAACGTGAGTGTTGAACAAGTTATGAAATGAACCATATGTTAGGTAAGTTGTTATTAGAGCCAAGACATGTGTTCGAGACAACAGCAGATGATGATAGACCTACCGATATGAGAGAGAAGACAAAGATGTGCAACGGAAAGTTCACTGTTCTGCTCAGATCTGATTTAAACATTACGCGAGGACATTTCGGAAGATCATCTGAACCTTTGAATATACCAACAGATATTTATTTCCTATTACACCTGCAACATTTTAGGATTGAAATGTGCATAGTCAATTGAATAGTTGCCATTACGATAACACAAAGATATTTCAAAAGATTCCCTTTCGCCCTTACCGTGCCATTAAGATAATCTTTTTCACTCCCTACTATACCTGCCCCATTTTGAGATTAAAAGAGCCATAGTTAACAGAACAGTTGCCGCTATGGCTGATGCGTCTTCCAGAAGCACAGATGTCTTACAATGCCCTTACCATATCAGCTCAAGGCCAAGTCCTTCAGAAAGAAGTGAGTATCATCTTTCACCAAGTCATCGAAGCAGAACCGTCGTTCAGACGAATGTTCTTTCGACCGAGGGGACATGTGACAGAAAGGACGAACAGGAAGGAGCAGGTGAGGCATCGGGTCAGATAACTAAAAGCCCGTTTTGGGACTCGAAGAAGTATTTTTAGACGAGTTTCAGCGCCCGCACTATTTTTATATGGCTTTGACTCTCTGTCAGTGACTCAGTGTTTGACGGTGTCCGTTGGAGTTTATTGGGGTCTCACCACAATAAAAGCTAGCAGATGCTGCAGAAAAATGTATCACATCGAACAAGAAATTTATAATCGAGTTAGAGGAATACTGTGTGAGGTCCGAGAATTCTCCACAACACTTTCATTGGGAAAACATGACGGCAAAAAGTATGATTGGTAAAAAAGCCACAAGGCCTACAAAAATTCATAGCGAAATTACAATTGGGCAGAAAATAATATATTTCATTATCATATTCTAAATTTTAAACTAATGAGTGCACCACAGAGACTGAGTGGCTGTTCGCATACATAGGGATATGTAGAAATTCGACGAAAAATCTTTGAGTAGGAGAAAAACAGAGTTGCCTTCGCCATAGGGGTATCTGTAAATCTACCTAGCTATAAAACTTACTTGTACCGTTAACATCCCAATCCATTGAATAAATCATTCGAGAAAAGAACTCTAGCAGAGCCTTTCTAATCAGGAAAGGTTTCGACTTCTCATAAACTTTGGATGAACTAGCTAAGTTAATGGAGGAAAGAAATTCAGGACCGAGTTAGAGGAAGCCCGGAATGGCTACCGGAATCGCCCAAATCGCCGAAAAACTGCGTTCCTTCCCACAGGTCTCGTAGTCGATTAAGCATGGATTTATTTCCCCTGTTTTTGAAAAGTTATTGTTGGTAGAGACTTTTTTCCAACAAATTACCAGAACTGAATTTTTAACATATGCTAGCTGAGCAAGTGGTTTAAATCGTCATTCGTACCCGTCGCATTTGTTGAAGACAACTACCACTTGGTCCTCAATACTGGCAATCAGCACTCCAGATTCCATCAATGTACCCAAGCTTCCACCCTATTTCATGGAGAACTGGAAATTCCTCAGATAACCGTCACCCTCCATGAAAATTATAACCCCCTCCCTCCCCCCCCCCCCCCCCCGACTAGCCTTATTAGGCCTATCCCTTAAAACCCTGAATATAACGTTGTCGATGAAAAGCCTTTTTTAGACAGCAAGCTAAGAAATGCTTGCCGGTAATCGCTAAAAATAGAAGCCATTACATCGAGCTTAATCCATCTTGTCAGACATATCGTGTAGCCCATTGTTATCATTCGTAGAAAATGTACGACATCGTTATCCTTTTTCTCACATAACCATTTTCTTTAGAACATCGCTTCGTCACAAACAAATGCTCCTATTTTTGTAAAACAAAGCGGTAAAAAGCATATAAACTCAATTGAAAGTATACTAAATCTCTTTCAGCTCCTACAAAGCACACCAATTTTGTTTTCATGGCTTTGACGTCAATTGTAGGCTCCAGAAGAGCGCTGCCTTTTCGTACCCCAGCAAATTGCATGTGAGTGGTGCGGGAAAGTGCTCAGCAGAAAAAAAAGGCGAAATTGGTATTCTTGGTTACGTAATGCGCTCTTCCAGGAAATCATTATCCTAATCTGAACTCGTTGGTATAGGCTCCTACGGTGAAGGATGGCATGCAGGCGAGACCTTCTCAGAACAGTCCAATTATAGCTTCGGCATGCTATCATAAAAACTCCTTGAAAATACGTGCATGTAGTCGTGACTATCCTCCAGTCCTGAATTTTTTAGAAAAAGGAAGTTAATTGGTAGGAGCGGGAATCTTTGTTATGGGGAGCTTGAGAGAAAGAGATTGGTGCGAACGCTCTTGGCCGGAAACTATTCAATATCAGGCTCCAGTTTCTCTGACGTCAAAGAATGTGAGAAAACAGCATTGCCATTGAAGGACGATGAAATGACGTCAGCTTAAGTAAAAAGGTTAGCATATGTATGCATACGGCTTACATTTCGAGTAGGTACATGTAAAAGAGGCAATATTGAGAAATCTTTTACCATTCATGATCCCACAAGCACATCATTCTTTAAGAGAACAAAAACGTAATCCCTTTAGCCTCCTTACTCGTGCGGAAACCTTCTTACTCCTCCCTACAACCTATGGACTGAAAGGAAGAGAGCCTATGAGACTGAGGACAAAGAGAATGCATTACTTGTTGATCAACCCTGGAGAGACATCCTTGCACCAGAGTCCAACTAGAAATCACTTCTCAACCCGCACCAGGATTATTTGGCATAATGTCGCTCGATATCCGTGAAGTTCGAAGGGAGTGTATTTCATTTTCCCGGTACCAGAACATAGTTCAGTGGAAACACTCAGCACTGACCCATCCCTACATAATGTCTCACATCCTCACTGAGTGTAAAATCGAGTCAGTAAAAAATATGAATAGCCTAAATCGAGCAACATTTCGCCCACTTCACCAGCCGAGCCAAATCGCTGCTTTTCAATCACTCGAATGACTATGACCCACAAAGCGTTTCAACAGGAAGAATTAAGGTTACGGGTTCAGTATGTTAGAGTAGAAGGGATAATCGTCGTCGTTTCGAGCCAATAATTTGTCAATAAGGTACCGCGTGCGTACCTTATTGAGAAACTATTGGCGCAAAATGACCCACGATTATCCCCTCTACTCCTTTAACTTCATTCAAAGAAAACGGTGAGACTATGAAGGCATCCGAGGTAAAAAATGACTTGCTTGATCAAAGATACTAACAATGTACGTATGGCCAGAGTTATTGACGATCCGATCCACTGAGAAAGAGGTGGATCAGACCTTCAGTAGAGACTACCCTTCAGAGGAGCTCTGAAGAACTCCTCTTTTCACGAAGGGAAGTCTGTAAGCACTTCTAATCGACTTCGTTAACCTAGCAGGAACCTCCAACGAAAGGATATAGTCGCGTAAGAATATTTTTGGAGAATTTGGCCTACGATAGACCCCCTCCCTCCCTCCATTGGACTAGGTAAAGCAGATTTTATTTTTCTAGAGCTACAGCACATTAAACTAGAACAGAAAATGGACGAGGAACGTAGATGGTAGCTTAATCAGCCAACCTGGCACCGCTCTCCAATAAAGTAAGAGTGGCGAGAGGCCTGTAGAACCTTCCGTTCCCGCAAGAAATTGGGCGAGACCAAAGAGCCGAGCTTTACGACACATTTATGGCTTTATCTACTCAACTGTAAAAAAGGAAATTAAAAGGCACTGATTTGAAAGTACATTTCACGGCGCCAGTAAAAAAACGGGTGAGTATAAGACAAGCTGGCACCGTTTGCTAGAGTAAATTTGTTTCGTAGAACTTTTGGATGATCAGGTAACCCTTGCCAGGATGAAGTGTCAAGAAAAGGGTGATAAAGTGAGGAAGAGAAAGAGGAGAAGATTAGAAAAACCGAAAAAAAAAGTTGAGCAGTGGTGTGGTCGGAGGTGTTGAGTTGTTAGCACATTAGCAAATGCAAAACAATAGCTTCCAGCAATAGCGAAACATATGCACTGTCATTTGTTAACGGGTGTCAGCAAAAGCTCCGCACACTGCAGGATTCAGCAAACATCCAGATAACTTTTCAAGCTTCTTGAGAGAAATGAGTAGGATCAAATTCCGCTCATTTCTCCGATCAAAAAGTTACTGGGATATATTCAATGCCAAACTATTTCTCTTTAAAATTTTAAAACACTAGGCAGTCGATCTATCCTCGAAAAACTTCAGTTACCGAACTTTTCTTTGATAACTGCAGCTTGAACTACTCATTCCAATACTTGATAATATATACACCTTAAAGAACTCCGAAAAAAATTTTAGAAGGATAAGAAGCAAGTTTTCAGGATAACCCAAAACGGCGAGAGAGGTCTCCCAGAAGTATGAACATGTAGCCCAGATATGGTTTAGCCGATGATCCGATGAGAATTTCATAAACAAGAGACCTAGAAAGAAAAGCAGCGACATTCGCGATCTCACATAATAAATAGAAGAAGTGAATGACAGTGTCGGTTCGAAAAACAACAAGCCCATTCGGGAAATGACACCATTACTTCATAAACTCAGCCGCCGCTTAACAATTCTTACCGCAAGCTCGAAATTTTACAACTTTCCCATCAAAAAACCCACTTATTCAACGCTTACTGGTTGGGAGCTTTCGTGGGGAACTGAGATTGCTGAATTAGCAATGAGAGACTTTCAGTAAAGTCAGAAAATTGGATGATCCGTAAAAGCAGTTCAGTGAAAATCATATCTAGCCTAACTGATGGAAAGTTTCATGCACCTTGTGTGAGGAAGGCGAGAGTGTTCACAAGGTTGTGCAGAAGAAAAGACTATGCTTGCGTCCAAGAACGAGCAGAGTACAATTGCCGTATTGCTCTGGGAAGCAGGTGTAATCTTTTGGAAAGAGAGCCAATTGCAATAGTCACTGCACATTTATGGGTGTCTGAAGTACCTCAAAATAGATCCGTGCATTGACGTCAAAGCATGTCCCTCTAGAACTCCTCAACGAGCAAACACTGCAAAAAAACTATATGATTGAATTGCAGAATATGCACGCGGAACGTTCCCAAAGGGCAAACTTTTTCTGCCCTGTCTATCCCTTCGCTTCTATCCATTTCCTTATCCATGTTAAATGCCCGCGAAGACTCTAAGTCGGATATCCGACAACTTGCTCGATTCAAAGAAAAGTTCGATATTTTCCCAAGTCCACAAATTGTAAAACAAAATAGGCAATGACAGTGTAAGAGGACGATCTATTTCGAGTTACTTCTGCGGCTCATAAGACCTGGAGATGAAAGTGTAATTATTCAACGGTCTGCCAAGGAAATAACTGAAATAAACGCCAAGACCAAGCGGAATGGGCCTTTTGGGGTCGATTCCAAAAATGAACGAGTTTCACGTGGACAATTCCGGTTTCAACAAGTTCTTACCTGATGATGCATTCTAAACTGGCTAGGGATAGTACTACGACTACGACCTTAACAAATCTCAACATGTTTACTCGCAAACCTTACGTGCTCTTATATTTTAGTCAGGAGCAGGATGTTAGGGAGGCGTTCCCGGAAGACTTCGAGCCCGAGCTCGCCCTTGCTTCGACCTCTTTTCGCTAAAATCATGTGATGGCTACATTTCGTTTCCTGTCACACCTGAGCAGCTTTGGGGATCTATTTTTAGAGTAGAAAATCCCCCAACTGTTGTCGAAACCTGATTACTGGGTAGAAACCAAAATGGTATTCGGATAAATAAATAAATAAATACACAAAATGTTGCATTTTTGTGTAATGCCAAAATTTGATAACTAATAGATAGAGGTATCATGATGCCGTAATTTGAAGTCCCAACCAGAGAAGCCATACCTACTGAGAATATTTGAGAAGCCTGTACGCTAGTTCAACAGAAAAGCAGAAAAGGCGAAGACTGAGAACAAAGTCGGCCGAAGGGAGATTAATCAAAAGATGCAGTGATTCATGAAGTGAGAGAACATAAAAAAAAAAGATGCCTATAGCTACATAGAAGCCACACATCGCCGATTTTCGGGAAAAGCTTCAGGAGTTCTGAATGCTTTTTCAGTTAAGACAGTCCAAGCTGCTTATCCTTCCACAAAGCCTTCATCTGATGAAGCTGCTAAGGATGTGGGGTGGGGAACTGGAGAAGCTGCAACGGATGTGGGGAGGGGGAGGGAAAGAGGACGGAGAAGAAGAAAAGTTTCTTCTGCCACACTGATCATGTAGAAGCGAGAACTGAAGTGTGGGTTCTTGTCTGTATGGCTATGAAATTCGAAGAAGCAGCTGGCTGGAAATGCATCTGCCGAAGTTATCTTTAGACATCAAAACATATAGAACACTCTGAACACAAGAAGGGCACGCTACGACAGCAAGCGTTTTGATGGGAAGGACGTGGCGACTTCTAACGAGTCCAACGGAAGAGATCCTCCCACTAAGCGGGATTAAGGCTAGAATTGAGAAGTAGAGGAAGTAGAGGAAAAAGAAACACTCAACGAGGTAATCTATCCCGGACATCCTGACATCTTGCCAATCTCTTCCCGTAAGAATTTCTACTGATGCTTTAAAAGCATACCTTCACTGCAATTCTTATCGAAAGCAAAATGAAAACGATTACATCTGCGGCTGAAAAGTATGTGAACAACTCCGATTACCGACAAGGTAGAGAGGTGGCCCTCCTCAGTTTAGGAATACCCTAAAAATGCTCATTGTCCTCAAGAGCAATCTAGCTTCCATCTAGCAATTTAGCAATCTACTCAGACGAGCCTAGAGTTCGTCAGAAAAGATAAGCTTCAACAAACCTGCAATTATTCAACCCGTTTAGATCTACATTGTTCTGTATTCGTTAACAATTCCAGGTACAACTGAGTATACCCTATCTAGCATAACGATTATTAGTGTTCCCCACCTCATTTACTCATTGTTTTTAACAAATCGACTATAGGGTCTAACTACCTCGGGCATGGTCAATCTTAAAGATGGGTGGTGCAGCAACATAGGCAGAGGGCTTGGGTAAGTGCCTTCTCCTTTTAGGTAACTACATACGTTGTTAGAGAATCCAAACAAAAAGAAAATATTGAATTGACCGGATGCTCTGTAACGACATTAGCTGCGTATAACCCTTTATATCATCCCCTATGGAGCTGCCCAACTATTTTTCTTTTCGATTGACTCCAAAACTTTAGGTACAATAATTTATGAGGGTACATGTATATGTAGATTGCACTCTTACTGATAATTCTATCCAAAGCTGTGCCACCAACACAACTACAACAAAATCACAAAAACGTTCGTGGGATAAGCACTCTGACAAGCAAATACTAGAGGAATCTTAGTTTTTAACCTTCACTTCCAAGACGACCAACTAATTATTGTCCACTCCCTAAAAGCCCATTAACAAATTAGGAAGCAGAAGCAGCTTTCAAGACGCCTGTGTTCGTACTACACACATTTGAAGACCTGAGCACATTAATTCCCGAAACTCACTTTACAATAAGAAAGAATAGAATACGAAATGATCGTTGTGGACCGAAGTCCTCGGCACTAGACAGGCGATTGGCCTCAACATGGGTGTAAAAAGATAGAGAATGGTTCAACCTAATCTTCCACTGATGATGCCAATGTTGCCAACAAAGTCCGTGCTTAGCCCTTTTCGAACAATTTTGGTGTCGATTACCAGAACACGAAAAGGAGAAAGCGTCAGCAGGACGAGTTTCGACCGGGCCTTACTGCTTAGTAAGCGACACCCACTCTTATAAACACACAAGGCTCGTAAGGCTTCGAAAACAAGAATCACTGGCATGAGAGAAAACTAATACTCAAAAAAGATCTTTGCTGCCAAAAGGCTTTTCTCAGATAATACCAGAAGATAGAGCGGTTATAATCAATCGCTGTTCTTAGCGGATTCATCCGTCGACTGAAATAAATAGTCCTCTCAATTGAAAGCCAAAAATAGAATTGGCAGCAGAATTATAGATCTCGACGTCGACGACAACGAGAAGAAAACATGCGCTGATATCGAATTCTTACATACGTATGACGTCGTCAAAGAAGGACACACGGAATTACGGGAATCGACGCGGACAAAAACCTGTCGAACTCAATAGATAATTCAAGCTCAATTCAAGCTAGCGAGTGAATAGCATGCAAAAATTTTCTGTTATTCAATGACGTTGGCATGTCTTACCCAAAATCCGATATCCGCTAATCCTACTGAGGACAGTTCAATATAGCCCATGTTTTCTTGGCTTCAGCGGGAATTGAAGACAAAGGATCGACGAGTCCAATTGGTAAAGGGAATTTGAGAACGGATTCAATTAGGGAAGTACTCGGCTAAAAGTGAGTTTGTGCTCGTCGCCTTTCACATGTTCACCTAATTCTGTTAGGGAAGCCACGAATGTTGCCAAGGACTTTATGCCTAAAATCCTTGAATCACCTATCTAAAATAGCCTCGCCCTGAATTATTACTTGTGGATCGATGAGTAAAAACAAAAACCCAATACCCGCGGAGACGCTGTGACAGAGAACATGGCACTTTCAAGGGATTCACAGGAACCAAGAACATCAACATTTGACCTGATCAACTTTCCAACTGAATCAAGGCATACGGTAAAAGGCAGTAGGTGGGGCCAACACCAACCGTATGATCCGAAGAATAACTTTCGAAAGAATCTGCCTGGACTTGGATCAACCAGACCTACCATCTCAGAAGGTTGTGAGATAGCTGGTACTTGAAAACATAAAAAAAAATTATAAGAACACTTGATAAATAATATAAATACTACAGGAGCACGATATGGTGTGGGTCGCCGGCGGGCCTCGCGGTCGTCAATGGGTTAAAATCAGCAACCCAGATATGGGAATAATGACCTGCCAAGGATTTCTTTTAACTTTGAAGCTTATCACCTTATACATTCGGAAAGTCGAAGGACACTAGGTGATGAAAAATCTCTTTTCATCAACTCCCACGGCATAAATCATTTGCGCACGTCAATCATTTATACGGAGCAATAGATGTAAGAAAATCTCTAGTAGGCTCACTTATCTCGCTTAACCGTCATCGCAGGGTGGGCTATTACTGCCACATATCATGCTCTTGAAGCTTCATCAAAAACAGGCGCTGAAATTCAAGAAAAGGTATCAGATTTCTCTTACAACTGTCCACCTGTCTCATGGAAAACTTGAAGACGACGAACGACTTTCTCCACTCTAAGAATGAATCATCAAATACTATGTAATAGCGATTTCCTTACTCCGAAGAAACCGCTATTGCAAAGAGTAGTAAATAAAAATCAACAATATACGTACATGAAGGACAACTTCGAGTTCCTCTTACTGATTTAACCACGAAAGCCAGCGTTCTGTCAAATTTTTCCGCATCGCACATGTACCCACTAAGCTTTGTCTTTTGTAGGAAAAACGCCATCACCAGCGCAATTCGTGACAAGGGATGAAACCTAGAATCCGCAACAATTTTTTCGACAACTTTGAGCCGAGTGCTTGGAAAGCATGTGACATACTAAGATTCATAACCTGACAACAGAAAGTTCAAGAAGAAGACATGAAATGGATGAGAAAGAACGGAAGCTTTCGGGAGCTTGTTCGGCGGACTAACTTATGGTTCTAGGAATAAGTGAAACCACAACAACTACCCACACATAGTGAATTTAGTTGTGAGAAGTAAGGCTCTCATGATCAGGTGGACCGGACACGTTACGCTATATCGAGATGACCGTTGGACCAGAGCGGTTGCCGACTGGATCTCTCTGGACATCAAAGAAACATCTGGACGGCCGCCAGCGCGATGGCCACACTGCTTCACCAAAAGCCTGAACGAAAGGAATGCTGTGCTTCGGCTCTACGAAGCGAGAACGATCACTGGACTACTCTGGCTCGCGACAGGTACCAATGGAGACGTTAATGGCGCCCCCCGAGAAAAACGATGATCAACGGGACGACAGGTGTTGAAGATGAAGGCTCATAAACCTTCTTTATGCGAAATACGTTTACAGCCAACGAAGTAGGGATTCGTGACGTGGTGACCAAGAACAAAGTGGTGAAAGGGGCACGGCAATGAAATGATAAGTTCCAAATCTACATCTCACGGTTGATCCTGGTTTGAAGGAATTACGAACTACCTGTAAGAAATCGGAAGAAATTCGGGAATTTGTCTTGAAAGGGGCATATGGTTGCTTCCTGCCTTCATACAATCGGCTGCAAAAGTAACGAACAGGTACACAAAGGAGTATCCCAGTACGATTATTGCCCTTCTGCCCTACTTGTTACCACGAGCGCCTAACACTTGAAAAGCCCGTGGGAGACAAGTCGTCCCTTGACTCAGGGAGCATCTAGGAACATCGACCAATGCCTGCAAAGCTAACGTGACTTAAAAATACACCGTCGGCTAAGGAACTAATTAGAACATATCAATGCGAAATTCTACGGAATCGCATCTAATGAGAAAGAGGAGCACTGAAAAATGAGGACGAGTGCCGTTGCTGTCTCAACATTTCGTTATGTGACGAGCCTCATTACAGCTACTGGAAGCACCCTTCAAAGGATGCGCAAAAACATCTGCTAGGCGTCAGAGTACACTTTGCTTGGAAATAGGCAGCATCAATACAATCGACAAATCTGTTTTGCTTATCTCTACAAGTTCTACGCTTCAGAGCAACAACGAGCTCTTTACATAGAAGTGGAATGTACTTATACAGAAGAGGCGTCTAGAAGAAATTCGCGACAAGGAAAAGAGATGAATGTGTTTACTGAGGAGTCGTGAAGACGGCTTCTTGCTGGGTAACTTCCAACAAATTTATAATCCATTTTTGGGATTGGGAATAGGGTTTAATGCCAGAAATCCATTTAAATAGAAAAAAGACCAGGAATGAAAAAGACGACGGGATCAACCAGAGACAAATCGCATAAAAATGGACCAACCGCAATCAGAAATCACAAAAAGACTACCGGTTCATGGTGGTCTTTGCACGATACTGCACAGGTACAATGAAGCCGACCACAATTGAGAAAGGCAGGCTGCAATCTATTCACCTAGAGGGTGTAATTTTGCTGAGTAAAATGCAGTCGAGCTACATTACCCGTTTCCGTTTCCCATTTTTCTTGACCCATAAACTTTTAAAGCTCCCAAATTTTAATCTCACAAGACTGCCATTATTCCCTTTCTGATCAGATTGGGAGGATGTTTGGGGTTGTTGTTCAGCTTTTGAGGTGGCTTACTTTTTTGCTTATTGCAAATGCCCCCATTTTCTCAGAATCGCCGTGCTGAAAGCTTGAACAAGAGAATTCTGATCAACAACCAGTAACTTTTTGCAGTAGACTTGAATGAGGTTCCATCAATTGTGCACCTTACTGCTAACAGACTCTACTTCCCATGCAAATGTAAAGGATGACCACCATATAACCTCAGTCGAACCTTCATAAGTATTGAACATATATTGCATGATCCTCAAAGGCACAGTTCATGATAAAATAATTCCTAAGTTTCATCAGTACGATGAACTTGTTACCATAAGAACAGCACATGAGACACGCGGTCCGTAGGGCTAGTAAGGGCCACAAAACTGGCTTATCCGACGTACACACCCAAAAGCTGACGAATTTTCACGGCATTGTAGAGACTGCAGAGCAGCGTTCGCACCGGGAGATAACTTTGTACGCAAGCGGCTTACTGTGATACACCCATTTGGACAGCTCGTCCAAATATCCCTCTCATGCAACTTTTGCCATAACATTCTCATGCTACACTAATTTTACTTTTGTGAAGCCTTATATTCCCTTGGATACGCTGATTTTTGGTGTTAAACCAAATATCCTAAATCAGTGCGAACTGTGTCTCTGAACTGCGCTTAGAACGCTATGTATTCATGAAAACCTCCCGAAAATCCGAATGACACGTTTTGAAGTAAGTACAAAAGTCCTATGTGAGGGAGTAGTTGTCAACGATGAGTGCAGTATCACTTGAATTGTAGGTAATTCAAGCACGAAATTGAATAGAGTTTTAGAGCAGCTAAATGAGCACTTCAATTTCGAAGACTCAAAATGGATTTTACATCAATCTAGTTCCTTTCGATGTCTTCCTGGAATGTCCTAAAGGCAATAGCAAAAAGGAAATGGCTGCTTACAAAGAGAAAATGGCGTCTCATCAACGGCCAATCGAATCTACCGAGAACTGATGAGTAAAACATAGATGTAAATCCGAAATCTTGAGTTCGTCTTTGCCAAAGTTCAGAAAAAGTTGGCTTTCATGCAGCGGCGGAATAATGCGAGTGTGGACGAGTCCTGAATGGACTACCTAAGTGGGGAAACCTTCACGAGACGACTATGACTGACAGCCGAAT
This sequence comes from Haemonchus contortus, assembly GCA_000469685.2. Taxonomy (NCBI): domain Eukaryota; kingdom Metazoa; phylum Nematoda; class Chromadorea; order Rhabditida; family Trichostrongylidae; genus Haemonchus; species Haemonchus contortus. The sequence continues at coordinate 36,072,121 of LS997564.1, forward strand.
CCGAAAAAAAGGAGGGCCATTAGGCAAGTCGTAGATATAAATAAACGCTGTCAAGTAGATATTGGGAAAGGTGTATTTATGGGAACTCGGACTCGAACGAGAACGCTAGCTAAACTATTTTTTCCAATTACGTTTTTTTGGAGAATGAAAAATTATTTCACTATCGCCTCAATGCCAAAAGGCATGAGCAAGACGAAGATGTGGAAATATGATAGAAGTCTCTAAATGCGAAGAGCTTTGAAAAAAAATTGAATTCAGTAGATACCCAGACGCTGGAAATCAGTCAAAATTTCTATCCTCTATGAAATGATTGAGCAGGTGCGTATTAACTGTTCAAAGAGCATAGAGATAAAATTTAATTTCCGATTTTCTTGAAAGACCAGAACTTTCATATGAATTAGAATTCCGCTCAAGTGTGAGCCCACCACGCGACTACATATAATCCAAGCGTGAATCACCCTTATTTATATCAGGCTCCAAAATGGATTGAAATAAAGGTTTTATAGAAACAAAAACTTTCCAGGAGACTGTTCTCACTCCTCTGCGACACCATAACAGCTGTGTAATGTAATCTCGACTTTTGCATCTTCGCGTCGACACTACAGCAAGCATGAAACTATCCCAAGATAGACTCCACAAAGTAGTGGCCTTTGTATGGAGGAAGTAATGATGTCTACCTACGATCCCGAAAGTGGTGGCTGATGCAGACCCAAGCCTGGGCTTAAACAATACCGACTGTTTCCTAAACAACTTGCAAAGTCGGATAAGTAAAGATCGAAGGCTTAGGCCGGAAATCTTGTGCTGACATTCCACTTTACATCATAAACTCGGAGAAAAATAGGACCATTCACACTTGACAAGATTCAGAGATAACTGGGTGCCAAACTGTTCCCACAAAAAAACTGTCACGGTAGCAGTGATAACTGCGAAATGGCGCCTAATCACTTACAAGACGATTGATAGCACTAATCAGGTAGCAATAAATGAGTCAGATTTTCTAGCTAACGGAAAAAAGACATGACAAATGGCCTCTGAAAAATGCAGAATTACAGACTCTTTCAGCCTCACATATGGCCAAAATGACTATAAAACGAAATAGCGCGAAGTCTGCAAAACAGCGTCAAAGTTCACTTTTCTATTGCAGCATTACGTTCGAAAGGATTACAACTTGCAAAAAAAAAACAGTCATTGAACAGTCAATATTTTCACACGCGGCTTTGGGACGTCTAAATTCGAACCAGAAGTTGCCCACTATTTCGTTGAGACATTTGAAACAGAAAAGAAGAGGAACGAGTATAAACTGAAGATGGATTAGTTAAATTCTCATACGTGTACAAACAACTATGGATGGCACCTGCTGTGAATCGGAAACTCAAATTGAAAAGAGCAGTGTCAGATGGTGCGTCAAAGACGGAATCCAAAAGAACCGCAGTTGACTCTAAGAAAGACCTTGTTATACCGTTCCCAGCGTTGTTCACGTTATACTAGAAAGGGCGAGGTAAGGAGGTGTTTGGACGAGTTTACTGCATCATATGTATGATTGGTGGCTCTACAATTACTAACTTGACCTTTTGACGAAAAAAGATAATGTAGATTATCAGCCTAGACAAGCCGCTTCCACTTCGCCGCTCGACAACCTCAACTCTCTACCTTTCCCCTCGGATTTTGAGCCCTTACTGCACCGATCATTGGTGCAACCTACTAGTAGGAAATAAGCAAAATTAAGTTTCATTTGTATTTTTGAGGAGCCAGCATAGATATTTCTACTAGGTTGGTGCAAAAGAAATGCAGGTTTTTTGTTTTACTAGTTTCAACACTATTTTTTTAAAGAAAACTAAGCCTTTTTCATGGGGTATTATACATTGTTGGAAAGCTTATTCTTTGCGTTTTTTAAAGGCACCGTTCGCGATGATTCAATGGGCGGGTGTGTCGATGACGTGTCCGCCTCTCATTCGACGCCGCGTCAGAGTGTCTGACGTGACATCGAATGAGAGGCGGACACGTCATCGACACACCCGCCCATTGAATCATCGCGAACGGTGCCTTTAAATATGTATGTGAAATTTCATTCAAATCGCTTAATTTTAGAAAAATGTGGTTTTTATTTTCGGATGTCTAATCGCAATTTTCGTCAAATTTACTTCTATGAGTTCAAACTGGGTCGCACTGCCGCTCAAACCGCTATCTCAAACCGCTATATAATATTAGGATCTGCTTTGAAGCATCCCGCATCATCGCTATGCTCACCTACGCAATACACTATATCCCTACCTTATCAAACGTACAGCATACGCTACTCAAAAATAAAAACGTCAGGATCATACAGCGGTACCCCTTGACTTGCACAGCTTTACTTTCCTGTGTGATACAGAATGGATCTCGATTTTCGGTCGCGAGAAAAAAAAAACCGAGGAAAGAAATATCCCCTGTTTCAACCCCCATCCTCAGCATGGCCACCAAAAATTACTTCAGTGAATCCTCTAGCCAACTGAGAACTATGAGAAGGTCTCAGGCTTTTGAGATTGAGAACAGAAAATCGTACACGCGTTGAAAGGAAAAAGGAGGTTGTCGAGACGTAAGTATAGCTTTACCTTCAAGAGTTTGATGAGTATCTCGAAACAATCAGCTACTTAGATATATTTATGAAGTAATGGTCAATTTCAAGACCACTAACCAATGCTGATCAGAAAATGAGAGGTGATAAGGCGTTAAACATCTCCCGAGAGGCGTCACAAATTGATAACTCCAGCGTTTGACGTAATTAGGCGTAATCGCCTTTCGCATGGTGGATCCAATGAATTTTTTGGAAAAGGTATGAGCACAACACGGCTGGCTTGCTTATTGAAGCCGCATATCGTTGTAAATAACCTGATAATGTGCCGAAGCGGCTGTTTTCAATCGCATTCTTCCTGTGCAGGATGTCAACAGCCCTCGTGGTGGTCACCCGTATCTACTAACAACAGCGATCGTATGACATCTTTAAAACATGGTGTTGAGCCATAAACAAAGCACATTTTACTTTGAGTCAACTTCAAGACTAGTAAGTACAGCACAGCCAGTGGTATGGTTACATTCACCCAATTCAGGATGGACGCGGCAAACCGTGCGACGAAATTCGAGGCATTGGGGCACAGGCTTTGAGTAGGTTGGATAAGCAGGTCCAGCTCATACCACATATCTTCTCTACTTCGAATTTGTGCCCAAATGATAGACGCTCGTTCAAATCACCACGAATGTCTACCCAGAATTGGGTGAATGTTCCGTCCCCTACAGCAAGTAAGCCTGATGCGTGATTCAATGATTGCAAAAATCTTCTCCTACTTGAACATCCATTCAGATCCGAAATGATGTTTGGACGCATATTTGATCTAAAAAATGATTTGGGCGAGCCAGCTGATGCAGCATAAATCAGCTTTTTTGAAAAATGTGTCCGGGCGCGTCTGGTATAAATTAATCGATCTTAGAGAGTTGAAAACTCTAATGTGAATTGAACTAGAATTTGATTCCACATGTGATAGCGATGTCGTTTGGCACTATCCACCTCCCACACCCGCGTGGTTCGGCGACCTACATCTGGGTATATAGTCCTCTAAACCTATCATCTCTCCAGATTCAATGATTTAGTACAGGTTCATATGGTAAGATGAAAAGACTGACTCCTACGACATGAGCTATCCTCGCATTGGCGTAGGCTTGACACGGAAGAATTCCTAATCTAACTTAAATGCATGGGTGCATGCCAAAACGATAATTATCACTGGGGACTTGATATTTCCATTTTATAACTAGAGTGGAATCAACAACTGTAAAGTAACAGATAAAGAAATTATATTGAAAATAGGTTTTTTTTTCTATTTTCGAACCTTTATTGTAACAACATTATACAAGATTCATCGAATGAGAGATTCCTCTTCAGACACCCCGTTTCCACCTTTTCATCAGCAGCAAAACGAAAAAAATGCTGTGAACTTTTAAAAGTTGGTGAAGAATGTATTTTCTAGAAAATGGTGCACAGAGCGAATCAGGTTGGGAACATCTATAACAAATTTTGGAGAACACGCTGAACGTAGAAAACCTTCGCATCGTAGACTTTTGTCCAAATTTAGATGTAGGCATCGCATATTTAATAAATAATAATAGTAGGTAAAGTTCATGTTTTAGTACCAAAGTAACATAACGTCTTGCATTCTCATTGAGGAAAATTACATTTCAACCAATCGAACCAGTTCGTAATCGTTGCTAAATCACATTAGAGTTATAATAGAGCAGCTTATTTACAAGACTCCAGAACGAATCCAAAACTTCTTGCCGCACTTCTTCTAAAGTCAGAAAAATCGTTCGTGGCTTTAAATGCCATTTTCGAAAAAAAAAATCCTAACAAAATGCGCTCTACTATTCGAAAGAACCCACTCTCTCGGTCCTTGTCAATTTGTTAAAAAATCGTAATCACACAAAGTCAAAAAAATGGACTTGCTGAACAGATTTTGAATCTATGGATACATACACATGGCTGAAAGAGTTTCTTCAAATTCTCCCATGTGAGCTTGATAAAACAAACCGAAGTGAAAAGACGTCTCAAATGGAGTAAGTTAGTAAATCAGGAACTCAATCTTGCAAAAACCCGAAACTCTTTCATTGCCAAAAAAACGGTTACCATAGAAAACCAGAGTTGAAAAATTACGAGACTTTCAAAATAGTTTCTCACTGCTAATGCCCGCTCTTGCACTAGGTATCAGAACACTGAAATAGAAAACGAACCATTCAAAATATCATTATCAGTTTGCGTTCACGTCAATCCACCCAGAAAACAGTTTTGGCTATCGACAATGATGGTATTGGTTACATTCATATTCTCGACTAGCGAACTGTCATATTACTTATCAATAAACAATTGAGATGATCACGTGATTGGAAGCTGATAACTTCTGAATAACTAGAACGCGACTGTAAAACCTGATAAATCGTACACGCACCACCAATAATGTTTTCGATAGAAGCTACGAACAAGCAAAAAGTCCTACCTCCCTTTATTTGATGATGTGAAGATGTAGTTCAGCCGAACTTCCTTCAATACGTGTACCTTCGCCAAGCGGGGTGTTGGCTGCGCAAGAAGGCTGCTGCGTTAAACTGATGAGTCTCTGAAGAATTCATTCCTTGGGTAATTCTTAACAACAAAATCAAACACAATAAAACACAAAAATTAGCAGGATTCGAGGTATGTTAATACTTGTTACACTAAGAGTATTGCCTGCGTGGTAGACTATACCGAACAACTAACTTAAATGGCGTAGGTATGTGTGTAGGGCTACACTTTGTTGCCGGCACAATTTAAAAAGTAAAACTACACGGACGGTATACACTGAAAGGTGTAGAGAGGAAAATGTGCTTCAAAAGAATAGAAAGAGTAAAACATGCGCGAAAGTGGCTTCCTACTTTTATTGCTCTTCCTGTTGAGGTTGCATCTATAGCTGAAAGGTTTACACCCAGCTGGCCCATTCCGCATGGGTAATACAAGGTCCCAAGAAAGGTGCCAGTGTAATCAGTCACAAACAAAGTCAGGAACCTACAACGTACGAAAAGATTCAGAAGCTGAGAAGCGTAGTAAGGCAGAGCAACAAAACATAATTCAAATGGAACTACAAGTATTTGACTATGGCTGAGGTGAAAGAATAGGCATGAAAATCAAGTTTGACATCGAGAAATAAAACTTTGAAGGAAAATATTCACCATACAATGACATTTGTTGTACTTATAAACGGTTATCCCCTCACTACAACGTTCACGGCCCAACTATTGAATCAGTCGGCTTTCCTTACCTAATTTCCTTTGAGCACGGTTAATAAGCAAGACGGCTAGCTCTGCATCGCCTAATAAATGTGATTGATTTCAAGGTACTATTCACGATAAGATTTGTCTTGCAGATTATTTACAAGGAAGAAATACTGGCTGCTGCTGTGCTATAAATGGTGAAAACGGCAGGACGGCGCCACAAGGGCTGTATGTAATATCGCCAACCGCGCCCACAAACGTTAAGTGGGTGGATTTTGAACTCGTGATGCGCCCTTTTCAGGCACTTTTTCGGTGTGTCAACGCCACATGTCGACTCGTCTCCAGTGAATAAGCTTCACATGTATACTGATCATTAATTGCGTCTTCAGAGGATCACAGCTGCTCAGCAACACCAAGAAGCGCCGAGTTCACCAACTACAATAACTGGCAGAACCAGCAAAGGGTGCTGAATCGAACGACCGAGCAACCAATGGCTTTTGAGTAAAAATAAAAGATATTTTCAATGTTCAATGACAAGTTCCATTCAGTTGTGATACAGTGCCTTATCGATTAGATTTCCATCTTCAGCTATGGGTTCGGGAAAGAGAAGCAGTACGAAAACTCAATCAAAGCAACTGAATTCTTCCAGCAGCGGGAGGAATAAAAGGGATAAATATGAATGTATTGTTTTTGGTCATTTAAGGATTTTACACCATTTCCATCTAAATGCAAAGTCGCAAACAAGATCCTTGCCCTCACTCGGCACAAGACAAACTCAACAGTTAGGAATTATGGGGCTGAGCTGATGCCGAAAGACAGCTTATATTGGAAAATCATTCTCATGAAAATCAGTTCCAAAAACGGTACAAAAAGGAAAGAAGCGCTACCTTTAGGTATGGGATACATATCTGCCTTCATGTATACATAGTGATGACATGGAAATCAACGGTCTTCAGGTTGATACTTTGACGCGCGAAAACGAACCACAAGAGTGTTCAGCCCGTTGAAGGGCACCGGAGCGCACGGTGCGAAGATATTGGAGATGATAGAGATGTAGGAACTGAGCGAAAAATATGCAGTTTGCTCGAAACCAAAAGAATGCAAAGTTATGAGTATCGAACTGCACATCGTGAACCAAATGGCTCTTTTATATGATGGTCATAAAGTAGGTATGATGTATTCCAAAGCTTCATAAAGTGAATGATTTGTGTAAAATAAGCTCCGTGTCTCTTTGTGCCCACTGAACCATTGCCATGCTATGCGACAACAAGTGCTACTCAATTTATGCAGATTCTTTTCTTCATGCAACTCCGATTCTATCAAAATTACAAGCTCTGCAAACACTTTCTTATAACCAGCCGAAATGGACCAAGCAATATCACAACAAACAGTCATTCCTTAAACTCATCTACCTACCCCCTCCGCAGTGCTGCATCCGATATCATATCCGATCTCTCAGCGCTAAACAGTATAATTCAGCATGAAAGTCATTTTTCATTTCATGCTTGTTTATAGTTTACCCTCAGAGGTTATGCTTCCACTGGAGGTATTATAATACTATCTCACTGCTTTTTTTAAACTCCATTTATAATCAACAGCAGGAAAAACTAAGAAGACTTCGAGCTTTACCTCAATTGTAAAGTTGTGCGATATGAAACGTTACCTCAACCACTTACAGTAACGCTCAGCAGTAGCTGCATGACAGCTGAACTGACCAGTATGGTAAACAATCCTACAGTAAACTCGCAAAAAAAAGTGGTTTCCTCTAACAAAGATCTTCTGAATCAGAGCCCGTGATTAGGTAGGATCAGAAGCAGCACTTCTCACACATATGTTCTGTGAAATGAGTCTATTGCTGAGTCTATTATCCAGTTTGAGACAGGAAAACAGCACCTGTCTCATGAATGTGGGAGAAAAGAATCACTAACTTGAGTATTACGTGGTCTCCTCCAGTAGTTCTACCAGCTGGATCTGCATTCGATTGCTTTATGACTTCGAATGAAAGTCGATATATAGCGCACATCTGAAAAGAATCCTACTATATATAACGCGCTAAGTGTGTCTGTTGGTTTGTCTGTCTGTGCGTGTGTGTGTGTGTGTTTGACCGGAAATTCATAACTCCGGTTCCCGTCGACCTAGAGAGTTCAAATTTGGTAGGTGTAAGGGGGCCAGGATGGGAACACTAATGGTGAGTGGTAGTGCCGGACTCCGCCCACAGGGGGCGGGGTTTGTGCGAAATAAATGTTTGAGCGCAAATTCATAACTCCCGTTCCCGTCGACCTAGAGAGTTCAAACTTGGTGGGTGTAAGGGGGGCAGGATGGGAACACTAATGGTGGGTGGTAGGACCGGACTCCGCCTACAAGGGGCGGGGTTTGTGTGAAAAACTTAAACTTGGACCTAGGGCGTTCAAATTTTGTAGGAATACAGGCGGCAGGGTGGAAACACTTACGGTGGGTGGCAGGACCGGACTCTGCGGACAATGGGGGGGGGGGGTTGAGCGGAAAATCATAACTCCTCAAGGGTGCAGGGCTTACAGAGAAGTGTCAAAATGGACCTAGAGCGGTCAAACTTAGTAGGAATACAGGAGGCAGGATAGGAAACACTGATGATAGGTTGCAAGACCAAACTCCGCCCCAAAGGACTGGGCGTGAATAAATACTGTTAGTTCGGACCCAGACCGTTGAAGCTTGAAGGCACAAGGAGTTGGCTGGGAACATTGATGGTAACTAACATAGTAGACTCAGCCGCGATGAAGTGTCTGAATACTTTTTTCTCTAAATAATCGCCTTTGTGATATAATGCGATGTTCTATTCGGACACAGCGAAGATGGCTTACAGAAAAAATCGCTCACAGTTTGAAACTAATAGTGAGGGTGTACAGCTTTCAAAGAAAAAGTAGAATCCAAAGTGTTATTTGCGCATCATGGTGAGCGCCCGGCGTAGCCGGGCGAACCCATTAGAAGGAGGGAAGCCCGGCGTTAGCTGGGCGGCCCGACTGGTTGTTCAGTATAATGGCCTTTACACAAACTTAATATATCCATTTTACCTGAGTCCTTTTGGGTCCTTATCTATTTGTTTCTGTTTATTTGATGAAAAATATTCGTCGTATGCAATCGTAAATATAGCTTTGTTTCAGCTGAAAAAAAGCAGACATAAAAAAATAGTGTATACAATTGTATTACGAGTAATGCGAAACAATGGTAAACGAAAGCAAAACTGGTCATGGGGGATTAAATCGTCGTAAAAATAGTTTGTGAACAAAAAACAATTTGTCTGTTTGAGATGAGCTATAGAAGAAAACCACTTAGCAGCAGACAGCAACCCACGACATCAGAAGCAATAAAGGAAGGAGGTACAAACCTAACAGAACGCAATCTACATTGGTAATTGCAACGGGACTAATGCGGATGAGAAAAAAAAAACAGAGTAAACCCATTGACGATGAAACCCAAAACAGAAGGAGATGGGAACTCCACGGTCCCAATATTGGAACAGTGCAAATCAAGATTTGGTGTTTGACAACAACTACCGACATTAAAAGACTGTAAGAAATGAAATAACGAGATCAGCCGCGATTAAGAACGCGAAAACATTCCATGCCCAAACCTTCAAGAGCCATATAAAGGTGGCTGGACGCATTGGCTGCTTCCAGACTTCGACAATCAAGCCGCACGCAGGTTGAATCGTGCGCGCGAGGGAGCGAGCGGCGATGCGAGGCAGCCTTAGACAGGTGTTGACAATATTGAACGCCGATGGATCACGTGCCAGTGCTGTCAACTGCTGGCGCCGCCGTCGCATCGCTGCTCGCTCGCTCGCGCGCACGCACGCAGGTTGAATAGTTGAAGTCTGAAAGCAACCAGTGAATGGCTACAGTAGTTTTTCAGAAAGAGTTTTTTCAATAGCAGATCAGATTAGGTGAGATTAGATTAGGTGAAGAACATGGCTAGTTCGCCTGAACTCGAGGGTCCTGCATCGGAACTGGGTCACAGACTACGCGTCGGCACCTATCCAATCGATAATGATCAGAAGAGGCGTGCTATTCAAAGATCAGAGTCGACAGATACTTAGGGGCTCGCTCCGTCGTTATCACTAGTTAGCTAAATTTTGTTACTACCACAACAGTTTATCGAACACTTTAACTTACTGGTACGTCGGAAATTAGCTTTTTTTGAATTCAGACTAAGAGTACGGATCGAAAGCCTGGATTGCGAACATTTGGTATAATAATACGGTATGAGAATTGAACTTGGTGTGGTGTCGACTTACAGAATCAGTGCATAGCAAGAAAAAGACGTACCTCTGATTATATCCCGTAAGAAACCTTGCGGTACATGTCTACATCGCTTTCAGAACAGCATTTATGTACGCATGCAACTGAATAGAAGAGTAAACAAAACTTGGAAAGACGAAGAATGATCTTCAGAAAACTTAAACTTCGTATAGGCAGCTCCTCTTAGGAGCGATCTGACGAATTCTTACCGAATCGTTCTCCAACCTGTTGCAGCACTATGAAACAGGGATGTGAAAAGATTATCCTTCATATCGCCCTCGTCCAAACACCGTTAAAATGCCACTGGGAGCTGCCTCTAGCCAATAATCAATCGAATGGGCAGCATTCAATGTGATAACGAATACAAATCAATAAATAGCAGACCAAAGACAGGCGATGGGACGCTTGAGCGCGTCTATTTTTGACGCAAGGAAAGGAGCGCGTGATATCGATCGCCGCTCGCTGAGCTGCCGCGGCAACATCGCCTAGCACCCGTCGTTCACTGCACATCGCGGACTATGAAAGCCAAGCATTTCCACCGAGAGAAACGAATGCAAATCTGGCCGCCGGCTGCCATTTGAAGCTCCTCACTTTTATTGTATACCTGTTTCATCAGAGTTTACTACACCGGATAGGTAGACCCGGACCGACCCGTTCGCACCATACCCGGAATGTAGAGGAGAGAGGTTACTTTGAAGGAATATATGGAGGTTTTTGCAATTGCCTTCGTACGGACATAATGTGCTCCAATGGCAGTTCACGAAATATTCGAATAATCGCGCGGTGACAGTTATACAAACGGCAGCCGGCGGTGAGATTTAATTGTGTTTATAAGAATCTCAGCTGGTTCTAGTATCAGAATTCGTGTTTCCACGGCTTGCGTTTGTTCGGACAAACCTTTTCGCTCGTGGATGATTTTCCAATTTCAGATTCCTTTGCTTTTACGGCTCATATACGGAAGGAAAGAGGGTGCGAAAGTGTGGCAGTGTGTAATGATCCAGAATCCAGCACTTTTTGGAAGAAGGTAGGCATTAGTATCACTATAGAGGATGTAGAGATTATCTTACTGAGAATTTTTTGTGAGGTCATGCTATATGACTGATTCTAGTTGTCGCACAACTATGTTGAATCATTTGAACCGAGGACGTTGATTATGATGAAGCTAAACTACTGTACGACGGCAATGATTGACGTTAAGCACTACCAAAGTGAAGCCATCTGTTCGTCTGTGAGGTACGATTACTTCTCACAAAACTTCATGTGGAACATTTTCTCAGAATATGAGTAACAGTGATAGCGACGCCATGAGGTGATGGGTAAAAGATGATGGTGTCTGCGATAGCGAAAAGAGGTTGAAATTTATGTCGCATATCGAGACAAGTAACAATTGCAGTGATACAGCTATCTAATAGTAAGAATATGTAAGATGCAAGGTACGCGCTTCTACCCCCTCTCTGTGAGCGGATAGGAGCTCGTACCTCACACCCACGGTGCCTGCCTAGTAATAAGCTCGCAATACCTGATGCTAGGGTTGGGAAATTGACGTCATGTCCGAGGACTGTTAGGTGTACGTTTTTTGTCACATACCAATGGGTATCAGGTTACATGACCTGAAACTCTTTCCATTGGTATGTGGTGAAAAACATTCACCTCAAGGAATGCGCTTTTGTTGAAGTTCTTCCTTAAAGCTTGGTGCCGTTCACCTAAGTTTTTGAAGGAGCAAAAATAAGCACGCAGCACCTGTTGCGTTGAGAGCCACAGACTCGCTGCCATGCTGTCCCCCAGAATTCAGTGCATAGACCGAATTCGCGTTCAACTCCGTCTCGATTATGGACAAGGGGAATGTTTGGAAGTATCCCATACAGAGCATTGATTGGCTTCAAAAACGTTCGTACTTGGTGGATCCACTCATGGGGATCCTTTCATGGGCTGATTTGCATAAAATATAAGCTGGGAAATGAGAGTAAAGATATGAGCGAGAAATTAGTGTTAGGGGCTTCAAAGGTTTTTGTGTAAAATAGTAATTCTTAAAGACGAAGGAAATGCATCGTCGCCAGCAATATGTCCATGATACCTAGGGCATAGAGCTTCCGAAAATGGTAATTGAGACTGACGTGAACGGTTATCGGAAGTCTTAGTGGAAGAATAATAGCCTCTCGCTCTGACAGCTGTCATTGCTTCTCTGTATTTGGGGCATATAATGAAGCCCGAAGAAAAATATGGTGAATTAACGTTTAGGCTGCAAGGTTGATAACTGGCACATACCAACTGGTTGTTTTGGAATTAGGCCCTTGTTGAGAATGGGTCTCATATATACTAAAATAGCCACTAAATTCACTCAAATTCAAATGATGTATAGAAGATTGCTGTTCTAACTTTTGGGGTGTCCTTAACTTTACTATCTACTACTACTAGTTGGTCTCAACTCTGCCCCATTCATCAGCGTAATTCTACCACTGACTGGTACATCGGCTGCGCACCGCAGTTAGTTGTGTAAGCCATGAATGCATTCACAAACGCCACTACGATTCTGAATGGAAATCGACCGCATGGACGCATCTTGAACCAAGGACCGGCGATTTGAGGTTTGCATTGCCCGTGTCATTTTCCTTCCAATAAAGCACCGCTGGGTCTCTAGGCCAGCCATGAACTTGATTGAAGTTCAATGCAACTTTCATTCGAGTGCACTGAGCGCAGAACAAAGTGATTCCTTGCAGGAGGCACCATTATGTAGAAGCAATGGATCCCATAATAATGAGTTGTCGTCTTTAACAGAGGATTGTGAAAGGACGGCAGCCGCAGGATTCAGCATAGTTCAGGACAACTTATTACAATGAACGCTGGCTTAGTCACACGGCCTCTTTGGGGCTGAGATTCAAAAAGCGCTATGTTTTATCTGCGGATTATCGAACTTTAATGATCTTGCATTGATAGGCTGACTTCTATATAGGCTGACCGTGTGTAGCACGCATTCAAACCGCCACTAAGCCTGAGCTGGGCGCACTCCAGAAACGGGATGTATAAACGATAAGAAATTTGGTTTTCTTTGCTTGAACTCGGACGAGATTGAGAAGAAAACAACTTTATTCCGGCTAACGTTTCGGCGCGGATCGCCTTCTTCAGAACAATCGAAGCAATTCATGATTACCCGACCAAACCCATCAACTACCTTACAGGAATTCGAGACCTCAGAGGTCATCACGCAATTGTAATACAAACGCCCTTAACGTGCCATTTCCTCGCACGTACTTCAAACAACAGAAGCCCAACATTAGTTCCGATGTCAGCTTCAGAATATTCGCTGATGAAGTATTTAAAGTGCTCGGTACATAGCAAAAACAACGCATGCCATCCAACATCAGCCGAGAGCAAGCTTATGGTCTGAAGCTGCTTCAAGATTTAATTAAGTCCCGGACCATCAGATTATCCGTTAGTGACGAAGGAGGAGAATTTGTGGTAATCCCCCGTCAACTTGACGTTATCATAACAAAACACCATCTGGGAGATGCCTCTATTTACCGAACATCCTCAGCCAAGGACTTTCAAACGCAGTGTCGCAGACTGATCCGAGTGTTGATGACTACGACCAAATCAGCGGGTTTGGATCATTCCTTGATAACACAGCTCAAAATCGAGTCACCGTGTTTCCCCGTGCTATACTTGCTGATAAAAACATAAGTTCGCAGCAGCGGACGATTTGGCATCAATTGCCCCCACCTCGATTAAAGTTCGGCCCATTGTCAGCTGCGTTGGTGGTCCTACTGATCGGATAGGATGGTTTCTCAATTTAATCTTGGTGTAGCTTCTCAAATACATACCATCCCACCTGACGAACACCCAGATGTTCCTAAACAAGCTTCAGGCACTTCAACCCAACAGTGCCTGCGTCATGTAATCATTTGATGTAGAGAGTCTCTACACTAACATGAGTAATGTTTCCGCCATGGAAGCAGTACTAGAACTGCTAAATCAGTATCAAAGCATGATCAACATGCATGGATTCTCTATTGATCAATTGATGTCATTGTTAAAAGAATGTCTTAGCTGCAACATTTTCAGGTGGTCGGGAGAGTACTTCGAGCAGATCAGGGGCTTAGCTATGGGGTAACGTCTGGCGCCTATTCTGGCCATAGCCTTTATGTCCAAAATTGAAGCGCCAGTTTTGCAACACCGCCCCATGCTCTACTGCCGCTATATTGATGACCGCTTCGTAGTTTGCTCGACGCAAGAACAGATGGACGTGTGTTTCGACCTACTTAACACTCAATCCGAGCACATCCGACTGACAAGAGAACGACCCTCTGAAAGCTGGCTCCTATTTTTGAATGTACAAGTGAGGCTGCACAGCGGGATGCTTTCAACGAAATGGTACAGGAAGCCCAGCAACAAGAATATCATCGTGCATTGCCACTTGGCTCATCCTTTCAGACTAAGCGGGCCGTTGTAAGGAATATGTTCCGTACAGCAGCCAGCGTCTGAGTGGAGAAAATGAGCGAAGAGAATCAGTGAAGATGGCACACGAAATAGCTGCGCTCAATGGCTACGTACATTCTTCGATCTCCCACAGGGAACGAAATGCGGTCACTAACAACAGACCGCGTGGTACCTCACTGAACGGTAAAATTTCGTTCATTGTACCATTCGTCTCTGATGAGCTTAGCACTTCCATAAGGAGGTGGTCGGTTGATATGGATGATGTCAGCCAGTTTTAGTACTCATTGTCAGTAAACACAATTCACAGACCGTGGAGGAATCTCACCGTGATCAGCTTCAATGAAAATAAGTACCAAACTGAGAGATAATAGCTTGTGGTACTGGGTCAAAGTATGGAATGTGAAAATTTTTGTCAATGTGAGTGACATCAAGAGGAGTAGCAGTTGAGTTGACAGGTGACAACTGCAAAAACTGACAGCACAGGTGGGGAAGTTGATGAGAACATGACATAATATACTCGCTACCGTAAGAAACGGTGTAGGCAATAGTTCACCTGAATTTTATTTAACCGGCTTATACAGGGTTGGCCATAATCATAGGGACAAGCCTTGCTGCAGTTAGCGTACATTCTATCACGCACATAGCACGCCAGTTTTATGGATTTTCCAATCTCATCACTTTTTCTAACTCCTGTCAAAATTTGGTCAAATTTGGTCCATTCATGGTGAAATGGTGAAGCCTTCTCCTGATCATTCCGCTATCGTTCGTCTGCACAAAGCCGGCTGCCCATCCGCCACGATGGCTAAGCACCTCGGCATCCACCGCAGCGTCGTGTATCGCACACTCCAACGTTATCGAGACCTTAGTGAACTCCAAGACCGCCGAAGAAGTGGAAGACCTCGTACTGCTCGCACGCCGAAGGTCGTCGAGGCCGTCAGAAAGCGGATAGCAAGAAACGCGACTCGGAGCATCTCGACGATGGCTCCCGACATGGGAATCTCGCGGAAGTCAATGGAAAGGGTCGTCCACGAAGACCATAAGATGTACCCCTACCGTACTCGGAAGGTTGCCAATCCTCAGCGCCTCGAATCAGCACGCGCGAGTCAAGAAGTGTCGACAGCTTTTGCCTCGGACGCGCAACAAGGGCCACATTCGATCGTCTTTTTGGATGAGAAGCTCCTCACCGTCGAGCAGCAGTTTAACGCTCAGAACGTCAGAGTGATCGCAAGGAATGCCGAGGAAGCCGACAAGAAGTGGAGAGTCGTTTACCGGGCCGCACAACCTGCCCAAGTCATGGTTTGGGCAGGGGTGTGTGCCTCGGGAAAGACACCGTTAATATTCGTCGATCCCGGCGTCAAAATCGACTAAGATTACTACCTGAAGACGATTCTGGAAGGTGCTCTACTCCCGTGAGCGAATTCCCACTTCAACGACCGCCCATGGACATTCCAGCGAGATTCGGCGTCGCCCACAAGGCCGAGGTCGTCCAAGCATGGCGCGAGAGCGAACTACCCGACTTCATCTCGGCAGAAGAATGGCCGGCATCGTCACCGGATTTGAACCCACTGGACTATAACTTGTGGTCCTACCTTGAGAGCAAGGCCTGTGCCACTCCTCACCCCAATTTGGATTCTCTGAGGGCAGCGCTCATCCGAGAATGGGACAAATCGATGAGGCACTCCTGCGTCCGGTTGTCGACGCCTATCCCAAGGGACTCCGCGCTGTCGTCCGTGCCAGAGGTGGCCGAATCGAGAAGTAACTTATGATTGTTAATGTACCAGTTGTTACTTAATAAATGTTATGTTCATGACTCGTTTGCTCTTTTGCTTTCTGAGATACAAGGTGAAAACCTTGTCGCTATATTTATGGCCAACCCTGTAAGGATGGCACAGTGGCTCGATTCGATATTTTGCTCACATGATTGCGTACTCCTATGCAGGCATGTACGTGCTTCACATCCCTCCTTTACGAATCCCAAGATCTCGAATTGAATTTGCTAAATCCGGCAAAAATCCTCAACTATCGCTAATCCTTCCAAGGAGCACCAAGGTCCCGCTGTTAGTAAAACAGAAGCCAAATTTGGTTGTTAGTGCCAAACTCGTTTGTATGGTGACAGTAAGAGGAATATCACAGTCGTAGCTGCAGCAGCTTTCGCATTTACGGATTCCGTTTGCTACACTTAGGTTTTTCTAGTTGACAGCGAAGGTGTGGCATCCCACGACACACGACTGAACGTGTAGCACTTTAATAGCTCTTTTCTCTGAAGCTCTTCTGCAAGATAGTCTACATGAACTACATATAACTTAAAGATTTATTATGACTACACAAATCGTATTGGAGTTTTATAGAATCGTAAGTCTACCGTTGCACATAGCGAAAACGACTCCGATGAGGTCCGTCTTCTTTTTTCCTGCCGATACGAACTTTTCGAGCTGTAATGAGTTGTATAATATATGGTTATTTCCCCAGGGTGCTGTATGGTAGGACAATCTCATAAAGCACACCAGATTATGACGAAAAAAGGAAGATAAGATGGCAAATAGTGCGATGTAGGCGGAAAAACTGCGTGAATCGGTGTTTCCATAGTGGAAAAAAGGCTTGGAGGGAGCCGTACGAGAGTGAGACCAGAAAAATGAAGTAGAATGGGGCGTTTGGGCTAGCTATACAATGTGTGTCATTGCGTACGTGTGGGTCCTGGTGCGAATAGCTGAATACGATAAGTAAAAATCCATTCACACATAAGCATAAGTTAACAAAAAACTCTAGTAAAAGCAGAATAGCCCACCTTTTTTAGCATCTTGTGGTAGAAAATGAAACAAGGGATCGCATCAGCAAAAATATTAGGAGAATAAAGGAATAGCAGAAAAACATCGTCTCATTACTCGGCGAGCAGCTAACTGTGTATGGGTCCTAGAGCGAATATTGCATTCGCCTCGACAATCGTCTGACGTGACATCGATCGTGGGGCGGGAAGTACCGGCGATCCGTAACGGGGCTACCACTATACCCTAGCTGTTGAGTTTTGGATCTGGACAGTGTCCTTCCTTTTACCCTTGAGGGCCACTGGATATTCCTGGGAGGAGAACTCAGAAACCATATCTATTGTGAACTGCGCCTTTGATTAAAAGTCATTCCAGAAATGCATATTATTAGCGCGCTGGCGCGTGATCCCTCAATGGAAAATACTCATCCTCAAGGGCAACAGTCATGACAAAGTAATTAATCCGCAAGGAAAAGCTCGAGATTCGAGAAACTGCGAGAGACCGGTGTTCTCCGCTCTCGGAAATCTTGGCCACCCCATCCATTGTTTGTTACGAAAACAATGGATGTTTTCCGGCATAGGATAGCTTTTTTCGTTCGCGGAAGGTTCTTGAGCCTTTTCTAGAGCAGTGAAACCTTGTCACTTCTATTGCCTTCAGTCATTTACAGTGCATCGTCTCCAACTGTGGAAGCGATGCGATCCGTAAGTACCAAAATGTGTACCTCTTCACAGTCAACACCAAAGATTCTGTATCCCATAGCGAATTTATGACCGACTTTCGCCGTTCTTCCCTCAACCTTGTGAGGGTGATACTTGACTCCGTGTTCGTGCGCATGTTGTTCAACCTGAATGAAACTATGTCACAAAGTACTTCGCAGCTGAAAAAAGCCCTGAGTGATCTGCGAAGGCGAAGGATGAGTTTGCTTGATTTTTATGGTTACAACGTTTCTTACCCCCTGGTTGAATGCTTGCTCGAAAATTGGGTTCAATGCCGGATTGAATTTCAGATTGGTCTCGACCAAAACGTGTGCTTGTCCGACCTCGCGCTTGTTCCTAGTACTGCCAGTAGGCTTCATACTACCGGTAGTACTGCTAGTAGTACTCGCTGTAGTCCCCGAAGCCGACGATGTCGAACTCGACGGTTTGCATGCCTAAGTGAAAATCTCCAAAAGGATTTTCCCTGTTAGCTGAAGATGTAATTAAACAAGCCGAACTTGGGAGCTGTGAAACTTTCACGAGCGAGAAACGTGCCAGTGAAAGAGCTAGAAGGCTTAGAAGGACAACTAGACGAAGCATGGCGAACTGATGCGCTGACTTGTGACTTTTACCAGTCCCTTTTATTCGCTTCGAGGGTCAGCTCGTGGTGTTTTCCACCATCTCTTTTTGTAAAGCTTTTCAAGCATTTTTATGAATTGATTGAAAAAGCATAACAAAAAGAGGTGACAGAAAAGAAACTGTAGTGAAAATATTTTTCACTACAGTTTCCAAAAGGGGAAGGGCAAACATATGAGCAAATAATTGGAATAATTAAAGTTTGCTCTTTGAGTTCAAGTGAAGGAGCCGCACCTGACTAAACTATCTCAAGCATGTCTTTCTTGGAGTTGAACTACTGACCTTATAGTCTCTACCATTGATATTCAGGTGCATGGTGCGAGCGTCGTAAGGTCGTCCTTTCACCTGAACACGAAGGTCAAACTTCACTATTCCGATTGTTTGCTCATAATTTTGCCCTTCAACTTTAAATTCAAAATATTTTCACTTCGGCTCCTTTCGCATTGCCGTTTTTTGTTGAGCTTTTTCAATTCCATAAAAAGGCTCAAAAAATTTAACAAAAAAGTTGATGGAAAAAACCCTGGAATCGCTCCTTGTTGCGAGTAAAAAAGTTTGTCACATGTAGGTCACAAGTCAGCCCATCAGTTTAGTATGTTTCCTTTAGTGTTCTTCTTAGCTTTCAGCTCTTACACTGGTATGGGTCCGATCCGTGAAACTTGTATGCTTTTCACTTAAGATACTTAAATTAAGCGACTTCCACTAAAGGAAATTTCTTCTGAAGATTTCCACTTCGGCATTTAACTCGTCGAGTCCAACGTCATCATCGTCATAGTCGACCACGGCGACCTCTAGCAATTCTACCAGTTCTGCTAAGCCTACCGCCAGAACTACTACTTGCCAGGCATCTAATCATGCAAGAAAGCGCGAAGTCAAACAAGCAAATTTTTTCGTCGTGACAAATTTGAAAATCAATCCGACATTGAACTCAAACTTTATGAACGCACTTAAAGAAATAGTAAGAGTAGTTTAACAATAGATAATAGAACAAATGAATAAATGAACATAAAGTCATGTACCACCATGACATGGTTCACGAGGAGATGCAGCTAATCGGTGATGAATTGTGTACATTACGAAGAGGTACGTATGAATTCCTCGGAATCCGAACGTGAAAGATGACAAACGGAGACTGCGTACAATGCGGAACTAGAGGTTTTTCACGCTTTCTCGCAGTTTAATCAGCCCACTGAAGCAATTCTTTAGCGAGCTGATTTACTTACGTTATCATGACCGCTCATTGTTTACATGAGTCCTCAAATGTGAAACGATTGCATTATTGTGCATGGCAATCACATCATTTTACCCTGCAACATTCTCTAAATCATGCAGAAGTCGTGTGCTTGAGACCTTCCGCAACTTTGCAGCCTGATAGCGACAGGGAAGGTGAAGGCGCACCTTATTGAATTTTCTGAAATTTTGGAGTTAAAATAAACCTTGGATATACAATACTGCTACTAATTCATGGTCAACCGACGGTTTGCGACGGATTGATCCGTCGCAAACCGTCGCCTCGCCATAACTTCAGCTAAAGTTCTCCAATCAGGCTGAAAGTAAGATCATCGGGAAGCTCTTCTCTTGAAGAATCCAAATATATAATGATCTTTCAATTTTCTCAAATTTTTCGCCTCCCTCTCCGAGAAAAACGGAAATTGAGTCTCTCAGCACCTGGGGTGTTACTTGCAGATATGACAGCATCGTAAACCCTCCACTTCAATTGAAAACTTCATTTCCAGTTCCTAAAAGACCTGAATCGTGTTATAATTGAGAAGAGCATAATATCCTGATCATTTTGATATCTTTCATGATATATTATAATTTAAGCACTTTCAGCTAAAAGTAGCGGTGCAAATCAAACTACCAGATTTTTAATCGTTTGTTATTTCTTTCAGCCACGTATTTCGTATGTCGACCGTATGATTGTATGAGGGGAATCCTGTCATGTCATGAATTCTTAATTTCTTCAGTTCTGCAGCATCATTTTCATGGAGGTCAAAGAGTGAGTGTTCAGCACCTGAGGAAATATAACATAACCTTAAACTCTCCACTTCAATAGAAAACTTCATTCTGAGTCTTTAAAAGACATTTGGAATATGGACATATGGAATCATGGTTATTTTGATATCGTCATGTTAGAATTCAGAAAAATTCAGTTGAAAACAGTGGTTTCAATGACCAACTTCTCAAGAAGTTGCTAGTTCGTTTTAAGGTGCACTCCCTCGGGAACGAATTATTCTGCATTTACTTAAAGACTTCCATTATGTGATCTAAGATTCTGATATTAGAAGGATGAATGGTTTCCTAATCGAGCGTTGAGTTGATTGACCCCTCACCATCGATCTCTATTGGCCCATCGCCTTCGCTATTGCCGAGTCCCTTTAAGAGTACGCCCGTTGATACATACTGGTATACAGCTGGCAGAATGAAACGACCACGCTATGATGAATACTGTTTCACTATGTATATGTTGTGTTGTGTTTTCACGGTGTATATGTTGTTTCACATGTACTCCCTTCCCATTTGACGGAAACTATGGTGCGCTGACACTAAATACCGGTCAAATGAGCTCAGAGAAGCACACATTGCTTGACAGCACTGTTATTTCAGCAGTTGCAAGCGCTTGTTCGACTGAGGATCCGAACCCATATGGAATCCAGGTCAGGTGCAAATATGAGACAAATGCACTCCCGCTGCGCCATTGGCCGACTCAACATGTGAACATTTCAATCAACCATTTAGTAGGGGTTTAGGCTGGCTGCGGTAACAGTAGAAGGCTGATCGATTTCTGACCTGTCAGGTCACGTTGCTACATGATTTACTCACTACTTATCACACATCTATCACAATTTAAATATTCTACTTATATAATCGGCTAAGTGTGCCTGTTGGTGTGTTTGTGTGTGTGTGTGTGTGTGTGAGTTTGTGGGTGTGTGTGGGTATTTGCGTGTGTTTGTCCGACCGGAAATTCATAACTCCTGTCCCATTGTAGCTAAAGCATTCAAATTTGAAAGAGAGATAGGCGGCACGATGGGAACAGCGATGGTAGGTGATTGGAAGTGATAACAATCGATAGAAATGGATAAGGAGCCTTAAAAGGCAAAAGCCACAGGGTCTGTAACTCCCTTCGTACTAGCGGTGAAGCCTTGGCACTTTGGCAGGTAGTGTAGGATGTGAAGGGACTTTTAGCGGTAGGTGATAGAGAATGATAACAAGTGATAGGGACTGATAAGAAGCCACAGAAGGCGAGAGCCACTAGATCTGTAACGCACTTTCCGTAAATAATGGAATCTTGGAATTTTAATAGGTTATGTGAGATGTGACAGGATCGTAGGTACTCGATGACAAGATCGAGAACTGTTGGTGCCAGGCCAGGAACTGATAAAACTGACAAGGGCTAATGAGAATCCTGGAAAGTGGCAGGATTTTCACTATAATAATGGCATTAATAGTGGAGCCTTGACAATTTGGCATGTGATGAGGAGTATGGCGGGACTCCGTAGTCGTAGACGACCGATGATAGGAACTGATAGCAGCTGATAGCGACTGATAAGAGCACTTTCCAACTGAATTTAACTCCTGTGGTATTTACGATGTATTTATGACCAGTTTGGCTATGCACGCTAACGCGCGCAGTATATGTCGACGGCCACTTATCCACGATGGAGTCATTCAGCAGAATGTTGGATAATCAGAATAAGATAGTTCTCTCTAGATTCGAACGCTGAACTGCTGATAGCATCACGCTCGATATATTTTAGCACAGTTATTAGTGCACAGTATTAGTTAATCATAGCTCCGTCCACTTTAGTGCAACCCCTTTCCACAATAAACTTGACCACCCTTCTTTTGACTGCTCCAAACCATTTTTCTGCACTCCAGGAAGTTTTTGAAGAAATGAATTTTTGGTTCTAGCCCCGCTTCCATGTGCCAGCTCTGCCCCCTTCGAGGACTTACCTTTATTTGTTCCAATCCCTCTTGCCACTTTTTTCCCACATTCTAGAGCGTTTCTGAACAGAGCTATGAAATTTCGATCTGAGCCCCGCCCACTTTGGTGTCAGCCACGCCCACTTCGTTCTTTTATACCTTGACACCTTTTTGCCGCATCCTAGAACGTTTCTGAATAGAGTTATAAAGTTTTGATCTAAGCTCCGCCCACTCTGGTGCCAACCCCGCCCACTTTCGGGATTTGACCACATTTGTTCTTTTACACCTTGACACCTTTTTGCCGCATCCCAGAACGTTTCTGAATAGAGTTATAAATTTTTGATCTAAGCCCCGCCCACTCTGGTGCCAACCCCGCCCACTTTCGGGATTTGACCACATTTGTTCTTTTACACCTTGATACCTTTTTGCCGCATCCCAGAACGTTTCTGAACAGAGTTATAAATTTTTGATCTAAGCCCCGCCCACTTTGGTGCCAACCCCGCCCACTTTCGGGATTTGACCGCATTTGTCCCATTACCTCTAACCACTTTTTTTCCGCACTCTATAACTTTTCCAAACGAAGTTACACTCATTTTTGAAAAGTAGCTTTTACCTCAACGCACTCCCCGCCCCTCGTGGGCGGGGCTTCGCTATACTTATGCATGCTCAGCACGCATAAGGCCTTGCTCACCCTTTTTATTCTTTTTCCTGGCCTCGACGCCTTCGTTAAATCGAGTTATGAATCTCTGTGGAAAGTACCGCCCACTGCGAGAACGCTCCGCCCAACGCCGGTAAGTTTCCTTTATTTTGATTGTTGACCCATCCCTCACCTTTGCACATTTTTTCCCGGTGTCTGGAATGTTATGAGACCGAGTTAGAAGAATTCGCCCATGACCCCGCCCAATTCCGGCGCATGCCCCGCCCCTTGGGGCGGAGCTCCGCTAGGCTCACATGTGTCTGTTGCACTTACCCTATGCTCAACCCATTCCAAACTTGACCCGACTTCTCCAGGTATTTCTTCAGGTTATATCGAATTTCCGTACAAACACACCGACACACCAACAGACACACTTAGCGAATTATATAAAGTAGGATAAGGATTATGACTACAACTACGACGGTCACGACCGCTCCCAGCAAGGTTTGTAACTCGGTGGAAGATCAAGGGTACTTTATATTTTGATATCATCTACGACAAAGCTCATCCGACTGCCAATGATTTGGGATTCTCAACTAATGAAGAAAGAAGGCCCAGGGATAACGACATCTGATAACGGTGTTATTATCACTCGAGCACATTAGTGAGCACTACTCAATTCTTTGGTTGCCTATCAATTAAACCTTCAATGGTTCATAATTTTCAAGATGAAGAGCAACCAATTGACACATTTAATCGTAGGCGTGAGCGTGGGCATGTGAAGCGCGCATTGGCGTGCGTAGCCCAACTGGTATATATATATATATATATGTATATACATATATATGTTCGCCTGAATAATGGTTAATAGTAGAGCTAATACCATGACCCCTTGTTATCGATCTCCTAGGACTCTGTGTCGGCACGGCCATGTTTCCTTGAGCCACATGAGTGCAATCAACTCAAAGTCGTCTTGCAATGCAGTTATAGTTATACTGTAGCTTTTGAAACTGACCCTCGAACTGCAAGGTCTTCGATGAAATTAAATGTAATTTGTCTATCCTGTAATAATTTTTGTGTTCTAAGCACATTATGAATTTGAAATAAGACTAGTGAGTAAATCATGTTGCAACGTGACCTGACAGGTCAGAAGTCGATCGGCCTTCTCCTACTGTTACCGCAGCCAGCCTAAACCCCTACTAAATGTTGATTGAAATGTTCTTATGTCGAGTCGGCCAATGGCGCAGCGGCAATGGCGTGTTTGCACCTGGCCTGGATTACATATTGATTCGGATTCTCGTCGTGCACAGCGCTTGCAAACACCAAACAACATTGTTGGCAAGCAATGTGTGTTTCTCTGTGCTAATTCGGCCAGTGTTTAGTGTCAATGTCCCCCAGTTTCCATCAAATGGGAAGCTGAGCGGCAGCTTACGATAGTGCTTTGAAGCAAGCGAAAATTTGCACTCGATTGAAGGTAGTACAACTAGACTTAATATACACAGTTAAATAGTACTTATCATAGCGTGGTGGCTTCATTCTGCCAGTTGCATACCAATATGTGTCAACAGGCGTACTCTTAAATGGACTCGGCAGTAGCGAAGGCGATGGGCCAATAGAGATCGATGGTGAGGGGTCAATTAGCTCAACGTCCGATTAGTAGGCCATTCATACTTCTATTATCAGAGTATCAGATCACATAACGGAAGCCTCTAAATAAATGCGAAGTTACCCGTTCCCAAGAAAGTACACCTCTGAAATGAACTGAGGAATTTTTGAAAGTCGGTCACTGAAATCACTGTTTTCAGCTGGAACTTATTGGATTCTATCATTAAGGATATCAAAATGATTATGATTCCATATGTCCATATTCCAAATATGCCTTTAAAGTTTCAAAATGAAGATTTCCATTGAAGTGGAGAGTATAAGTTTATGTTATCTCTGCAGGAAGCACCTCAGGTGCTGAACACTCACTCTTTGACCTCCATGAAAATGATGCTGCAAAATTGAAGAAATTAAGAATTCATGACATGACAGGATTCCCCACAAGCAATCATACGGTCGACGAACGAAATACGTGGCTGAAAGAAATAACAAACGTTTAAAAATCTGGTAGTTTGATTTGCACCGCTACTTTTAGCTGAAAGTGCCTAAATTATGTCATGAAAGATATCAAAATGATCAGGATTTTATGCTCTTCTCAATTATAACACGATTCAGGTCTTTTAGGAACTGGAAACGAAGTTTTCAGTTGAAGTGGAGGGTTTACGATGCTGTCATATCCGCAAGTAACACCCCAGTGCTGAGAGACTCAATTTCCGTTTTTCTCGGAGAGGGAGGCGAAAAATTTGAGAAAATTGAAAGATCATTATATATTTGGATTCTTCAAGAGAAGAGCTTCCCGATGATCTTACTCTCAGCTTGATTGGAGAACTTTAGCTGAAGTTATGGCGAAGATTAATCGACGGTTTGCGACAGATTAATCCGTCGCAAACCGTCGATTGACCATGAATTAGTAGCAGTATTGTATCTGTAACGCGTGATGTTTTTTTTTTTTGAATTGACCCTCCGAAGGTGAAATATATTGACTGATAGTTTCATGCTACACATTCACATTGCGCGGTAGCTCGGCTGCATCTTTGCTCACCTCGCAACTCGTACATCTTCTGAGAATTCATCATAGAGCTCCTCTCTAATCCTTTCATTCTAGTCAGTGTTCTTCGTGATTGCTTGACAAATTACCTTTGGAAGTGAGTTATGCTACAACCCTAGGCGTTTGGTAATTCGGAATCGCGACATCTAGCAACTTTGAAGAACCCTTCCATACTCACTCTTCGCGCAACTGGAAGAAAGCACGGAGTTCCTGTAGCAAAAGTATCCTCAGTCATTCACTAGACCCTAGAGATTCGGCCCGATCCTAGACTACACTTCAAGAGCTTTATATCCATTGAATTAGATCTGTAATCGTGACAAAAACCATTTATTTCCGACCACTTCACAACTTTTCTTTTCAAATCGAGCAGGAACAATCCATACTGACTTATAGTCTAATGTCCATAATTTATTCATGCAGTGCATCTTCGACCCTGCAGGATATCATGGTGGCTTCCAAAATAAAAAACGGTTCCACAATTCTTATGATGTTGGAATTTGCGACCACTTTGACTGAAAAAAAGCTCCAGGTCATCAAAACTTACGAAAGAATCGCTTGTCTGAGCTGATAAACTTGAAGCCCAAGATGCCCACCTGACGCGAGTGAACCGTGAACATGTTCCATTCCTACTTAAGTACTTGATTAGCATCATATTTTTGTGGAGGTGCAAAGCTGACTTGGCGACAGCGTGGCCTCTAGATGTCGTTGTATGGGCCAAATACACCATCAAATGACTTTTATTGCAAAATAGAAGTCGTTTGTCTGGTGCATTTTGCCATGAGTTTGAATTCCGTCGAGTTCTTCTTCACATACGTATATGTTGACACAAATAGATCCTTCGAATGACTCAGTCAGTTTTCTGCGCATATTCTTTTGTTTTGTCCTCCTGTTGCCATGACCTATTTCATTGAATTGATGTGGGTTTTTTGCAGACTGAGCCCACTAGTTACCTATTTGTACGCAGTGTCGCGAAGTTCTAGGTACCTATCATTGCAAAATATTCTGAATTTATATGCTGAGAAAAACGGTGGGACATTTATACTATATGTTTTCCCTTGTTACGGCAACAAAAGCTGCGTTGAAATTCCATAACATTCTACATGTGGACGGATAAGGCCTCAAAGTGAGCTTAGGAAGTTGCACATACATTCCCTTCCTCCACTTCTCTGCAGTTCTCAATTCTTGCTTTCTAGGACTATGAAGGACTAGCATACCCGAGAGGGTTCCCTGCCAGAAACCACGAAAAGTCGTGTGGGATGGGACTTAACGAGCAGGATAACTTTTCCTGTGTGCCAATTAAGTCGGGCAATCTGCGTAGGCACCATTCTTGAACGAGCTTGCCTTCATAGGTTGGTGGGCCGTTCAATTGGGTGCAACATGGTCTTTCTCAAAACGGAATTCAGATTAAGGCTCGGTAAATCTATCTTCTATGTTCTTTAAATACGTTTTTATGAATCATCATGCAGGTACCGGTTAAGATCAACGACGTTTTACCGTTATCCCTGACACTAGACCCAAATCATCAGTTTGCTGTGCTATAGCGATTTTTGCGCAACGAAAAGCTTCTTTGTTATTCCTTGCCAGAACGCAGTTGTTTCTCCTGTTGGAATGGCTTTGATGTGAAAATTCTATCAGAATCGAAAGAGCAACTTTCAAATTATTGACCCTATGCTGTCTGTCATAATGGGAAATGAAAAGGATTATCTGCGTGCGATAAAAAAGACGATGGAAGTTTCTTCCCGACAATTTTCCCTATTAATGTCTTCGATAAGTTCAGCTCCTTGGTCGTCCTGATGGCTAAGGTTAAAAATGACCTGCGGGAAAACTATTCGAATAATCCTATCTTTATTCGAATAATCCTATCTTTGGAAAAGTTGACCTTTTAAACCATACTGGGTTTATCAATGATTGAACCTGCTTCTTTGCATAGTTTTATAGCCTTCTGTACGCAAAACCATGAAAAGTGAGTGATGTAAAATTATATATATTTTTTGTCTCGGATGGTTTTGAATTTTGGCACGCCATTTTGGGGCATGCTGTAAATTCCAACACGATGGAAATGTATGTATAATAACAGGTTTGTTTGTATGGCGATGGCAGGCGAGTATCCCCTCCATAATTCCAGCAGTTTTTTGCATTTATAGATTCCGATTGTTCAAGTTGAGAGCGAATGTGTTGCGTCCTTCGACAAGAAGGCTGAATGCGTAGCATCTTGATAGCGCTTACCGCTAGAGTTCTTTTGCAAAGTGGTCCACAAATAGTCTCCTTGTGAGCCAAGGATTTATTCTGATTACACAACTCGAATTGGAATTTTATAGAACCATTAGTCTACCGTTGCACATTGCGAAGACGACTCCGATGAGGTCCGTCTCCTTTTTTCCTGTCGATATGAACTTTCCAAGCTGTAAAGAGCTTTACATTACATGGTGACATCCACAGGATGTTGGAAGGTAGGAAAAACTCACGTCGAAAGTTATTCAGAAATGCACAATATTAACGCACTAGCGCTTAATCCCACAATGGAAAACTTAACTTAATCAAGGGCAACAGCCATTACAAAGTAATCAATTCGCGAGGAAGTCTTCCATATTGGAGGAAAATCGAACTGCAAGAAACCCGTGCTCTCCGTTTTCGGAAAACGTGACAGAGCATTGTTTTGTGTTGATGAGGTCAACAAAATAGGTGTTTCCCGACAAACGATAGCTTTTTAGGTTCATGAAGGAACCTCAAAATTTTCCTAAGCAATGGAATCTTGATATTGCTGTTGCCCTTAGTCATTTACAGTGCATCAGGTTCGCCTCCAACTGTGAAAGCGATTCGACCCGTAAAAACCAAAATGTGTACCTCTTCACAATCAACACCAAGGATTTTGTATCCCATCGCGAATTTGTGACCGATTTTCTCGGTTTTCCCCTGAACCATGTCATGGTGGTACATGACTCCGTGTTTGTGCGCATGTTGTTCAACCTGAATGTAGTTTTGTCACGAAGTCTTTCGCTACTGAGTGATCTGCGAAAGCGAACGGAAAGGTCGCTTCGTTTTTTATGGTTACAACATTTCTTACCCCCTGTTTGAATGCTTTCTCGAAGATTTGGTTGAGTGCCGGATTGAACTTCAGGTTGGTCTCTACGAGAACGTGTGCTTGTCCGACTTGGCGCTTGTTTTTGCCGGTAGGATTGGTACCACCGGTACCACCATTACCACCGTTACCACCGTTACCACCAGTACCACCGGCGTTACCGGCACCACCGGCACCACCGGCACCACCAGCACCACCGGCACCACCGGCACCACCAGCAGTACTGCTAGTACTCGCCGTAGTCGCCGATGTCGAACTCGACGGTTTACATGACTAAGTGAATGCCTTCAAATGTAATTTTCCTGTCATCTGAAGTTGCTCAATAGAAGTCTTCAACTTTCACGTGCAACAAACATACCAGCGAAAGAGCTAGAAGGCTCAGAACAACAACCAAACGAAACATAGCGAACTGATGTGTTGACTTGTGACTTTTACCAGTCCCTTTTATTCGCTTCGAGGGTCAGCTCGTGGTGTTTTCCACCATCTCTTTTTGTAAAGCTTTTCAAGCATTTTTATGAAGTAATTGAAAAAGGTTAACAAAAAGAGGTAATGAAAGAGAAACCGTGGGGAAAATATTTCATAATATAAAGGGAAAGGGCAAACATATGAGCAAATAATTGAAATGAATGAAGTTTGCCCTTTGAGTTCAGGTAAAGGAGGCGCACCTGACCAAACTATCTTAAGCATCTTTCTTGGAGTTGGGCTCCTCGCCATTGTATGGGGCTCAGAAGACAGCTAGACGAAGCATGGCGTCATTTGGCCTTTATCATCATTTGTACTGCGGTGCGTGAGATCGTAGATATTGAGAAAAATGGTGGTGACAACTGTTCAATTCTGGTAAGATTCTTCGGAAAGACCATAAATGAACGTTTGAGAGCAGTCTGATGAGCCATGACTATACTTTGTCAATTTGTTGATTGATAAAGGTTTCATGGCCAGTAGCTCCAAAAAAAGACATGCTTGAGATAGTTTAGTCAGGTGTGTCTCCTTTCACCTAAACACAAAGGTCAAATTTTACTTATCACATTTATTTGCTCATAATTTTGCCCTTCCACTTTGTGTTCAGAATATTTTCACTTCGCTTTATTTTGCATCGCCGCTTTTTGTTTTTCAATCATTCCATAAAAATGCTCAAAAAAGGTTTGAAAAATGTGATGGGAAAAATACGGAAATAGGTATAGCGAGTAAAACAGTCCCTTGTCGTACAAAGGCACAAGTCGGCGCATCAGTTCAGTATGCTTCGCTTAGTGTTCTTCTTAGCTTTCAGGTCATACACTGGTATGGGGTGGGTCCGTGAAATTTGTATGCTTTCCACTTAAAATACTTAAATTAAGCGACTTCAGCCAAAGGAAATTTCTTCTGAAGATTTCCACTTGGGCGTGTAATTCGTCGAGTACAACGTCTTCGTCGTTATCATCGACCACGGCGAGTTCTGGCAGTTCCACCACTTCTGCTGAGTCTACGTCAAAACTACCAGGTGCTCGGCATCCCCTTATGCAAGAAAGCGCGAAGTCAACAGGCAAATTTCTTCGTCGAGACAACATTGAAATTCAGTCTGACATTGAATTCAACCATCATGAACGCACTCAGAGGAGGGTTAAAGTAATTCAACAATAAAAAGCAAAACAAATGAACGAGTGAACTTTGAGTCATGTACAACCATGACATGGTTCACGAAAAAAATACACTGTCTTCTGTATTGGTTATGGAGGGATACGTATGAATTTTTGCACGTGAAATTCGACTGCTTCGACAAGCAGAGACTGCGTACACTGCGAAATTCCTGAGGCAGCAGCCAATACAGGACAGTTCGTTTCGAGAAGCAGTCATAGTTGGAGCTGTTTCTCACGAACCAGAATGCTAGTGTTTGGCCTAACTCTGCATTACGCTTTGTCGAACGTCGTGAATAACAAGCATGACATAGAAGTTCTCCACGCTTTATTGGAGTATAATCAGCTCACTTTCCAGGGAGGGGTAGTCTACCTAATGTAGGACTTTGAATGAAGACCCAGATAAATCGATAGAGTTTCGAATGCTGTTTACGAGAATGGAAATCAAAACTGCGAAATGGTTTTACTTAAAAAGTTATGAGGGCTCGAATTTTGCTTGACAATAGTATTAATTGGATATGCGAACTCGTCGCTTTACTATCAAGCGGGCCTAGCGGTGGTGGTTTCGCTTCATTGCCATAAAATGAGGGTTTGTTCCCCGACATCGACGGCATTTTTGCAAAGTTTTTTCATTTCGTTAAGGGCTCTCTAACACTTTGCTGGCATTTCTTTGAGTGGACGTATTATTTCTGCTTTTATTTTCTCTCATCGCCCCTGTCCAAGGAAAGTGGTCATGCGCATTAATTGTATGACTCCTTTTTTGTTTTAAACTTCAAGGAACATTCAACAGTGAGATACTAGAGATGACTAAGGTGCCTGCAAAAGACGTCTAGAGCCGATTGACTGTTTTGTCACCGGATCGCGCGTTTTCAAAAAGTTTTTCCATCATTGTTGAGTTTTTGCAGGCATCTTACACATCTCTAGCATTTTTCTGTTGAACGAGACCACCACCAATAGGCCACGTGGGCGCTTGATAGTGAAGCGACGAGTTCGCATATCCAATTAACACTACTGTCAAGCGAAAAAGGCGATGCAAAAAAAACGAAGTGAAAATATTTTTCATTTAAAGGGGAAGGGCAAACATGTGAGCAAATAATTGAAATCAGTGAACTTAGCTCCTTGGGTTCAGGTGAAGGGAGCCGTAGCTGACTAAACTCTTTCAAGCATGTCTTTCTTGGAGTTGGGCTACTGACCTTATGATCTCTACCACTGATTCTCTAGTGCATGGTTCTCAGCGGCAGAGATCGTAGATGGTGTGTGAAAATGGTGGTAATAACGGGTCAATTCTGGTGGTATTTTTCGAACAGACTATTCAATGAACGTTTGAGAGCAGGTTGATGGGCGATGACTATACCTTGTCATTGTGATGACTGATAACGATTACATGGCAGGAAGCTCAACTCCAATAAAGACATGCTTGAGATAGTTTGGTCAAGTGTGTTTCCTTTCATCTGAACACAAAGGTCAAACTTCACATTTTCCAGTTATTTGCTCATAATTTTGCCCTTCCACTTTGAATTCAAAATATTTTCACACCTGCATCACCGCTTTTTGTTAACCTTTTTAACCATTCCATGAAAATGCTCGAAAAAGGTTTTGAAAAAATGTGATTGGAAAAATCACGAAATCGGTCCCTATAGCCAGTAAAAATGTCTCGCGAAGGTCACATGATTGTCACAAGTCAGCACATCAGTTCAATATGCTTCATTGAGTTGCCCCTCTTAGCCTTCTGGCTTTTTCAATGGTATGGTTTTGTGCGTGAAATTTGTATGCTTGCAACCAAAAACACCTATATTAGGAACTTCGACCGAAGGAGATTTCTTCTGAAGATTCCCTCTTCGGCGTGTAATTCGTCGAGTCCAACGTCTTCGTCGTCGTCATCGACCACGGCACGTTCTGGCAATTCCACCAGTTCTGCTGAGACTACCGTCAAAACTGCCACGTGCCCGGCATCTACTCATGCAAGAAAACGCGAAGTCAAACAGTGAATCGTAATTTCCTCGTTAACCATGTCATGGCCTGAGTGCGTTCATGAAGGATGAATTCAATGTCGCTTTTCGTCAAATTTCTTCGTCGAGACAAAATTGATATTCAATCTGACATTGAATTCATCCTTCATGAACGCACTCAGGCAATGATATGGTTAACAGGAAATTACGAATTGCTGCAACCGCTAAACAAATAAATTCCCTAAAAAATACGCTGTCTTCTGGTTGATTATGAAGAGTTACGATGAATTTTCGCACGGGCTATCCAGGTGCCTCGAAAAGAGGAGACTGCGTACACTGCGAAATTCCTGAGGCAGCGCCCAATAAGACATTTCGTTTCGTGATACAGTTATAGTTGGAGCTGCTTCTCATGAATCAAAATGATAGTGGTTGGCCTAAAATCTGCATTACGCCTTGTCGTTAACAGCAAGCGTAGGATATAGAAGTTTTCCAGACCTTCCTGCAGTCTAGTCAACCCACTGGAGCAATTCTTCAGCAAGCTGATTTGCTTACGCTATCATGACCGATCCTGGCTTGGATGAGGTCTCAGTTGTTAAACTATCCGTTATTGTGCGCGGCCTTCGCCTCATCTTATCCTGCAACATTCCCTAACCGACCAATAGTCATGTGTTTTGGGACCTTTTGCAGCTTTACAATTTCATAGCGACACGGATGGTGAAGGCGGACTTCACCGGGAAGGTTACCATAAGTACGATGGTAAAACGGCTCTAAAAATTGTGTAGCTGGGATGAATATTGGATTTGTCTGTAACGGGTGATGTGAAAGATCGACGTTCTTCGTGCGGCTTGACAAGTCGACCACGGAGTGTGTTAATTCGAAATCACGACGAAAAATCGTGTCATACTCACTCGTCGCGCATCTGAAAGAAAATGCGAAGCCAATACTATATCAAAGGTCTCTCTAGTCATTAACTAGAGATTTGGTCAATTCTAAACTATTACTTTGAGAAGGATCCATATTCATTGGAATAGGTCAGCGTCCGCTGCGGTAAACCAATTCCGATAACTTCACAACTTTTCTTCTCAAGATTAAGTGCAGGAACTATCTATGTGTGCGCTAGCCTAATAGCCAGGATTTATTCGGGAAATTCCGATCGGCTAGTTGCTTTGCATGTTCAGCCCTGCAGCATATCATAGCGGCTTCCACAACAAAAAGCAATTTCCCAGTTTTCCTGACGTGAGAATTCATAACCGCTTCGACTGGAATGTTTTACAGGGTGTCCCAAAATTACTTGCGCCTGTTTATAGCAATATATTTAGAACTTCTCAACTGCGAAAGACGATGGAATTCCTATGCACGCTAGCTAACACTGTGTGCTACAACATGCTGAAGTCGCATTCCAAAATATCCCCCGTGAGCGCGAATAGAAATTAAAGTTTGCTTTCGACTTGATCGCATGTGGCACGCAGGTATCCTTCTCCATTTCCTCCCCGCCGTCCTCCATCTTTTGCATTCCATCACTCCATTCGTGGGATTCAAGTGAGTCAAGTTCTGGAAAATAGGAAGACCGAAGTCGGGCAGCTGTCGTCGGCACCACTCGCGGGCAAGCTTGGCTCTGTGGGCTAGAGTAGCGTCCTGCTGGAAGGACTACGAGACGTTTCAGAAAACGTAGCCTGACCAGTGCTTCAGTACTTCCATCAGTACGCTGTTCGAGTACTGGTCTTGGTCAAATTTCACGCCTGCACCGAAGAAACCACGAGCGGCTTACCCTTGCCAGTGATTTCCCCGAAAAACGTCATTTTACTATTCTGATAGTAACCTTTTTGTGAGATATTACACGCTGGATGTTTCTTCCCGGAACGTGAACGTTTTGGTTGTTGAGGGACGGTTTTATCGTAAAAAATTTTTTGGCCAGAGAAAACGACGAAGGGTTACGTGTCATCAGTCAAGTGGGTTTGCGACTTCCTGCATTTCTTGGCCCTGCAGAGTCTGTTGAGATCGGGACTGGAGCAAACGATAGGAATGGTAGTGAGGCTTCTGCATGACATTCTTCCATCGCGATAACTCCTGTAAGCCGTGCCCGTTGACTTCCTTTTGATGGCTCACCCAGGATCCCGACCGATTGGCAGACGGACCATTTTAATAGTCCTATCTTCAAAAACATTCTACCTTTCAATCTTTCCTGGTTTGTCCCTGATTCAATCTTCTTTTCTATATTGTTTAATAGCCTACTATACGGTTATTAGAAAAATCCCAAAGAATATAACGCCCTTCCACTTCTCGCGCGTCAATGATTGCTAGTGGCATTGAATGAGCCTCCTCCATCTGAAAGATATTGGGAGTTCCACATCAGTAACCATGCATATTGCAAGGAAACCTTCTTATGCAATTAATTAATAGCAGGTAATATGAATTTGATAGATCATTTCTACCTTAAAAATTACTGAACTTTGGCGCAAATAATTTTTGGACACCCTGTAGATCATTCAAACTTTTGAAAGCATTGATGGTCTGAGCTGAGAAACTCAAAGCCCAAGAGGCCCAACCTGACGCGAGTGAATCGTGAACATGTTCCATTTCTGCTCGAGTACTTAATTAGCATTATAATTTTGTGGAAGTACAAAGCTGATTTTGTGACAGCTTCGCCTCCAGATGTCGTTGTATGGACCAAATAGATCGTCAAATTATTGATATTCTTAAATAGGAGTCGTTCTTCCTACATTTTGCGATGAGTTCGTTTATCGATGAGCCCTACTCCACAAATATATTAACTGCAATACATCCTTTGAACGGATTGGTCAATTTTTCCTGTGCCAGTACTTCTGTTTTGTCAACCTTATCATCCTCTTCTTAATTAAAGGTTAAGGTATTGGTCTATTACATGTGCAGAAGGCACATGCGCGCAAGACTCAAGCACGACAAAGAAAAGGAGGAAGGGTACGTGCGTGCCAAGAGTTTGAGCACTCGCTTTGAACCTGTACCTGTCCGCATGACGAATGTATTGAAATTTGAATGCAGATTGCCCATAACTTAGGGAAACATAATACGAAGATCCCATTGTTTTTCGCAGCATATAAACTGGAAATATATTGCAATGAATACTATAGCACACTATAGCATTTGCCTCTATGCTATAAAATGCAACATTTCTATCCTTTCGGGAAACCATACCGCACCAATTAATTGAAATTAGGTCATGGCACCGGCCTCCTAGATTTACCCGAGAACATGGCATAATCGAGGAGCGCTTGAACGAGTTTTTTGTATTTGTGATCAAATGATGACTGACTGCTGAACTATAAAATTTCTCCATCTATTACTGTCAGATTTTGGGTAACTCAATTAGTTTAGTTTGTATGAGATTATGCTTGAATTTTTAAAGTTTTATTGATATATTTTGATATCCGAGTGAGTTTCCTCTTAAATGAAAGACCTTACGAAAATCATGTGGGTTAGGACTTGATGAGCAGATAACTTTTCCTCCATGCCAGTGAAGTCGGGCGATCTGCGTAGGCACCATTCTTGCACTAGCTTGCCTTTTTAGGCTGCTGGGCCGCTCTTTAGGTGCACCATGATCTGTTCCAGAAAGGGAAATCGGATTAAATCTAGGTTATTCCATCTTTTAGCTCCTTGACACGTTTATATGAATCTCCTTGCCGGTACTGACGAAGATCAATGACGTTTTACCGTTACTAGTGACACCCTCCCCAAATCATCAGTTTGCTTGCTTATAACAACTTTTGCGCGCCAGATTGCCTTTTTGATACTTTTCTGCCTGTCACCTTCAGAAATAGAAAGAAATTTTTGCGTCCCATAGGGTAGGCGATGAAAATTCTTCTTGACGATGAACCTTCTTGATGCCTTTGATAAGTTCGCTCCGGCCATCTTGATGGATCAACTAAGGTTTAAACTGACTTGCAGACCAGAACTGGCCGAATAATCCTGTCTTTAGAAACATGGATCTTTCAACCCGTTCAGAGTTTGTCAATGATTGAACCTGCTTCTTTGCATCGTTTTACGTCTGGGAGCACGAAAAGCTAACGACGTGGAATTATGTGATATTTCTTGTCTCAGATGGTTTTTGATTTTGGCGTACGTAATTTTGGGACATGCTGTAAATTCCAACACAATGGAAATGCATGTATAATAACAAGCTCGTTTGAATGGCGATAGGAAGGCAAGTATCACCTTCATAATTCCAGCAGCTTTGTGTATTTATGGATTCCGATTGCATACTTACGCTTTTCAAGTTGAGAACGAGTGTGAGGCGTTCCCCGACACGAAGACTGAACGCGTAGGACCTTGATAGCTCTTATCGCTGGAGTTCTTTTGCAAAGTAGTCCACAAATCGTGGTAGCCAAAGATTTATTCTGACTACACAAATCAAATAGGAATTTTATAGAACCATTAGTCTACCGTTGCACATTGCGAAAACGACTCCGATGAGGTCCGTCTCCTTTTTTCCTGTCGATATGAACTTTTCAAGCTGTAAAGAGCTCGATGTTGCATGGACATCCCAGGATGTTGGAAGATGTGAAGATAGGAAAAACTCGCGATCGAAATCAATCCAGGAATGCATAATATCGCCGCACTAGCATAATCCCGCAATGGGAAACTCATCCTACTTAAACAAGGGCAACAGTCGTTACAAAGTAAACACTTCACAAGGAAGAGTTCCGTATTGGAGAAAAACTGAACTGCAAGAAACCCGTGCGCTCCGTTTCTGCAAAACTTGGCAGAGCATTGCTTGTTCTGAGACCAACAAATGCTTTTCGACAGGCAGTAGTTTCCTGTATGGGCTCTTGGAAGAACCTTGAAATTTTCCGAAGCAATGAAAGTCATTTACAGTGTCTCGGAATCGCCTCCAACTGTGAAAGCAATTCGATTCGTAACTACCAAAATGTGTACCTCTTCACAGTCAGCACCAAGGATTTGGTATCCCATCGCGAATTTATGTCCGACTCTCTCCGTTTTTCCATAAACCATATCATGGTGGTACATGACCCCGTGTTTGTGCGCATGTTGTCCAACCTGAATGTAGCTTTCCCGAGAAATTCTTTGCTACTGGATGAGTGATCTACGAACGGGAAGGAAGAGGTCAGGTTTCTTATGGTTACAAAAATTCTTACCCCCTGTTTGAATGCTTTTTCGAAGATTGGGCTCAATGTCGGATTGAATTTCAGGTTGGTCTCAACAAGAACGTGTGCTTGTCCGACTTCGCGCTTAGTTTTGCTGGGGCTGGTAGGATTTTTACCAGCACCACCAGCGCCAGCCTTAGCAGTACTGCTAGCAGTGGTAGAAGCCGTGGTGGTCGCCGAGGACGTCGAACTCGACGGTTTGCATGCCTAAGTGAAAATCTCCAGAGGAATTTTCCCTGTTAGCTGAAGTTGCTCAATTAAACAGGTCGAACTTGGGAACTGCGAAATTTTCACAAGCAACAAACATACCAGTGAAAGAGCTAGAAGGCTCACGAGGACAACCAGACGAAGCATGGCGAACTGATGCGCTGACTTGTGACTTCACCAGTCCCTTTTATTCGCTGCGAAGGTCGGCTTCCGATGCTTTCCACCACTTCTTTTTGTTATCCTTTTTCACTGCTGGCTACACGAATTATAGTCATCGCCTATCAAACTGCTGTGAAACGTCCATTGAATGGTGTTTCCGAGTAACCACCTTTTCACTCACAATCTAGGATCTCACTGCCGCTTATATCATACACCTGAGTATCGATGGGCTCAGTATAACTTTCCTATCTAGAATACAGCTCTCAAAAAACCAACTTTTAGAGGTAAACTATTATGGTGTGTTTTTATCCACACAGACACAATGGACCTCCCTTTCAGAAGTGAATTATTTGTTCGCTTGTCTGCATTTTCACTCTCATTCATATGATAACGCGGAAGACTACTGAGAGACTTTTTGTGGCCATTTCTCTTTCATCACCTTTTTTTGTTTCACTTTTCAAACATTCCATTGTTATGGAGTTTAGAAGTAGACCCTCGTAGCGAATAAGATAGACTGGTGAAGGTCATAGGTCAGCGCATCAGGTCGCCATGCTTCGTCTAATTGTCCTTCTGAGCGTTCTAGCATTTTCACTGTTATGTTTGTTACTCGTGAAAGTTTCGCTGTTCCCAACTTTGAGTAATTAAATTAAGCAACGTCACTAACAGGGAAATTCCTTTTGGAGGTTTTCATTTAGGCATGTAAGCCCTCGAGTTCGACCTCTTCGTACGGATCGGGGACCACGGCCGCTCCTACCACAACTAATGGTAATATGCCTACAGTGAAAGCTAAGCGCGAAGTCGGTCAAGCACACGTTCTTGTCGAAACCAACCTGAAGTTCAATCTAGCATTGAACCCAATCTTCGAGAAAGCATTCAAATAGGGTAGAGTAGAAGGTGTACGATTATAACTGCAATACCTGACAGCACTCAATTTAGGATCAAATTTGAGAGCTAAGAACAAAACGGAAACATAAAAGTAATTAATACTACGCATAACATAACGCCATGTCGCCACCGAGCTACCACGACAGGAATAGCTGGATGAACAAAGAATAAAATCTATTAGGATATGAAATAATATACAAATCAGCCGAAAAACCACTCAGTAGTTGCTCACAGAAATAAATACGGTCTTTTTCTTAAATCACACCAGGATCGTGATGCAACACGCTCACGATAACTGGTGTAAATTTAGAAAGAAAAACCTGCTTTTTTGAATTCTAGACTGCTCCACAGCAACGACTGCACCAATTGAAATAAATTAGTAGGTTATTGCAGCAGTAGAATAAAACCAGAACAGTGCTTGATGAATTAGGCAGTAGGGATTAGGGGAATAAGGACTCAGACGAATAATGCAGTGAATAGCTCCATCTTCCAGACCGTCCCTCGCTATTCATTGCATTATTCCCAGAGGCCTACCTTCCCAGGGTGGAGAGTCAGTGGGGTCGCGCTTTTTCAGCTCCCGTCAACCCATTTACGACCACGACGTTTTGGGAAAAGCACGGTGAGGGACCGGCGCGCTTTTCGTCCACCCGCGACTGCAGCGCACATATGGACTTTGTGGTCCAGCATGACCATTTTTGGAAGTTTATAAGAGAAAATTATAAGTTTTTAGGAATGTTCATTCAAATGGGTTTGGTAAGTATGCCCACATTGAGTGATTATTCGTTTTTATTATAGAACCGGCACTCGTTCTTGTGATCATTCAATTATGAGTCCAATCATTACCAGAAATCGTTTCGGGGAATTTTTATTTGCGTTGTATTGGAAGCTTTGCGTTTGATCGATAACAGCGAAAATGCTAATGACGAAAGTCTTTCAGAAATATCTCATTTTTTGAAGTTGTTAAACGAGCAAAGAATTCACCAAGGTGATGTACTCTTTCGAAAAACACCTTTACAAATGTAAAATTAGTAGAATTTCTAGGACCACGCTGTATGTAGTTTCATTTAGGCCTGATGTAATGTTTTGAGAAGAAAAATTGTAAAAAATTGGAAATGCGGATGAATAAAGCAAAAAATACAACTGCAGTCCACATGTGGACTGCACGGTCCCACGTGGCCGAAAAAGTGCAGTCCACATATGGAGTGCATGGTCGTCAATGGGTTAATGTAAGGTCGCAGAGGCAAACGTCACATGATGATCGAGGGTTGTCAAATCTTCACCTCTTTATAGGAAGAAACTTTGCTCCATTGCGACTACCTTGACATAGGACGAAGGCAAAGACATCATTTGAACGTTCGCGTCCTCCGCGAACATTTTTTTTTGGGAGACTCTCCCTTTCCCTACCCTGGGCGTTATGCATACTGCCGATAGAAGAGCGAGCTAAGATCGCTAGGAGCAAAACTCACCGACGACATTGAACAAAATACTGAATTGAGCTGCAGGAGCAAAATGGCCACAGTATGGTTAACAAAGCTGCTCACTTGTTGGAATACAGAAGTGCCTGGCTGCACCGGTACCAAATACATATTTCAAGGATCAGTATTCGCTTAATTCCTGGCAGTGAGACCGTAAACACTTAAGAAGCCCATACTTGTCACGACTGACCTTCATAAATCACTTGAAACAAGAATCCAGTACGGATTTGAAAAGCGTTCCAAGTGGATTCCCTTCTAACGCTTCTCATCAGCTTTTCTTTGATTTTATCCAAAGTCCGCCGCCTATAATGTACGCTACCATCCCGATTCACATATCATACCAAAGTAGCAGGGATGGACTGACAGCAGGAATATTCAATGGATTTATGAATCCTGCCTCTTCCCTGTTAGTTATTTCCTCCTTCTATTATATTACCCCTCATCTATATAACCACCGCTGCTCACATCATATACAGTAGCGCTCAAAAGTCTTCGGTGAAATGCTTTTACGCTTTTTACTTCGTAACTTTTTTCTTAGTTGACCAAATCGCGCAAAATTTGGATATGTTTAACTAGAGCATATTTCACCCTACCCAATACTACTTGACTGCAAAGCTGCTATAGCAACAGATAGAGCAAGGTGTTTGTTGCGGTAGCAGATTTTGCTAACACTAAAGTTGTTGACGTCTCCACTTATTCGCACCGTATGAGCATTTTTCTCATCTATTGTGTTCGGCATTATCGCTCGTACACTTTAGGCAGGGCAAAAAGGAAAGAACTTTCAGAAGGACCATCATCTGTGTTTCCAGTCGATTTCGCGTTCATGCTCTTTGGAATATCTGGAACATGACCAGGTTAATAGTGGTAAATATTCACAATACATCCGCGCTCCAAATATAGAAATTTCGCATGACTAGATCCAGTAGGAAAGGAGTTAAGACTGAAAAATACGGCTGAAGAACCATTTC
Organism: Haemonchus contortus; assembly: GCA_000469685.2. Taxonomy (NCBI): domain Eukaryota; kingdom Metazoa; phylum Nematoda; class Chromadorea; order Rhabditida; family Trichostrongylidae; genus Haemonchus; species Haemonchus contortus. Next base: position 36,113,366 of record LS997564.1, read on the forward strand.
ACCGAAGACTTTTGAGCGCTACTGTATGTAAATGTCAATGAAGGAACAAATTAGCAAAGCTCTCATCAGCAGCCGCATTTACGGCTTATAAAGGGTTTTCCGTTCGAAAACCGCTTTCCAAAAATCACGTTCGAAAGAGATAGGTAGATGTACTTTTTCAATACACTAACGGAGACCCCTATTTCAGTGAGTCACTCATTTGTTTGCCACTCATTTATTCGTATTTATTCATGATCTGTTTCAAATAATTGCAACAAAGAGCTGCTAGGGAACTTCCTGCAAGCTGCTCTTTCATCATCAATCTTTGTTGACCTTTTCCAAGTATTTCTTTGTCATAAAGTGATCCTGGAATCGATCCTCGTTGGGGGATATAAGAGACTGGTGGAGGCATTGAATTATCGCATCAACTCGATATGCTTCGCCTAGTTATCCTTTTCAGCCTAGTAGCTGTTCTGCTGGTATGCTTTTTACTCGTAAAAGTACGGCTGCTTTAAAGTTTGGCTGAAATTAGGCAGATTTCCTAGCAGTGCAATTTCTTCTATGTAATGTCATTATTTTGGCTTAGGCGTGTAGACCATCAAATTCGACGAGGACGTCAACAGGTTCTGGCCGCTATGGCAGTTCTTCTATCAGAACTGGAGCTTCTCGTGGAAAGCGCGAAGTCGACGAAATCGACCAAGCAAACGTTGTAGTCGAAACCAAACTGAAATTCAATCCGGAATTGAATTCATTCTTCATGAATGCGTTCAGAGAAGCGGTAAGATGTGTTGTGGCGACAGAGAGTAGGAGAGTTGTTCAGCAAATCACCCAGGACTGGACAGTGCTACATTCAGGTTGAACAACATGCGAGTGCAACCGGGGTTAAGTACAGCGATGCCGTTGTTCAGGAAAGAATGCATCAAATCAGTGATAAACTCGCTATGGAATACTTTGTCCATGGTGTTGACTGTGAACAGGTACATATTCTCACACTTACGGATTCGGTCACTACACTGCAGACAAGTTTGCGTGCTCTATAAAGGTCTCGGCATGATGAGGAATATTTGTTTCAAGAATTGATCGTAGCGCCACAACTTGGCTCAGAACAGCTAACCTTCGAGCAAACTGCAAATCTGTTAGATAGCCGGGTGGTTCGCATGCAAACAAGCGTTCCAAATACCTGATTGATTCTGCCAACGCTGCATGTCAGTCGAAAGATTATGCCATGCATGTCTAGTTCGTTTTTGAAGAGAAACTGCGAACGGCTCATCAGAGCAGACGCCGTATATTCAGAACGTCCTTTTGGATAACTGCGGTAATTCTGGAGCTAATACATACGAATGCCCTCGTTACGGATTGTAGGCTGAAAAAGCCATGAACAGGGCTGTCACTCCTTCAAGGCTTTCTTAGGACTTAGTATTTTCTCCTATCTGATCAGTACCTCCAGCAGCAAGGTGATTTATTACATTTCACGATCTCTAGCTGGCATTTTTATTATGCATTGCTAGTTGAATCTGTCCTATATACATATTGCAACATTGTGTGAAGCTTTCTAATACTCTTGGTTACGAACTTTTTTGCAGCTTGGCAAGTTCATTTCGGCAGGAAAATTGATAACGGAGCATCTGATAGGAAACGTTACCGCAATGTGCAACGGTACACCGATGGTTTTATAGAATTCAGTATGAATTGTGCAGCTGAAATAAATTTGGACTTATCTATAACGTGTAGGGCTGAACTTGGTAAAGAGTGCTGAGAGGAGAGCTGTTAGAATTCATTATTTCGTGAAATTCACTTGTTTATTTAATTAAATTGCACTCCTGGTGCGCTCAAACAAACCAGAAAAGTATAACATGAGAGGATGAAAGTAAGAAACAATGCATACAATACTCGTAAAGAGAAACAAAGCAATAGTAGCAGTACCGTAATGATGTATGCCAGGAGGCAAGATTCCCCTTAACTGAGCGACCCCAAGCAAAACCAAACTAGCCTAGCATACAATAATAGAATAAAATATAATAAAATAATAATATATAATAGACATATAATAGTAGAATTTATGCCGAGTTGACCTGAGCCATCAGTCACCTAGGAATACATGAGAAGTTGAGAGTGCTGCATTTGTGCAACGATCTCTCATCTATACAGTTATGTTGTAGCACAACAAGTGCGTAGTCAATATAAATCGTGTAATTCGAGCACCAAAGTCAAAGGTAGTTGGTCTTACACAACCAAAAGATAACACTGAAATGGCTTGAGGGAACGACAACCAGGCGAATCATGGCAAATCAATCTTTCACGTTCGTTCTTTATCAGTCTCTTTTATTCCCTATAAGGATCGTTTGTGGGATAACTCCGTAGCAATGCTACCTGCTCCATATTGCCATAGCATATGCACGAAGAAAAGCAAATAGAAAGAAAGAAAGTACACTTGGAAAAGAAACCGTCACAAAAGTATTGGGTATCCATAATTATTGCGGATTTTTTCGCGGCCTTTTTTCTCCCGATAGAATTTAAATATTGAGTTCGGCTTTTTCCTAGAAATGATCTACTTGATTTCCTCTACAAAAGGTGTCCTACTGAGTTCATTGATAATCCGATGTGTGAGGGAGCGATGAACAGGGAAGCACCTTTAAAAATTGGTCCTGCTTCCAGGCAATTACTCTCCTTTCATCTTACCAATTACTCAGTTCCCTGAAGCTCCACATCCTATGGATTTTACGACCCTCACATACAGCGCCATCCAGTGAGGATGCGTTTTCACTCTTCCGAAGGTAACTTCTAAGAACTCAAGATTTCAACGAGAAACTTGAACTGCACGTAATTTGTGCACTCTCACTGTTTTGAGTCACGTCATGCACCTGTACATTATAATGGCGTGCCAGCCGAATCCCCGCCACCCTTCAATAAGGCATTCGGGAATCCGTAGCTTACGACAAGATCAAGTTGACGCCATCATTCGGGACTTCTCGGAGGCTTGACACCTAGGCAAGTTTTTCGAATTTCAAGGAATATCAGTTAGATGAGTAAAAACGATCTGAAAGTATGTATGTATGTATATTTGTTTCAGCCTTTCCAAGATTTCAAAAATTATGATGCCAAGATTAAGAGAAACTCGATCGTGGTATGATCTGAAAGTATTCCAAAGACAGGGTTTGCTGAAGTCAAAGACACCGGGAGCAGCAATTGGCGTATCATCTTGCTGGGGACAATGTGCTGCTTGCAGAAACGTCTTACTGTAGCCGAAATTCTTCGCTTAATGTCGACACCAAACATGTCTGAACTTTGTCTGGGAGTGGCCGGTCGTTTGGACGTCGTGCAGTAAAGGAAATGCTGACTTATGCCATAACTCGCGAATCCCTACTTGTTTGAGCTCATGATCACAAGAACTGAACCGTTCAGCAGTGGCGTAAAGTAAAGGTTTTATGAAAAAACGAGTCGGCATTTCTGCTGTACTGGGCGGACGGAATCACGTCTGTGCGACGTTCGGTCGGTACCTGATACCACGCAAATTACCAGCTACCGACCATGAAGGGGGCGGCAATGGTTCATGGCAGCTTCTGCTGCAAAGGAATTGGTATACTTCCCCGGATAGAGGGTCTGATGGATCCAAAGATGTATACAACCTTATGGAGACTGTTATTTGGCCGCTCGTTCATGGTACTGCTCGCACTGGCTCCGTTTTCCAACAGGACAACGAATCAAAACATCGAAGCTGTTCATCGAGTGGTTCCGCGACAATGATATCCCTCTGCCGCCTTGGCCGTCGCAGTCCTCCGATCTCAACCCCACCGAGCATCTGTGGAATAATGTTGGCGTCAAGTTAGAGGCCACAGCTCGAAATGAGCACGGACAGTTTTTTTAACTGCAGACTGCTGTCAATGTCCTCCCGTGGGATGGCAGAACTTTTCACGGGAAGAAAAACAAGCTTATCGAGCTTCGAATGTCGAATGAAAACGATGTCGAACGGTTATTGACGTCAAAGGTTACGCGAGAAAGCATTGATGTCGTAGTAGTTTAATCGCTATTATACAAGTTGTTGTATTGACCAATTGAAAATTCAGATAGAAGTCAAGCAGATTTGATGGTGTTTTACCAAAAAGAGAAGTTAAGCCTTTTGGAATAGTTCATGATTCACTTAGACAATTGCAAACTTTCCCATTATCACATTATTAATAGGCATTCACAGTAGAAAAAATCAGAAGGGAACCTCTTGGTTTTCCGAGAGGTTACGTTTGGAAAAGTGGAAAACAGAAGGATAATGGATATACAGTAGCGCTCAAAAGTCTTCGGTGAATGCTTAGACGCTTTTTCGTTCGTAACTTTTTTCTTAGTAGACCAGATCGCGCAAAATTCGGATATGTTTAACTAGAGCATATTTCACCCTACCCAACACTATTTGACTGCGAAGCTGCAATATCCAGAGATAGAGCAAGGTGTTTGTTGCGGTAGCAGATTTTGCTACAAGTAAAGTTGCTGACGTCTGCCGTTATTCGCACCTTATGTGCGTTTTTCTCATCTATAGGGTTCGGCATCACCGCTCGTACGCTTCAGACATGACAAAAAGGAAAGAGATTCTAGAAGGGCCATCACCTGTATTTTCAGTCGATTTTGAGTTCATGCTCTTTGGAATATCTGGAACATCATCAGATTGCACATTAGTAGTCGCAATACACCCACGCTTCAACTATAGAAATTTCGCATGATTAGATCCAGTAGGAAAGGAGTTAGGACTGAAAAGTACGGCTGAAGAACCATTTCACCGAAGACTTTTGAGCGCTACTGTATAGGATTTTCCCGTTTTTATTTCGTTCAAGGTTCATTTCCCGAAAACCATGTTTGGGGAAATTAAATGGGTGTAATTCTCTATACAAAAACACAAAAGACCTCATTCAGATTATTTGTTCATGTGCTTACCATTCGTTTATTAATATTTACTCATGATATGATTCGAATACTTGCAACAAAGAGCTACTGGAAGATTTTTCTGTCAGCTTCTTTTCCGTCACCGCTCTTTGTTACCCTTTTTCAAGGATTCCATTGTTATGAAGTGATCTCGGAATCAATCCTCGTGGCGAATAAAAGGGACTGGTGAAGGTCTCTAATCAACACATCAATTCGCTATGCTTCGTCTAGTTGCCCTTCTCAGCCTTGTAGCTGTTTCAATGGTATGTTACCAGATAGACAACTTCAGCTAACATGGAATTCCTTTTAAAACTCACAATTTCGACTTAGGCAATTAATTAATTAAAATTGAAGACATCGCCGTCTCCATCGGGCTCCAGCAGTTCTAGCGATTCCCCTGTCACTGCGGGACCTTCCCGTGGAAAAGAGCTCGGAGTCGACGAAGCAAACGTTGTTATTGAGACCAAATTGAAATTCAACCCAGGATTAAACACATTTTTCATGGATGCATTCAGAGAAGCGGTAAGATGTGCTCTAACAACAGAACGCAGGGCAGCTTTTTGTTTCTCCTTCGCAGATCAACTGAATAGTAATTTAGGTTAAGCACTATGCGCATGCAAACGGAGTTGAGTACAGCGATGCCGTGGTTCAGGAGAGAACACATCAGCTCGGTGATAAACTCGCTGTGGAATACTTGGTTCATGGCGTTGACTGTGAACAGGTACACCTTTTCACTTTCACGGATATGATCATTTCCTCGACTGCAGACAAAGCTGCGTGGTCTGCAAGGGTCTCAAGGTTGCACCCATGATGAGGAATGGTTTGCTCCATGCATTGATCCTAGCTCCAAAAATTGTGTTTAAAAAGCTAACCTTTTCCGGAAGGTTTGCTCATATTACCCGATCTTGGTCCAAGGAAGACATTGGGTTGGAATGACCGTTTTCGACGCTCTCGTAGAACCTACTATATTCTCCTACATATCTGGCGAACATTCTCACGATCTTCCTCATGATCTCTACCTAGGTGTCATTGTATTACCGTGGACTTGGGCGCATTTCTAAATTAACTTAGTTTATAACTTTACCCTGTCCCACCTTCAAAAGTGCTGTGGAAACTCCTATCAGCCATTTACTATAAAATTTATTGCAGCTTGGCAAGTTCCTATCGGCAGGAAAAATGATGACCAACCATCTCGTTAAAAACGTTATCGCAATCTGCAACGGCAGACCGATGCCTCTGTAGACTCGACGTGAATTGTGCAGCTAAAATAAATTTCACAAACAATTTCGATGTGTTTGGCCGAATTTGTAAAAGAATCGCTGAGAAAGGAGCTGTTATAATGCTGTCCATTGAACAGTGGCGTCGGGAGGCGCCACACACTCGTCCTCACTTTGAAGAGCGTAAGAGGAACATACGAAATTCGTCAAAGTAAGGACTTGGATGGGCCGGAATCCGTCCATATTGAACAGTACTACCCCATAGACAAGTTGTTCACCGATCATGCAGCTGACAGTCTATTGGCAATACTCCTACTCAATTGACCATCTACTACACACTTCCACTTCCAGTTATCACTTACTCCATTGGAATAATCGTGTCACTGTCGTCAGTGTTACGTAGCCCAGCCATAAAGCAAGGGACTGTTTCACCCTAAAATGTAATCCTTGCACTAAAAAACAAAAAAGTGGTTAAGTGGTGGCCCCGATATTGGCCAGGTGCCACCTCGCCTCTTAGATAAATGTCTTGATGCGTTCGCAAAATTCTGTGCAATATATATGGAGGGCAGCATACAGGAATGGGAGCTATGGCTTCCTTGTTATTCGGTTATACAGTACTGGCAAGTGACGCCACCAGCACATAACGAACCGACAATAACTGAATACCTGCCTATATCCTGATATTACTACCTGACAGCCTAACCAGACCTTCCAACTTCTGGAATCAGCAAATTGATATTGCACTACTGTGGGAAGATAGATGTACTAGTTCTTCAAGGATACGACTCGTATTGAATCTCTACAAGCCAATGTACAGGGTAAGATGAATGCAAATGTGAGAGGTATGTTTCAGAGTACAGCGTCAAGCGCCGAATCTTGACGCTCTTGCTTCAGTCAGTGGCGCTCGGCAGGGCCCACGACTTGGAAAATAATACAGTCCCACGCAAGGGAGTCAGCGACAGTATGAACGCGCCCTACGAGCGCCACTGGCTGACGCAACAGCATCGAGCGACGGCGTCTGACGCTCGACGCGATAAGAATGTTGTTGGAAAAGGGGACACCCCTACTCTGTAACACTAGGCGCTAGAGCGCAGAAAAGGAGGGGAAGCCGGCTCGGGCCTGTAATGGTACTTATAAACGTTTTCTAGCCAAGGAAGTATAAATTTTAACTGAGCTAATGGAGGAGAGGAACACCAAAGTGGAAGAGATGATCACTCCGCGCAAAAGCCGGAATGAGGAAAGAATTCAGCACTCAGTTGACCACTGATTCATTCTTATCAAAAGGGTAGGCGGTAGAGTGCCAGCATACTATCCTTACTTAGGGGAATCTTACAGGTTCGCAAAGACACCTACCCCTCTCACTCTCTCTCTAGTACTCAGTGTTAAGCAGGAAGGGTGGCCTCCCTCACTCCCATTTGCTTTTTTTTCACCCTGACCGCTCTCGCTTTAATGGCTCCTGGCGCCTGTGTAAAAGTGTCCACTAGAAGCCTGAATGAACACGGAATGCATGGGCGCATCCCAAAACAGCGCCCACTAGCAGCCTGAAAGAAGGCAGAGCGCTAAAATAACACAAGTTGCCGTAGAAAATTTATCCTTATATTCCTTACACCGTCATGTTCAGAATGGCTAGGTTCAATAAATAACAAGCGATTGGCACCTATGGTAACTTCATGATACCCTACGAATCATTCCTCTTGTAATTCTGAAACATGTTTCATCTAATCAATCACAAAACATCTTCCAAAAAAGTAGTTATCACAATAAAAGAGACAAGAAACAATAAAATCCAAGTCTAGTCCGACAACAGTAATCCAGATGGTTCGAAATTATGTTTAAAATCCTTCTTAGGAATTAAACTTACAAGCATGGGAAGTTAAGCATTCACAAGTCCAACCATAAAGGTAACATTTGGCGACAATGAGTACGGCTCGAAGATCTCGAGAGATATTCAAGAGAAGTTAAGAAGAAAAATTAAATTGACAAAAATCAATGGCATCTTTCTAATAAACTATGTACATGAATAGCCTTGAGAAATATCAGCGTTGTGTGAATGGAAGAGTAACCATAACTCCAGCTGTTTTCTGAAAATATAAGCCATGTTTCGAAGAAGAATAGAGCTCCTCTCAAGATCTGACATTGTTCAAGCACCATAAGCCTGCTAAGGAAATTCTTACCTTGAATCGATCGCTATGTGATGCGATTCGTTCTACCCATGTGAGCAATGTGCGTGTTATAGTTGCATACGATGAAAAATCCACTTGTTCAACGAACGAAGAGAAGCAATCATCGAGCAAGATTTGTAACTAAGAAAGGTTTATTCCTCTTTGTAGGAGAAGAAAGCGAAAACAAAAATCATACACAAAGAAAAGAAAAGCAGTAACGATCAAATCACCATTCGAGTTTGCAGTGAAGTTGTAGTAGTTGAAGGAGCTTCAGCAGCCATAGCTTCATATTGACAAGCAATCATCTCCAATGCAGAAATCTACAACAGTTACACAATTCTCGCACCATTCTCGAGATTTTTGCGGTACAGAACATGTTCATCTAACTGGCTTTCGTATTACCGAGAAAGCCAACAACCCTAAAATATTATCAAAGCTAGTAAGAGTATGCACTCAAACTGCTGCCTTGTAAAACAACTGATTAACAAACCTGAGCATTGAGTTGTTGAATATCCTTCTCATTCGCCTTGACCTCGGACGTTAACTGATGCATATAGTCACAAGCCCTTCAAGAGTTTCTATTAGACTAGATTATCTGAAACCAATGAGCAGTTCTAAGCCAAGCTCACCTGAACAGTATAGCCGCATTCGTAGTCTTACACCCCATAGCCGATGCGGTTTGTGGAACCAGTTCTTTCAAATCGGAATAACCACTCTAAAAAAAGAGAAACTCAGGAGCAGTAGGATAGTACAGAAAAAGTTGTTTGCCTTTTGCGCCTTCCACTTATACCACATTCCATTGAAAAGTTAAAAGTTCGTTTACACAACTCTTAGTATCCTCTTAAGCAAACATTCAGGGGTTCAACGAAGACACAGACGAATATAATCGGATTGCCTTCTACTGTTTTCCTCTAGCGTTGTATCGTAAACTTGCACTTGTTGTGATCCTTATTTCATGTCAGGAATCCAAAGTAGAAGCGACAAAATGATCAAGCTTTATAGCGTTGAATGATCCCGTTTTAATGGGCCCCGTGTTCACTTTTCATGTGGAAGAGTAGAGCTATTCGATTGCTTGAATAGCATTTACATTAATGTTATCATAATGTGGAGGGAATCTCCTTGATTGTCCGGTGTCCTTTACATCGTTTGTACCATTCTAGAGGGCTGGGCTCTCTTAGCGTGGGTGGATATGGGTTCGGGATTTGATCCATGGATCCTGCGTCACTAGGCACTTTTCCAACTACGAAACATAGTAAGCCTGCTGGCCGTCCCTCGAGGACTCGGTCACGAATCGACACCTCGCCACTTGCTTCGACCCTTGGGTATACATTTTACCTTCCTTTGAGCGCCTTACAGTGGAATGTTACGTTCCTATCTCAATTGCTTTGTGTCCCTTTCACCACTCTAGAGGTGTAGCTTTTAGGTCAGAAAATCTGCAGACTGTGTAGTTTGGCCTGTGAGACCAAATAACATGACTTCGCCTACAAATCACGATTGGATTTCACCACTGAAAGCACTCCATCCCCTTTAATTTCACTGACTTGGGTAACATGAAATCATTGACATGAGCACTGTTCAGCCTCGAACTCTCAGGACAGGTAAACCAAGGGTCCATGTTTCAACGCGATTCTTAAGTTGCATGCGTGGCGCATCTCATGATGGTTGAACATTAAGTCCCCACATCGAAAGGTTGCCGTGAATGAAAAGGATGGAAGCGTTAGAACGAAACCGTAACCTCCCCCTTATTTCTCCTTCACCAATGAAGAAAAAATCTTGGCAACACTTTCAATCGGATAAAACTGAAGGAAAAAAGATTGGAAACCCACATTGATAGCTTCCCGTCGTTGTCGTTCACATCGTAGATGTGTTTGCTTCTTTTTATCCGAATACACAGAAGAATCTGAACCAGTCGGACTCATTTCGGACACATCTCCTTGTGTTGTAGAAGCACGTCGACGACCACCCATTTTCTTTACACTGTACGACATTCCCAGACGAACAGATTGTCACGCAATACGTCAGAAACACTTGAAAACACGCAAATGTCCACAATATATTAGAATATCATTTTGAATTCAGTGAATACCACGGGAAGGTAGTTTTTAGACGTTTAACGATTGACTCCACTGAAAAGCCATACATGAAAGTGAAATCACGTGACGCCCACGTGAACGTAATATTGCGGACATGAACGAATTACGCAAAGTCGCACAATGTCCGCGCAGGAGCCGCTTTGTTTCTGCGGACATGGCAATTAACCTTTGAAGTGGCAGGATGTCTTCAAACCGCTTAGTTCAGCTTGAACTAGCGCCGTATTTAGGACCAAGGGCCTTTAGCTCCGTTATTTTGGCATTTCTACCTCTGAAGATTCAACAAACTCAAAACTTTGTTGCATTGTCAGTAGACTTCTGTAGTAATCCTGCTATTGCTTTCCTTTTTTGCAACTTCAGTTCCTTTTTAAAGTGAATATCAATTGAACTAAGACTAAATTTCCTTTTTGAGTAATAAATCTGGCTTAGGTGGAATATACTACTTCTGAGCTTCTCTTGAAGTATTTTTCATGAAATTTTTTCTAATCTCTATGAAATTTCTCTTTGATGTAGTTTTTTCTATTTGATTCTCTTCAGTGTTTATTGTGAAATTTAGTTCTCGATGTCAAATATCGCGTTTACTCGAATTCAACGGGAATGCAAGGAAGTGGTCACCAATAAAGAGATCGCTGAGACGGGTATTATGATCGAAATTCTGAACGATTCCTTGTCGGAGATCAAAGGACAAATACGAGGACCGCCTGACACTCCTTATCAAGGAGGCTCATTTGATTTGGAAATCAAAATCCCTGATTCCTACCCATTCACACCGCCAAAGGTATACATTTTAGACTTTTTTCACAAAGATTTTTATCATTGATCGGCATCCGTTGATCCTTGTTATCGTCGGGAATTCATTGTTTTGCTTGAATAGCCTCCCATTAGATACTTGTCGAAAAAGAACTAATCACAAAATCTAAACAGTAACGAGTGCTTACTTTTTTTTTGAGGAGGATATGAAGATGGAAATGTCTTCTGCTAGTTTTTCGAAACAGTTTCAAAGCACGTCTGATGGATTTTTGCTTGCAGTTATTTTTACTGAAAATTGTGAAACTATTGTTCTCTAGCTGACGAAATTTTCATAAATATTCCAATTCAGATCAAGTTCCTTACCAAGATATGGCATCCCAACATCAGTTCTCAAACCGGCACAATTTGTCTGGACATTCTGAAGGATCAATGGTGATTAGCTTGTTATCTTTGGTTGACGCTGTTTAAAGTAGCTTTGCGGTTTGTGCTGCGTTGGCGTACACTTCAGAGAAGTTTTATTTGCTGAAAAAATACGCGTTGTCGGAGTGGTGATTTGCACGTTTTTGGATGGCTTCTGGAAGAAGGACAATAGAAAAAAGGTTGTTAGACGCAATGACTCCATTTGGGTTATTTATTGATCGAGGAGCTTGTTAATTTTCTAACAGGGAAACTACCTGCGTCACGTATACAGGAAACTGTGAAGTAGTGATATTATAGGCGGTGGGGTTTACTTCGAAATATCTAGTTCCCATCTGCCGTAGATCCATCATTCAATCCATATTCATTCCATTTTTCATTCATTTCATTCCATTCCATAATAAAAAGGAGTCCATATTAGGATGCCTACAAATCTCGAACATAGTGGATTTGATTCTTTGTCCTTTATGCTATTTCATATTGGGTGTTCATGCCGTACGGGGACTGAATTACCCAGAAACACAAATCTTTGCTTTAATTAGCCAAACTAGGGGTGCTGCCATAAGCATGTGGAAGATTGTTAAGTGGTGGTCCACCTCATACATGACCGCTATATGAGTGTCTACTCAGTTTGTTAGCAGCTCTCCCACAAACCGTAATAAAGCCATCACAGTTATTCACTCTTTCTTATATTATGTCTACTATGATTAGATTCTTTTTAGGGCAGCATCACTAACACTACGAACAGTGCTTTTGAGCATACAAGCGCTCATGTGTTCCCCTGAACCCAAAGACCCACAGGATGCTGTCGTAGCAAAGCAGTACATGTCAAATCCGGGTCTTTTTAAGGTAATCCCTTCTTCACTCACCTTTATTCTACGTTTTCTTACTTACCATTAAGGTGGCTTAGGTTTCTACTTATTTGCAAAATTTAATGTTCCCTTGTTTGCATTTGTTTACTATAGTTAGGCACCCTGTTTTTGGGGTACAAGAATTCTAGGGGGATGGTATTATATTAGCATAGTTGACGGCTTGCTAGGGTTCGATTTGCAACCAATTAGATGTAGTGAATCTGTAAAACATTGCTCTTTCGTTAAATTTTCTTCTCTGGAACGAGGTTTTCCTTTTTGTTACTCATTTTCAAAGTCTGCAGTTTAAATGCGTATATTAAAGGCATTGGGATAACTTTCATGCCATCTTTACGTATTGGAGTGGTGTATGAGAATATGGAAATGTGATTCTCTTGCACTTTTGGCAAAACGTTTTAGAAATCATTTGACTTGCTTCTGTGATCATGGTGTTCTTTGATCTGGAATCGGTATTCCCGGCTTCACCCAAGTAAACAAAGTTATTGCTACGGTCCGGTTTCACATAGTCTGCGCATTCGAGAACGAAATTAGGTAAAATTTAGTGAGCAAAGCGTGTTGGCTGCTATATGGCTTCACAAGGAAAACCCTCACTTTTGTCTCCTTGCTGTTTTCGCCCCAACTTGTCCATGCCTACAATTCTGCTTTTGGGTTTGCAATAGGTACGAACGGCTGTTGTGAACATTGTACCATTTTCTGGAAAGTCTTCACCTGTTTTGTGGGGGTTTGTTTGAGGAGCATTGATTTTTGTTTTGTTTGTATTAAGCGCTTTGTTTGATTGTTTGTAAAAAAATGCAGGACACAGTTCTGTTAGGTTTTAACCATGTGAGAAGAAAGGCAAAGAAGAAGAGAGAGCAAAAAAGAGCAAAAACCTAAGCTTTGTCTAAAACGCATTAATATCACGTTATTGAATGTTTTCGGCTCACATTACTTAATGCCATTAAAGACTTACATTTTCGGTGTCTGTGGAATTAGAAACATTGATCAAGAAACGCTCAGGCTCCCCTTTTCTCTATCAATCACTATCACTCTTCTTTGCCCTAAATTCACTTAGCAAGGTCAGCTGACGTTAGTTTCGGTATTATTATTTGCAAATAATCACGGACTCGTCTAACGCCCTTCGTCTTCCTCACATATTGCGTTTGTTGTCATTTTATCTATCCTGTTGCAGCGCTTCTACGCTGATCTACGAGTTCGATTTTTCTCGAACAAACTTTCTGTTACAGTTGGCTATATCACGTCTTCCCTTTCACTTCCTATTTTTGAGTGCATGATCTCGAATTTTTAAATGGAATTTTTGTTATTTGCCATTACCATGTGTGCAGTTTCAAGTAGTCATTTTGACCCACAATTACCAAGACCCTTTCACTTTGCTGAGATTAGGGCTTTTGAAGTTTCCTATGAAAAATCAATTCGGTGAAGATACACTGTATTTCATTAACCTTCGTGTTCAGAATAAGGGACCTGGAATGATATCTCTTTTATTGTGTGATACTAAAGCTTACTATAACTTTACTTCATGATTAAGCTCACCCTAGTGGCTATTTCAAAGAGAAAATTGCAGAGGAATCCATACGTGGAGTATTTTATTTTTATCCTAAAATAAATGGCGCAATGTCATTGTAAATCCTTTATTTTCACGACGCCTTTCAGTTTCTTCTACCTTTACGTTCCTTTTACGAAAATTGTGATATGCCGTTTCTTGCATTGCTGCCATTCTGACCCGCACAGGCGATAAGATAAGCTATCTTTTGACCACTGTCCCTGTTCAAACGATTAAAGGGACCGATTCAGGGTTCCTCCACCAAAATCGGAAAGATTATAATTCCGGATGCTTTCAGGAAACAGCGGTTTATTGGACCATCAAGTACGCAAAGGGGAAAGCCGAAGAGAATCCACACTATAAGGAACGTGTCGAAAAGCTTCGAGACATGGGCGTTGCCGAGGTACTTTTTGGATAATCAAAATTCCAAAATTGATAATTCAAAACCGATTAAATTCATTCAAAATTGGTAGAGTCGAAGTTTTCTTTTCTATTGCCTTTCCCGCACTGCCTTTACCTAGATTAAAGAAACTAGTCTCTAATTATATTCCACTTTTTCGGTGGTATTACCACATCGTATGACTTAGTCGAGCCGCAACATTCAAACACATTGCTGATTTTGTGCTTCATGGTGTTTCTTGCTATACCTGATATAGAAGGAGCTATGAAACTCCAAGGCTTTTCTCTCCTGAGTTTGCTGGCGGCTGAGTTTATGGCTTCTCAAAAGTTATGTCCCAAAGATCAATGAAGTTTGTGGTGTTTTGAGGACTTCTTAAGTTTGGATCGAGCAAGTGTGATTCCCAAGAGCTGCCAAATACCTCTATTTTGAGATTTGAACACTAAACTCTACCAATCGTAAAGGTATGTATCAGCGCCTTCATGAACCAGCAAAATTAGCTGAGCTAGAATGGGAAATGGTTCCTCATGCGTCTTAGAGCCTCGACGATGACCTGGCAACTTCTACTTCCCGACTTTTGGGGATGTAGTATCACAATGTCGGAAACTCCTCCAAGAGGGATGGAGGCTGTCGGTACCCAGTGCAGCTATATCCACAGCTAGCATTATTGGCCGGAAAATAATATAGAAAGTTGAAAGTTTTTTTTTTTGGCGGACTTGGCGAAACTCCACATGCCGACCCCATAGCTCGGAATGATTGCATTTCTTTTTTTCGCTATTCATGAATTAGGCCATATTGAAACCGGAAACTTGAAAAGTAATGTTTCGAATTTTCATATTTCTTTCTTTCAGGATGAGGCGATCTCAGTGCTTAGCTGTAACAACTGGGACCTAGCAAAAGCAACTGATTACATTTTTTCCTGAATGCAATATTCGATTCTCTCTTAACATGAAGTAATTCTGTTTGTGCGCTCTTTTACTGGTTCATCTTTCCATCTTCATTAGGGTTCATCTGATGGGTTAGATTTAATGCAGTACGATTACCATGAATTCCAACCGAAGTTTGAGCCGATCAATACCTTGCTCATTCAACATTGACTGATATGTTATCGATTTCTCATTTGCAATCATTTATTCCTTCTTGATAATTTTCTGCAAGCACCGGTCATTTCAACGGTCTTGTTTTTCTTTCTCAGTCCTACAAAATCTTTGTCAATTACCGCTGCTAATTTTCGCCACGGCTCTATGTCGGAGACTTTCTCGGTGGCATCTCCCTTCATATGAAGAACTTTTTCTCTAATGATTTTTTTCGTAAGAGAATTGTGCATAAATATTTATTAGTGAGCTGTAGTTTTGTGTTATCCCTTGGTCAAGTCCATTATCTATTTGGATTGCATTCGACTGTTATTTCACGCCATTCACTGTAACCAATTATATAACTGAGCACTGGGTTTGAAAGCCGAGAACCATACGAGTGTATTTCCGCTCGTTGAGGCAGGTTTCTCGCTGAGAGCTCGGCTAACTCAGCGAGAAACTTGCCGCGTCGCGGCTGCTCGCGTCATTACCGTGCGATGCCCGGTAGTGGGCTTTCGTGGGTTACAATGCGTGATATTGTCAACTAATTTCAGTTTTTGAAAGAAGCGATGCCGGAGGATAAAGGCTCAAAGTCGAAATCATCAAAATCGGATGGTGAGAAGAAACTGAAACCATGTTGCGCATGTCCTGAAACCAAGAAGGTATCGCCTTATCTGTTTGAGTGTTATGTACCAGAACCTTGTCTCTTTGTCACGTGTATGGTTCTTTTAGATGATTTGTTTTAGATTATAGCTTGGATAATCAAATAGAACCCTTTGCTCAATTGGGGCTCGGGCACGCATCGACTCTAAGAATAGGACATAATTGGATTTCAGACATAAGGGAAACATGGGGGATCCGTTTGTTGATTACCCTTATGTTCATGAAACCCTACAACGTGCACTTACTATCACTTGTACGCTTGATAAAGCTCTTTTTCTGTTCCCTGTGCACTCTTTTGCAGAAATAGCATTTCTTCATGACCATAAATTTCTTCACCTAGGGTAGGTAGCAAGACCATCTCTCAACTTTTCTTTCCTGCCCACTCTTATAATTTACGGAAACGATCGTTTCACGTAGTCAGGACTGACTCATCCATTGCCCGATATCTAGGGTCACCAGTGGACTAGAAACTCTGAATTGTCGCGTGAGCCGTGAGTTGTAGGTGGTAGGAAAAGAAAAGTTACCGCTTCTTTTCCCTCCGCTTTCCGAGCTAGCGTCGCGCGTGCCGTAAGACGTCTTCAGACATACAAATCGTGAGGCAGCACGGTTGAGAAGGGGTTTTTAGACTTGCTAATTAGAAAAGCTTACATCGATGAAACCACTCAATCCTCACTTCGTAGTTATGTGTGATCAGCGACACCGCGTCTCCTCTACGCAAAAGGCCCGCAAGCGGCGATCGATGCTACGAGTGTAGTACAAGCTTTTATACGTATGAAAGAAAGGTGTATTAGCTGCCATTCATTCGACCGAATCCTTTCCAGCACGTAGAGCACCCAAGGAGGCTTTCCAGAAAACGTTGTTCGAAATCAGCATTCATTAGAAGCAGTGAACGAGAAAGCGATGAAGATTTACTTGCCAAAGCATATTGTAGCAAAACGCATACCGCATAGCGATCGTATGATCGCTCCAAGCCTTGTGGTAAATTGTAGTTCTGAGGGTTAATCTCATTTGGCACGTAGCAGATTTGAAGGCATGCTGATTAAGACGACCTATTACCAAGCATTTTTTCATAGTTGACTAGTTCCAGAGGACTTCAGTGGGCTTTAAATGGTAAATTAAACTGAATCAAACTTTTTTGAAAGTCTCTGCTGACACCAGCTCCATTTTGCATTATCGCAACGAATTTTACTGCATAATCGTGGCGTAGTTAATCGTTTCGCTTCTCTTCAGGCTCGAGATCAGTGTATAATCGAAAATGGTGAAGAGAACTGCGGTGAATTGATTGAGGCTCACAAGAAGTGCATGCGAGATGCTGGCTTCGACGTGTGATCGAGGGCAATAGCGAGTTCAGAAAACTTAGTTTAGTTTGTCTAGTCGCAATATAGTTAGGTCTAGTTGAAAACATTTCCAAGCCTGTAAAATCTTTCAGTTGCTCAAACATAATGCCTTTTGTTGAGTATCGATTTTGTTTACTGCTTTATGTTGTTTATTGTTTGATAAATTGCAGTTTGTTAGGTAGGGGAGCAAGTTTTGTCTACAGAAAACATACCAAGCTCAAAGAAGGGTCTACTTTAAGATTCATCATTAGCGTGGACATATTTCTCTCATTTCCTATTGCAAGAAATTGACTCAGCGCTGATTTTGCAAGTCTTTCTTCAATACTTAGTCTTCCAATTTCATGCAAGCCGCCATTCAGTGTATACCATGAGCACTAAGTGGTAATTGAAGTGTGCGGAAGAGATTATTGCAAGATCTCGTTTGAAAGGGAAGTATTTGATCCTGAAAATGAGCATTTCCGCTCCGGATAAAACTTATTTCAGCACCTAATGGTGAAACTATGTTGTTGGAATGCTTTCATACAATAAATATGTGTTGGATAGATCACACTTCTCATTCTGATTATGTTCATGAATATTGCTGCTTTTTGTTCGGAGTATAAGAATCATATGATTATGGGAAAATTCAAAATCTTCGTCAAATTCGACAAGAATGGTGAGCTCCCGAAGAAACACATTCTGTTGTCATCAGGTTTTGCTAATACTATAGAAACTATTCTTCGTTATGGCGCCACCGGCAGATCGAACAGCTATGGAAGCTCATTTGCTTCATCAGGAGATCGTTCGGCTTGATACAATGGCGAAACAGGCGATTGATAACATCATGTTAGTGGTACAAGATTCTTTCTGAACTTTTCTATGTGAATAACTAATCTTCTCTGGGACAAAGGGGTTTCGAGTTTCTTTCGTTGTGCTTTACATTCCTTTTTTGACATGGCGTGACTCTTGTTTTGCAAGGTGTATGCTCAGAGGAAATCGGAGATCTTGAGTAGCACTGCTGTGGAAACCACGGGTTCAGAAGGAAAACTGTTCGCTTGACCTCATTGTTTATATTTATCACTGGCCTAGTGGTCCAGTCCGGCATGTCACGACAATGTTGAGGTTCCTTACCGAATGAGAGCTTTTAGATTTTTTATTAGAGGTAGCTGCTCGCAGTGGCTGTCTTTACAGCACAGAGTTGAATGCACAGTCTGATGGAATGCACAGTCATAATTTGTGGATTTCGAAGCGTCGGCTCTAAGAGCAATGCATTTCGGAATCAGTTGTCAGGACTGAGAATAAAGCAGAAGCTTTCTCGTTTAAAGGTTTAATTTTCAGGGATAATGTTAGAGATGAGCGAACTCTACACGAGGAGATCCGTGAAACAAAGGAACTGTTGACATCTTTAGGAGGCAAGATAGATATGCTGAAAGGTCTATCATCAAAAGTATGTTTTACTTTCAATTTGATAAACTTATAATATTTTTTACCTTTGAAAATGACGAGTTTTCACTTCTACACAGAGTGTCAGATATCGCATTGAGCGAGATACAGTTTATATCTGCGGTTTGAACCAAGTCACGAATTTTTGAGCAAAGTTCCTTTTACAAGGAGCAGTCTTCGTTTACCACAACCATTGGTTATCTTTATATTTCTTGTTTTGTGTCGTTAGAATGGGTTCTTATTGATGTTGAAGGTCGACGGACAGACATGCAGTCAGGGACTGGCGAATATATATAAAGAAACATAAACTTGAAGTTGTGGAAATTCATGTATTAGACAACACTGTATCACCTGTCGTCCCATTGGTGATCGATTTCTTCGAGCGGGCGCCAGTAATGTCTCTATTCGTCCCTGTCGAATCAGAGTAGTCCGAGTAGTCCAAAGAATCGTACTCGCTTCAGTGGGCCCTTTCGTTTAGAGCTTTCGTCATAAAGTCGGACCGTCAGAGCTGGCGGCCATCAGAAACTACTGGTGCTAAAATTTTTCGAGCAGGTCCTAATTTGATTGTTTATGTTAGAGATAGGGCAGTTGAGAGTATGAAGGGTACAAGGCAATATCAGAGAGAAGGACAGAAAGTTAGCGGTGTATCTTCTCTGAAAGTGGATGTAAATTGATAGAGTGCTATAAAAAGAAAGGAGATCCAAGATCCATAGCGATAGTAAGTAAGTAAGCATCAAACCTTTAAAGATACTGGCCTTCACTGTAAATTATCTATCCGCCTCAGGAAGAGATTTTGTATTGATAAATTAGATTGAATTCCAGTTGGCTTCTCGGAGAGAACAACAAAGTGTTCGAGAAAATTGCGAGCGCCATGCTAAAGAATTGGTTGAGAACCAGCAACAACTCAGAACTGCCACCATCAAAGCGAGAAAAGCTATTAGTAGGTTTCATGCATATTTTGCTAAAACAGCTTTACTTCGAAATCATATTCGAAATCCGCATCATTTTCGGTTGCTATCAATCCTGTTACTTGTAGGTGAATCAGAACGTTCTTCACTACTTGAAGGAGGCTCTACGAAACCAAAGAAATTCAATATGGATGAGAAAAATATTAGAGATAATGCTGTCAAGGTAGCCTTTTCTTTACAATGATCGTCTTGTTCTACTTTTACCCTATGTTATTTGATCATCTTCAGACTACGGAGCGCTTGTCGGATCTCCTTTCGAAGATGGGTGATCGAGTAGCGCAAAGTGAACAAACCATGGATAGCTTAATCCATTCGAGTTCTGTTCTTGTTCAAACCCATTCGGAGTTTGAGAGTCATGCCGGACACATAAAGGTAAATTCTTTTCTTATTGTGTTGCTATAGTAATTACCATGAAAATAATAGGTTGATGCATAATAATTGCGGATTCTTTGCCACTCCTTTTCTCTCGAAACAATTAGAATATTGAATTCGGGATTTCATGGCAATAATCCTCTCACTCTCTTGATAGGAATATGCCTAGGAAGGGTGCTATTTATAAACTGAGGGGCGGCTGCGAAATTCGCTGTGGGACCGCAATACCGTAACCCGCGTCGCGCTCATGCGCTTAGTTGCTGCTGGACTAAATTTAAAAGTGAAATGAAAGCCACCAGGATGGGGAATGGATGAAAGGAAAGGAGAGCAAAACACCACACACCTCCCTTTGAATGTACGGGAAAGGGAAGGTATTGGGTGAGGCGCTTCACTCGACTGATTGAGCTAAAGGCAGGTTGTTATAAGAACTCCTTTGAAGGAACTATTCACATTAAATTGGAACTTTAGGCATTGCGCCCTAGTTGAGAAATCATTTGTGCATGAGCGGACAGATTTGTTCCTTCTAGGAGTTATCATTAATTATGAATCTTCCTCTAAAGCAACTAGGGTGTGGGTTGTGCTACCCCGGGAGTCATCATCGAGTGCCTGTCACTGCTTATACCACAACACGACTTTTGCTTTGAAAGTCCTACATGAAACTAGCAGAAGTTTTCAGAACTTGAATACCTGTTTGTCGCCCTAACCTTACTGATTATTACCTATTATTATAACCTGCAGCTGAAACCCAACACCTTCCCCTTCCTGTACATTCCCCATCCTGACGGCTCTCATTTCACTTTTAAATTTAGGCCAGCTGCAACTAAGCACATGAGTGCTGCGCGGGTTACGGTATTGCGGTCCCACAGCGAATTTCGCAGCCGCCCCTCAGATTATAAATAGTACCCCCAGGAAGTCATCTTCATATACATCAAATTGTACCCTATTACTTCGAGAAAGGTTGGGAGGTGGCACAGTCATAGAGTAACCTCAAAACCTCTCGGCGATGGAACAGTCAGCCAAATTCGAGTGAGGAATGGAATCTAATTCTATATTCGCCCCTATCCATCATTAGGAACTTCTATGAATTATCACGTCAACCGTCCGCTGAAAAATTGGCTAGCGAACAGAACTTTCGAGGAGATGGGTGACTTGATGGCCGACGACAAGGCGTGGATCGCCCCTTAGAATCAAAACTTGTTCGCCTATGGAATTCGACTACCTAGCCCTAGCAAAAAATCAGTGCTTGACGTAGATTGTGGACACGTTCCGGATTGATTACTTGAACATATTTTTGCTAAATATTTCTATCGTTTTTTCAAGTAAAATCTACAAAAAAAAACCGCAATAATTATGCTTCGACCTAATATTATCCTGTCATATGAATGATGGGGTGTGCCTGCCCCTCGATCTCCATAGCGTGTTATTATTATACTCTTAGTGGCTAGATGACCAGCATTCCTGATTTTACGAATGAGTTAATGAGTGAATTACGAATGAAACGTTCTTCAGGTCTTACCGTATTTCAAACTTGACTCCTGTCGCATTCCGATTTCCGAAAATCACCGCATCGTTTTCCTCATTCGTAAACCCAACCAAACATGCCTTCCCTCGAGCATATGGGCATCCATACGCTCGAGGAAGGGCATGTTTGTTATAGTAGCGTACGTATTCTACCCGACTCGTGAATCAAATTCGGCTTTTGTAATGATTGCATCTGCCCGTAGCGAAGGCTCGATACTGATGGCTTCATTTCCAGACTGGTAACAAACTTCTATCCAAGTACGAGCGAAGAGAACTGACTGACAAGATACTCGTAGCAATAGCCTTGATATTTTACTTTGCTGTGATATATTATATTCTACAAAAAAGGATATTGTCAAAGTTTTGGTTATGGTGATACCGTAGATGATGTTGTCTGATTCACTTTGGACTTGTCTGTGATATTTTTGGTTTGTAAATATTTTCAATGGTGGATAAAGGGCAATAGAGACGATGTCGTTTAGTTGCTTGTTGCTGCCGTTTTTCCCTTTTTACTTGTTTCATCTGCAATTTATCTTGTTGACGCTCTTTATTTGAACTTCTCCTGTGTAAGGACAACCAGCTGCCACTGAGATGGAAGTCGACAGCACTGAGAGCCCACCTGTGAAGATGCAGGATTTGGTGCGTGAATACTCTGAACTTTTGCGGCAATCAAATGATGAGGTATGGGCACTGAAATGATACGAATAGAACAAGTAACAATTTCTATTTTGTATCTGATTCAGGCAGCTAAACGCATGGTTACTCGAGTTGAAGGAATTCTCGAAGCCACAGATGACTCTGGCAGAAGTACACCTCACTTCGCAGCAGTCGGAGGCTGTCTACCCATTCTACAATTGTCCATTTCGCAAGACAAATCAGCCGCTAGTCGTACTGATGACGTGAGATTATCTAATTTCATAATATTTTATTAGCATGAGATTTTTTTCTTGAGTTACTTATATTCATCGCTTTTGTTAGTCAATTCTTTGATGTCTGCTTATACCATTAAAGCCCAGCATACTTTTGAGAAATGTTTAACTTCCTATTGAATACAGAAAAGAGAAATCTTCTACTTTTTGATTCTTTTGGGTCTAAAATGAATGCAACAGAAGCATGCTTTCGGCGTGCATGGCGTAAGTGTTAAAAACCGGGAAGAAGTCATGTCCCCAGAGACCTTTCCCACTTCAAAAGGGAACAACAAGATCGCATGCCTCCAGACTAGGCACATCCATAACTGAGCTCTCAGCTGATTTCCGAACGGACTGGTGTCCTTGCTAGTCGTTGCAGGTCTCTTGGAAGTGTTTATTGGTATATAATGGATATTCGTTGCTATTAATGCTTTTTATGGTTGCATGATTTCTAAAAGTGACGAAGTGTTCGTCGATATTATTTATTCTATATAAAAGGAAGGTTAATTAAAGTTGGCCTCAGCTTGGTGGCTCTAATGTGGTTTTTAGATGGGCTGGACTCCCCTCATGATAGCAGCATCGGCTGGACGAGTTGAAGTTGTGCGGTACTTGTTGTCTCTTCCTCAGGTATATTTCAAGGGAAATCCCTTTGAAAATAGATTACTGTATTTTGAACGAATTTTCATATGAAAAATTTGCTTGATATGTTTATATGCATTGCGGTATCAAAAAAAGGGAGCGTAAAAGAAATACTTGAGATCGATTAGTCCCATATATTTACCATTTCTACTTTATTTCCCCTATTGTAATTGATGGTTTGTTAAATTTTCTACAATATAGTCGTGCTTCCCTACATGCTCTATTGTTTTCTGTTTTTTTGGAAGCTCCCTCTCTTTAAAGGTCAAGGCGAGAAAGTTTAATATTTCATTAGAGATTATCCCTTCTGAACAGACAAGAGTCATTTTATAATCTTTCTAAGGTTTTGAAAAAAACTCTTGGAAAATTTCTTGGCAGGAGGTTTATCGCTGAAATTATAAGATTTTTTATTTAGGTGGATGTAAACCACAGAAATGTGAATGGCCAAACAGCTTTGCACTATGCTGCCAGTAAGAATCATAGAGAGGTAATTCCTAGAGTCTAGAAGTTGACAAAGGAATATTTTCCTGGATGGAAATGTGAATATTTTGCTGGTATATTGCCTACTGTAAACCGTATTTCAGATTGTTCATTTACTTCTTGAAGCCGGAGCTGAGCTCAACGCTGCAGATAAATACGGCGCAACACCGCTTCATCGTGCTGCCAGCCAAGGTCACGACAAGGTCTGTTTTGATGATTTCTCGCATAGACTATTGCCACACATCATTTATTCCTTTCTTGTAAAGAATGCTAAACAGGCAGCCGTGCTGCTGAGGAATGATTTCGAGTGGTGTAGGGGTTTTGAAGCTAGTCAAATTAGGGAGTTGTATGCACGAGATTATGACGAAGAAAAGGGTGTTTGGACGAGATTCTAGTCATGTGCAGCTGCGTAAAGAGCTGGCCACGGCAAGTAGAAGATATGCCAAAAGCCGCTTTTTTCTTCATCATGGGTCAGGGTTCCAGACCATCAGCTATTTGAATTTTCAACTTCAGTGCTTCTTTGTGAAGGCAGCAACCCCTGAAGAGCCGTTTGAATAGGATCACTTCTGCATGGTGTACAATGGAGACGATGTTTAGCCCTTTTTACACTCCATTAGACATATGTGGGTTCTTGGAGACCTTTTGGAGACCTGAAATTCGTCTCATTAGGTGAGCGTAGGAATCATCTTCATCGTGAACCGTGCCTTGAGTCTTTGCGGAAAAGGGACTGTTCATAACTCACCACTACTACTGAATAGTCGGGTGTGGTGCAGTAGGAACGGAACTGTCGCGTCGCGGCGAGAGAGACGCCGCACGCGAAGGAATGTGGCAGAATGCAGCAGCAAGTAAGAAATTCAGGAACAAAAGAACTAACAGAAGAATCATGCGATAAGTAATAATCGCATAGTGTTGCTAGAACGAGGCAAATAGTCCGCGACAGCCGCGTGCGGCGAATCGATTCCAGAAAACCGTTCCTACTGCCCGTCTCCCAAAAATAGTCTCATCTTCTGCGCGAGCATAACGCGTATTCTGCGTCAGAAGAGGTCGCAACTGTTCACGGACAGAAAGGGGAGTTTACAAAAGCAGTGAAGGGATCTCTTAATTTGAATGGTCCTTTATATCCTTTTTAGGTACTTCCCCTCTCTACTTCGTAATTCAGGCCTGTTTGTATAGTTGCAACGGTATTTATGCAGGGGAGTGCCAGCTTGAAGTTACTGTAAACTGTGCTAAGGAAATGCAGAGCAGATGTCGATAGAACTTGTTTTCACGATACTCTTGTTGTTTAGGTGATTAAGGCGCTGGGAGTCAGATGGTGGGCGCTGGGAGTCAGCCTCGACTAAGTAGAGTACCCAAAAGACATAGCGATAGCGTGGAATTTGAAATTTGAAGTAAGGAGATCAGATGATTCCAAATTGCAGATTGTGCATATGCTGCTTGCACGTCCGAAAATTCACGTCGATCCCAGGGACTCGGAAGGGAACACACCCTTGTAAGTCGATTCGATTATTTTCATTACTTCGTTGTATTATTACTTATCACCGAGTTGGCAGATTCGTTGCGTGTGAGGAAGGTCGAGAAGATGCAGCAATTGCTTTGGTCCGGAAAGGAGCGGATTTGACGTTGAGGAATAAGGTGGCGATTATCATTGTTATTGTTATTATTATTGCGATTAATATTCATTGTTATTGATATTATTACTATTTGTTGATGGTGAAAGATCAGGCATGGATCTCTTATTTCCACCTTATCTTTTTTGTTTAAGGAAGAGAAACGTCCTGTGGATGTGGTTAAAACGAGTGATTTGCTTTTGAAGCTACGTAATGCCGAGAAAGCAGCCCAAGAGATGCAACATTGATCTCGCTTACCTGTGTCTTGGATCTTTTCGGTGTATAATATAATATGGAACTATTTCTCATCAGTTTCTCGTTATTTCACTGAGTTCTTCAATGTGTAAACGAATAATAAAGGTTAACGTGCATCGACTTCTTTTTTTATTTCGCTTCGAGTTCGTGCAATACAGTATATACTGCTTTACCGCAATATATGGTTAACTGAGTTACACGTATGCAGACGCGTGCGGTTGTGCTGCCACATGGTGTTGAGTAAAAACGGTGACGATGAACCCCGTCAGGCCAACCTACCGTGTAAGTTGAGACTTTTGAAATCAGAAAAAATGACTACCATTTCGGTATGAAGGGGAATAGCTTCGGCCAAGATGGTACAGCTCTTTTTTCAGTCGATTTTTCGGCGTTGTCGCTTTCGTCAGGACTTCCAGGTCGGCCGAGGCTATACCACACCTTCATACCGAGACCCATACGATGCCAAGATTCATTGAAAGTCGTTCCTGGGCGATTACCATATCTTAAAAGTGGTTACAACATTATCACCTCGAATAGTAACTACTACGGCGCAAACGCTCATTGCTATGTTAGCAGACATAAAGTTTGTGCATGTTTCATCACTCACATAGCATAGTAAAACATTTTTTGTCGATGGTACGCTGACGTATGGCGATTTTTTGTAACAATTTTTCCCAATTGCTATTTGTAGTGTCCTGCGTGAACCCTTAAGTACTCTGCTCTTGGGTGAGCTGGTTTCTATTGTTTCACCTATCAGTGTGCCTTCCTTTGCTCTTCACCTGACCGCACTCGACGCCAGTTTTCTGCAGTCGGCTGGTCGACATAATCGCCAGGCTTCCCCTGATAAATTTCTTTCATTCTCTGGGATTTACTCCACAGATCTAATTGTGGGGGGACCCTTCTCATCTACTCACACCCTCATCCAGTTCAATGCCATCCAGTGCACATCAGTAGAGGGAAATTCAAGGATTGTCGTTGGCTGCGTAAGTTTGGTAGCTTGTTTAGCTGTATCGCCCATTTAGGTGAGCTGACTTTCTCTCTCGGGCTTTTTTTAGGAACATTCTGGTTGAGATATTCTCCATATCAGTCACTGTTCACTTGGACAAATGCGTCAACTATTTTTTTCTGATTACTTTCTCTGAATATGAGCGATGAACTGGTTCTTTTTTTCAAAAAAACGTGAGAGCATTATAAGAAACTCTTTGAAAGTCTCCTAGCAGTTGGAAAATCTACGCTCGAAATTGTTCTAATTGCTTTTTAACCAGACGAAGTTCATTGTTTCGGCTTCAGCTACTACCTCTTTACTACAGGTGTCATGATCATGTCCGTAACTGTTGAGATGCGCATTATGCCGCCAAGACACAGACAACAACTAGAATGTAATGGCCTCATTATTTCATTGTATTCCTTATAGATGTGCGCGAGACTATTTGGCCGTTCTTCAATCCCCGGAATAGTTAGGACGTGACGAAACCTTCTGCAACACTGAGTGCCCTAATGGATGTGACGGCATGGCGACGATTATGACCGATGTGGTTGCTCGAGCTGAAAGCGGTTTTGTCATGGTAGAGCGCTCATAGATAATATTTGCCTTAGTTGCCAGTTGTTTTATAGCTTCCGGAGGTCGTTGTCACGCTCGGTCAAGTGGATGTGAGCTACGGCCTTTTAACGAGGTCGATCGGAAGAATTTTGAAGCCTTGACATGAGGTAATTTTACTGAAAGTGACAGGACATGTGTTTAATCTATTGTGGAGATTATTCCTGTAATAGTTAGATTTTATTCATACTACATAGATCCGAATTTGTGGAAGAGATGGGATACTGTAATCGTAACTTTTTTTGCAACTATAACGCTCCTTCAATGTTATCAAGGTGACCATCACGTATGATTCGCCTGTTTACTCTCGAGTGTCCATTTCAGTCACTTGCTTTCTTTCGATGAGTAGAATCGGACCCGTGAGAAGTTACCCGAATCTACAGGAATCTGCGGATGCGGACCTGTTGATGCTGAGCTCAAGCATGGTACGAATAGAGTTTTTGAGATCCTTACCTTCAAGAACAAGAAGCATCTGGTTCTTATGGGTGTGGAGCAGTAGGAACGAGATGGTCGCGCGCGGCGAAAGCCGCGTCGCGCGAAGGGATGTATCAGAATGCAACAGCAAGTAAGAACTTCAGGAACAAAAAAAACTAACAGTAGAATCATGCTATAAGTAATAATCGCATAACGATTGAGCTGTATGAAGAACGCTAGAACTGTTATAACGAGGCAAATGATCCGCGACAGTCGCGCGCGGCGGATCGATTACGCAAAACCGTTCCTACTGCTCGTCTCGCGATTTTTATGGTTGCTGACCACTTTGTGAGAGCAAATAATTTTTACTGGTGTTGCCTCCCGCTTTTTTCAGCTGGCTCCTATTTTATCTGCCTTTTGCTCAGGTTTTATTAGGAGGTGAATTAGTAGGAGGTGATTCAGTAGGTAGTATCTCCGAAGTAACGAGACTGATTATGCTCATACTTTTGCAAAATTTCGTTCAATTATGCGCGGTTAGCTTCGCAGTTTATAGGTAGGGCCGAATGCGTTCCCCCCACCCTCTTCCAGACTCCCTTCCTTGAATCCTCTTATTATCAATTCTATTTGGACAGTTCGTTGAACTTTGGTCTGACCATGAGAACAGCCCCCATGTCCTAATGTGAAGCCGTCACTTCAAATGAAGCGACTTCTGTCAATAGCGCAGTGCGACAAAGTTTATGAGATATTTCTCTCAATAACTTATCCAAAGTATATATTTTTCCATGGCCTTCCATAGCAACCACTGAATTTACAATTCCAATTTCTTCTCATGAATTTTTCTAAGAACGCTGGCGATTGATTTATTCATTAGTATTCCGTATTCATCTCTTATACCCTACACCATAGCAACTGCTGACATCAACTCCTTTTTTCTCTTTTTTGATTTGTATTTCTTTTGAAATTCAGTAGAATTACTGAATAGTGACCGGGATTTTCACATGATTTCTGTTTGATCACCTTATTTGAGAACCTCTTCTAAATGGCGGTTCAAATTATTTGACAAGAGCTCTTAATGGCGTTCATCAATTCGTTTCTGGAAAGCGCCTCCGTACTGGATTTCCCTTCAGGATCGTAGTGTGGCGTTTTGTGGGTGAAGATGAATTTGAATATTTTTGAATATACCCTATAAAATGATTTGCGACGGTCAGCTGGAAAATTTGATGGTCGGATGGCTATCGGTCCGGTCTTCGATCCTCGGAACATGTGTTTCAAAGCGGATCGCTTGGCATTGCATTACCTATGCTCAAGATTGATTTGACCATTTATGGTGGTAATCCATAATTATCTGATAAGGTGAAAGGAGGGTGGGAATTGGTTTTATAAAGACAAAATCGAAATACTTTCCAATAAGCTATATCCATCACCTTGTTATACTTATTTTGTCCCCCTTGCAGCTTGAATTCACAAAGCTCTGTGCTCGTAGAATAATCTCTTTATACTTTTACCAACTCCTTTTCGGTCAGATGTGTGCCGTTGCGTCACAATGAAGACATCGCCGTGACATACATGGGAATGATTTCTTCGATTTTGCTCCATTTGGAACATAAGTGTGTGCATAATTTGAGAAGAATTGGTGGATATTAGTGGTAGAATCGATTCAGAAGGGAATTTGTCGAGCGGACAAATGTATGTACATGCTGTCTTGTCCATATGTTTGCACAGAGCTGTTTCGAGGTCGGGTGTCAGCTATACCTGATAGCCTATTGTCCCAAGGGTAATGAACCATCGATAAGTGATACATGGGCAAATACGACTCAATAATGATACTCAGCCAAGGACAAACCGATCCCAATCATGATGCGATTCATATTGTTCACATCCAACTCTACATTCCCAGCGATGTCATTTAGCAAATCGGAACGCACTTTTCCTTCACAATACGGTTGAGTGATCATGTAGTGAGAGTCAGTCGCCGAGTTATAGTAGTATTAGGCGTTGGGGTTTATATACTTTTCAATATCGAACCTGTTCATAGTCGGCGTGAGTGAGGAGCTCCTGTGACTTTTACCAAAAAGGATCTCCTGAAAGTGCGTCAGGCACATGTCTTGTAGAAGAAATCATGAAGTCGATCGGTCCATCCTACAATAGGGTCACTTCGATATCCTACAATAGTGATAACAACTAATTATCGGTAAAATATATTTCCTTTTAAATTGAGTCGTGCATTAGTTAAGCCCACTTGAAGATTTAGGGAGTAACTCTCCAATCAAGATTTCGAATGAGAAGCTGTCGAAAGTAGCTAATGGTCTCATTTTCTATGAGGGAATGAGGAAGGGTCTTCTTCTCACGAAAGTAATTAGTATCAAATTCGAATGCAGATATTTGCGTTATGAGAGAATGGGATGAAAGTATGACACATATGGATCGGGAGTAAGTAACTTAGGATACTTTTTGAAATAATATGCTGTATTACATTTATTGATGAGGTCGTCAAATGCGAGGAAATACGTTTTTTCATGGATCTACTCTTCCTTTTTCATGAGATTCCATATATTTTCTATCTTTTGTATGAATTGGATAGCGAGAGAAAGAGGTTCTATCTACATCTTTTCAGTACAGCTGCGAGCCTCTGTTGACCTCTTGCCTTTTTTGGTAACCCCTAAGAGCTCCTCATTCCTGAGTCATATCCAGGGACTGGAGTAGAGTCAGAGCTGTGAGTAGCTATGTCGATTTCATATGTGGTCACTATTACGGATCTAATTCCAGGTTAAGTTCTACTAGAAAATTTCAACCCTTCTTCGCTAGGTGTGGGTGATCTCACTTGGAGAAATCTGCAGAAACAGTAGCGCATTGAGACCTCCAGAATGCCGTTTTAATACAGAATGAAAGCTAAATACTTGGCGCAACAGTCAACACGAATTGCTTCAATTATTCACCGACTCAAACACAAGCCAGGGTGACTCCTCATTCTGATTCTGTATTATCCTTCAACAGTCGCGATGTGTTTCAGTTTTCGGTAACTATGAAGGTAGTTTGAAGTCGAGTTTCTCTGTTTCCAAAGTGGAAATTCATATGAATAACTCCTTCAATTTGACTTCCCTGGTGCTATCCGAACTCCGTTCAACCTAGGGTCGTTATCCTCTGTGAACAGTATTTAGGCGACAGCAGAGAGGGCGGTCACCCCTTCATATCGTGTTCCGATTTTCGTAGGTGAAATGTATGCTCTTTGTCTTTGGACTTTTCATCGACCACCCCACAACAAGAAACTATGCATGGAGGTTGAGGAAATCAGTGTTCTTATCGGGGAAATCCGAAAAGGGGAGACCGATTGAAGTGTTTTTGTTCAGGTCGCCCTAATGTTTGGAACCTTTTTTGCGATTGTTGTTGTGCTCCATTTCTATAAGCCCTTTCATTTATTAAGATGCGTCTCTGAAACTCGAAAAGCCCCAGTCCCCAACTGGCCGCTGTTCTGTTGTTTTATGTTTGGCGTCATCTCATATCTCGTTTCTTCTTTGTCCAGGCATTCAATGGCGCGACTGTATCTTCCCCTCGGGTCAACTAGCCCTGTCTCAAAGGAGGACGCTTCATTGTTCAGTCATTCACCGTTATGAAGGTGAACAAGCTATGCAAACGGGTGCAAAGGAAGCCGAAGGAAGAGGGCGAATTCTCAATCTTGTTTGACGAATTGCCGTCGTCATTGCTCGCGTATTTGTTCAATGACGAGATGTAATTGCTGGCTAAGGGCATTTTGACTATAGGCAGTGTGGAGCAAAGACACTCAGAGATTTTCCCGAGCGATTTTCCCAGAAGCGGAAGTTTCCAATATTCCGGAAGATTGTCAGAATGCTTGTTTCTGCCCGAAATCCTTTTCTTTGGGGAACAAGCCGCAGAGAACATCTGCCATGCCATGTCGAGCGCAGTCTAATTGCCAGAGCCACTTCGTCTTCCTCCTAGTCATCCTCCTACTAGACAGTCATCTGCGATTCATCCAATTATCGTTTGAATTCTGCGCTCTTCGACGCCCAACGACTCGTTGTCGCAGTGAAGCCCTCTACGGGGCGGGCCAAAGGGGCGGAGCACCAGAACAGCAGCATCACCTCATCCGAAAACCGGCAGGAGCACATCTACTGAAACCTCTCTTGCTGCTTCTGAATTCAGTTTCAGTACGGTAGCTCCACTTCGTTGCTGCCATGGCTCGGCTAATTATAGTCTTCAAGACCCTTACTATTTTGGCGACCATCTCTTTGAGTAAGTTACTGCACGTCCTTTCTGTACATTCCAGTTTGTTGTCATATTTATTTTTACTGCTTGATTTTCTTTATATATATTATTTCTCTATGCAAACTTTCCCTAATTCTGTCGGGACCATTTAATCCCTGTCTTGGGTGCGGCTCCTGTGGCATCGCCACTGCAGAACTGTCGCCAATCCGTCCGGGGGCTGTTCTGTCAACAGAAGCGGCTTCATTTCGAATAAACACAGCAATAGCGACGGTCGGTCTGCTCCCTTCTATCGTAATCCCACTATCGGGTTACCGTAATCCGCTTTGAGAACGCCTTTCCTGTCATCACCCAAGTGCTTTAGACAAATTAATGACCCATGGTTGGGTGTGACGTAGAGCGAGGAGACCTCGTGGTGAGTGGTCATTCATATTTTAGTGACCCCTTCTGTCACCTGCGTAACCTCAGCAATCAGTAGAAACAGGAGTTGTTACTGTAGACATGGCACCTCCCTTTGGGACTGTTCCGGGAAAGTTTCGGGGACCTTAAGACACGAGGACCAGCGGATTTTTCTGTTCCGATTTCCGGAATTGTTCGGAAAATTACCCTCAAGAAGGCCTTCTTTTACTTTTAATGATTCCAAGTAATACAACCCTTTCTGGGGCACTTCCATTCTGTCTCAAACGGAAATCCAACTGCGCAATAAAGTCGTTCCAAGGTCTAATTGCATGTGTTCGAGAAGGATAGAGCTCCGAAATT
This sequence comes from Haemonchus contortus, assembly GCA_000469685.2. NCBI lineage: Eukaryota > Metazoa > Nematoda > Chromadorea > Rhabditida > Trichostrongylidae > Haemonchus > Haemonchus contortus. The sequence goes on from LS997564.1 coordinate 36,145,919, forward strand.
GAGCGCCGTTTGCTTCTGCGAACAGCTTGTTTACTCAAGTAGAATGTCTCTATAAGTGAAGCTGTTGAAGCGTATGCGCCATAGCCATCATAGCCGCCATCACATACGCATAATTGCATAACATCACTCGACAGCAAAGTGCATGGCTGGGATTTAAAAACATCCAAAAAGAGGTCCTTCAGTTGAAGAGCTCACTTTGAGGGCAACTCGTTAGCGATCCCCTCCAAATAGGAAATTTCCTAGAAGAGTCGATACGCTCTTTTTTTTCTTAAGCTTCAAACAACCCCAAGTTTCATCCCTATTGGGTACTGACCTTGGGTAAGCACTCTTGTCACAGCTGGTCGATTAGATTGGGGACCTGAATACGCTACTTTCCAGTTTCTACGTTTCAGGCGGCCCAACCAACACTCCAATCGGATTCTGACCTTAGGTAGGTACTCCTTGTCACCGCTGATCGATTAGAATGGGGACACTAATTTGGTACTTTCTACTTTCTCGGTTTGAAGTCACTCCAAGTGCAAACCCAATTAGATTCTGACCTTAGGTAGGTACTGCTTGTCACAGTTGGTTGATTAGATTGGGATAGCTGTGGTTAGGATGCTAGTTACTGTTGCGTAACCGAATTACAGTTGTCCAAATAACCAAACGTCCCCCTCCCCGCCAGAATGCTCGCCGAATTCAGCTGAATTGTCAGGGCCTAACCCTTTTGATCCGACCCTACTGCTGAATTTCGGCTTAACTATTCAGGGCGTTCCCCCTGAGCTACGAATCACGAACTTGCGGAGTAAAAATGGAATTTTGGGAGATTCAACCGTATTTCTTTTTTATTTCGAGCTTCCTGGCCACATTCCATTGATTTTCTTAGTCCCAGAATTTCAGGTTAGAAACAGAATTTGGGAATAATCTGTATACTATCACGGAACGTTCGACCAAACGATCGCTGTTTGGCGACTATATATCGGCTAGGTGAAGGGTCGATTGTTTCGTGAAGGTCCTGAACCTCCCAGTAACCGTGGGTCTGGTGTCTAGTACAACTCCTTGGTCTTAAAATTAAACGTAATGTGTGAATAGTATTCTGGATAAAAGGATCTGAGCAGGCTCAGCTACTCACCGAGAGCAGCCCTCTTCCTTCGCCTTTGGAAAAGTGATGATGGTAGATAAGCTTTTGACTAAGTAGGCATGACGTTCTAGAAATGATGTCCATATGTCAGTTCCAAAAGTTTTTTGAGATTTTCCCATTTTTCCTTTTTTTATCGCCAATTCTCAAAACGTTCAGTTGTTCTACCCATGATATTCCCTAGACGATTACATCAAAAGTAGCATCAACATCAACAGCGTTTTGTTTTCCAAAGTTTCCTACTCCTATCTGGTGTGGGCGATATCGCCAGATCTCTCATAGTACTACTAATTCCACCCGCCTTTGCCAATATTGCGCATTATTAGTAGTAAGTTATCGGCGGTTTTGATAAATAGAAAAAGTCTCTAGGGAGTTGCATCAGTCGTCGTGAGGGTGAGCTGGGACCAGATAGAGTGACACATGGAACGGAGCTAACAGAGATGGAAACGTCGTGGAATTGATAGCCCTAGAAAGACTTACTTCCCCATGAGCAGGTCAATCTGGAAAACCTACGACGCTATCAGTTCCAGCCTTTGAAATTTCACCCACCACCCCCTGTTTGTCTTTACTCAAGTGTTTTCCGTCAGTATGTACTTGGATGACTAGGAATACGTCCATGGGTGCAAGTCTAGGGCAAATTTTGGTAAAAGCCGCCGAGAAAATGAAATCTCCGTCTCGATCCATTTCATCCTTACCCTCAGGGCTTTGGCTCGAATATCTTAGCTATGTGTGGGTAGCATTCCGAGAGTAGTGAACAGGAAATCCGTCATCAAAATGCAAATGAGGACGATGTCAGACGGGCGGCACGGCGTTGACAAAGTGACTGACTGGTTGGTGACGGCTGGATGATTTTCTGATCCGTCGCTATTTAATATCACAAACAGAAACTAGTTAGTTAAAACAAACCCATTACTGGGGAGCATTTACCCAAATGGAAGGAAGGCGTAGTACGAAGGAATCGGCGCTGGGAGACGCGCTTTCTAGGGATCGGATCCTGCTCGACCCGCCTCCGTTTCGGAGTTGGGCTAAGAAAGGTCAAGCTTAATGGAGAGCATGAAAGTATAGACTTCAGTTTGGAGGACTGCCTTTTCGGTGCAGAGATCGTGTGTAGGACAACACCCATCCAAATACTTTCGTATTTCCTAGTTCAGGCCGGATGCGTGGCGTATTCTGGCATGGGCAAAAGAATCTGTCGACCTTTTCCTGCTCTTCTTTGCAGCTGAACGTTAGGGTTCTACATTCTCATGGGTTGGGACATTTCAAAGCTGAAAGTCATGATTACTTGGGTTGAGTCTCCTCGAATAGCCAAAGCGTTCCTGCAACATAAGGAAGAGAAGGGCAGGCTCGGATTCTGAAATGGCGAGTTCTTACTGAACCGATGTAGTCTCAAGGGTTCAAGCGTCAATTACATATGGGCGATAATGGCTCCGAAACATGCAAAAAGAGCAATTGACTGGACAGCTAATGTCTTGACTTCTTCCTCCAATTGAAGTTTTTCGACATCTCTCCTTTTAGGGAACTTTTACTTGTTACAATCCCACTGGGAACTTCTATAATCGAGAATTGGGGGCGGTTTAGTTGTCCAATATTGGGCCAAGAATCAGATATCTTGATTTGAGAGTCATCAGAAAGGACCGCTCTTTTCATTCTATTTTATAGACATATTGAAAGACATTCTGCGGAGTAATTCTGCAGCGAGGTAGTTCGAAAGCAATTTTTCCTTTTTCAATGTTCCGAGTTCAAACTACTTGAGTCCGTCTGCTTTTTTTTCCATGACACACATCAGTAAGAGTTTTCTCATTAGGATGTAAATGGATGTTCAGAAATCATCCGGAAGTCCTTCTGTCCAGGAACAGACGTCAAATGAAGCTTCTGCGCTTGGCAAACTTAGTCTTCATTGGAAAGGGCTAAGGGAGTGTAGCTCTCGGTTAGCTTGGTAACTGACAATGAGATTATTCGTTCTGTCAAGTTGGCTGAATACTCTGAGCTACATCTCTCTTTTTTTGGACCTGTCGCTTTCGATCTCATTTTTTGACTGATTTTTGCCGAGAACATTCACGCTGGTTTTCCGGTTGTGAGGAAAACTCAGACATATCGGATGTTTGAGCACAGAAGAAGAGAAAAGGGGTCAGCGGCGCTGAGGAGAAGAGTTCTCACCTATCACCCCCTTTTCATGCTCTTAATAGGGTCTTTATTTTATCACATATTTTCTACCTTATAACTGAAACCCCTCCCCATTTGTAATGGTAATGGGTATGAGCTGCAAAAAAGCTGCAGAGTGACGGGAGGCTCAATCGAAAACTATAATGCACAAACAACCCCTCTGTATCTCCAACCTTTTTTTTTTTTTGATCGTCTGTAGTGTTGACACTTTGATTGTGGGGAACTTTCTTTGGGTATATTTCGGAGGCGTAACTGGTACTTGCCAGCTATCCGTATAGTTTAGTAGCGTTGGCTGGCTGAAATGGAACGGCCACATTGACGAAGGAAGAAGTGGCTTGATAAATGAACACTGGCAGTGTGTTCGTTAATAGAGGATCTGTGCGAACTTCACTTTAAAGAAAGACCGTTTACTGGGAAAAACCAGCAGCTATTCAAACCTCGAATACCCTTGAGATGACTGCCTAAGTGTATGTGGGGGAAGTGGTCTTCGGACCTGGGAACCAGCTATGATTCCAGCGACCTCGATATAGCAGCTGGCCGAATGTGATCAACTCTGCGGGACTCGAAATCCTATTCTTTATATTTCCCACGCTTGAATAGCTGAAAAATACAGAGATCGGTCTTGGGTCCGATTTGCTGATGACCTTTTGTCTGGGTTCAGAGGACCCTTTCGAACAAAAAGGAGAAACGGGTTGGTCTTAAGCTTTCGGCAGCTGGTTTTTGAAATTTATCTCTACTAATTCGGTATCAAATAGGGGTTTAAGCGACTGACTGTTTGTAACCTATACATTCACTTACTGTATTGGATTATGAACAAATCGGTGGTCTCTCGGCCATTGTATACGATGCTGATTCGCGTACCCCATAGTCAAGAAGGACAGATCCGGCGGAGAGCAGCGGCTTTGGGGAAGGGGCACCCACTATTCACTCTGTCCAAGGGCTTCCACGGTTTAGCGCATTTTCTGAGAATTGGATTTGAGAGCGTAATTCAGGTGTCACAGTGGAAAGTACTGTCTGAGCCATCTATATTTCATGTCTCACAGATGTAGTGAAGAGTATTTTTGCCAATTTTCCACTGATGCCCAGGGGCGTGACTCGTGACCGGGCGTGACCTGTAATGCAAGAAACCCCTTTTGAACCCTCATCGTTTTTTTTTTCTGAAAAATGTGGGCGAGTAGTTAAGCAGAAGAAGATATATGTTATCAAATCTTAGTGCTTTTCTGGTAGTAGGTGTAGCTAAGATTTGAATAAAGTCCCTGAATTTCAGGCCATGCCGTGTCGGATGAGATACTGTCATGTTTACGACAAGAGCGAGCAAAATTGGAGAATCCTGTACAGAATGTGGTTACGGTAACAGCACAAGAGCCTGCCTATCTACATTGCCGAATACCGCAACGAACAAATCATATGGTAAAGTTTAAGTTGTTTCTTGGGTATTTGCTTTCTTATATTACGTGCTGCGAACATAGCGCAACGGCTAAGAGTGCTTCCTCAGAATTACATATGTGGGATCAAATCCTTGCGTTCTGCGGAAAGTTCTCCAAGGTAGATCCTCATGGTTCTACGTAGAGAGGTATCCGGTCTTTGTCGTTAGCGCACTGCCATCACCCCTCTACACCGTATAATCCTCCAAAAATTACTGATCAAGCCAAAATTGTTTGAAGTTCGTTGGTGGTCAACAAAAAATCGATTGGTTGATTTTTTTTTGTTTTTAAAATTTTGTTGGAAACAGCCTTCGATAATGATCACCTTGAACCATACATGCTCCTAAGAAAATTAGATGAAGGTCTATAGCTTTGAGCAAATTAGTTCGTCCAATGTTTACATTCGAACTTATTGAAGCTGGTGCAATATTGACTTACCCTCAGTAAAATTAAAACCCGCCTATCGATTGTGAATCGATCGATAATTCCGAGCTTACGACGATAATCCTTCGTTATGCCGCATCATTTACAAGTGGCACAATTGAGATAATGAGGCGATGGCGGCGATGGAGGAGTCAAATGGGGCGGATGGGATTCCTTCAACGGCAAAATGGACTGGAACCGTTGGCCCTTATCTGGGCAGTCTCTTTGTGGGCTTTACTCTCTGAATATAATTACCAAAGGTAGACCTGGAAGAGGTTATAAGCTTCCAGGATTTGAAAATTCCATGGGGAAGGGGAATATGTGAACTGTGACCGGCCTCCGATTACGGCATCGTGACTTGACTGGTTTGGAAACCGAAGTTATGAGTATTATGCCTAAATCGATTTCTCATTCCTCCTTGTATCGACTTCCCTGCCCCTCTTTCGGGAACAATCATGAAGTTATCAAAAAATAAATCTCCACTTTCACAGGTGGCATGGACCAGAGCATCCGATCAGGCACTGCTTACCGCTGGTCACCATTCGTTCACGTCCGATCCACGATTTCAAGTGTCAAAGAAATCCGACACCGACTGGATACTCATATTAAGGTCTGTTTTGTTGTTGTTTACGTGATTGGTTATCTGTCTGTCAGCTGAGTGCTGCTTTTGTTAGACCAACACATCTGACTTGCGCTTGCTCTCGTCGAATGTCAACATCCAAAGCGTTAAGCGTCAAATTTGCCCGTATTGACAGCAAAACGGACTTTGATTTTCGAGAAACGCTGTAAGAATCTAGTTTTGGAAGTAGTGAAGGGATATTTTCCATGATTGGAGGCGGTTCTGGTGACTATTTTCGAAAAACTGATCGTCCGAATCTTACCGTTTGCATTCATTATATCGCACTCTCTCGTGTCCGGTTTTCATTGAGGCTGTTTGCTCTGGCGTTCTTCAGGGCACAGAAAAAAGGCCAGATTAGTGGTTGTGATTATTGATCACTGGAAGCAAATCACTTGGAAATTGTTTCCTTCAAGTTTTACTATTTTTCTGGGACGTTGCAGAGAAAGTGAAGGCAGCCATTACTTGTTTGGTGGCAGATGAAAGTGAAAAGTGAAATGTTACGGCCATTTCTTAGCTTGACCATTTCTAAACATCTCTACGATTCTCAGTTGTATCATATTGCGAGGCGCGTCCTTGAATTCCGATTGAAGATCTCGTGCGAGCCTTGAGATCCAGATGGAATGCCGTCGATGTTACTTTGGAGCGGCGAACGGCTCAGCCATATCGGCTCAGGGATCCCTATTTATACAACATATCGCGTGAAGGGGATCAGATACCGTACCCTGATCGAATTCATGAAAACCGATACTGGCCACCTGTTGTGCTATGCGTGCATGAAGGGTTCATTGGGAATGTTTCCTAATGGTGAGGTGGGAAGCTGCTTGAAGAATTCCCACCAAATTTGTATTCGATTGTTTCAGATTGGAGTTGTTCTGAGTGAGGCGGGTTTGTTGAAGTGTTGTTGTTGTTGTTTTCGCTGTTACTGTTGTTGTTTACCAGCGGCAGTGTTTATCGGTATTTAGGCTTTTTTAATGACTGACAATGTCTGAAGTTTTGAGTGGAAACAACTCTTTAGGGTTTTCGTATGCGCGATTATCCCGGCTTTTCCTTCGTAGATTTCCTTTCCAGAGTTTCCCTAACGCTATCTCACTTCGAGTGATTTGGTGATTGAGTGGTCGAGAATTTCAATGACTTCAATGCGGTGTGCCTGAGTTTCCTGCAGGTAGAGTCCGGCCATAATTGACTATCATCATCCTGAGCTAGCAGCTCGTTGACGATTTGTTGGTACGTAGCGTAGTGTCATTCCGGACGGCTGACGCTAATGGGATATATGGGCCAGGTTGGCCTGCACACACACAGCATAGCCAGTCAAACATGCAAATTAGTGGTTGACGCTGTTAGCCGGTTGGCCGAGAATATCCCCAACAATCTATAATATGACATCCTTGGCTGTCTATGGTTATCAAAACGGTCCACTTGTGAGGGAGGTCTCAAAAAGTCTTTTTCTGCGGAGATTTCCCTTTCTAACAGGGGAAAATTGCCAATTTCTGTTCAATGAATGGAGCTCATCAAGGGGTTCTCGGGTAGAATCGAGTTTTCCTTGGATTCAGGGAGGCATCCTTACTCGTTCAATGAGCCATGCGCTGCTCTTGAAAAGCTACTTCCTTCGATTATTCGGGTAACATCTCCAGGTCCGATAAGAAGAAGATGGATGAAACAAGCTATCTGATGGGGACACAAATTTCCCACTCACAGTTGCACTCCCTGTACTTTATGTTGATAGGAGAGTATTTGGCACTTGATGTGCATAAGGTTATTTCCGATTTCTCCGAGAAGGACGGGGTGGCCACATCGGTTCATGCATCCGCATCAGAAGTGTCTACCCTTGTGTGGTGACAGGATTCCATCGGTGCCTTTCTTCCCCGAAGCAGCCGAAGCCTGAAGGCTGAAGGAGCCGATAGTCAGTCATAGCCGATGTTCTGGCCTGGTAAGGAAACGCTATGGTTACCTGAAAGCTCCGAGGTCTTTACAGGAAGGCTGGGCACCTAGCATTTGAATTTCTAAGACAGTGCTACTGGTAAGGTAACCCATTTTCTAGACAGGTAATCTCATCCTGTGCTTCGAGGACATGGCGCATCCCCAATCCTTTTTCGGGATAGGGTGTGCCGCAGTTGTGTATTGTGCACATGTGGGGCCTTATTCGAATCAGCGTTGTTTTCTTATGGACCTACCCAAAAGAGTTGATGCATTTTGGTTCGAAGCTTCTTGGACGGTCATAGAAAAGATGGAAACCTAGCGTTTAGACTTCTCAATTAGTCCTTACTGATCACCCAAGGTAATCTTTTCTTTGTAGGTGATTGATTAGTACAGATTTAATGTCAGTTTCTGGTCTGCCGAGTTTTATAGCCTTTTTTGACGATGAGTAGTCCGGTCCATCAGGCAAAAATTGAATTTCTGGAAGGTCTGGTTGAAGTTTGACGGAGAAGTGACCTGAAGGACTCTATTCACTGTGATTCAGAAGACAGAATAGTGTAGTTGCTCAATAAGTTGCCCACGATGTTCCTAAATTCGATTTGTTGGGTCGAGAGTGTCATTAAGTCCTTTTTTGGTGCCCTTTAATAAGGCACGGATGGTTTTAGAGTTATTTTTTCATGTGGTAAATCGAAGGGTACCCCTGCTTCTTGCTGAGTAGGATGAACGAGTGGCGCTAAGAGGCAGGTGTTCGAGTTGAAATGAGGGCTGAAGGGAAATTGGGTGAAGAGGAGGAGTGGACGAGTTGTGATTGGGCTGCGACGACGTCGGTGATGTGATTAGGAATGTAATCGTGTGTGTATGGGTCTCTAGCTTGTTCGTATGCAAAGAGTGCCAGTCACCAGGGTACAATTTAGTACATCAGGTTCTGGATACGCTCTTAAGTTCAGGGAACTCCCCAATAGGTTTAAGTGTTGAGAGCTCCCTCGTGTGCCTCTAGAGTTCATTGGAGAACAAAATATTTTTTTAACCATCGGAGCTTTAGAGGCCTCACCAAGTAGGTTCAGGTCGGGAAAAAGGGGTTCGTCGAAAATCACTTATCGAGTGATTTGGGATGAGCACGAATATGATTTTACTCCAGGGGAAAAGTTTTTGAAATTCGTCAATTTGTTCATGATTTTTTTAGTCGATCCTGCTCGCTGTGGGGTTTGAGTTTGGTTTCCTATTTCTAATCAGATCAGAACCCCTTTCATGGAAATTGATGCCACAGTCGTGTCAAGTACCCAAGATTAGCTTTTTGAACGAATATTTGGGTTTTTTGGTTGACATTCATGTTGTTGATTGAGTCTCCAGTAGTTCAAAACTCTCTTACAGCTTTAACTTATGATGTTCCACTCAGTCCTTGGTGGGAGAAATCGGATCGATCCGTTGGTCGCAACAATTCATGATTCTTAGTCGGTTCATCTGAATGTGAGTCATATAAAAGAAAGGGTTTCCCACATGCCTATCTCAAGCACAAGGTATGTTGAGGGCTCTTTGAAAATAAAATATTATAAATGAATCTAAATCTAAGTTTCCAAAGAATAAATCTTTGGAAACTGGTTCCCAACCTTTCTGCTGCTTCCCAGGTTTAGTTGAAAACTTTCTCCTGCGTCTGCGGATCTTTCCATGTTGGGCTGAGAAGTGAAATCCTTTCTAGTCTTTAGGGATTTTTTGAGTCCTCTTATATGTAGTGTTCAGGTAGCAAGATAAGGCCTCGGTAAATTGATGGCAGGAAGTGTAGCCTTCACCTACATGGCCCACGAATTAAGTACGTCGAGGACCAACCGAGAATTTTTACTGCAGGATTACGTGAATACATTCAGAGCTGCTTGGGTGTTTAAAAATATTTAGATGACTTGGAGAGAATCCGAACAAATGTTCGGGTGATTCTATACGAATTCGAGTGCATGGCTTGTTCTGAAGGCATAAGTCACAGAAACTACTTCAATCCTTCATTTTGAAAGAGAGACGACGGTTCCTGAGTGCAGCATCCATTTCGTTAAGGACATATAAAAGCTTCTTGTGTGTCTTGTGCACGCCACTTCCATTAGACGCCATTATTTTCTTTACTTTATGGCCTTACGTGCTCTAGTACAACACTTGAAAAAGCAATATAAAAAGTAGTGGCCATTTTTTCAGCTCCCCTTGAGAAAAGCTTTTATTGTGCTCCTCAAATGGTACTTACTTTGATACAACTATTTTTTCCCATAATGGTTCCTCTTGGAATGCTTTTCTTACGAGTTATTGGCTCTTGAGGGAGCTTTATTGGAGTAGTGCGTAGTAGTAGTAGCTTTCCTAAAGTGCAGTTTGAATCAGGAGAAGTACGGAAATGACTTCGTGTAGGGAACAGAGCGATTGGGGCACTTGGAAAGCTATTTTAACTGTGAAACTTACTGACAAAGAGGAGCGCATGGCTTATTCTACGTGACGTTAGACTTCAGATAGAAGCTGCGGTATCGCAGTGGCTACAGCATACTTCATTGATCTACAAAATTCAACTCCATCTACGTCAAACACTCCTTCTACTAGAAAGGCAGGCTTGGATAGAACAAGGATTTCGGAAATTTCTGAAAATATCGCTTTGAACATCATCAAATTTGTCAAGCCTTGCTCAGGCCGTCTTTACGGCTTATAGGTTTTTCGATTTAGTATGGTAGTGGAGAGCATGGCGCAGTTCAAAGTGCTGATCATCGGCATTCCCTCCATTCTTTGACATCTTCTCAATTACCCACTTGGATTCTAGATGAATCATTTCAGGAGAGCTGATATGAGCGATCGAGGATGCTATTTGTGCGAAGTGAATACGGAACCGTCCAGTACCATTTATGCAGTCTTTCTTGATGTTCAAGGTCAGTAAAGTGATGCAAATAATTGGTAACTATAAGGTGAAATGACAAGAGTGGGTTAAAGAATATGCGAAAAAAGATGTAAGCAGAAAATGTTCCCTTGAAAAATCGTCCAACGCCCCTGTTTTGGGAATACTTACATACGTACTCTGCATAGCTAGATGGATCCTTCTGAATTTGATTAGTGGACGATTTATATTTAGTTGTCCCATTGAGAGGGCGATCTGAAAGGGAGTGGCAAAGCAGAGGTTCTGGAGGGGATGTCGGAAAAAAACGGAACATTGTTGTGACCTAATTGTGTCAAGAAAAAAATGGCGAACCATCGTACCGAGTACCCAGTCAGTTACTGTAGTTACTTTTATGAAAGCGAAGAACAAAATAATGTGAAATTCCGTTGCCCTTTTTCAGAACCAGCTCCTCCACCGCCCACCAGTCACAGTGAGTTTTTCATTAGGGCTTTTTTCTTCCGTAAATTTTCGCCCGTTTTTTTTCATTCCTAAGTTATTTTAGTTTCACCTTGTGAGGTCATAGGATGGCTCCATCACGAGAAGACCTTTAGGCCTTGCTAAAATCAAATTGATCAAGTTGCAGAGCATAATTCTTCTGAACTTGAGAAACATCTTTCGATTACGGTAACCATAAGGTTCTGCTTCCGTGAGTGGGCATAGAAAGGCGGGCGAAAAGACAGTCGTAAGTCCCTGTGAGCTTGTTGTATAAATGTGGGATAAATTGTACACAGGGGATCAAACAAAAGGGCTTTCATAGTTTTTACCGAGAGAATTTCTCACACTCCCGTCCTTAATTATATGTATTCGGGGTTTTCTAAAGGGTCTTTTCCAATTTCTTTCCTTTACTTTTCTACTGGAAAAACTCTCAGACAAGTGGAGTGCCGTTATCTCAAGTAATGAAATCAATCTATAATATTTTGTCATTATTTATTTCTTTATTTCGGTGCCATTGATTTTGTCTGAATTGCATTTTACTTTTGAATACTCCATCAAATGATACTATCAAAGGTGCACACCGAGAGGCTCATATTTAATCAAGTAAGTAAATAAATAAGCAAGTAAATAAGTATCCAATAGACCGATGAAATCTCTTTTTTCTTCATGATGAATAGATTGGATTCAGTTTGTTGGATACAATCATGACTTAAGGAATCAGTTTTGTTTTGACTTGATGTTTTGTCAACTGCTGTTTTAACGCCGCAGTAAGTGTTTCGAAAGTCTCACAAGGTTGGCGATTTATGGACAAAACTTCAGTCACGGACGAGACTCGAACCCGCACTCGTCCTTTCCGGGGACGATGCTCTTATCCCATTCACTACCGAGACCCCGCTTGCCCTCAGTTTTGTCTATTTGCCCATTTAAAGCGAAATAAAGGAAAAAAGCAAGAAGCAATAATAAAAAATTTTGCAAAGCTAAAAATTTACTAGTTGTAATACTTAGCAAGTTAAGGTTTGCTTCGTGGCCAATTTTATTCACTTCCTCTAGAAAGCCAATCTTTGGCTGATCCCTGAAAATATTTTATAACACCATGCTAATCTTTACGAAGCAAATTTTAAAGTCTCTAAAGTTTTTGATACATCCACTATTCGCTTCAAGGAACCCAAATGATAAGCTAGAATAGGTCGCATGTTCGGGTCCCAAATGAACACAATGGGTAAGCCGCTCGAAGATGAGCTAGTGGGCAAATTAGGATGATACTGCTTACGGCCTGTCATTTCATCTAGGATTCGCAAACACGGCCGAACCTCGGGATTTGATTAAATTTCGTCTTCATTTGAAGAGCGGATCTCTCATCATCGGGGACCACCGCATTTGAAGGCTTTCGCAAACTGTGGGGTGATTCGTCATAAAATTCCCGGCAGCCCCATGCGTGGCGTAATCTATAAATGAACCAATTCTTAGATTTTTTCTCACAAGTTAGCAAGCACCACTCAGCCGAGCCTATCAGGTCTTCTCCACTCTCTTAGGGAGCTATTGACTGAAATGCCCATGGAAATACCTTCTTTCTTAAACTCAGGCCGATTGAGTAGGTTCTGTGAGGGTAATCACCTAAATGATTTGTGAGTGAATGGGAGATACATGGCGTAAGAAAAAAATGTTAATTGGCAAGAACTGCATTGTTCGCGGTGCAGTTCATTTCCCAAAGTGCAATTAGCCCCACATGGAATCAGGACAAAGGCAACTATTAACGGATGCTTGACTACGTCGAATTACTGCTATTGATGTACGCAAATGGATCGTTACACCAGAGCGCTCAGAGAAAAGCTTGTTTGCTTTTGTTTTGCGCCTTTCACAGTAATCATATTTGGCTACTGAACGGCCCAACAGCCCAGCGACTCCTGTTTCGAACAGGTTTACCAGATTTTTTCTGGTAAGGGTGAAGGGAGAGTAAAACTGCTGGGCATCTGTTCCTATTTGGGGATGCTTTGGACATTCTACTTCCATTTGGAACCCTTATGGTGCCTGAATGGGTGCAGCTCTTTCTGTGAGCTGCCTGATTTAAAATTCACCTTCTGGTCTTCCCAGATAAGACCGACGCTGATTACCTGGAGAGGTAAAATGATTGTCCGCTCTAAGCTGGATTTGATCAGGGTCCGACACATGGTGAAGGTGATAATGTTATGGCAAGTGACGCGCTATCATACGTGTAGTCCGGAGATGGAATCCCTGACCAATACCTGCCCAGGCCAACCAGGCCTTCCATCCCTCCGGGCTCAATTGGTTGGCTTCAACGGAAACAGAAGATGCGGGTCTCAGAGTCGAGCAGGTTTATCTGAAGCGTACCTTTGAGTGGTATAATTACCAGTTGGAGGAGCGTGTTCGCTCTAACATTCATTCATCATTCAGTAAAAACTCTTTAATTGTTATAGGGGGTGATCTGGTCTGCTGGGACTTTTTCCACGAAAAGTCATGACCATTTAGGGCAATCTGAATCGTTGCCATGGCAAAATACGGAAACTTAACAATAGTGGTTTTAAATTCAGTTCAGACGGTTCGACGGGTTTTGGGTTCCCTGTACTTCAGGACGGAACACTCTGAGAACGTTAAAGTGAAAAAGGACAGTTGAGGGCGGCACTTCAATCGCCATCATCAGAAAATGTCTCAAGTAGTGCTGCTGTTCCTAGGAGTGATTACGTTCCTCTACGCTCAGTGCACGTCCAATATAAAATCCAAGAACCAGTTCCGAGAAACTTCGTAATGCTTAACGAACTTTCATAGTGAGGAAGATTGCACTAACGACGACTTTAAAACGTTGAGTGCCCCCAGGGAACTTGGGAGGTCTTTTTAAGCCAAAACTCTGAGGAATCGATCGCGGACCAGAGTAGTGTGTTGCGATGATTAGATGTCTAGTAGCCTTAATTGTCACACTCTCGGGCTTCCTACACGCTAGAACCGTCACAGGAAAACTACAAAGTTAGTTTTGATATTGATATTTCCTCGAGTTTATACATATATATTTTTATTAATCTCTCTTGTTTATTTATTTTACCTCATTTTACATGGCCAAAGAACACCGGATTCGGCTATCCTACGATAGAAATATGTCGTACTCCGTCATTTTGACCTAGAATATTTCGAACCTGTCCATGTTGGCTTACCTAGTAAAGGCATGGTAGATAAGTCACGGACCAGTGTTGAAAAAGCTGAAAAAAGGTCATTTATGCTGTGATTTATTTTTATAAGTCATTTTTACAGAAAGAGGTACCCTTCTCATGGCAAATATGGCTGGCGATGAAGTACTTCTGAATTGCACCGTATCAGTCGGCAATGAACCAGCAGCTGCTGAAGAGGACGAAGTCGTATGGACTCGGGACGGTAAAGCGATGAACCTGAACGATACCAACAGTGAGTTCTGGATTTTATCAGGGACATCTATAAGCCACATAAAGTCCAGTTGAGTGGACAGTATCAACGTGACAATGTCGTCATTCGATCATCTATTTTCACTCATGATCGCTCATTATCACCGAATGTTTTCTCTCTTCACTTCGAGGAACATTTTTCGTACAAGCTCCTGAGATCTCTCATTAACACCCATTTTTGAGGGAGAGAATCTGTATCTTTCATTTTATATGTTTATGTTGTTTTTCGGCCAGCTTCAGAAAGAACTTCCAAACAAATTTTTCTACTGCATTTGTTGATCGCTTCCCAACATCAGTATCGCTCACTGTCGCTTACCGTCGCTTGTTGCCGCATTATTTCATCGGGTAGCATCGCTTTGTGCTCAATAATGCGAATCGCCTGGTAGTGTTCTGTTGGAAGATTCCTGTTGTTCAGTCATCTTGCAGAAGCCACTGAATCATTGAAGCGATTCAGTGACTGATGAAGAAGATTATCACTGAAGCGCGTTTGTCGACGCAGAGTAAATAAATAAATAAATGAAAAATTCGACGGGACATCCCAAGAATTTTTTCAGTAGACAACTGGATCCCAAACATTGGCGTAACCAGGGAGGAACACAAACTTTGCATGTTTTCGAAAAAATTAGGAACGGGTCCCTTCAATTGAATATTAGGGAGGTGATTCAAATGACTAAGACCCTCTGAGAGGCGAAGCTTCATGACAGAAACATCTGCAACTCGTCCTGCAGTACCAGAAAATGGCTTTCGTTGCGTTTCAAAGTGAAAAGGTTGTTCACTCGGAACACTTTCGAGTAACTTCTTCCTAGAAAGTCCTCTTATAGAGCTCACACAAATTGGGGAGGCATCGGAATCCGAGTTGGCTGATTGCTCTTGTTTTTCATTGTGAGGAAAAGATGATGATTTTCTTCCTTCGACAACTTTCGGTGAATATAAACCTGGGTGCAGTTCTATTAAGGTTTCTTCACCTCATTTTGTTTTTTCTCCTTTGCTTCCCCTATTTTCGTATTTCTCATCCCCTGTTGAAATCATTGGCAATGAATGATTGATAGGTTGCAGTTTGTCCTCGACTAAGGCAATCTGAGCTTCAATTATTATAACTGAGCATGAACGCTGTTTCATTGTGAATTCAATTAATGTGCACATATTTCTAAGTGGTAGGGGCCATCGTGAAATCATAGAAGCGAACAAAATTCGAAATTTGCATAACGAGATTTGCCCGATGTGTTGCGCAGCCGTCCGCGTTCGCGCTGGCCGGCTGACGATGGGGTTGAAGAGCAGTGGATGAGAGGTAATGGGATAACGTTCCACCACCAATGCACGTCACTAAGGTCACGTTTGCTCCCGTGAAGAAAGGGATTTGAAAGAGAGGTCGTTCTGGAAGCAACAAGCTGAAGTGAATCTGGTCACTAGAGAAATGCTCATATGATGGTATGTAGGAGGGCAGTGTCATTGGGATATTCCTTTTTTTTCAAACAGCTGTCAGTTTTCTAACTTCCTTATGACAGTTTTATATTGCCTATACAGTACCGACTCGCCCACACGACCTCCGAAGACGTCGAACCTCAACTTTCACCTCAAGATGAGAACCGCCATTCGGACAGGATCCTTACGTGATTTCAGAATACATTTGGAAAGTAAAACGATCAGCTGGTGTCGTCGTGCATACGGTTAGAATACGCCAGGCCACGATGGAAGACGATGGTGACTACGCTTGTGAGAGTCGGCATCAACGAGCCAGCCAGATTGTCCACGTCAATAGTGAGTTTTCTACTTCAGCCACTCATGCCCTGGCTCAGAGCTATAAGGAACTGTTTGTAGACCCTATTTGTAGATAAACTCCTTTATCGTTCGTTAGGGCTATGTCTGAGGTATGGCGAGAAGAGTAAGTAAATTACTGAAGAGTATTATGATTATAAGCCACAGGAAAGAAGAGGTGGGGGAAGGGTGGTCCGAGGAGGTTAGGTGGAGCTTTAATGTCTGATTGTGTAAGTTCAACCTGGGTTCTCTACTGATTCCGGTTCCTACTCCTGTGACGCCCTTAAGAGCCTAATTGTTGATGGGTTTTCGGAAAACTCAGCCTGTTTCTCTGATTCTAGGAACATTTGAAGGGCTGCACTTTTTTCTAGAATCACGTGGGAATCGTTCTCCGGTCAGTGCATACGTGCAGAATATCCTTTCGGAGTAGAACATTCGGGCAAAAATCACGAATGGGGCAGGTTCGTCATGTAACTGACTGGGTGTAGGTTGGGCATCCCAGTTCCTCTTAGTTCCAATGGGGAGAGATTCAAAAAACGGACTGGCCTGGGAAAGGGGGGGGGGAGAGGGAGGCAAATCAAGGAGCCTGGGAAAGCCCCAGGAAAGCCACGCGCAGTTGTAGTTGTTAATAAAAGAGCCCATGTCCGATCAATCTGTACCCTCAACCCCGGCCATATTGAGGCATATAGCCATACAAGACGGCCAGACTCATCGTGAATTCGAAATCTTTCGGCAACATAGAATCGTCAGCAACCGTTTTTCAGAAGCCGAAGCGCAACGAAGTTTGTCGGTGCCATTGGCGATGCTCTCAACTCAACTAGCCACTTTACTGATGGTTGAGCGATTTTTGTGACACAACAGCAATGTCGTCGTGGGTATCTCTCATTCCGCTCACATCCATCATTATTCTTTATCAGAACAAAACATATTTACCATATTTGTACACTTGTATTCTGCCAGAAAGTATTTCCACTATTGGTTGGTATTGTTATTAGTGATATTTAAGAGAAGATTAGAGGATAGACGATTGTAAACGTTCATCCCCTATCTGAATCATTTACTCGTTCTTTCAATCATTATTTTTTTCTTGATTTTTCGATTTTAGTGATGATCGATCGATATCTTTGCCACAGCCGTTGTTCTCATTACGTACATGTGAATAAAGTTCTCAGGTTTCGCCTAGTTGGCATGGTTTATAGTTTTTTGTGTCGAGCGATTCGGCGACTTGATTACCTGACGTTAATTGGACAGATGCACTTTGTTTGTACGCCATAATCCAATCTATTGCCCTATGTCTAGGGTGGGTGATCTTACCCAATGTAGCCGCGACGGCTTCAAGGAGGCTTTTGTGTCTGACATGTGGGAATCCTCTCCCTTCCTTTTAGATGTTTCTTCACTTCTATTAATAATTTTAATGTGAAATATGCTTTAAGTATGAACTAGAAGGTGTAAATGGAGCTTGCGTCAAAAGTGGTGGTCCACAAGTGGTGCCGCGCGCGGTCGCGTCGCTGTTGATACTGTGCGCAAGTCGTCTCTTGATAGGAAGCTATGATAGGCTTCGGTGTATTCAAATGTAAGGCCCCAGTTGTTTCACGCTTCTCAAAAAAAAACTGTAGTTGTTCCGTCTGCCCTTCCCTATCTCTAGAGGTGTTGATCGTTGCTTCCCATTTGAATTCGTTCATAGAATGCCAGTCACTTTTAATGTTCTAATGTAGTGATATTTTGAATTTCCAATATTCTCACCTCCGTTCTTCTCGATCGTTCAAGTTTCTAAGCGGCAGCCACTGCCACGTATCAGTGAACTAAGGGCAAACCACTTTTTAGATCATCGGTAATGTCTGATAGTTGTACGGAAGCATAAGCTTTATAGAATATTGCTCAAAAGATTCCACCGTCTCATCGAAACTAGGTCTCCATGTCTGAGATGACTCCGGCTGGCAATGCCAAGAAAGCTCATTTTTTATCGGTCAAATACAGGAGTCCTGAAAGTCCAGGACCAGCGCGGTCGCAAAGACCCACTTCTGGCGGGGCAACATTTGAAGATCCTGACCAGGCCTTGCTGTATATGATTGCCCTATTGAGGAATTCAACAAGGGGTAAACAGGCCGATATAATCGCTGTGGGGTAAAGTTGGTAAGAAAACCTGTAGAAGGAACACAAGAAACTATCGTAATCTCATAAACAACTCATCTAAGTAGTAATATGAAGGGCTAGGAACAAAGGAAAGGGAAAAAATCCTATTGAAAGTAAAAGAGGAAACCTATGGCTTTATAGACAGTCATAAATCCGAAAAAAAAATCAAATTCCACCGGAGTCATACGTGCGATGACTTAATTCAAGACATCGGATCGGATCGTCTATCGACCGATTCCAACGTGGAAATTGGTCAAACGCCTATTGATCAGTTTTCCATGTGTTGTCTTGCTTGGTGGTCCTTCAGGCACCTTGAATTCTTGTTTTTCTGCCCTTTTTTTCGTAATGATATTTATTACGGTCCCCATTATTTCAGTCAAGCGCTTCAATCTCATCTATTACATACCCAATACCTCACTCGAGTGCTTACAGGACACGTGAGTTGGTTTTCAACTTGAAAATTGAGCTTGTTATTTCATTGTGAAGTGGAAGTGTTTGTTGTCTCTTTTGTCTTCTGCCTTATGTCTGGGCCATGGGCCTTTACAATTTGTTCTCAGACGGCACTTCGATCACTGGTATTGGTGAGAATGCTCTCTTACCTATCCTTCACATCGTCGAGTGATAGAAGCAACTAACATCTTTCTCTGTTTGATAGACTCAGTACGTACTCAAGTGCTGTGAGGTGGCAGCCTCGGTTCAGTGGCAATTCTGGTTCAAAAATATTCAGTTCTAGCCCATCACATTCAAAATAATTCTGTTGTCACTTCAACCAATTTGCGCACTTTTTACTCCTACATTTGAACTGTTATAGTTTTTTCGTCGATTTTGAATCCAAAATTCAGTTTGATTTTTCTGAATTTTCCACGGATCCTGTGAAGGCATCGAAAAAATAACTCGCAATGTCCTCCTACGAATGAGTTTTAATGACGTTTTGAATCGCAACATTAGGGACATTTTCGCTCGGGTCGTTCCATTTAGAGCGCTTACCACAAAAGCAACTGCTTGGAAATCACGGGTTCATTACTGGCCTTCCAAATTAGTCAAAGGTTTCTATGTTTCAAAGTGGTGTAGTGACAAGTGGCGCATTAACACACACGCAAGGTCCAAGGCTCGAATTCCGAATCTTTACTCACCTTGGCCAACTGAGCCTTCCTTCCTTTGAGGATCGAGTAATTGGTACCAGACTCTATGAGACAAACAACCATTCGCCGCTAAGTTCCTGAATGGAAGTCGAATGTGGTGCGCATCCCAAAGAGGGGGATATTTAACGATAAGACCTATCCCATTCTCATTTTGTTGGCATACGAGCTCTTTAAACTTAAACACGCGCACAGAGCGTGCTTCTGAGAGAAAAGGAGAACAATAGTCTACCGGCCTATGGTGAACTGTTGTGTTTTGTGGAAAAACAAGTAAATAAACTGCATTCATTAATTGACTAGATTATTCATTCGCAGTAATGGCATGCCTTGGGAAACACTTCCATCCTGAATCGCTCCGGGAAGTAGTCTCTTGTGCAGAGCCCGTTCATAACGTAAATAGGGCATCTGAAATTTGCATTTATCTTCTATGAATGAGAAAAAATAAGGTCATTTTTACTTCGGTTGATCCACTCATTTGCGCCCTGATCTGCGGAAATCCATGATAGCGGAGATAGTTGTGGTAGTAGTTGGGGTTGTGCTGACAGTAGTGGTAGGAAATGGTTGAACCGTTTGATAAGCCGGACGAGGTTGGCTCGGATCAATTGAAACAATCTACTAGCATCCGTATAAGATGGTGGCAACCACTCTGACTTACCAGAGCGATATCGCAAATCATTTTTGTTAGATGGGCTCTATTGTATGTGAATATGGGAACTCGGTCATATAGGAGCGGAGAGTGATTCCTTTTGCAAAGAGGGAGCAAAACCTGAACAAACACTTCTCTCAGCAAGTAGTTGAAATGATTGGTGAGCATATTGCAATCACATTCAAAATTGTAAGAATTAACTGTACCTGTAGCCAGTAAGTTGTTGATTCCGGCTTGTCTTGATTTCCACCCCAGCGTATGGGCATCCATCGGTATCATACTGACTATATATTTTCAGAATCTCAACTTCAATTTCGGTTCCATTGGGAGACTGAAGAAATCATAGGTTACCGAGCATATTCAAGTGCCGGTATATTTTCGTTGTTCATCAGAAAACATATTTTCCAAGTTTTTCTTGAACGACAAAGTGCTCTACGAAAGTGCCACTTCAAAGAGGACCAATGGTAAAGGATCAATCCACTTCAATCCAGTAGTTGCATTTGCTGAAGTCGTCCCTCGTGGAGAAGCTGTCCTTATCACCTATGGAATCTGTGAGGTTTTTCCACTCGGGCGATGCAGTTACTGTACTTCCGCATCCGTTGTCCGGCTAAAGAATTCCGTGTAGTCTTGTTCCTTTTACGGCTGATCCCAAAGATTTATTTGCTTACCCTTTCAGTGCATCGAATTCCACTATAGCCACGTGGGCAGACGCATTTTGACAGTTGAGTGGGTGAGGGTAACCACCATTTTCACAAGTCACCGATTTAGTTGGGGGAGCACAGAGCTCTGAAAAGATTTGTAATGGATTAGATGGAGTGGTGTTCATGAGTCTGAACCAGGTCATCAGCAGGGTATCTGCTTTTTCATATAGGTCATCATAAAAAACCGTTTACAGGCTATTTCACTATGAAAGTTCCAGAAGACCTATTCATCCTACTTTCCTTTACTCTTTTGCCGATTTTCGGCTTCACGACACAAGTCCAATATTTGTATTAAAATTAGAGAAATAAAAGAATATGGAGATGGTCAGTGTCCGGCATTGCAGTTTCCCTCTGCATCTAGGGAGGCAACATTCGGGAAGGTTTCAAAAGTTTTCGCATACTGACTTTTGCATCCGTAGAGCTCGTTGAGCATTGACACGTCGATGAATGACACGAAAGGTGATCCAAGTGTGGCCTGATAGTTGATGTAATACGGTACCATTGTCGGCTTTGAAACATTGATTGCTCCACTGTCAAATAGGGTTCATGACTGAAAGAAATAAGCAAAGTAATCTGGTCATACGTAGATGGAATATAGTAAAAGCTTGTGAGCGCACAGGTTTTGAAGCTGGTTCCTTAATAGGTAGATGCAGGATAAATTAGTAACCCGTTTTTACTCTCCATAGATGGTTCATGATGATACCATCTATGGGAAGTGAAAAGGATGGCCTCTAAAGCTCATTCTATGACGAGTACACGCGCAGTGCGCCGCAGAACTTTCCGACAGCAGAAGGCGTCCGTCCAATTAAGGTACCTTTAGCAACATTGAAATGATGTCCTGAACCGAAACTAGTCGCATAGGCTAAATTGATCTTTACGCAAGGACTGGATTTGAATCGAGACGTACACTCGATTTTTCAATGTTATAGCGTGATGTATAACCTCTTTCTGCCTTTTTGAATATGGGGCTTCAACCGAAGGAATTACGTACTTGATTCCGGGGTAGTGCATGATGCTGCTGTAGCCGTACGTTAAATTAAAATTATCGTTTGTCTCCGGTGTCTTCCTAATGTACTCCTTCGCCATGCAACGCTGGAAATTGATCATTAGAATAGTTTTCTCATTCCTCCTCTTACACATTTACTTTGATATTATCTGTGTCCACCATGATGAACTTGTCGCGGTCATACCTAGATTGCGTGTGATGGAACCCAATGACGTGGCCCAGCTCATGAGCAGCAATGGCAACCGATTCACAACCCGGTCCCAGCACCAGTCTCTGCACGCCCTCCTATTCTGCCCAAGTCTGACGAACATCCGTCACTATTTTCCACTATGATTCGGTTCTCAGCTAGAAGGATGGTGGCGTGACAGATTATATAAAAACTCGGTGCTGTTAAAAGTCACAAGTGATTTCAGGCCTACCATGGGGATCCTTTATGAATTTAAGACAGCATTCATCCGCTCATAGTTGACAAATATACTACGGAGTTCCTCACCTACAAATTCCTTGTTTCATAAAAGCCACTCTCATCTCTGGCAAACTTACTGATTGTTTTGTTGAAGGAGTAGTACACTGTTGCATTCTTTCATAACCTCTTGTGAAATCGACGGCCGAACGCCTGGCGCTTGAAGCGACCAATTCTTCCCAATTGCTGCTCGATATCCCGCAAGATGTCCTCTTCTTGGGCCCTTTAGGCATACATGTTTGTACCGAATATTTATTTATTTATTTATTTATTTATTCATGCGTTCCATGACGCGCTGCATTGGGACATATGGCTGCTCGCGGAAAACAATCATACAGCATAAATGAAAGAGAAAAAAAATAAAAATTAACAAACCAAACAAGTGAAATTAAAATAGAGTTGGAACGATGCTTCGTCATAAAACTCAGGATTAGTTAACAAATCATGAATGTTGATGTGTAGTAGCAGAGATCTAGACCAGAGAATCGCTCAGTGCGCAGCCTTCCCTAGAACAGAGGCAAAAATGAAGGAATGACTCTGTGAGGTCAAAGCTCAACCCTTGCGATAGAATTAGGAATTAAGAGGCTAGGAGGGCCCTGGTCTCGAGATCTGTTGGGCAAACGCTGCAGAGTAAGCCAGCACCAGCCGGCCATGGTGCCCTTCGCCACTTGGGGTCATAGGAATTTACCGGCACTTCGGGACACGGGTATGTCGGCCACCCACGTGGAACCGGCAAACTTGGCAAAATCTGCCGCACATCACCCTACGTCAACCAGACCAGAGACCTCCTTACCGTATGATGTTTAGGGGCTTCGGTGGTGCTTGTCGTTGTGAATTGGGTCCAATGGGTATCATTCTGGCGAAGGAGGAACTAGTAGGGAAGCTACGCTACCTGAGCGACTGGGAGAAGAAACAGTATAGGGACAGTATTAGAAGAAAACAAAACGGAACTACGATACATCTTCCAAGCCAAGAGCGTCCAACAAATTGACCTTGTGCAATGCTGTTTTGAACTGAGAAGAGTTTTGACACGCTAAGACAGATGAAGGCAGTCGCGACAGCCATCGAGTAGTACGTAAAATGAAGCTGTTGTAGCGGAGTTGTTTGTGGAATCTGCCCCTTTTATGGCCGAATAACTGGAAGCCGTCTCGCCGTCCATTCGAGGGTCGGAATACCCAAAACATCGAAGGCCGAAGTCGCGGTTCTCCCTTAAGTATCTTAAATGCAAGAACCAAGTCAGTTATAATCCTTCTGTGGAAAAGACTCTTCAAATTCAACTTCCGAAGACGGGTTCCATAGGGTGGCAGTGTGTCAGGATAGCTCGTACTGGGGAATGCTTTGTAGTACAATATCCGAGTAAAAGTTTTCTGCACTTTTTCAATCTTTTGGATATCCTTGACCAGATGTGGGCTCCAAATTGGGCTACAGTATTCGACAATGGGAAGAACATATGATTTGAAAAGTCTGATCCACATGTCAACATCGGCACAGAGAATGTTTCTGAATAAGAGATAGACCAACCTGAGCGCTTTATTACTAGCCTCGTCCACGTGAGCACTCCAGCTCAAGTTTTTCGCTACCATGACACCCAAGTCTTTGATTTGCTCCCGATGTTTTATGATGGTCTCATCCGGAAAGAGTACATCAATTGGGGATGCTCCAAGTGAGAAGGAGTACATTTTGCTCGCATTAATTTCCAATTTCCATGAGGTTGCCCAACTGAGCATTTTTTCAACGGACTTATTTAACGCCATCTGAGCTTCATGTTTTTGTTCCAGCGCATAGGTCGCTGCTACTTTTATGTCATCAGCAAAACCGGCAACGGTGATCCTGTTGTCGGTTTTGAGATGTTCAAGTAAATCGCAAGTGTAGATGAGGAAAAGCAGCGGCGACAACACGCCACCTTGCGGGACTCCCGATGGACACTCTCTCAATGCCGAGAAGCTGTCTCCAAAACGGACGCTAAATTTCCACCCTTCCAGATATGATCTGAATAAATCCAAGGCCCCATCTCTGACTCCAATACTCTCAAGCCTGGTCAACAGCCTAGAATGACATACTCTATCAAAGGCTTTGCTCAGATCGAAGTAAACTATATCAACATTTTTCCCACTGTTGAGGGCTTCAATCCAATAGTGAGTACAACTTAGCAATTGCGTACATGTGGATGCCCCTGGGAGAAAGCCATGCTGCTCAGGAGCAATAAGATTGAGCCTTGTGATCCAATCCAGAAGTTCTTTCTTGATGATTTTCTCAAAAATTTTCAGAGGAGTAGGCAAGATGCTTATGGGTCTGAAGTTTGACACGAGATTGCTAGTGGCACTTTTGGGAATAGGAGTGACGAAAGAGTTTTTCCATATAGCGGGGATTTGACTTAGCAGAAGACTCATGTTGAAGATGTGAGCGAGAGGGGCGGCTAGATAATTTGAGTAGTCTTTGAAAAAAACTTGTGGTATCCCATCAGCTGTGAGTGAGAGTGACGGCTTCAGAGTTTTCAGACATCTCAGCACCGTGTCAGGGGAGATACAGGGCAGCACAAAGCGCTCAGTAGACACTGAAGGCAACGTCATGGCGCATTCTGAGGGTTTGCCATAAACACGAATAAAGAATATATGACAGTTGTTGCATAAGCAAAGACGTTTTCGCAGATTGAAACTTTTCCTCAAAAATTTGATTATTGTTTGTGGAATCCAATGGTAATGGAGTTCCTGGTAAGTAAATGAAAAGTAATTCAAATGAATTTGAATTTTCCGAGAAGAAAATTTCAATTTCAACAAAATCGTCATTACTTGAATAATACAACAACCTTGAAGTTTTGGTTATAAAGACCTACACTGAAAATGCGATATCGCCTTGAATGGAGACATTGTTCACTTCGTTTATTTCGGAAATTAGGTCTCCTTCAGGGTTTACACGGGTTCGGTTATTTCTTGGCGCTCTCTAAAAAAGTTTTTCATTACTCTATCTAGCAAAGTGATAGAGCTGAAAATTCTTTTTCTATTACAGTCTTGTACTTTCCTATACATCCCACATATTGTCTTCTTAGATACCATTGAAAAATTGCCCTAGAATACTTATCTTTGCCAATATTTAGGTTTTGTTCAGAAGGGATTTCAGAATACTTCCTAAATTCTTTTCTCAATTGAGATGATCAAGAGGGATCGTTGGAGTCCCCTAGGAACTCTCTTTTTTTGATGCGCGTAAGGGTCTTGAAAACTATTATATTTTCTCCTAATCCTACTGTTTCTATAGAGGTTATCAGTCGATTCACGCCAAACATCCAAAATGATTTGGGTATTTTCATGTACATAAGAACAAGCGGAACTACCTCTCTTTGACCAAAGTAGTCATAGCCGTGTGCAAATAAACGGAAAATAAGGGTGAAACCTTGATTCTTTCCTCCAGAGATCTTTTTGTGTCTGGTGACAGCGAATTGAATTGAATAGTTCATCTTGTAGATCTTCAAGCTTGTCAATGACTGAACTTCCACTGACAGTCACACTCAGTAGCAATGATACTAATATAAGTCTCATCCTGAATTGAGAAATTGCTCTAGCAGAAACTTCATCATGTAACTGTGCTTTTCAATGTGATCCTAAACAAGGTTCGCCAAATGTTTGTGATCAAGAAGGGGTAGGGTCGGGGTTGCTATAGAGAGGAGACTGAGGGTGATGCCTTTTAATGGTTGGAGTGGATCGCATGATTTCAATTGCTACACCGCTTGTCATCGAGTTATATTCTGTACTTGGTTACTGGTTAATTTACTCCCTCTTCTAGTTGCTCGGGAAGTAACTCAACGAGAATTGTATTCCCACTCTGAGAGAACGTATCCTAACCCTATCCACCAAATATAATTTTTATCGCAGGCAAATATCACGTAGTCATAGAGCCCCCGTCAACGAATTTGAGTGCTTACTGAGTGTACCTTCAGCACAAAGCAATTCAGTATAGGGCGTAGTTGTTCCACTTCTCAGCAGTAAGGCAAGCTTCCCCGGTTGTGAGACATAATCTTACTTAATGTTTTGTAGGAATATTGATACTGTTCATATGAAAAAGTAAGCTTGGCAAAGAATGAGTACCCCAAAGGAACGGAGAAGAATTATATGATTGGAATGAGAACATGCCTTGTCTGACGCTTGCTCTCCTTTTATGCAGGTATCGTAACAGTCATCAGCACATGATTTTTGTGAGGAAACTGATGAGACATACCTCTTTTGCAGTTTTTCATCAGAAAAAAGCTCCCGATTACTTTACCTTGCAGAGCTCTCATTATTTGTTCAACTCCCAACACTCGATCGGATGTTCGTTTCGTTTCGAATATAGCAAGTAGATAACGAGAACGCTTTAGATTTGCAATAATTACTAAAAAGTGTTTCATCAGTCTACCTTCACCTTTACTCTTTACTCCGCCGAAATTACTTAAATTCAATAATATTTTCTATGCTATGCCCTGCAAAAGTTGCAATATCCCTTTGCAGATTTTGAACAGATGGAAAGTCGTCAAAAAAGGGAGCTCTATAAAGTAAATAGTTCGCAGCAGTTTTTTGCTACCAGGTGCTGTCACAGTACACCTTACACCAGTTTCCGCACAAACATTATACACTGATGACTACTACAATACCTGCATAAAAGGAGAGCAAGTGTAAGAGAAGGCATGCTTTCATTTCAATCATTCAATCCTTCTCCATTCCTTGTCGTACTTATTCCTTTGCCAAGTTTACACTTTTGATTTGGTCATTATGAGTCTAATACATTCCAACAAAGCCTTAAGTATAGATAATCATGTCTTACAACTGGAAAAAGAGTATATTAACCAGGTACTGCTAAAAAGTGGAACAGCTATGCCGTATACTGTTGCTCGTGGTGAAGATGTTTTCAGTGATTTCTGAGAACTCATTTTCGTTGATGGGGGTCACATGGTTACGCAAGATTTGTCTTTTCTGCAAAAAAAATTATATGCCGTGGATAGGATTCGGAAAAGTTCTCTCTGAGTAGTAATACAATTTTCGTTGTGGTCATTCTTTGAGCAACCGAAAAAGGGAGTATATTAACCACTAACCAAGTAGGAAATGTAACTCGCTGAAAACCTGTTCAGTATCCCTGTTTAGCAATTAAGATCATGAGATCCGCTCCAACCATGAAAAGGCATCAGTGCCAGTCTTTTGTCTATAGCGATCCCGATCCTTACCCTTCTCCAATCACATACATTTAGCAGGCCCTGTTCCAGCATATACATTGAAAAGCACAATTACATAATGAAGTTTTGCGAGAGTAATGTCACATTCCAGATGAGGCTTATATTAATATCATTACTATTGATTGTGACTGCCAATGGAAGTTCAATCAATGACAAGCTTGAAGATCTACAGGATGAACTATTCACTTCCATGCAGTTGTCACCAGAAACAAAAAGATCTTTGGAGGAGAGAATCAAGGTGTCATTCTTATTTTCCGTTTATTTGCATACGGCTATGACTACTTTGGTCAGAGAGAGGTAGTTCCCCGTCGCTTCCATGTACTTGAAAAACCCTGAAATATTTGAAAACGTAAGTGATATTTTCTGATAACCTTCATTGAAACAGTAGGATTAGAAGAAAGTTAGTTTGTCAAGAGGAAAAAGACAACCAGAGCTTCTAGAGACTCGCGAAGTCCTTCTTGATCATCTCAATTCAGAAAGGGACTTATTAGGGAGTATTCTGTAATCCTTTCCAAACACATAAACATGGAAAAATAGGTTTTTAGGGCAAACCTTCAATGGGATAAAAGAAAACTAGGTAATAATTTGTATGAGAACCTACAAAAGTGTACTAGCGAAAGAAGTTACAGTTCTGTCACATTTGCCATATATAGTAACAAAAAACTTTTCTAGAGAGCGCCAAAGAATAGCCGTACCCGTGTAAACCCTAAAGGAGACTATATATTCGAAATAAACGAAGGAAACAATCTCTCCAAGAAGTTCTATCAAGGCGATATCGCACTTTCAGTGTAGGTCTTCAAAACTAAAATTTCAAGACTGTTGCACAGTTAATGGCGTTTATGTTGGAACTGAAATTTGTGTTGTCAAAAAATTCGAATCCATTTAAATTCTTTTTTTATTTAGTTCCCAGTACCCCATTAGCATAGTGTTACACGAGGCCCCAACTAATTTTTGAGGAAAAGTTTCAATCAGAGAAAGCGTCATTACTTGTGCATCAATCTCTCTCACATATCTGTTCAATACAAACATTTATGCCTAAAGGGCCCAAGAAGAGGACATTCTGAGAGATATCGAGCAGCAATTGGGAAGAGCCAGTCGCTCCAAGCGTCAGGCGTTCGGTCGTCGATTTCACAAGAAGCTGTGGAAGAATGCAACAGTGTACTACTCCTTCGACAAAAATATTAGTAAGTTCGACAGAAGGGCAGGCGGCTTGTGAATAGAGTAACTTGAAGGTGAGGAGCTCCGCAGTATATTTGTCAAGGCGACCGAACTATGGGCAAATGATAGTTGTCTCAAATTCATAGAGGATCCCCATGGTAGGCCTAAAATCACTAGTGGCTTTTCACAGGACCGAGTTTCGCGTGTTGTATAATTTGTCACGCCAACATTCTTCTAGCTGAGGATCGAATCATAGTGCAAAATAGTGACGGATGCTCGTCGGACTTGGGCAGAATAAGAGGTGCGCAGAAGCTGTCGCTGGGACCGGGCTGTGAATCGGTTGCAATTGCTGCTCATGAGCTGGGCCACGTCATTGGGTTCCATCACACCCAATCTAGGTATGACCGCGACAAATTTATCACCCTGGACACAGATAATATCAAGGTAAGTGAATAAGAGTAGGGGTGAGACAACTTCTCTAAAGTGCCGCTTTTAGCGTTGTATGGCAAAGGAATACATCAGGAAGACACCGGATACAAACGATAACTTCAATTTGACGTACGACTACGGCAGCATCATGCACTACCCTGGAATTAAGTACGTGATTCCTCCGGATCGAGCATCGAAAACTAAAAAGGGAGGCCATTATTCATTGTGCTACAACAATTAAAAATCAAGTATACATCTCGATTCAAATCCGGTGATTCAGTCCTTTCGCAAAAATTGATTTAGCACATGTGATTAGTTCCTAGTACAGGATCTCAGCAAAATCGAATCTAAGGGCATTCTTTTTACTCCTCATAGATGGTATCATGGATTACTAATTCATCCTGCAACTCCCTATTTAGGGACCAGCTTCAAAACCTGTGCGCTCACAAACTTTTACTATATCCTGCTCTATGTATGACCAGCTGAGTTACACTGTTTATTTCTTTCATTCATAAACCCTATTTGACAGTGGAGCAGTCAATGTTTCGAAGCCGACAATGGTGCCTTACGATATCAACTATCAGGCCACTCTCGGATCACCTTTCGTGTCATTCATCGATGTGTCCATGCTCAACGAGCTCTACGGATGCAAAAGTGAGTACGGGAAAACTTTTGAAACCTCCTTTGAAGGTAGTCTTCCTTGGTCTATGGAGAAAACTGCAGGTTGATTAGTTACCAGCTCTACACTATGGCTTTTATTTCTCACAGTTTGACACAAAAACTGCACTTGTGTTGTGACGCTGGAAATCACCAAAGAAATAGCTGAAAATAAGGTTGAATAAGTCTCGTGTAGCTGTCATATCGAAATAATCTGTGAATGGTTTCTCTCGATTATTTTTATAAAAAAGGAGCAATTCTGCTCATATCCTGCTTAGCTCAGATTCATGAACGCTACTCGATCTAATCCGTTACAAACCCTTTCAGAGCTCTGTGATCCCCCGACTGAATCGGTTACTTGTGAAAATGGTGGTTACCCTCATCCACTCAACTGTCAAAAATGCGTCTGCCCGCGTGGTTATAGCGGTGTTCGTTGCACTGAGAGGGTAGAGAAATGGATCTTTGGAATCATTCGGGAGAAGAATTAAATATTACTGGATTTTTTAGCCGGACAACGGATGCGGAAGTACAGTAACTGCATCACCTGAGTGGAAAAACCTCACAGATTCCATAGGTGATAAGGACAGCTTCTCTACTAGGGTCGACTTTAGCACATGCAACTACTGGATTGAAGTGAGTGTCACCTTCACCGTTGGTCCTTACTGTGGTGGTACATTCGTGTGGCATTTTGTGGCCGATGCTCACCTCATCACAAAGTCATTATTTAACAAAAACTGGGAAAATGTTTTCAGATGAACAACGAAATTATACGGCACACTTGAACATGGTAGGTAACCTATGACTTTTTTAGTCTCCCAATGGAACCGAAATTGAAATTGAGATTCTCAAAGTATATAATCAGTATGATACCGATGGGTGCCCATACGCTGGAGTAGAAATCAAAACAAACAAGGATCAGCAACTTACTGGTTACAGGTACAGATAATGCGTACAATTTGAATGTGAACATATTATGGTCATCAGTCATTTCATCTGCTAAGCTAAGAGAAGTGTTTGTTCAGGTTTTGCTCCCCCTTTGCAAAAGGAATCACTCTCCGCTCCTACACGAACCGAGTTCCCATATTCACTTACAACAGAGCCCATCTAACAAAAGTGTTTTTGCGATATCGTTTTGGTAAGTCAGAGTAGTTGCTACCATTTTATGCGAATACCAGTAGATTGTTTTAGTTGATCCAAGCAAACCTCGGCCTACTTATCAAACAGTCAAACCGTTCCCCACTACTACTGTCAGCACAACCCCAACCACTACCACTACTACCTCCGCTATCATGGATTTCCGCAAATCAGGGCGCAGATGTGTGGATCAACCGAAGTGAGAATCGCCCTTTTCTTTCTCTTCCACAGAGCTTGAGTGCAAATTTCAGATGCCCTATTTACGTTATGAACGGGCTCTGTACAAGGGACTACTTCCCGGAACGGTTCAGGATGGAAGTGTGTCCCAAAGCATGCCACTACTGTGAATGAATGATAATCATAGTCAATGAATAAATGTAGTTCAATTATTTGTATTTCCACGAACCACACAGCTCACTGTAAGTCGTTGAAGCAAAGTGCGCACTCTGTCGCCCTCTTGTCTGGCTCTTGTTTTAGACCACACATTTTGTTCGAAGTGCTCGGTAGAAACCCATGAACTGCTCCTATAAAAGGGCGTTTTCGCAGCTCTACATACACTTTCTGTGCCCTAGAGGATAGATTACTACCTCTTATCAGCGATGATTTTTCTACCTACTTGCCTTATTGCTGTCACTCCTCGACAGCAACTATGTACTTCGTACAGGGACTGAACATGACAACGGATTAACCTACTCCATGAATCAATCAATTTTTATTTTTAATAGGTCGTTGAAGTGTCGAAGAGCACTGAAGGAGGCAATGAAATTTCCCTCAAACAATTGCTCAATTAAATTGAATTTTACTTTCCAATTCTAGCCCTCTTGACCCTCATCCACCGGAAAATTGAAAGAGTCCCTCAGAAATTTTTAAGACAGACACGATAATGAGCATTTGGAATTAGTTGTAATAGTGTCTGATTTTAATGCAAGTTCTATTTTTGAGCCAATATGGACAGTCCAGCAGAACGCAAGAGAGCTTCCACCCAAGTTTTTTTTAATGTCTGGGTTGGGTAGCATAGATGCAGGGTAGTGTTAGCCCGATTTTGGTAGTTCTTTTATCTGCCCTTCTCAATAAATTATCTAGTTGTTCTTCGCAACTCCCTTCGCAGCTCTGCTTCTGCGATTTATGAATATTCAGGACTTACACGCTCTTCGATGGCCCGCCAGAAACAGACCTTGTCCCATTCATGACTGTTAGATTTCGGGTCACCACTGGCTCAGCTACCGAGACGGAAACTCTACTGATGTGAGTAAAGACATCGCAGTAACAGATTCCTAAGATAGCCTCTTTTTCCATTGCGAAAGAGATGTCCAGTATTCAGAGCTTGACATCTCGGTTGGTCTCCCCGAGTGGTGCAACCAAAAATTAGTTTTTGGGCCAGTTCTTTGTGCTACACCCGTGTATTGCCATGAATTGGAATAAGCTTTGTCAGCTATAGCACCCCTGGTGTTCTCCGTCTGACAAATTCAGAGCTCAGTGAATCCTTCTCGCCGCTTCAGGCTCCCATTGATATTCGTCATTGATTTGGTCGGTTGCCATAACTAAAATACCCTTTCCAATTGGTACCACGGCACATCGGAACCAGAGAAGGTATACTTTGGCATTCAGAAGTTTTCGCTGACTCAGCAGAAGCTAAGGGCAAGAAGTCGAGCGTGATGGAAAGAAGTCGTTAGTTCCTTCCAGCTTTATTCCTTTCCTTACTTCGCAAAAGCCCTCTAGAGTTGAGCTACGAAGGAACAGACTAATTACCTTTCCACTTTCCACAATTTAATACGTAGAAGTCCTCACAGTTCTAGCAGCATTACTAAGTTCTATTTTCAGCAGGCAGAGTCAAGAATTAAATCTGTTTTCAACGAGCAAAGTCAAGATCTAAACTATAGGGATCTTACTGGAGGGGCTGGTAGTGGATTCCTTAATGCTTTGGCTGGGTTAATCTATTCCGCGAGAACGGCTCCCATGTATCCCCACCTCCAATCATTACAGTTGTTCTGGACTATGATTTGGTTTGGTTTCTAGTTGTCCTTCCTGTCGATTTTGAATTTGCGGTTTAGGAAATTTTTCTTGACAGCCTTTGGTGAAGACTGTGCTAGTACTGCTGTTGTTTCTTGGTCTTTGAACGCCATGTCGCCTTGTTGTAGGTTTCCGTTGGTTTGGCTGAGGGTTATGGCTTCTGGCCTTGCGATTAGAGGCCATGGATGTTGTTATCGGTTTGCGGTGACGCTCTTTGTCTTTTTTTGCAAACCCAGTGCTCCCAGGATAGGGAGACTCAAGCGTTCTTTTTGTAACGTCATCTACATTTCATTTTTCCCTTTGCTGAAAAAAAATCATGTGATACATGACAGTCTTATTGTCATCAACAAAGAAGTTCAGTATGAAGTCCTCAGATTTCTGCTTTCCTAATTTTTTGGAGCCCAAAAAAGTAGGGCTTCAAAAGAGTAGTAAGGAGGGGGTTGTACGAGATTACTTTTCTGTTGGCGTGTGGACGTCTCCTACATTAGCGTACTATTCGTATGCGTCCCAATGCTTCATTGTGAATGGTGTAGCCTAACAAGTTGTCACAACGCGTTCACTTTTCGGTTTTACCTTGAACAAGCCGGTTTCTATGTCCTTATAATGCCCTTTCGAGGCCGTTTTTTAACCCGACAATATTTCACATGCTATCCCGGGAAGCCACAGGTTGATCCTGCAGTTGACTCTCTTTGGTCAGGAACTATTTATCATGAACTATGCCATCGAGTAAACTTGCGATTTAATATTTTTATTGCCAATCTCCACCTATTCATCCTGACAATGCAGGCAAATAGCGTTTCTCTTCTCATAGATCATAAGTACTTTCTCGATTTGAGGTAATCTTCTCGAAAAATCTCTTCCAAAGTGGTTTTGCAAAAACTTGTGTGAATCAAATTACGATCGACTGGTAGAAGCAAATCTACTTTGTGACTCTGGCTTGATTCTCAGAGGTGCTACATTTTGTCGTTCTGTATAGCTTCTTTTCAACATATGGCTTCATCAATGCCAGTAAAAATCAATTTTCCCTCCACCGCTACTTCATATATGAGTTTTATACCGTTTTTGTGTTTCGAGATGTAAAAAAATCCTGGTTTCCCATATATGCCTCAGGAATATTCTAGATACCACTGTAAGGCGGTAAGGCGTTTCTCGAAGCTTCCATTATTTTTCTCGGTAGGACTCAAAAATCGCTGGAGAGAACTAAATGATCAAGCACTTATGACTAATTCGGCGGTCACACCTCTGAATGTCATAGTCCACACACATCCTCCCCAGGATAGGAGGGATAATGTGACTGGGTTTAAGCCAGGTTTCACAAGTGGCGTAGATATCATACTTATTGATCAGAACGGATTCCACATAGATCGAGTTCTTTGTGATTGACCTCACATTTGAGTAGAAAAACTAATGCTAATCTAATCCGAGGAGAAGAAATTAGTTTCCCTGAGAGGAAGGAGAGGCGAAGGGAGCGTTAGAATCCTCCGCATTGTCTTCACGTGAGCAATGATCGCCCACTGTGGAAGACCTGGTCTCTCCTTCTTTTGTTCCTTGGCGTAGTGCCCGCCGTCGGTCACGCTCCTCTCTAGTGAGGGACTCCCTAAGGAAGATCCCACGATGAGGAAAATACCGAAGACGAGCTGCTCTCCTCAATATCATACGTTGGAAAAACCGCGAGGGAAGAACAACTTTCAGTAATCTGTTCCTATCTTGCGATGGTTTACCCATCCTATATACAGTCACTGGATTGCATTCTACTCCTAAAAAGTCAAACACACTGCAAACACGTTGAAAGTCAACTGACAACCGCTCTCTTACATTTGTGGATGTAGATTCAGGAACTCCACTAATAACAACAGAACACAGCCTTTCAACTTCTTGAAACGGTAAAGTAGAGTCAGAGCTAGAGATAAGATTGCTAGCACTGTGAGGAGGAGAAAAGACCTTTTTAGAATTACTTATTACAGCACCATCAGACTTCTTACGCAACTCCTTAATCTCATTTTTCAAATCCATATTTTCAGACCTCAGATGACTTAACTCTTTCAACATAGCACAGACAACCTTCTTAACGGGATCAGTAATACGTTTTGATTTGCTAAATTCCTCAACTTCGCTCTGCAGGTCACTCCATGATGATACTTCCTGCTCATGTACACTTCCCCTCTTGCGACTATCAGAGGAAGCCAATAGGACATCCATGTTTCGGTACCGGTGACGAAATAGCAAGAAAATAGCGATAGGTCAAATCACACCAACTACACAGCAGAAAAGGAGGAAGGATGTACCTGTTACGGTGGCAAAGTTTCTTCAATATAAGTACCCAGTTGCCACTCTGAGCAAAGCAGATCCAAAAAGCAATTGGCAGGACTTGATAAAACTCGACCAAATTATTCCACTTCAAAGGGAGGCTGTCGCCAAACCACAACGCAGCAGACGTTAACCGTAAAAAATCAATGAAGACGAGTTAAGAGGTCGACCAAGGCGCACCCTCGAAGAACGATGTCACAACAAAGTACTAGATATACCTGTCCCGGTGGCAGATCTCTTCAAACAAATTTTGCCCAGCTGCCACTCTGAACACCACTGCGACGAGTCAACCAGTAAGCAGCAAGCAATACCAAGCAAAATCGCAGGTAGAAGAAATGCAGAACAGATACCAGTAGAGAGCCGCTGCTCAGGCCACGCGAGGTTAATTATGATTATCATTGCTCACGTGACGGCAATGCGGATCCTCTCAGGGAAACTAATTTCTTCTCCTCGGACTAGATTAAAGAGCATTAGTTTTTTCTACTCAAATGTGAGGTCAATCAGAAAGAACTCGATCTATGTGGAATCCGTTCTGATCAATAAGTATGATATCTACGCCTTTTGTGAAACCTGGCTTAAACCCAGTCACATTATCCCTCCTATCCTGGGGAGGATGTGTGTGGACTATGACAATCAGAGGTGTGACCGCCCAAGGAAAAAAGGTGGGGGAGTGATGCTTCTGATTCACTCTAGACTTTCCATGGCTCTAGTTTTCAAGGAGTCCGTAAAGGATGCATATGAAATACTTTGTGTCGATGTTCTGAATGAGAGTTCAAGCTTAAGGATTATAGTAGTATATAGGGCGCCATCATGCGCTGTCATAAATACTAAGCAGTTAATCAAAGTCCTCAGCGATCTCATTGCTTGTGAGCTTCAAACGGTGGTTGTTGGTGATTTTAACATGCCGGAATTGTATCACAGCATTAATACTTTTTCTGATGGTTCTATTTTTTCGTCTTTCCGTGAGTTGCTTCACAGTCACAGATTAACGCAACATGTTACTGAACCGACTAGACTAAGTAAGATTCTGGACCTGGTTCTCAGCAGCAAGCCTGATTTGGTTAGCAATCTAAGAATACTTTCTCCAGTTGGGTACAGTGATCATAGCAGCATCGACTTCGAAATCATTGGGTATGATAGCATGGCATTCAACACTTTTCGAAGAGTATATTCTGCGTGTAACTATGAGGCTTTACGGAGTGATCTTTCTCGTATACGGTGGGTCGACCTGCTTGAGAGCTGTGGTAGTGTCAATGAAAAGTATGAGTTACTATTAGCAGTTCTGCATACTGCCATTGACTACAATGTCCCTTGGGAAAAGGTGACTTCGTTCAAGTCTACTCCTTTACCACATTATTTGAGGAACATGAGTGAGCATAGGGACCGCCTTTTCCAAGAGGCAAGACGAACTGGAAACTGGTCCAGGTATAATGAATTTACAGGAATTTTCCTTACACGCCTGAGTAAGTACTTGAATAACATCGAGAAGAAAGTTGTTGAGTCTGGGAATTTGAACTTTTACAGGTATCTAAATAGAAAATTGCATGACAAAGGGTGCATCGGGCCTCTGAAGTGTGGAGACCTTATGGCATGCAGTCCAAATGACAAAGCTAACATGTTTGCTGATCAGTTCTCAAAGTTTTTCTCGAATGAGGATGTTAATGTTCCTCACTTTTCACCGACCTCCACCTCGACTATGAATCAGCTACCATGGTTTTACGCAGATCAGTTGTACGAACGGATTATGAGCTGGCCCAAATCTTCTTCAGTCACTCCAGACTTCATTCCGTTGTTTTTCATTCAGAAGATTGCCGATGTTATATGTGGGCCGCTGTCGTACATATTCAACCTGTCACTCATGAAGGGAGAAGTTCCTGCACGATGGAAACACTCCTTCGTCACACCGGTTCTTAAGAAGGAACCTTCCTGGGACCCTGCGAATTACCGTCCTGTTAGCATAACATCTTTGTTTCGTAGGCTTTTTGAGAAAACGGTCAAGGAACACATTCTCGAGTATGCTGCAGTTAACAGAATAATACCACGGGTCCAACATGGTTTTGTCCCAGGGAGGTCGGTGGAGACAAACATGATTGAAAGCCTTGAGGACTGGACAGTAGTACTTGATAATAGTAGACGCTGTGATGTTATATACTTTGATTTTGCGAAAGCCTTCGATAGAGTACCTCACAAAAGACTACTTCATAAATTGGAGATGTTGGGTTTCCATCCCACACTCGTAAGTTAGATTTCTGATTTCCTCCATGGCAGGACCTTCCAGATGCGGGTTGGACACGTTGGGTTAGATGTTACAACAAAAGTGTATGCTGACGATGTAAAAATTTGCAAGGTCATAACTGAAGCGAATGATCAAAAGCGGCTACAGACGGCGATAGACATCTTAAGTGATTGGGCTAAGCGGTGGCAGCTCCCCTTGGCCCCACAGAAGACTAAGTGTATGACATTGGCAAGAAGTCTGAGATTCCCTCTAGTTTGTATACAGTTGAAGGAGTTACAATCACTAATGTCACTTCTGTGAGAGACCTAGGTTTTCATTATACTGACGCACTTGACTTTTCTGAGCACATCAGAACCCGGTGTACCCTGGCCTTATTGCGTACACTGCACATCTTCAAGGGGTTGTCTTCCACCATTAAGTCCATACTTCTCAAAGCTTAAAAAACATACGTTCGGCCCTTGGTTGAGAGTGGTGCTGCTGTGTTCAGCCCATCTAGAAGAAGGGATGTTGAAGCACTTGAGAAGGTGCAAAACAATTTTACGCGTAAAATCCTTTGCCGATGTAGGAGTTTTTTCTACTCTAGAATACCTAAAGCATCTGTTCGCAACAAATACTTTGAACTCTCTACTTTGGAATCACGGCGCAAAGTATTCGACGTATGTATGGTTTACAAGCTGTTGTACCATAGTAATAAATTTGGTTCTTTTGATTTTTATAGTATGGCTCACTCCAGAACCAGGGGAGGTCAGACTAAAATAAATCTCCCTAGGCCCAGAACCAGTATAAGAGCCAGAAGTTTCACATTCAGAGCGGCTAGTCTTTACAAAAAGGTAACAAAAAACATGATCGTTCCGGATTCCTTGACTAAGTTCAAACGCTCTGTAGAAGTAATCTTATCTAAGTATGAGCTTTCATAATTCCTTGCGGTTGACCATCTCTTCTTCTTCTTCACCTTTGTTTTATATCTAATCTAGGAGTCTTTTGCCTCATTTTATGTAGTTCTCTTTATACGAGTACGTTTTATCTAAGTGTGTTCCTTGTATTTGCTCCATTATTCAAGTTAGTTTCAGAAGTTTGTTATCATTTTATACTACGTTTGCCTAAGCAGCGTAATAAACATAACATAACATAATTCGAGGAAGATTCTTATTCAACCTAAATGAACCGTAAAAAATACGTCTTCTTAAAGGATTCGAGTAAGTTGTATGAACGTTCGAATTCGATTGAAAGTATCATAGAACAATAGTGAATGCGGTACTGTTACTTTCTGGACTAATTATATGAGGGTGTCCAGCCTTTTTTCATTCCCAATTCTCATTTATCACTATCCGCTCTGGACTATGTAGTAGCCTTCACTGGATTGCACTCAGTACACCGACCTGGTTTTTTGAAAAATTTCCGGTCATTTTCTACGTTACGGTCGTCGAGTTGAAATTTTTGCATTCCACTGTCACTTATGGATATAGATTTTTGTGATAGAAGTCAACTTTCGAGAGACTACTACGATTCTGAACGAATGTCGAGTACACGGTGCATTCTACGAGCGAGTTTAATTACACCCCGCGCAGAAGTCTTTTCGGCTCGAAGTCGATGCGTTGAAGAGTCTATCCTATCTGAATGAAGTTTGAGAACCGTTCTCCCTTTACCATTATGAAGTCGAAAGGATCGGATCTTTCATCGAAATTTATTGGGTTGTAACATAAGTTCGTAGAGTTTTGGGTTAGAGTTATT
Source organism: Haemonchus contortus (assembly GCA_000469685.2). Classification (NCBI taxonomy): domain Eukaryota; kingdom Metazoa; phylum Nematoda; class Chromadorea; order Rhabditida; family Trichostrongylidae; genus Haemonchus; species Haemonchus contortus. Next base: position 36,185,037 of record LS997564.1, read on the forward strand.
TTACAACGACTTGATTTGTTTTTCAGCAAAGTGTATATATTTATTCGAAAGAGCTCTTTCTCCTCTACAAAACTGTTTTATTTGTTTCTAGGATGATTCAATTGTTCCTCTTTTTTCGAGCTCAGAAATGGAATATCCAGGAAGAAAAAATTAGCATTTTCGACATCTGCTTTTCTTTGCTTTTCGTCGTGGTCAAAAAAGCAGCCGAAGGCACTCGGGACATATGCAGTGTGAACGGGGAAGGTGTCTTAGGTGTGTCCACTGAAAGGTGTGGGTGGCTCCAGGAAAGGCGCCAAAGCCGAGAGTCAAGCAAGTCTTCACCCAAAAAAAGGTCATGATCTGCGTTTGATGGGACTGGGTAGGCATGGTGCACTGGGAAACTGCTCGAACGAAACGCCACTGTCAACAAGGAGGTCTACATTGCCCATCTGAACAGTGTAAATGAGGCTATTCGACTGAAAAGACCTTATAGGTCGAGTCATCTTGCTCTACGACAACACCAGGCCCCATATTGCTCAAGTCGTCAAAACAGCACTCCAAGGGCTTGAATGGGAGATTCTTCACCATCCACCGCATTCTCCGGATCTTGCATCTGCCGACTATCACCTTTTCCGCTCTATGTTAAACCAAATGAGGGGTGTTACCTTCGATGGCGAAGGGGATCTTAAAAACTGGCTCAACAAATTCTTCGACACCACAACGGCCGATTTTTGGCGAATAGCCATCAACAAATTGGTTGAGAGATGGGAGGAGGCCGTGAACAGTGACGGAGGATACATCATTGGCTACTTATTATTATAATTATTGTTTTTTGGTTCAAATAAATCTTTGTGAAAAAACTCTACGAACTTATGTTACAACCCAATATTTTTCCAATACACGGGACATCATGCTACATTCCTAGTTTCTTCTTATTCTTCAACGTCTGCTCTGGAGTCTTCTCTGTTGAGAAGCTCTTCAAACACAAGATGCTTTCATAGTAAAAAATCTTCTTCGGCTGAGCATCATTTGCTAGGCGGCACATGTCCAACCATTTTTCCACTTTCATTTCTATCTAAGCAGCCCAGCCGGTGTTTGTCGTTTCCAAAGTTTCTAGAAGTTTTTCTCAGCAAAGTGTACGCAAATGAGAGCAGGTACCGAAGTTCCTCAGTTTATCTGCCAGACAGTTGCGGGAGTAATCTCAGGATGGTTTCTCCTTCCTTTTTCAATCCAACCGTTGCGGTTCCAAGAAAAGGAAAGGAAAGTACGTGCGATGACTTAATTCGAGGCATCGGATCGGATCGCCAACGTGGAAATTGGTCAAACGCTTATTGATCACTTCTCGAGCTGTTGTGTTGTTTGGTGGCCTTTTAGGCTCATCATACTCTTGTTTTTCTGCTCTTTTTCATCTGAATCCGCTGATTTTCCATATCGTAGCTCCTTATGGTTCTTATTGTTTCAGTCAAGCGCCTCAACTATTATCTACTCAGTATCGGTTCTAGCAACTTTTACGTGCTCAGTACCGGCACCCGCGAATTTAGGGACCACGTGGGTTGACTTCTGAGTTTTTGTTCGATTTCTACATTTCATAGTATGATGGATTTTACTTGTTGTCCTTCTTGTCTTGTCCATTAGGCCTGTTACAGTTTTTCTTGCATAATGAGGAATTTTACGTATTCAATGTAGTGGGTAACATGATTTCTCGTGGTCTGCTCCCTAAACGGCACTCCAATCATTGATATTGGTGACAATGTTATCTTAACTATCCTTCATATCGTCGAGTGATAGAAGCAGCTCAAATATTTATTTGTTTGATAGACTCAGTAAGTACTGAAGTGGTAGCAACCTTGGTTCAGTAGCAATTCTGGTTCAAAAATAGGCAGTTCTATCCTTATCACATTCGAAATATTAATATTGTCACTTCGACCAATTTGCGCATTTTTTACTTCTACATCTAAAATTTAACAGTTTTTTTGTCGATGTTGATTTTGAATTTGATTTTTCACAGATTTCCCCATTGGTCCTGTGAGGACATTGAAAAATAACTCTCAATGTCCTCCCAGGAATGATTTTAATAACGTTTTGAATCGCAACATAAGAGATATTTTCGCTCGGGTCGTTCCATTCAGAGCGCTTACCACAATATCAACTGCTTGGAAATCACGGGTTCATTACTGGCCTTCCAAATTAGGCAATGGTTTCTATGTTTTAAAGTGGTGTAGTGGCAAACGGCGCAGTAACAAACACGCAAGGTTCAAGGCTCGAGTTGCGAATCCTTACTCACGTCGGCCAACTGAGCCTTCCTTCCTTCAAGGTTTGAGTAACTGGTACCAGACTCTATAAGACAAACAACCATTTGCCACTAAGTTCCTGAATGGAAGTCGAATGTGGTGCGCATCCCAAAGAGTAGGATATTTAACGCAAAAAATCTATCCCATCCTCTTTTTGTTGGCATTTAAGCTCTTAAAAGCGCACAACGCGTGCTCCTGAGAGAAAAGGAGAGTGATTGTATACCGGCTAATGGTGAACTGTTGTGTTTCGTAGGTGAATAAACTATATTTATTAGTTGACTAGATTATTCATTCGCAGTAATGGCGTGCCTTGGGACACACTTCCATCCTGAACCGTTTCGGGAAGTAGTCCCTTGTGCAGAGACCATCATAACGTAAATAGGGCATCTAAAATTTGCACTTGAGCTCCAAAGAAAGAAAAGGGCAATTCTTACTTTGGTTGATCCACACATCTGCGCCCTGATTTGCGGAAATTCATGATAGCGGAGGTAGATGTGGTTGTGGTTGGGGTTGTGCTAACAGTAGTGGTGGGAAATGGTTTAACTGTTTGATAAGTCGGACGAGGTTTGCTTGGATCAACTGAAACAATTTACTAGTATTCGCGTAAAATCGGAGCAACCTTTCTGACTCACCAGAACGATATCGTAAAGTCACTGTTGTCGGATGGGCTCTATTGTACGTGAATATGGGAACTCGGTTTGTGTAGGAACGGAGAGTGATCCCTTCTGCAAAGTGGGAGCAGAACCTGAACAAACACTTCTCTTAGCATCACCTGTATCACCTGTATCACCTGTCGTCCCGTTGATCATCGACTTCCTCGAGCGGGCGCCAGTAACGTCTCCATTCGTCCCTGTCACGAGCCAGAGTGGTCCAGTGAATCGTTCTCGCTTCAGAGATACGAGGTTCAACATTCCTTTCGTTCAGAGCTTTCGTGAAGAAGTCTGACCATCTCGTTGGCGGCCTTCCTGGAGTTCGTTTGATGTCCCGAGGGATCCAGTCAGTAACCGCCCTGGTCCAACGGTCATCACTATATCGCATAACGTGTCCGGCCCACCTGATCTTCGATTTCTTGGCGTAATCAACGGCATCCCTGATCTTCGTTCGGTGACGGAGCTCGGAACTCCGGATTCCCTTATGCACTTGTGTGTATAAGGAAATTCCGAGCATCGTCCTTTCCAAAGCGCGTTGAATAACGCTGACAGCATGCTCATCCTGCTTTCGTAGAGTCCAGGTCTCCGAGGCGTACGTTAAAGCAGGAAGGACAGCAGTGTCGAAAAGGTGAGCGCGGAGCCGGATGTTTTTTGTCTTCTTCACTACTCCCTCGATATTCTTAAATGCTCCCCACGCGGCGCGTTTCCTTCTGCACAGCTCTGGAGCTAGGTCGTTCATCATGTTGACTTCCCGACCTAGATACACATAGCTGGAGCATTCGGTGATATTCGTTCCGTTTAACGTGAAAGGAGCATCAGGTACCAATCCGTTTCTCATGAACATCGTCTTCGTTAGGTTCAGCCTCAAGCCGATCTTTCCACAAGCACTATCAAACTCGGCCAGCATTCGTTCCGCCTGCTCGATGTTCGGTGTTATAAGAACGATGTCGTCTGCAAAGCGGAGGTGATGTAGGTAGCGGCCGTCGACCTTCACTCCCAAGTCTTCCCATTCCAAATGACGCATGATATTCTCAAGGGCGGCACTGAAAAGTTTGGGCGAAATACATAGTATCGCCTTGCCGAACACCTCTCTTCACGTTGACAATGACTTCCTTATAGAATGGTGAAATCCTGGTCGTGAAGCTGTCGTAGAGCTCACGAAGCATCCTTATATATTGCGTAGGAACACCCTGGTTGCCCAGGGCTTCAATTACCGCTTCTGTCTCAACGGTGTCAAAGGCTTTCTTCAAGTCGATAAACGTAAGACATAGCGGCATTTTGTACTCTCGCGATACTTAAATGAGCCTTGTTAGGGTGTGGATATGATCGAATGTACTGAACCCTCTCCGAAACCCTGCTTGCTCGCATGGCTGTCCTTCATCTAATATTCTGCCAATCCTGTTTAGGGTGACACGAGTGAAAAGCTTGTAGATTACGGACAGCAGGCAGATTGGGCGATAATTGCCAATATCGGCTGGATCTCCCTTTTTGTACAGCAACACAGTCTTGCTAGTTTTCCACGACGTGGGCACTTTGCATTCCGACAGGTACCGTGTGAAGAGCCTAGCCAGAGTTTTGATGATGACTGGTGGTATACTCTTCAGATGTTCTGGTTTGATCCTATCGGGACCGGGCGCTGTACAGTTCTTCATCGACGTGATGGCATGTCGTATTTCGGAAGGGAGAACCGAAGGAGCGATACATTCGTCTTGCCTAAGATGATGAGTAGGCAGGTAGACGTGGCTGTCGAAGAGATCCGAGTAGAAGTCGTAGATGACCTTCTCCATTGCCCTCCGGGATGCAGTAACGGTTCCGTCCGGACGACGAAGGGAGGTCATCTTGGTCTTGTAATTGACGAAGCTCCGTCGGGCTTTGCGAATGCTCTTTCCGGCCTCGGCGGCTTCGTCCATGACTGCTGCTCTTCTCTCTTTCAGATCTTCATTTATCGCTTCTCTGCATAGCTTCGCAAGTTCGGACGTTCGTTGATAATTGCCTGCAGCTCGCGCGATTCCACGCTGGCGTATCAGCTCGAGAGTCTCCGAAGAGAGTCGTCTCTTGGCTACTTGTAGACTCTCTGCTTTCGTAGCACTATCGTGAAGATGCTCGACGAGCCGGTTGTATTCTTCGTCGATGTTGTCGATAACGGAATCCTCCCATTTACTCGCAAGGGAAGCGAAGTTGTCCCAGTTGATGGAGGTCTTGGGGCTTCGTTTCCGAAACTTCATAGCTCTCTCCCCACGCACTGAGAAGCAGAATCTAGCGCGGAGGAGACGATGGTCCGATCCCGTGTAGAACTTCGGAACAACAGCGACGTCGGTCAGGCAAAATCTACGATTGAAGATGATGTGGTCTATTTCATTATGGAACTGTCCACCAGGTGACTCCCATGTCCATCTTAAATGAGAGGGCTTCTGGAACTGCGAGTTACCATGGATGGTGTGGGTCGTCATGATAAACTCGGACAGCCTTTCACCCTGCTCATTCCATTCCACTCCGTGAGTCCCGATGTGAAGCTCTTCAGCCGTTCTTCTGGGGCCAATCTTGGCGTTGAAATCACCGACGATGACCTTGAAGAAAGTGTGGTCTTCTCTGTAGAGCCTCTCCAGATCCATATAAAACGCTTCCAACTCCTCTTCTTCGTAGCTCGATGTTGGTGCGTAAGCAACGAAGATGGTTAGAGCTGGGATTGAGCCACATCTTCTTAATCGCAAACGTCCGATAGCAATCGTAATATGATCATTTCAACTTCTCTTAGCATAGCAGTTGAAATGATCATATTACGTCCACTTTCAAATTGTACGCATTAACTGTACCTGTAGCCAGTAAGTTGCTGATCCTTGTTTGTTTTGATTTCTACCCCAGCGTATGGGCACCCATCGGTATCATACTGATTATATATTTTCAATATCTCAACTTCAGTTTCGGTTCCATTGGGAGACTGAAAAAATAATTGGTTACCGAGCATATTCAAGTGACGGTATGTTTTCGTTGTTCATCAGAAATATATTTCCCCAGTTTTCTTTGAAAGATACTTTGGAATGAGATGAGCATCCGAGACAAAGTGCCCCACGAAAGTGCCACCATAGTCAGGACCAACGGTCAGGGGAAAACTCACTTCAATCCAGTAGTTGCATGTGCTAAAGTCGACCCTAGTAGAGAAACTGTCCTTGTCACCTATGGAATCTGTGAGGTTTTTCCACTCGGGCGATGCAGTTACTGTACTTCCGCATCCGTTGTCTGGCTGGAGAATCCAGTGATATCTTATTCTTCTCACGAATGATTTTAAATTTACATTTCCCTACACACCACTATAACCACGCGGGCAGACGCATTTTTGACAGTTGAGTGGATGAGGATAACCGCCATTTTCGCAAGACACCGAATCGGTCGGGGGATTACAGAGCTCGGAAAAGATTTTAAAGATTCAAATGGAGTAGTGTTCATGAATCCGAGCAGGGAGGTCATCAGCAGGATTTCTGCTTTCTCGAATAGGTTATGATGAGAAATCATTCATTTGATATGATAGCTCTAGAGACTTACTTATTCATTCTTGTTTTCATCTATTTCTTTGCTGGTTTTCAGCATTACGACACAAGTGCTATTTTTCTATCGAACTGTGAGAAATAGAAGCAATAGAATAGAGTTGGTCACTAATCAACATCGCAGTTTTCCGTTATAGACCTAGGGAGACTACTTTCGGAGAAAATTACAAAAGTTTTCGCGTACTGACTTCTGCATCCGTAGAGCTCGTTGAGCATTGACACGTCGATGAATGACACGAAAGGTGATCCGAGAGTGGCCTATAGTTGATGTCGTACGGCACCATTGTCGGCTTCGAAACATTGACCGCTCCACTGTCAAATAGGGTTCATGAATGAAGGAAATAAACAGTGTAACTCAGCTGGTCATACAGAGTACAGTAAAAGCTTGTGAGTGCACAGATTTGGAAGCTGGTTTCTGAATAGGTAGATGCAGGATAAATTAGTAACGTGTTTTTACTCTCCATAGATGGTTCATGCTGATACCATCTATGGGAAGTAAAAAGAATAGCTTTGGATTCGATTCTAAAGCTCATTCTATGACGAGTGCACGCGCAGTGCGCCGCAAAACTTTCCGACAGCAGAAGGCGTCCGTCCAATAAACGTACCTTTAGCAACATTGAAATGATGTCCTGAACTAGAAACTAGTCGCATAGGCTAAATTGATCTTTACGCAAGGACTGAACTTGAATCGAGACGTGCACTCGACTTTTCAATGTTATAGCGTGATGTGTAACCTCTTTCTGCCTTTTTAAATTCGGGGCTTCAACCGAAGGAATTACGTACTTGATTCCGGGTAGTGCATGATGCTGCCGTAGTCGTACGTTAAATTAAAGTTATCGTTCGTATCCGGTGTCTTCCTGTTGTATTCCTTTGCCATGCAACGCTGAAAGCGAAGCACTAGAATAATTTTCTCACCCCTCCTCTCACGAATTTACCTTGATAGTATCTGTGTCCAGCGTGAGGAATTTGTCGCGGTCATACCTATGAATTTGAGACAACTATCATTTGCCCATAGTTCGGTGCCTTGACAAATATACTGCGGAGTTTCTCACCTACGAATTCCTTTATTCAAGCCACATGCACCTCCTTTGGACTTACTAATTGTTTTGTTGAAGGAATAGTACACTGTTGCATTCTTCCACAACTTCTTGTGAAATTGACGACCGAACGCCTGGCGTTTGGAGCGATCAGCTCTTCCCAGTTGCTGCTCGATATCTCGCAAGATGTCCGCTTCTTGGTCTCTTCAGGCATACATTATTGTATTGAACAACTATTCTATGAGAGATTGATGCATAAGTAATGACGACTTCTCCGACTGTCTCGTCAAAAATTTGTCTGGGGTCTCGTGGAACACTGCGCTATGTAGGTTACTGGTAACTAAAAAACGGATTCAAATGAATTCGAATTTTTTTGAAAAGGAGAATTTCAGTTCCAACAGAAACATCATCACTTATCATTATCATTACTCATTATTATCATTACTTTGGCAACAGCCTTGAAGTTTTACTTATAAGGACCCACAATGAAAGAGCGATATCGTCTTGATAGAACTTCTCGGAGACATTGTTCCTTTCGTTTATTTCGAAAATATAGTCTCCTCTGGGGTTTATACTGGTACGGTTATTCTTGGCGCTCCTTAGAAAAGTTTTTCATTACTCTATATAGCAAAGTGACAGAGCTGAAACTGCCTTGTACTTTCCTATACACCCCACACATGGTTTTCTTAAATACCATTGGAAAATTGCCCTAGAACACTTATCTTTGCAAATATTTAGGTTTTGTTCAAAAAGGATTTTAGAAAACTTCCTAGATTCTTTTCTCAATTGGGATGATCAAGAGGGATCGTTGCAAGTCCCTAGGAGCTCTCTTTTTTTGACGCGCGTAAGAGTCTTGAAAACTATTATACTTTCTCTTAATCTTACTGCTTCTATAGAGGTTATCAGCTGATTCACGACAAACATCCAAAATGATGCATAGAAATGGCGCAGAACTAACTTTTCTGACCAAAGTAGTCAGCCGTGCGCATATGAACGGAAAATAAGAATGACGCCTTGATTCTTTCCTCCTAAAATCTTTTTGTTTCTGGTGACAGCTGAATGGAATTGAATAGTTCATCCTGTAGATCTTCGAGCTTGTCACTGATTGAACTTCCATTGGCAGCCACCATTGGCAGCCACAATCAATAGTAATGATATGAATATAAGCCTCATCTGAAATGTGACATTACTCACGCAAAACTTCATCATGTAATTGTTCTTTTCAATGTATATGATGAAACAGGGCCCGCTAAATCTATGTGACTGAAGAAGGGCTAGATGGGGGTTGCTATAAACAGGAAGCACTGGCGGTTATGCCTTTTCATGGTCGGACGGGCTAGGATCATTTTATTTGCTACACCGACTGTCATCGAGTTACATTCCCTACTTGGTTGCTCTTTAATTTACTCCCTCTTCTAGTTGCTCGGGAAGTAACTCAACGAGAATGGTATGCCCACCCTGAGAGAACGTATCCGAATCCTATCCAGTCACATAATTTTTATTGCAGACAAATATCGTAGTCGTGGAGCCCCCATCAACGAGTTTAAGTTCTTCGCGCTCACTGAGAGTATCTTCAGCACGAAGCAACCCAGTATAGGGCGTACATAGTTGTTTCACTTCTTAGCAGTGAGGCAAGCTTCCCTGGTTGTGAGACATGATCTTACCTAGTGTTCTGTAGGAATATTGATACCAATGATATAAAAAAGTAAGCTTGGCAAAGAATGAGTTACACAAGGGAACGGAGAAGGATTGAATGATTGGAATGAGAACGGGCCTCCTCTTACATTTGCTCTCCTTTTATGCAGGTATCTTGGCAGTCATCAGCACATAATGTTCGTGGGAAACTGATGAGCATAGATCTTTTGCATTTTTTCATTGGAAAAAGCGTGCCGAATTCTTTACCTTACAAAGCTCCCATTATTTGCTCAATTCCCAACATTCGATAGGCTGATCTTCTCGTTTTGAATGTAGCAAGTAGATAGCGAGATCGTTTTGGATTTGCGGTGATCAATACGATTGTCTCATCATTCACCTTTACTTTCACCCTTTCTTCCTTCAAAATTACTCAAATCCAAGAGCATTTTCGGGTTCGACCCTGGAAATTTTGCACTGTCTGTTTGCAGGTTTGAAACAGCGGGATAGTCTGCAAAGATGGTAGCTCTATAGAGTAAATAATTCGCAGCAGTTTTTTGTTACCAGGTGTTGTCTCAGTACACCTTCCATCAGTGCTCTCACAAACATTATGCACTGATCACTGCCACGATACTTGCATAAAAGGAGAGCGAGTGTGAGAGGAGGCATGCTTCCATTTCAATCATTTACTTCTTCTCCGTTCCCTTGTGCTCATTCGTTTGCCAAGTTTACTTTTTTTATATGGTCAACATAAGTCTGATACATTTCAGCAAAGCATAAAGTATAATCATGCCTAACATCCAGGGGATAATGTATGTACTGCTAAGAAGTAGAACAGCTAGGGCGTATGCTAAATTGCTTCATGCTGAAGATGTTCTCAGTGAGTGCTACGAACTCAAATTCGGGGATCAGGGGCACATGATTACGCATGATTTGTCGAAATATACATTTTATATCGCGGATAGGGCTCGGAAACGTTCTCTCTGAGTAGTAATACAATTTTCGTTGTGGTCATTCCATGAGCAATCAAAAAAGAGAGTAAACTAACCAGTAAGGGTAGAGGGTATGGAACTCGCAGATAGTCGGTGTAGCACTTAAAATCATGCGATGGACTCCAACAATGAAAAGGCATCCTTGAGAGTCTTCTGTCCATAGCAATCCGGATCCTAGCCCTTCTTCAGTCACATAGATTAAGCGGGCCCTGTTCCAGCAGATACATTGAAAAGCACAATTACATAATGAAGTTTTGCGAGAGTAATGTCACATTCCAGATGAGGCTTATGTTAATATCGTTGCTGTTGATTGTGACTGTCAGTGGAAGTTCACTCAACGACAAGCTTGAAGGCCTACAGGATGAACTGTTCAATTCCATGCAGTTGTCACCTGAAACGAAAAGATCTTTGGAGGAAAGAATCAAGGTCTCGTTGTTGTTTTCCGTTTACTTGCATCCGGCTTTGACTTTGACTACTTTGGGAGACGGGCGTTAGGAACGATTTTAGGAAATCGATTCGCCGCACGTGGCTGTCGCGGACCACTCAATCGCCGTTATTACAGCTCTAGCGTTCTTCATACAGCTCAATCGATATGCAATCATTATTTTAGCATAATTCTACTATTAGTACTTTTGTTCTTGTATTTCTTACCTACTGCTGCATCCTGCTACATTCCTTCGCGCGCGACGCCCCTCTCGCCGCGACGCGACCATTTCGTTCCTAACGCACCACACCCGACTACTTTGGTCAGAGAGAGGTAGTCCCGCGTCGCTCCTATGTACATGAAAACACCCACAACATTTTGAAAATGCGGCGTGAATCGACGAATATCATCTATAGAAACAGTAAGATCGATAGATAGCCAGTTTCCAGTTTCCTTACGCGCGTCAAAAGAAAAAAGACAAACAGAGTTCCTACATGATAGCGAAAATCCTTCCTGGTTACCTCAATTGAGAAAGGGATTTTGGAAGTATTTGTAATCTCTTGAATGTAAGCATTGGAAAAAAGATTGGTATTCTAGGACAAGTTTTTAATCTAAGAAGACCAGGTATGGGGGTGTGTACGAACTTTCAGGAGCGTACTAGAAAAAAAAGTAACGATTTAACTTCTTCAGAGAGCGCCAAAGAATAACCGTACCCGTATAAACCCTAAAGGAGACTATATTTTCGAAATAAACGAAGGGAGCAATGTCTCTAAAAAGTTCTACCAAGGCGATATCGCACTTTCAGTGTATGTCTCTTTGGCTAAGACTTCATGACCGTTACCCAAGCAATGACGTTTTTGTTGGAATTGAAACTTTTCCTGTCAGAAAATTCGAATTCATTTGAATTTGTTTTTCATTCAGTCATCAGTAACCCTATCAGCATAGTGTTACACGAGGCCCCAAACCTATTTTTGAGGAAAAGTTTCAATCAGAGAAAGCGTCATTACTTGTGCATCAATCTCTCTCACATATCTCGTTGTTCAATACAAACATGTATGCCTGAAGAGACCAAGAAGCGGACATCTTGCAAGATATCGAGGAGCAATTGGGAAGAGCTGGTCGCTTCAAACGCCAGGCGTTCGGCCGTCGATTTCACAAGAAGTTGTGGAAGAATGCAACAGTGTACTACTCCTTCAACAAAACAATTAGTAAGTCCGAAGGAAGTGCAGGTAGCTTCTATAAATAAAGGAATTTGTAGGTGAGGAACTCCGCAGTATATTTGTCAAGGCGACCGAACTATGGGCAAATGATAGCTGTCTCAAATTCATAGAGGATCCCCATGGTAGGCCCAAAATCAGCAGTAACCGTTAACAGGACCGAGTTTCATGTGTGATGTCATTTGTCACGCCATAATCCTTCTAGCTGAGGACCGAATCACAGTGCAAAACAGTGACGGATGTTCGTCGGACCTGGGCAGAATAGGAGGCGTCCAGAGACTGTCGTTGGGACCGGGCTGTGAATCGGTTGCAATTGCTGCTCATGAGCTGGGCCATGTCATTGGGTACCATCACACCCAATCTAGGTATGACCGTGACAAATTCATCACGGTGGACACAGATAATATCAAGGTAAATTTGTGAGAGGAGGGACGAGACAACTATTCTGATGGTCCACTTTCAGCGTTGCATGGCAAAGGAATACATTAGGAAAACACCGGAGACAAACGATAACTTTAATCTGACGTACGACTACGGCAGCATCATGCACTACCCTGGAATAAAGTGAGTTATCCCTTCTGATCGAGCACCAATTCTGAAAAGACGGAGAGCTGTTATAATTTTTGCTGTAACAATGAAAAATCAAATGTACATCTTGATTCAAGTTCGGTGACTTAGTCCTTTCGTAAACATTAATTTAGCTTATGTGAATAGTTTCCAGAACTGGATACCATTTCAGTATTTCTAACAGTCCTTTTATTTGACGGGCGCTTGCTTTGCGCTGTCGAACAGACGTTCTGCGCGAACTGCGCCCGAATTCGTCATAGAATGAGCTTAATAATTGATTTCAAGGCCATTCTTTTCACTCTCCGTAGATAGTTATATCATGAACTAATTCATCTTCATATTCAGGGACTAGCTTCAAAACCATCACAAGCTTTCACTCTATTTTCTATGTATGACCAGCTGAATTACTTTATTTCTTTCATTCATGATCCCTTATTGACAGTGGAGCGATCAATGTTTCGAAGCCGACAATGGTGCCCTACGACATCAACTATAGGCCACTCTCGGATCACCTTTCGTGTCATTCATCGACGTGTCAATGCTCAACGAGCTCTACGGATGCAGAAGTCAGTACGCGAAAACGTTCGAAACCTTCTCCGGGAGCGGTCTCCCTAGGCCTTCAAGGAAAACTGGATTGTTGATTAGTGACCATCTTTAAACTTTCAATCCTCACAGCTTGATTCAAAACTGCATTTGTGTCGTGACGCTGAAAACTAGCAAAGAAATAGGTGAAAATAAGGATAAGTGAATAAGCGGAAACCCTGCTGATGGCCTGACCTGTTCGTGTTCATGTACACCACTCCTTCTAATCCGTTACGAACCTTTTCAGAGCTATGTGATCCCCCGACTGAGTCGGTGACTTGCGAGAATGGCGGTTATCCTCATCCACTCAACTGTCAAAAATGTGTCTGCCCACGTGGTTATAGCGGTGTTCGCTGCACTGAGAGGGTAGGGAATGGATCTATAGAATCATGTGTGGGACGAATAAAATAACACTGGAATCTCCAGCCGGACAACGGATGCGGAAGTACAGTAACTGCATCACCTGAGTGGAAAACCCTCACAGATTCCATAGGTGATAAGGACAGCTTCTCTACTAGGGTCGACTTTAGCACATGCAACTACTGGATTGAAGTGAGTTACCCTTTACTATTGGTCTTCACCGTGGTGGCGTGGGACACTTTGTGTCGGATTCTCACCTCATTCCAAAGTCACCGTTCAAGAAAAACTGGGGAGATAGGTTTTTAGATGGACAACGAAATTATACGGCCGTTTGAATATGCTCGGTAACTTATGATTTTTCAGTCTCCCAACGGAACAGAAATTGAGGTTGAAATTTTGAAAATATATAATCAGTATGATACCGATGGGTGCCCATACGCTGGGGTAGAAATCAAAACGAACCAGAATCAACAGCTCACTGGCTACAGGTACAGTTTATGCGTACAATTTGAATGTGAACGTAATATGCTCACTGATCATTTCAACTACTATGCTAAGAGAAGTGTTTGTTCAGGTTTTGCTCCCCCTTTGCAAAAGGGATCACTCTCCGCTCCTACACAAACCGTGTTCCCATATTCACATACAATAGAGCCCATCTCACAACAGTGACACTGCGATATCGCTCTGGTATGTCATAGTAATTGCTACCATTTTATGCGAGTACCAGTAGATTGTTTCAGTTGATCCAAGCAAACCTCGGCCGACTTATCAAACAGTTAAACCGTTCCCCACTACTACTGTCAGCACAACCCCAACCACAACCACAACTACCTCCGCTATCATGAATTTTCGCAAATCAGGGCGCAGATGTGTGGATCAACCGAAGTAAGAATGGCCTTTTCTTTCTCCTCCATAGAGCTTAAGTGCAAATTTCAGATGTCCTATTTACGTTATGAACGGACTCTGCACTAGGGACTACTTCCCGGAACGGTTCAGGATGGAAGTGTGTCCCAAGGCATGTCACTACTGTGAATAAATAATCATAGTCAATCAATAAAAGTAGTTTATTCACTTGTATTTCCACAAAGCGCAACAGTTCACCGTTGTGGCCAAGTGCGACCGCTGTTGCACTCCAAACTTTCCTTATATTACAACTTTTTTCGACATGTTCGTCCGAAAATTATTATAAGTTTGCGAGCTCAATTTTTTCCTTTGCGTTGAGGTAAGCATTGTTCAGAATACTCCGTGAATTTCCAGTTGCTGTAAAATTTAGACTATTTTATGCTTTGAAACGCTCCGCAACCTCGAAATACGCAGGTGGGAGTAAATGTGAGGAACATAAAAGGGAGGGTATATCTGTTTGTTGTTTTTGACTGTTTTTAGACGCAGTAGACTGAGAATGCTTCCTAGAATTTTGAACTCTAGTTAATCGCAATTTTACTTCCAGACAAGGATACTGGTTGAATAGGAGGTTCATTATGGGCAGAAATACGCAGCAGAGGCAGGACTGTTGCGGTGTTCACTACCCTGTCAGGACTGGGCGCTTTCCTTCCTTTGTGGGCGTGATAGCACGTCGAACTTCGGGTGGGAGAATTGAAGGAATGACATACCCATTCTCCTGTAATGGTGGTAGTAGGTAGGTAGACGCGGCTGTAAATAGATTGGAGCAGAGTTACAGACCACTTTCTCAATTGTACTTCGTTACGCAGGGACCTTTCCGTCAATATGAGTAGTCAAGCCACCTCAGTTTTGTGAATGAATAAGTTCCGTCAGGCCTTGCCAATGTCTTGACGTCAGACCACACCCTCCCATTCATGACTGTCAAACTTCGGGTCACCACTGGCTCAGCTAATGAGACGAGGAGTCCCACTGAGTTAAGACTGAATGCATTACCAAATAGATTTCGAAGATAGCCCTCTTGGCATTCTGAACAAGTGTTTATCAAAGATCAGATTCTACGCTGATTTCTCAGAGTGACGCAACCAAAATCAGTATTTGTGCCAGTTCTTTGTGCTACACCCGCGTATTCTATTAAGCTTTGTTCGCTATAGCACAACTGGTGGTCTTCGCCTGACAAATACAAAGCTCAGTTGAATCCTACTCGCCGCTTCAGGTTCCCATTGATATTCGTCCTTGATTTGGTCGGTAGTCATATCTACGATACCCTTTACAATTGGTACCACATGGTTTGTCGCTACTGCTGTCGCTTGTTTTTTGCAAGGCTGAAAGCCCTTTCGATCTGTTCGAAACCAGATAGGTATACATATTTTGGCATTTGGAAGTTCCCGCTGATTCAGCGGAAGCTCAGGGGAAGAAGTCGAATGTGATGGGGAAATTTGTTCGTTTCTCCTAGCTTTATTCCTTTTCTCATTTCGCAAAAGCCATCCAGAGTTGAGCTTCGGAAAACGGACTAGTCACCTTTTAATTTCAAGAACCTAATACATACAAGTCAATTCTTGGGCAAAATAAAGGAAGCCAGTGAGTTCAAGATTCGACATAGTAGAAGCGGAGGCTCGTCTTTTCAGGTGGTCCTTGAAGTTCGCTTCTCGGCCTTTTGGCTAAGATCAAAGTTTAGTTTGTGTTCTTATCGAATTAACCTTCGATAGAGATTCGAAAGTTCTAGCCTAATCATAAAGTTCTGTTTTTAGCAGACAGAGTCAAGGACTTAACTGAAGGGTTCTTACGAGAGGGTCTGGTACTCGTTTCTTGATGCTTTGGCTGGGTTAAGTCTGTTCCGCGAATATTTCTCTTCGGACTTCCGACACCGTCTATTATGGTTGTTAAGGATCCAATTGGTTTCGTTTCTGGTCATTCTTAGTATCGGTTTTAAAGTTACGGTGATATTCTTGGCAGCCTATGAGGGCTTATAGGTT
Source organism: Haemonchus contortus (assembly GCA_000469685.2). Lineage (NCBI taxonomy): Eukaryota > Metazoa > Nematoda > Chromadorea > Rhabditida > Trichostrongylidae > Haemonchus > Haemonchus contortus. The sequence continues at coordinate 36,201,183 of LS997564.1, forward strand.
CCTCGTCGTGCAGTTACGGCTGAGAACTATGTTGGTTTCGTTGCTGTCTTTCTTGGTCTTCGAACTTTATGTCGTCTTCTTGTGAACTTCCTTTGGTTTGGCTTTGGATTATGGCTTCTGTCCTTATAATTAGAAGCCCTGAATGTTGTTGTCGGCTTAGCAGTGACGTTCTTTTTTCTTTTCTCCTTCTTCAAACGTTCCCTTCCTGACAACGAAGCTTGATCTTGGACTCGTGAACACGGAACAGGATGTCTCTCTTTGGGATCGCAAAAATTGAGCGTCCTTCTGGAGCTACATCAATTTGGTATATAGGGTTGACCGTTTCTTTATCCTTTTTTTCCCTTCACTGAGAAAATAAACCTGGGAAGCACCGCAGCCATATTGACAGAAGCACGGAGATTTACTGAGAGTTCGAATTCCTACCGTAGTTTTTTGGAGTTTTATTTTCGAAGGGACAGTCAACGACAATACTGAAGCATCTAGCTTATGTGAAATAGTCGAAGCCATGGTAAAGAATGGTGCAAAATGGTGAGGGAAGCGCCAAAACCTTCCATTTTAGAAATATGAGGCTGTAAAAAAGTGCTAAGAAAGGAGTTGTATGAGATTATGTGTCTCTATCCATCTAGTCTGCCATATAAGCGTTCTATTCGTCGGCATTCTAATGCTTCATTGTGGGTGGTATAACCTCAACAAGGCCGCGATAACACAGCTATTCTGGGTGTTTATGTCGAGAAAGCCGGTTTCCAAGTCCTTACGATGCCCTTTTGAGGCCGTTTTTCGACCCAATCATGTTCCACGCGCTATCCTAGGAAGCCACAGGTTCATCCTACAGGAGACTTTCTGGAACCCTTTTTATCAGGGTTATGCCTTTTGCGATTTCAGTATTTTTTATTGCTAATCTCCATTCTACTATTTCTCCTGACAATGCAAGCGAAGAGCTTTTTTTCTCCCAGATCACAAGTACTTTTTCAGTTCAAGGTAACTTTCTCGAAAAATCTTTCCCAAAGTGGTTTCGCAAAAACTTGTGTGAATTAAATTACGATCGACTGGTAGAAGCAAATTCACTTTGTGACTCTGGCATTGATTCTCGGAGGTGCTACTTGTTGTCGTGTCGAACAGCTTTCCTTCTGTAGATGGTCCCATCAATGCTGATGAAGATCAATCCATACCTTAACTGCTGCTATGCACATGAACAGTAATACAGTTTTTTTCGTACTGCGCAAATTTCGGTACTCTTTCGTCCGATTTGCAAATATTCCAGAAATTTTCACCGTAGAAGAAGACGTCTCTCAAAGCTTTCATCATTTTTCTATGTAGAACTTAAGAATCGCTGGAAACAACTATTTAACTAAGTGTTTAAGTTGAATTCGGGAAAGCTTCTACATATTTCAATCTAACTAAGTCGTAGAAATACTGTAGTTTCAAAGAAATCGAATTAATTTTATAAACAATCAAATTTTATTCAAAATGTCATGGATTGATGGTGAATGTGGTACTGTCACTTTTGGGACCAACTAATGATGAGAGTGTCCACTATTTTTCTTTTCAACTCCCATTTATCACTATCCGCTCTGGCGTAATAGCCATCACATGATTGCTTATAGTACACTGACCTTATTCCTTGACGAATTTCCAGTCACTGTCTGTCTGTGTTACGGTCGTCGAGTTAGAATTTTGCATTCCACTGTCATTTATGGTTATGGACTTATGTGAAAGGGGCAACTTTCGAGAAACTACTCGAGTCTTGTCGAATGCAGGGGCTCATCTTACGAGGGAGATTGATCAACGCCACGAAAACAAGTCTTTTCCCATATCTCTGAAAAAAAGCCCATCCATAGTGGCCCATGGGTAAGTACTGAGCATACCGTAAGCTCCTCAGAGCAGTTCGACGTAGGTGCAGACCGTTGCGGCATGGAGACCAGTGCCAGGGCGCTTGCAGAAGTCTTTCCTAGCTGAAAGTCGCTGCGTTGAAGAGTCTATACCATCCAAATGAAGTTCGAGCATCATTCTCCCTTCACTATGAAGTCGAAAAAATTCGATTTTCAATCGAAGTTTATTTTTTCGCAATCTACATCACTGGACATCATGCTACATTCCTAGTTTCCTCGAACTCTTCAACGTCTGGTCCGGAGTCTTCTCTGTTAAGAAGCTCTTCAAACATAAGTTGCTTTCACAGCAAAAAACCCCTTCGGCTGAGCATCATTTGCTAAGCGGCACATGTCCAACGCATTTCTCCACTTTGATTTCTATCTAGGCAGTCGGATGAGTTTGTCGTTTTCGAATTTTCTGGAAGTAGCATGTATAGAATTTTCTGGAATTCTCTCAGCAAATCCTATAGAAATCAGTGCAGGTGCCAAAATTCCGCTTACCAGGGAAGGATCCCAAGTCGAAGTGGCCATTTGAAATGAGATCTACACTGCTGGACGTGTTTTTGGATGCTGAGTTCGAATCTGCATTCCAAATTTGCCGAGCGTTTCTGTGAACGGAGTTATGAGGGTGGTTTCAGGGAGCTTAACATAAGAAAACTTAAATATATCTTTTGTTAGTGCTCAAACCTGCAAGAAGTACTCTATCCTAATTGGTTCCTCCAGTTTTTTTTATCTTCTATAGCTTTTTAGCCGTTTCAATAGCTGAAGTAGGTCTACTGTCAGGAAACTTTTGTATAACTGTTATGAGGGCACCTCTGGGTGGGTGTGTCGGAGACGCATGCTATGGGTAAGAGCGAGCATAAAAAGTAAGTGGCCGAGGCAGAGTTCAGATGCCACACCCAAATGTCGCGACCAAAGTTCTATTCCAGAACATCAAAATTCTATTCAAGAAGAATCAACTGCATTATAACATGGTCGATAATAAAAAATTTGTCAGCCGTTCGAACGATTCTGGCAAGCTGTTGTACTCGAACATCTTTAAAATGCTTCGCAAATGCTTCGCTCATGAGTCATTTGGTTCGGTATAATGGTGGAACGACTTAGCACATAGGAATGCTAGAACTACCGGTACAGCGAGGTAGTGGCTAGTAGCGCACACTACCCACGCCATGGTTCAAGATCGTAATCGAGTTCAATTTCTGCCTAGTCCATCTCTCTGAGGTGCGCTTATTGGTACCAGACTCGTATGGGAGGATAAAAGTACTGACTTGTACACCACTGGTTGGGTGTGTGGGAGACGGCTACCGCCAGTCATTGTATAGGCCACATACGAATCAATGCGCCACTACGATTCTGAATAGAAGTTGAATGTAGGACGCATCCCAAACGGGATTGATTAGCGCCAAGAGACCTTATCATTCATCCTTCATTAATGCGATTATTGGGTAGGAAGGCAAATTGTTGAGGTAATAGCGGTGTTTGGTTTATACATAAATGTATTCTGTATCAAATGTTGACATGACCACGCCCATTTTTGGGTGTCGTAAAAAGTTTCTTCAACAAACAAACATTTTCCAAAATAGTCTGTAGACGAGTGGTCGATCTGTAGACTGTCGTTTAGGATATCTCCTGAGGAATTCCACCAAACATTTGCATAAAGGAGGCAATACTTTTTGCTCCTAGCTTGCTTATTCTTCTTGGGTTCACTCTTGAGCACCAGAACTTTGGTTGCTGAAGGGGTTACTGTCACCAGCCGAGAATTTTTTGAGTAATTTATGCTACTTCACGTGAACACTAATTCGATCAGCCCTGTCTAGCACTTCCGACCTCAGAAAACTTGCAGAGTTAGTCATTGCGATTACCTTTCAAGGTTCTCCGAACTATCCAGCCCTTTCATATCGAAATGATTGATGACTTTAGTCATGCTGTTGGAATGGCACTGGAACTAGATTACTCTTATGATGTTCAACACCTGCTATTGCTATTGCTTTCTGTAACTCAATTTGGGTGCGTGCGCTACTCCCAGCCTCCCAATTTGTCTTTCATTACACAATGATGAAGGTTGGACGAACCTCTTACTCCTGACGTAAAGTGCAGGCTAAACTTTGAGGTATTCATTAGGTACCTCGCCTGCCCTTCGACATTTCCTATTACACTACTTATTCACCCGCTCTGGGATCTAGGATTATGAGTTTCAGTATTCACCTTATCTTCATCTCAGTGTAACTTGCGATTCATTACTTGACACTTGAAAAACACGATTGAAATGCTTTTGTTCAATTAGGGAGAACCTGTAGCCCCTATTATGTATGACGTGTGAGGCTTGAGAGGGTCGAATAACCGCCTAGATTCAGCATAGTTAAGGCTCAAAGAACGATCTGTTCGACGTCCACACCCAACACGTCCAAAGGACGCACCCAACACACCCAACACGTCCAAAGGACGCACCCAACACACCCAACACGTCCAAAGGACGCACCCAACACACCCAATACGTCCAAAGGACGTGTTCTAACGGCGTTGTATAGGCTGCGTCATTGACAATGGAGCAGGCATGTCGAAATTCAAGCAAATGTTGGTTGTGATTCATGACGGTGGCTGTGGCGTATCACATGGCGCTTTACCCAACCGAATCTGGTCCAAATACCGTTATCATACCAGTTTTGTTGTCAAATTCCGCTCAACCTTCCATTTTGTCTAGTTTTACAGGCTCGTATATTCTGCGAATCTCTCTCGCTTTCTCAACCACCGACGCACAATTGTGCACCTACCCTTTCGTCATCAACTTTGAAAAGTTCCTCGAAATTATCGTGAATACTGTGTAGTGTGTGTAAGGTTTACGATATCCATGTAATAAGAAAGATGTGGAGCAATCAGTCCTAAAAAACGTGATTAACCGAAAAGGTTACTATCATTTGCGGAGTGAAAGTGAATTTTTAGAGAGAAGAGATAGGCATGTCTGTAGTCTGCTTCTCTGAAAATTGGAAATCGTCATGAATTTTCATTGTCTGGATTTCTGGTCTCCTTGTTAATCTTCTCCAATTCTCGCGCAGTGGTGGAATGGTAAATGAACATTGACACCCTGGTGGTGTCGCGTTTACTTCCATTGCCCCCTTTAGGGCGACAACCCAAAGCAAATAACCGACTCAACCGCTCTATAACAGCCAGCGAAGAATCTCCATTCATCAAATGTAACACGAGTGTTGGGCAAGGCCACTCCTTCCCCGTGTATTTGTATGTACTAGGTTCGAGGATCCCAGAAAGGAAGGCAGAGTTCTCATAAAGAAGAGTGCATGTCGAAGGTGATAAATATTGGCAACCCATCGCTATCGTTGAGAAACATGGCCGAATCCTACTCTTAGCCATGCTTCCTGCTCAACTATTTACTTTTTGAAACTCAGTTGGTAGTTCAGAAATTGGTTCCAGGAGAGAAGTTGGCAGCGCGTGCGTTGAAGCTCCGACTATGTCCTACGTATCCTTGTGGAATGAAAACCCCATAGCCAACCGATATGGACAGTGGCTATCAGGGCTCCTCCCCTTTAATGGCCATCATAACAGCTTCGAGAGCTTGGCATAGTATGTGACTGATTTCGTCTTCACACTTCCATCACGATCTCGGCAGGTGCTTATTTGCTTTCATATATTGTTCTACTGGAGGCGTACTTAGTGAAGCGAGTAGAATAAATAAACTTCTTCTTCATCTCCTTGTCCCCAGTGTTAATCCTGCACAGTCGCACAGTCCGCTGCTGGTGTAAAATCTCGCCACTTTCGTGAGACTGCGACACCTTCTGCCGTTACCTTGGCTTCATTGATCTTCTTAATTCTTGACTCTCGAGAGTTCTTCTTGATCATATCCCTCCATTTTTTGTTTGGACTCATCGGGGTCGCTCCCTTGGGCTCCGAATTCCACGGCTTCTTTAATTAGATAACCTTGTCCCAGGATGTGCCCATATCAACATAGCCGCTGCTCTCCTATACATCTTCGCCTGGATGGGAGCTGTCTGCATGAGTGTTCTGAAGTCCTCGTTTCCAACCCTGTCCATCCGTGTCCAACTGCTATCCCATTTCAACATCTTCACCTCTGCAGAGCGATACTGTTTCTGATAAAATAAATAAACAAACAAGTAAATATCGTCCATTTTAGAGCATAAATTTCAAGCTTTTTGCTGGCAGCAGGGATTAAAGGAGTCGAAATTGAGCACCACACCTTTATAGCGCTCAAAAAGGTTGGGCGTAAGAATGAAGGCCCAGAAAAATGCAAAAAGCGCGGGGCAATCTTATAATAGGCCATAATGTTTGATGCCAGAGTCATGTGGACATCTCAGAAACTATTTGCAAGGAATCCCCAGAGTATTCTATCGCTATAAAATCTTCGTTACTCATATCCACGCGGTCGTTGAACAATTATGATATACTGGATAGATAAGAATGTTCGACATATGTAAACAACGGGTTTGTTACCAGTTCTCTTCTCATTTCTTCTCCTTCGTGTCCAATCCAATTGTCCAATTATCGTTTTCTTATAGACTTCTCAGGAAAGAGCACTAGGGCTCTTGACGTTGCTAGACCCCACTTAAATCGAGAAATCGCCCGTCAGCTATATTCTTCTCCCGCTCGGTGTATTGGACGATGAACCCGGTTCCCTAATTCGCCCCAATTGATCAAGATATGTCTATGGTCATCTTCGATCTTCACTGACCCGTTTTGCTTCAAAATTTCTTATCATTTGGCTACGTTCACGCTGAAAAAAAAGCTTTCTGTCCCAAGATTGACGGTTTGGAGTTCCATCCAATTAGATGAGCGCTTCGTCCATGAGATCGTGAATAATTCTTCTCGTCTGTGTGTTTAGTCCATGTTGTCAAGGTGAGAATAGGAGGCTAGAAATACGGTTACAATAGGAGGAGATTCACTCTCTAAGAAAGAGCTGGATATAGATGAACCGTCATTTAATTTCTAGTTTCCTCTTGGGTCACTTTCACTGATGCAAAAAGTTAAACCTTGAAAAACTGGGTGATTTTCGACAACGCTTGAGAAGCCTTTGTTGCCACCCATGGATGTTTTCGAGGAGGAATTTCAGAGGTGTATCAATTGTCCAGAGCACCCTTCGAAAACTCTAGATTCCAGAGCTGTTTCAGTACTTGACAGGCCGTTCTCAGTTTCTCGCGTTCTACTCAGGAGTGGTTCCAAGTGATGGCATAGGAGTAAACGATTGGTCAGTCTGTTCTTCGCACTGCAGGCTCATCAGAGACCTACGAGGGACTTAGAGTGGCGCGTCTACCTCAGCGACTTACTGTACAACAGTGGAGGCATATGGGTTGCTTGAAACGAGATTGATGAGACCGGTCTGCAAATGCAGTTGTACCTACTACGCCTGAGGGAATGCATGAGATAATACTCTGATTAGTCTCGATTCCTGATTTCATTGGCGTACTCTTTATTGTATAATATCCACATACTTCTGCTAAAATGAAAAATTTCCTATCATTAGTGAGGATTCTGCGAATTTCCAGAGACCACGTATTCCTGGGTACCAATTAGCTGAACCCGGAGAGATGAGAGCTTTGTTGGCCTATGCGAAGGTCGATCCGGAATTCGATCGTGCACCATGCATGGGTGACGGTGCGATACTTGTCATTACACCACGCACCACAAGCCTATGTCATACTTAGCTCATATCAAGAATAAGATTACTTTTCAACCAAACTACGGAAAAGCCAAGTAAATTTGATAAAGGGACTGTTCATGATAAAACTGGATTCTAACATTCTTTCTAGGATGAAATTGTGAACCTTAAAGATCACCAAACGACGCAACGACATCGAAAAACGGTCCAGATAGCGCATAATAAGGGCCCCAAAACTGGATTGCCGACGTCCACACCCGAAGGCGGACGTGTTCTAATGCCGCCGTTGTAGGGCTATGGAGCTTGTATCATTCGCACTGGGATGAACACATTGCATGCAGGCAGATTACTGTAGCCGGCTGTGCGGAATGGCTCACATACTGGAATAGCTCGTCCAAATATCCCTTTCATGCCACGTTCGTCGTCACATTCCCGTCCAACATCTCTTACTTCTTTTTCTGGAGCCTTCCGTTTCTCCAAATATGCCAAGTTTTGCTTTCGCTTCGCCACTTCTTCCCCATAATGTTGTTCTGAGCAAAATCTTGACGGTACTCAAGTCGAACTGTTAATAGCGTAATCTGCCACCGCCGTTCAGGGTTCGTGAAAGGTATATACTATGACTGAATACTTTACTCAAGATTTACAGTAGAGTATGCATCTGTAAAGTTGGCAAAGCAGTCAGGCTTACTTAAAAGCAGTTGGGATACGTGTAAAAGAAGCGAATGCCTGGGCTTAGCCTTTTAAGGTAACCCACTGACAAGTACTTGGCACGTCTCTTGCAAAATCCTTCTCAGAGGTCACGTTTTATTTGTAGATTTTCCATAATTTGAGGAATACTCCTTCTTTTTACAAGAATGTGTTCGAATTAGGCGTACAAGGGAATACCCGAGCAATAACGCGCTCCATTGTAAGCAGCCGCGACGCAAACGCGGGCACAGCAAAAGCACTTGACCGGAGGCTGCCGTGAACTTTTTAAGTTGACATATTCATTCTTTCCCCATATGTTCTGTAAACTCGCTTCGGGTAACGTGCTGTGGACATTTTTATGGCTCGCTGTGTTAATTTCAGCCATAGCTTTTGAAATGAAATATACTTGGGAGCATATCCTGCTCAAGAAATTGCTGTCGTTCGCGATCCCAACTGGCAAGCAAACGCTCTTGCCGGAAAGATTTTTGAGGCTAGTCGCAGCGAATCCTTGAATTTCTCGAAATAATCATCTTCCTTAAACTCTCTTGTCACCTATTCCTGTTTACCATTTCAGGGTAGTAGGGAAACGTTTTATGGCTATGTTAAGGATTATCAGCTGATATCGAGGTGTTAGTTGTTTGAAGCAGGATCGAATTGCTAATCGTTGTCCAAATAGAGATTTCTGAACATTTTAAAGCTTGGGGAAGCGGTCCAGTGCAGACAACTTTGGAAATCTCGTACGATTGTCTTGTGAGCGGCTAATTTGTAAAGGATCGACCCTTTCTGTTTTGTCGACTGCCGTTTGACTATATTATTTCATCGTGATATCCAATTCTCTGTAATTATTTATCATAAGTGTTGATAATCTGAAATGCTATGTTCATCAATTGCAGATGGCGAAAAAATTCGAGTTCAAGTTTGATCTCGATGAAGATGAAGAAACATGGTTGACACCACAACTATCAGAGAGAACGGTACGTATTCAGTTGCTTTTAAGTTGAGCATACTGCACTGGTTAGTTGCAGCGACCTTTTTAGAGAATAAGGATTACGAATAGTATATTCAATGGGGGTTTGAGAATCATATACGATTTTTGATGTCCATCCTGGTGCGCCTGGAAAATTGCTTCAAAATACTGTGATTCCTGAGAACGGTTAAGAGTTTTTGACATCTTTTATTATGCTTCCAAGAGATTTGTGAAAACTTTGTATAGATCTTCATATACATTACATTATTCTCTTGGCACAGCTACGCTACTATAACAGAGGATTTTGCCGTCTGTTTTGTTTTCAGCCGTTATCCCATACCAGCGTTTTTCAAAATTTAAAATGATCGCACATTTGAGGTGTTTTCTACAAGTTTACAACAGCAGTAGTTTTCTATTCAGAAAAGGGGTAGTTCTTTTAAGACACAGTCATAAGACGAAGCTTATGCTACTTGGATAAACAATGAGTTGGAGATTTATCCGAACATTAGCTTCTTTTCTCATCACTTTTTTTTTACAAACCTATAAATTTGAGCAGTGTACGGAGCTCTCGATCTTGAACTGATCCTCGTTCTTCAGAAAAACAATTAATGTTGTTACAGAAGCTAATGCTTTTTTCTAGTCATGTTTTTTGTCGTTGAATGCTGACTATTATCATGCATACCAGTGGAATGTGCTTGGCAGTATAGGGCTAAATATACACGCATGGCATGAGGACTAGCAATGGTTGCGTTCTACATAAGCTTAATGCGATGTGTCATTAATAGGTAGATTATTAGGCTTCATATTGGAGCTGGATTCGCTTACGCTTGACTCATTTATATGAGGTGTTCATCAATCGATAAAGAAATGACTCGTTTCCATGCAGTTTTTTGTTCTGTAGCCACGTTCCGATTCGAAAGTTCGGGAATGATTAAGTTTTGCAGTGCCTGCACACTATTGTATGACACAGTATTTGATATGTTCATAATGGTGCTACACATTGTTAATGCATACAAAGTGGTATCCATGAAAGGATGAGTTCAGTGCTTAAAATTACGGATTCACCGTTAAAAAAGTTTTACTTTTTCCCGGAAAATCGAAATAAATTGAATTTATTAGATCAAGTCTGGTTTCGGTAGCCATAGGTGGGACGCCAATGTGTTCTGAATTATTTGTTTGCCTTGTTATATGAGTCACTCACTTATATGGCATTCTATATTGAGAGGCTTTTCCTTAATTTTGGACACGAATGCTGATTCGACTAAATAAATCGGTCATAACTTTGGTACAAGATTTCGACCCGGTGAAAATCAACATTTCGGTTTCATTTTAAAAGTTCTGAGCGTCTTCTTCTCCCTCGGGTCGATCACGCTCCATCGTAGAGCCCGTTGCTCTGTTATTGCCGAATTCGAAGTAACGACATCTTCTGCCGTTAATTCAGTTTCGGCGAGCTCTTCCTGATCACATCTCAACTTCTTCGGAACTCTTCGTGATCTCGTAATCGCTCTTCTGAGCTTCGAACTTTCTAACTATATTATTAAGAGCTTCAGATTTACTAAAACTTTTGGAAAGTTTAGGGCTTTTAAAAGGAGATTAAAAAGGTTCCGATGTAATTGTTTCAAATATTTTCGATTTTAGTATTGTTAGCCTGAGGTGTGGATTTTATGAAGATGATTTCAGGTAGGCACACAATCGAAACCGGTAGATCTGAAAGAATGGTTTGCACAAATCCCAACATCGGACCGAGCATCACTGCTCAGTAAAAAACTGCAAAAATATGCTCAAAAGCGAGGTTTCATTTTTTCCAATATTTGTTTCTTTAATGACTATTTTTGCACTAACATTTTTCCTTTTCATCCCTGACATATTTAGTTATGCGCCTGCTACTTAATCCGATCCCTTTTTTCGATTCAACTTTTCTTTTGTTGCTTACATTTTTGAAGTCGGACTTTGAAAATGTGCTTTTACTATTTTGCCGTATTTCTTAGGCCTTTTAATTCCTTTTTCGTCAGTTTCCTTTATGGTTAGAATATAATCCATCTAATAGTAGAAGTCTGTCTATTAGTTTCCTTAGGATCACAATATAATCCATCTAGTAGTAGTAGTACACTAGCGGTATTTATGTTTACATGTGGTAACACTCGAGCAAAGCACGCTGCACTGTATTTTAGCACTTGTGGTATGTTGATTTAATCGCCGGTAAACGTTCTGAGCGCTGAACATCTTCCTTTAGATTCCTCCAGGGATATGGCATCGACCCCTTCTCTGGTGCTCAGTGGTTTCCAGCGGTCCCTTCCTTAGATTTAGCTAATACGTGTCAGTAGATAGGGTAGGAGGGAACTAATGGGAGGGATAAGAGGTTCTTTTTTCAAAGATCATACGTGTAAGAGGGGTCTTGTACTTTGTGTGCATGTAAGAGAAAAAAGAAGAGGAATCATGTTTAGAAAGTTTCTAGGTGATCACTTTACAGTCTTTCTTGGCAAGTTCAGGTCTCCCATTACTTCTTGTGCGATGTTCAGAGTAACATTCTTGAGTGTAACAATACGCAAAGAGTATGTTTCCATGAAATAGAGCTCAATGGCTTGTTGATACTTCGAATAACGGAAGATAAGTGTATTTAGAATGCTTTTAGTATGTTTTCGTTCTTGCTAACAACCACGCAATGTTGCGAGTGTTAGTGGTAGATTCACTTTTTTCGAGTGCAATTCAAAGTTATTAAGTCTGGCCTATTCAGTCGCTTGCATGCCGCGATTCTTTTTTTTTGGAGGGTGCGGAATCGGCAAACCTGCCTATTACGTACCTATGCATGTAACAATCGCATGACTCACTTAGTTCGCGTTTGATTTCAGCTGCCAGAAAAGGGAACGAACGACTTCGCAGCGGTCAGTCAGTCTCATTGGATATTGTCACCGAAGAAAACGGAAGTCCTCAGTCGATTTCGCCTAACACTGATCATCAAAATGATATGAAAGGTGCCGAAACAGCAGTAAAGGCACCAACTGTTATTACAACATCCAATAACGTCGATCACATCAGCCAGCAGGAAAGAAATGACTCTGGAATAGCCAACAACACCGATCACTTTTCATCGCTGGAGTCGACACCGTCAAGTGCTCATTCGAACAGCAATATTATCACTTCAACACCGATGCCTTCGGGTGATGCATCCAACGTCCCGTCACAGTTGCCCTTGTCGAGCATTCAGAATCCAGCCCCTGTGGGACAGATTCCATCGGATTCGGATGATGAGTTCTATGACGCTTCCTCTGATTTCATTGACAATCAACCTCAACAATTGATGACTTCTTCGCTGCATGAAGACCAGCTCAACGGTAATGGCATGCTGCCGGATGATTCGGGTCAGTGGTGTTTGGTGGTTGTTTTGTAACTGTGGTAGGTGTTTGTAGTGAAGTGCCTTGTAAAATGCACACCGCGATTTTTCTTTCTAATTCTTGTGACTATTCTTTCTGAGACGTTTGACTGCGTTGAGATCATTCGTTTTGCAATGAGTTTGTTTTTCCCATGCTTTTTATCCTGCGGAGGCACCCTGAAGCAAAGCTCCTGCCCTGGATTAAGTATAAATCACAGAAACTTCGAAAAAGATTTTTTACATTTTTTAAAATAATGCGAGAACGAGTTTTCTTCGCAGGCATTTCGGTTGTACGAAATAGTATGACTCAGTCGCTGATGAAGGTAGAAGAGGAGACGCCGGCCACACAGCTTATTGCCCACACAACTGCCAACAGTAAACCAGTAAGGTATGATTTGGTTGTTGCTTCGATCGCTTTACGTATCCAATATTTTTCCTGTTCATTTATGATTAATGAACTTTTTATTCAGTTCTATCACACTAGAAATCTTACCCTCTATATCTCCGTGAGGGCTATCGTGATGGATTGAATGATTCCCGGGATATGTCCCAGGGGATAAGAGGCCATTTGTATAACATATTTGACGTTTGCTTTGGGTTCCGCTTATTATATTGAGTGATCGCTGCAAGTTGATTTGTCAAAAGTACGAGTTTTGGGAGGAAGAGTTGAGGCACAGCTGCTGTCAAGTCAAAGAAACAGTGTTATGTATTTGTGTCTCAGAAAAATAAACTCAATTGTTATTTGTGATGAGAAAGTAGCTAAATCGGAAGAAGTCATGGATGATGTAAGCCGTGGGCGTTGTATTAAGTGCCTCGTTTTTTTTGAGTTTCGCGAAATTCCGTAGGTCAGAGTGTTGGTGTTTATAGAAAATTCCAAGCTTGAAAAGAAATTTGCTTTGTTCACAAAAAACTAGCATTTACGACCCATATTTATCGAAGGAAGGTTCCCAACACTGCGTTCACCTTTTTTTCTTCTATCCTCCATTCCCCTTCCTTTTACCCCTCCCTCCTTCCTGCTTGTTTTATAAGAAAAGATGTACGTAAAGGTGCTCATATTCGAAAAGTTTTTATGCTATTTTTTCAACTTACACTGCTGCTTTATACGAGGAATGGAACTCTTTGATGCGCGTTTCATGTCATACTCGTTACTCATAAAAAGGTTTTACTCGTAGGACGTTTCATCTACTGTGACATATGACTCTAAACAATAGTACTTGGTATTTATTTTTTTTTTACAGAGAAGCAAGGTTTATAGCCTATCTTCAGTGTCTATTCTACTGCTAATTTTATACTATTTTAGCTCTAGCTGATTTGATTTTTGTGACAACAGTTTACATTTCAAGGGCGAGTTCTGTCAGTCCGCGGCCGACGAGTACCTTCACGGCAGAAAACAGACCCGTACAACCAACGGCTCGTACAGTTCCACCACCGCAACCAGCACAATCAAGAGGATCCACGGAAAGCATCGATCAAGTTGGTTTTCGTTCCAACCATAGGAAAAGCAGTGCTTGATAATTTTGATATCTTGGTTGTTAGTTCGTAAGTGTTGGTTGTTGTTGGCCTAGATATAAGTTTTCAAGGGGATACGGTAAAGTTTCCGGTATTTGCAGAGTGTTTCGTCAAGTATTTCAAATCGTACTGTGCATCACTAATCCTAGTTTTTCATAACTCGGTTGTTAGTTATTTGGAGTTGGTTTGTTTCGTTTCGTTTGGAGAGGATTCGGTGCGCTTCTAGATACCTTAGTTGTACTAACCAGTTTTCTAATCTCTATTAACGCTTTGTTTCTAAATCCACTTACCTTTGTAGTCACGCAGCCTTCAAACCACCGCAACACCGCTTTCATCTCGATCTCGAGCTTCTACTACGAATAGACAGCAAGTCAGACTTTCGAGACCTACCTCTTCTCTGCGACCATTGACTAACCATCAGCGTACATCCGAACGTCCGCCACAGCCAGCAACCGTCAATCAAAGTCATGGAGGGTCCATTGTGCGTGTGCCTAATCCGAAAGCTCAGGTTTGGGTGGCTTCAATTTTTTTGTGGTGTAACAACGAAGATACTAATTTTTTAGCAACTTTTTCGGTTCTTAGAGCTCGTACAGCTTATAATTCCTTATCAAATGGCTAATGGTGTGGGTTCATTACCTGTGTTCAACTAATTCACTAAAAAGTAGCATTGATTACCGTGGCAGTCCGATCAGTGCAGCACACATTTCTCGTTTTGTTGTAGTTTTAATTTTAGACGAAATTGACTTTGAAATCGTACATTATAGCCTTTACAATGCAAATTTGCTTTTTTGTGTTCTTACCACTTTGGATTAGGAATCTTTCAATTTAAGCTTCTCCAAGCACTGATATCCACTCCTACTACGAATAACAAGGAAAGGGATCGGAACAGTAACTTACCGCCTTCAGTGAGTACATTTCTTCGCACCTGTTGATTATTTTCTTCTGACGCCCTTCGGCAGTTAGTAATATCTATTTCAGCATGACCACGTAAACTCGCTGAACAATCGTCCGGTATCGGCACCGCGCCCGTCGCCCCAAACTGGTTCTGACATACCGGACCTGGCCGCTTTGCAAGAGCTAGCTAGACAACAGGAAGAAGGTAATATTCTTTGAGTCTTACTGATCCCAAATCTTTTTAGAATAAATTTTGGTCTGCCAATGATAATAGGACCACCTTGCTGTCAATTAAAAGTCACGCTTGGCTGTAAATGACGTTCTTCGTTACTAGTCAGTTGTTGAAGTAATGATTTTTAGCTTTACGGCAAGCTGTAGAACGACAACAGCACGGTAATATTGAGCGCAAACATTCTTGGCAGAATGATGCAATTTCGGTGAGACTCTTTTCCTTCTTATTTGTGGCTAATTTTGACAGTTAAATTGAATTTTTATTTATAATCCTTGCCAGTGTCTTTCAGAGGAGTGTTCATTCTTCGGCTGGTTCACTTGTTAGTAGCAAATCTGCAGATATGACCGCGCTTCACAGGGTGAACGCAAACCCAGTATCGGTAAGTATTATGGCTTTTTCTCACACAGATTTCCAAACCTTTTAGAATGAATTGCTGAATATTTCCAAGAGATTTTGAGATACTTTAAATTTCCGTTACATTTGATGTTCGCGCTATTTTGAGGGCTTGCTCGATTCAATATTCCATGAAATTTTTGTGTAAGGCAAATACGTCCCGACCTTTATTTTAATAGCTATTGATTTCATTTTTTTTGTTTGCGGTTTTTGAAACTCAATAAATAATAGCTGTGAGAATTATCTTTGATTTTTTATCATTTTCGATCGTAGCGCCTACTTTTTTCTGCCGAGGACTTTTTTGCACATTGCGAATGATTGATGAGCGAACATGAAAGATTAGGATTCTGGTTCACGAAGTTCAGAAGCGTTTTTTCTCAGTCACCACCTCGACTGAATTGTTCTACAAGTGCTAATATTGCAACCGTTAATGTCATTTTCCGCTCAAAGTTGAATTTTTCCCAGTTCCTCAAGCTTCTGTTTCCAGAGAATTCCTGGTCCAACACGACTCCCAAGAAAAAGTGGAATTCCGGCACCTGCGAAGAGGTTACTAGAGCTTCCTATTGTTTTTGTTTTTTTTCGTCCTACTGACATTTTACTTCGAAAAGGTTATCGTCAATCTTTTCTAGACATCGAGGCACTCAGACCGGTAAGCGCCTAGGTTGCTTCATTCTCCTCAGAGAATCATGTTTCTTTCCAAACACATTTTTATTTTATTTAATACTTTGCTTTATCACTTGTGCGTTAAAATTGGTGCACGGGCTGTCAAGTACTTGTACTACTGCATCATTACATTCTGCCTCGGCTAATGTTCTGTGCGGTCTGCAATTTCATATTCGGTTTCCTCTTGAAAAGATCGTAATTTTCCAGAGTTGCAACTCCTGCACGCTGTGCTTCGGCCGTCCCGCAGCCTACCTACGATGATGAATGTTTCTGACGACACCAGGGTCCACAATCCTCTTGCTATCTCGTTTCATAATATTTCATTAATTTATCGAGGTGAGCTGCATTGCTGTATCAACATATTTTTCATTTTTTTTGATTAATTATAGCTTTTGGTGCTATGTTTTCGTAAAACTGAAATAAGGAAGAGTTGCTGAATAGAAAAACAAAATACATAGGAAGAGGCGACTTTTCGTATATCTAAATGTCGTAGATTCGAGGGGTGGATTAGGTGTTGCGCATCAAGAACAAGTTCAGGACTGCTGCAAAATATCGGCGCTGTTGACATAGGCGTTCATCCCAGTTGAAGAGGAAGAAGGGAGGGTATAAGGTTTGGTATAGAAATTTTGTAATACTCGTGGGGAATGAACCTGCACCAATGATTTGAGCTAAAATCTGTAGAGGATGGGTAACGATGAGATGGTGCCCTAAGCTCACTTCAAATGTGTTTTTTTGGGCATGTTTTTGATGTAGGGCTTGTCTCACTGAACGTCATGTGTCTTAAAAAGTTCAAGGCCAGTTGTTTCTGAAAAAATGTGCGTAGCAGCTTGTTCGTGTCTTCCCAGGGACTTCGCAAGCATGACAAAGCAAAGCAGCGATCAAGGGATGAGTATTGTTATTTCTCGGGAGACGGGCGTTAGAAACGATTTTGGGTAATCGATTCGCCGCACGCGGCTGTCGCGGACCACTCATTCGCCGTTATTACAGCTCTAGCGTTCTTCATACAGCTCAATCGATATGCGATCATTATTTTTATGCATAATTCTACTCTTAGTACTTTTGTTCTTGTATTTCTTATCTGCTGCTGCATCCTGCTACATTCCTTCGCGCGCGACGCCCCTCTCACCGCGACACGACCACTTCGTTCCTAATGTACCACAACCCTATTTCTCTTGTTTGTTGCATTTTTAAAAATTGAGTAGCGACAGAAATTGCGAGTCAAGCCTTTTCCTTATATTGCTATATGTCGGTTCTACAGCAGACAATTCCATGAAAGTTTCTCTTCTTTTCTTTCTTTTTTTTCCGGTTTTAGATTCATCCTTTCTGGTTTCGTTTGATTACCTCTGAATATTCAACTTATTTCAGGTTTTATGCCTTGATATTTGTACCATATGGGTGCCTCCAATGAGCTTCGTCTTCTTCGTCATTTTTTGTGCACTTTTTGTGATGCGTAGATAGGTGTGTCCATTCGGGATCCTTTGGATTTTTTCCTTTCCCCATGCACTTAGAACGATATTTATGCTGTATATTTGCGTTTTTAGCGATGTATAGTGATATTGATGTTTGATGATAATGAGCCATATTGACCCTAGTACGAGTCTTTGAGTAACAGTTCATCTATCAGTTCCCCTCTGAAATCAACTGAAAGGTGTTCTTTTACAAAAGAACCAAAGTACGCTTTCCTCACTAACTGTGAAAAAAAAGATTTTAATTCATATAGTTAGAGTCATGTTTATGTGCTTAATACTGTTGTAAATAGGTAACTATTAGAGTGTTTGAATTGTAGAAACGATTTTGCTTCACTTTTGTTGCTTTATGCCTGTCAGTCACCCGCCAAAAGCCATTATTCCCAGGCAAAATAGAAATCTCCATAAGGATTTTGACCATTGCATACCACTCTGTATAATATACTCTTAAATACCCGGTGTTTTAACTCCACTGATGAAAGTCTTTTGCTTGCTTTCTGGGTACTTGAGAAATAGTGAGCATGTTAAATAAAAATTCATATTTTTGCTCACCGGTTTCTTTTTCTACTTAGGTTGTGCCTACTTGGCTACGTTATTTCTTGGACTCTATACTATATAGGACAAGAGTAGCGATATGAGTGTGAGGGATTTCATTTTGTGTGTATGAGAGCATTTTGAATCTGATTTCTTTTACAAAAAATATCACCCAATTTGACAGAATTACCTTCATTCGGGGACCTTTAACATGGTCTTTGGAAAGATCTCGTTAGCAAAAACCCGACCTCCATCTCTGATCCCATCTCTCAGCGATGGAGGGTCAGTGCTGTTGTTAACTGGGCCATACCAATGAGTGAGAGACCCTTTCCAGAATAAAGTCAAAGGTTGCGTTTTACTTTGTGAGTGTATTCTGTGCGTTTTCATCTGAAACTTGTACAGTTTCTAAGAATGTTTTATGATTATCTGATTTTCAATCGTTTTTTGGTCATGAACTCTTCGTTCAGGGCTATTGAGCAGAGTGTGTGACTTTTTAGTAACATTCGACGCTCTTATTTGGAGTGCATGCCTGCGTAACTGTAAAAAGAAAACTATATTCCTCATGAGTGTTGTTATTTTTGAGTTAATTATGATGTTTATTCTGTCTATCTCTTTTTTTGTCCTAAGCTGATCATTTTACACAATCCATTTTCTGGCTCTGCGGCGGGGCATGAACATTCCTGGATAAGATTGCAAGGTGATCAACTCTTTTTTTTACCAGTTACGGCAATTTCGAGCAGTTGTTTGCTCGGTTCGCTGTAGTATAATGCCAGCAATCGCTGTTTTTTTCCCGCATAGGATGCTCAGTTCTTGTTTTTAATTGGAGTGAGAAGCCATCGGATATATAGCATTTGAACAACAACAATATCTAATTCCCATTGCTTGGCCATATCCTGCTGCATAAGAGCACTGAATTTTTTATTGGAATTCAATTGGCTTTGTTGTTGTCCTGACATTCTATTTACAGAAATTTAATCGTAATTACATTTTCCCACGATTTTTTGGAAAATCTAAGAAACGCATAAATTCGCTTGATTTATGGATTCCATACATTCTTCTGTTTTAGGCATTTCGAACGATAGTTATAGTTTTTCGAATAGTTATCGTGTGTAACATTCCAGTATTTTGTTCCCTTTTCATTTCTGGATGTATGAAATCTGAGATCTATGAGAGCATTCTAGAGATCACCCAGTGTGGCATGGTTTAGAATCCTCTTTTTTTCTTTTTTTTGCTATTTTTTCATGGACTCTTCATGGACCGAAGTCTATTTATGTTTTAAGGAAAGCCTGCTAGTTTCAGAGCAAAGTTTATTAAGCTCATTATGTAGTTCTTGGTTAAGTCTGATTGGTGGAAGTTCCTGGAGCCTTTGGTGGGAACATTTGGACTATGTCACAGACTTTTCCGATTAGTTGGTTTTTGCTTTCACTTGATCGGTATCTCGAAACGATCCTTTATATCATTTGTTAGGATTTAGGCCATATACCCGTCCAAACATTCTTCCTTCCTTGGCAAAATGCCTAACTAAAAGGTACACCTGGCATCGTTGACGCGCAATCTCAAAAAGGAATTCTCTCTCTAGGAGGAGACTGTTCGAGAAAATGAGAAAAAGCTACTTCTCGTGGTGAATGCCATGAATACTGTAGAGTTTGATTCTTTGAACTTAATCGATTCCTTTTTCAAAATTCTTTCCAACACCTGACTTCCACTCTGAATCGTAGTGTCGCATTGAATACGTATGGTGCCTATACAATGGCTAGCGGTGGCCAGCCAATGTGCAATTAAAGCTTTCATCCTCCCGGATGAGTATGGTACCAATCAGCCGACCCTGGAGGGATCGAAGGCTCAATAGGCGAGTGTCGACCCGAGATTCTATACCCGTGCCACGCGTGTGTGACAGTATACCACTTGCCACTACACTTCTTCCGCCCTGTATCTGGTAGCTTTTACTATTTTTTACCTTACTCCAAATTTTTTATGCTGAATTGGATTGAAACTCTCCAAAGCCTCTGGTGGCCACGTTAAGAAAAGCACAAAGCCGAGAGCTATTGTAGAGCTTCATTGCAGTACAATCCGAGAGAACTTAGCCACAAGACGGAACCCAAAAACTCTGGAGTACCACCGTCACATCTGTTAATTTCTAAGATGTATCACATTCCAATGTGTTTGTCATTGGATTCATTCTTCCCTTTTTCATTGACGCAGCGATGTGAATTGTGTCCCCTGTGCCCTGTAATTCTATATTCTATATATGGTTGGGAATTTTTCTGAATCACTGCTTTTTTCCAGAAAATCTCATTTGCCATAATCGTGTCTTCAATTATTTTCCCCTGGCACAAACCTACTGGAGCGGAAAAACCCACTAATGCTGTAGCTGACGGAATGTCTAAACAAATTGAAATAGTTATGTTTTTCTAGTCAAACCCGATACGAGTTATTTTGGGAGGGCGAAGGTTTGTTAATGTCAGACATAGATTGGTCATAGAGAATGACGTTGGAAAATACTTCTTTGTGCCTGAGCTGAAGGTTTTCTTACTAAAAATTGCAATGTTACGTCCGCGTCCGTGTCAGGAACCTCCGGTGGGCGAGTATCGACATGAACGCTTCGCGTCTGCGCGCCTAATCGTCATGTATTGCGGGTTGCGATTCGCGAAATCGGTGGACTCACGAAATTCTTTTCTTTTTCCCTGGAAAAAACGTTGGGTCGACATAGCAGTAGAATCTTGTTTGAAGTTTTAATTCACTCCAGCTTTTTTTGTTCAGTGAGCACTTTCCAAACTATCCCTTTCAATTCTGGTTTTCCATTTTTCCGAGAAAACGTTTTTATTTTGCCTAAACCGTCCTAAAACTAGTTTGATGGCGTGTGTCTCCATAGAGACTGATTGACGTTCATTTGTCTTGAACTTAAATTGAGATTAATGACAGCTGGCACTTAGCCTGTCTGTTATGGACTGAATAATGGCCACAATCCACAAATCCAATGACCAAACAAAAACTGAAGTATGTGAGACCCCAGGCCCCAGGCTGCGCCGTAGAATCGATGTTTTACCAAAATTACATATGTGTAGTTCGAGTGGCCACTATCACACGCTCATGGATCGGAAATCGAATCCTCCACATCGATACTCGCTCAGGCCTAACGAGTTGTCCATCCAAACGGGTTGAATGAGTCGGTATCAGACTCGATAGAAGAGTTTGAAAGGATAGAACCACTGACTTGTGCATCAGCTGGCCACCTCATTCCACTGTACAAGTAACATATGCCTTCAGAACGCCGCTACGAGTCAGAATGGAGGTCAGATATGAGGGCGCATCCCAAAATGGTGTTGATTATAGCCAACGGCTATATTCTTTTATTTTGTAACTTGGTAGCATTCAGCCGATACTGGGAAGATGACCAATCTGATGGCTGGGTAGGATTTGATCTTGAGATGTGAGTTAGCACTACTTTCGAGCCAGGTTGTTCTGACTTTGTAGTACTTTATGTTATGGTTAATGATGTTGGTAACGCCCAGAACCCCACTTGAGCTACGGGTAAGCTCCCGAGTAACGGTACAATCTTGATTGAGTCGAGAGATATGGCTGCGTGGGGAGGGGGTTGGATCCTTGTAACCTATTGTTGCACTGCACAAGAACTATTTCGACCTTTCCCTATTGTGAGACCCCGCTCATTTGATCGTGAATCAAAATTTCTGATCGTTTTTCAGGGAATCCAGCTCAGCTTCTCTCTGGCGGCCAAATATGATTTCTTTCCGCTGATGTCATTCGCCATTATGGAGTAGTTTTTTCTGCTCAACATAGAAAAAACGTTGGAGAGGATGTCTGCAGTACTTCAGTAGGTAAATGACCCACAAGTGGGTGGTTTTGCTGGCTATTCGATTGCCTTCGGGTGGGTAATTTTTAAGGCCAGAGTTGCACTGAACTCTAGTGAAGGTGGAAAAAAAGATTGTATGTGAGTACATTGTAGATTTTCATGGAATTATTCGGAAAAAATTGACTCCGAACTCTGAACGATCAAATTTTCATGAGGCCGAGTTCGTAAGAGGCAAGTGCAAGAGAAAAATCTTTTGTCTGAAGTGCCTTGCTCGGTAAATTACTTGTCATCTGTCAGTGTTATTACCCTTATTATTCTTGGCGGCCTTTGCGGAATTCGTTGAACGGAAAATCATCAATTTCCTGGAACACTGCAAAGAACGCCAAAAGGTGTTTTTAAGTCTGAGTGAGTCTGGAACGTTCTATGAGCGTGGGATAGCGGAATGTCGCATGTTGCAAAACAGTGTGGGGAATTTAGTCTCCGTTAATATTCAAGAGTTCTTTTCAATCTCGTCCGAAAATGGAAGATTTTCTAAACGACATAAAAGTTATTTAATCCAGGGGCATATAAGGGAACAGGGTGGAAGGGTGTGGCGGAGTGTCATGAGCGCATGGTCCCGGGATCGAGGCCGATACTTGCTTAAGCTAACCGAACCTTCCATCCCTCAGCGGTCGAATATATGGTACCCGGCTCGCTGCGATTCTGAATGGAAGTCAAATGCGTGGCGAATCCGGGGATACGGGGCTGACTGCACCCAAAAGGTCATGTCCTTCTATCATGGGGTTGGGGCCAAGAAAGAACTACGCCTGCTCCCAACTTTGCATGATCAGGATTTTCCGAAATCCGGTCCAAGGGTTCATTTATGCATCATTTATGCAAATGTCAGCTTCTTTTGCACTCTAAATCCTATTGGATTTTCCCCGGGCGAAGGAAGTAAGCCAGGCTAAAGGAAAAGATGGCTTAGCTGGCCGACTTGGCGTTCCCATACGAAGCTTATTGAAGTTTCCCCTTCTTTTGGGCATAAAAAAGGATTTTGCACTATTTTTGAATTAGGAGTCCGATAATAAAGTCAAACAATTGAATGGCTCCCATGCTAAATTAATTATGCAATGAATGGGAGCCCTATGGGAGCCTTTTCCGGCATGTGTTTTTCCCACAGTGAGGGGTAGTAAAGAGAATTTCTGTTCTTTGAGTGTTTTACTTTTCACTTTGGAACTGTAAAAGGCAACTCTCACCTTTTTGGGAGTAAACTGAGTAATCTAGGGCATGTAAGTCGTTTCTTTCCCACAGAGCAAATGAAAAGCTCTGGGAAGGCTCCCTAGTTGGGTATAGTTTATAGGAAAAATCGGAAAAAAGTGCAGTGCGGAAATTGTCGGGGTTTTTTTGGCCCGGGTAAAAAACGTGTACTATTGTCCAAATGGAGGGGACGATAATGAAAATCGCTACTAGAGTGTCGTCCGGGATAAATTGATTATGCAATGAAGACGCCCTTGAGGAAGTTTGTGTGGGAAGTTTCCCATTTTCTTAGTAGATAGTTCTTGGGAACGGGCATTAAGCGGTGAGGCATAATCCTCTCACGGAGGATGCAACTAGTAATGAGCCTACTTTCAGCTGTTAGAGTTCAGTGTCGGGGAGAACGTCGAACGTTTTTTTTCCCTTCATAAGACATTGATGCGATTATCCTATCAAGGATGAACTTTGATCTGGTCAAGTAATTCAATTTAGTGCTATGCAAGTCCTAGGGATTTTAGGAGCTCCCAAGTGATCCTCTTATAGATGTGGGCGTGATGGAGGTGTTGCAGGAGCAGAAGGCGACGATAGAAAGTTGCATAGTTCACAAGCTTAAAACCTTCCTGTGGTCATTTGAACCTGCCATTTTTGAATGATGTTCGACAGGCTTTACAGGGAAGGGATAGACTTTCCGAACCGGAATAGTTGCTCCTAAGCTCCAGAGAATTCCCACCGGGTATGGGGATGAAATTTGAGTAGTTGGTAAAGGGCAGATTTGGAGGGCCATGGGCTCTGTTCGAGTCGCTTACAGAGTTAGAAGCAAGTTGTTCCCATTGCAGTTAGGGAGAGGACTTCAAGGGTGGAGCATTTGGGAGCTAAGCAAATCTTTTACGTTGTGTTTTACGTTTCCGATTTCCGTTCCGATTCGAGAAGACTCTAGATTGATCTTTAGTCCGTGCGCAGCTTGTGAGGTCCCCAGTCCTCTCTTTGTATCCTCCCCTTCCTGGACGAATCAGCCTTGTCAACCGTCGGAAGGAAAAAAGCCCTAGAGTGCCTATGTAGGATCCGATCCAGTGACTATATAGACAACTAACGGCGCCTCGGCATCTTCAGCTATTGCCCTCAGATCATCCACCTTATCTCTATGGGGGGGGGCTATTTAAAGCTTCTCAACACAAAGGGATGTTTGTGAAGCTAAATCTTATTAAATGACAAATTTATGGCTTAGCTTTTTTAAACCCCACTGGGATAATCATTCGAATGTCTCGTCCGTCTCGACGTGGCGGCTCTGAAGAGGGTGGGGATTGGGAAGTCTGGACGGCGACCATAGGTTTCATTAAGTCTGCAATCACTTCTCTGACGTCTCCTGGGAGGTCATCGGTTGTTTTTGGAAGTCGTAGGATGATAAACGACGTGAAATAAAACGAAGAGGGGCAGATTGCAGTACACTACCAGCATCTACGAAAGGGTTAAAGGAAGGCGTGGAGATGGACAGCTTGAAGTTCCCACGGCTAATCCCGTGTACTATGTAGTAAGGTCATAGTCCTGTATACCATGGGGATCCTAAGAGTTGGTAGTGAAGATGTAGCGATGTAGACCGAAGATGGTAGGGAGTTAGATGTGAACAGAATGAAAGCAGGGCGTAGAAGAGCGTATGTAAATCGGAGAGGTTGAGGCCGTAGCGTGGAAAAATAGTGCCCGAGACGAAGCGACCCCTGGCGATGCCAAACCAGAGCTCGTTGCTAACGGCGGAGAGCGCTCGAGCCGTCAAGCAACGCCCCTTTGACGACGTGCAGAGACGCGGGGCCATCCCCCACGACGTACTGCTGTTGCTCGTCTACTGCTACTGCTACAATGTCCACCAGCACCAAGGAATCGCCGAAACTCTCTGTTGACCATGCAGTAGCCGGCCCGAGTCATATGGGCAAACGGGCTTACCATGCTCATGACCCGAATGTAGTCGGGGAATGTGATGTCTGTGTTCTGGAGGATCAGCGGCTATTCTACATTCAGTAAGTTCATTTCCTGCTA
This sequence comes from Haemonchus contortus, assembly GCA_000469685.2. Taxonomy (NCBI): domain Eukaryota; kingdom Metazoa; phylum Nematoda; class Chromadorea; order Rhabditida; family Trichostrongylidae; genus Haemonchus; species Haemonchus contortus. The sequence continues at coordinate 36,226,461 of LS997564.1, forward strand.
GGCGTTTTTTGTTTTTTCCGTAATTTACTCAGTTTATTTACTTAGTTTACTGTGTTCCTCATGACCAAAGACCATAATTGCCTCGTCATTGTGACTCCGCCGGAGTCATCGTGGGAATCAATGCTTACGTGTGCATGTATGAGAGTGCGGGTGAGAGTCGTTGAAAGATTGCTTCATAGCCAAATTAGTAGCCTGGCCACTCAGTAACCAGGGAACATGCCATGTGTTTATGGCCATAAAAAAAGGCCATAAGCCGGGTCGCCATTGCTGTTTACACACATCTCTGGCTAGTCTGGGAAGGCTGCTGGCTACATACTGTTAGGGAGGAAGTAGTTTAAATACGCATTACACGGCAATTTACTGCGTGGTAATCCTATTCGAGTCATCCATGGCGATAACCGCTTTTTATGTAGGATTCAACAGCAGCGTCAACACAGCAGATATTCCTCTTACTGAAGTAAAGAAGTAAAGAGAGTATGACGAATCCATTAAGAGGAACTGGCTCTGGGAGTAATTAGCCTGAAAGCTGAAAGAGAAATACAATATTTATAGAAAAAAACTTTTTTTTTCCGCCGGGATAAACCGAAAGAAAGCCTAGGAATTAGGGAGCTTATGGTAGGATAATCGCCCGAATGGCGGACTGGAAAGGAACGGTGATGATTTCCGATTTCCGGAACAAGGTACAATGGAAATTTCGGGATGTCGCTGCCTAGTTCATGCTTTTCACTTGCTTGACTTGCCTGCTTTGTCTTCCGCTTTCTAAAGGACATTGAATTCCCTACCGTTTTTCGATTTCCGAAATGGCAAGCTTTTTGAACTGTTCCCCAAGTGACTGAATGACAGGTTGACAAATATTCTTTACTTGATCATAATCCTGCTTAATATTTTCGATTTTTAATTCCCTGGCTTCGGTAATGCACCTTTCCTGAATGGACAATTCGGGAATCCGCTTCCTGGTTCATGTGTTTCGCTTGTTTGGCTTGACTGCTTCCCTTTTTCCCGCTTTTCCGCTTCTGTCCTGTATAAATCCTGCTCTCCCTTTTGTTATCCTCATTTTTTCGTTTTCCGTTTTCCGAAAGGGATAATTTCATAGTCAGCTTTTCAGGTGATTTTATGAATTTTATACCCTTTTAACTATTTTAAAACTTTTTTTCGGATTATAATCACATACCTGCTTGATATTTGCAATTTTTGAAATTCTTCCGCTTTGGTAATGACGCCTTTCCCGATAGGACTGCTTGGAATCCTCTCTTCCTGCATGCTTTGAATTTTCGAAGCCTCCTATTACTCGACGGCTTCAATGGGGTGTGCTTCGTAAGACAGGTCCAGGGATATCTGTATAGGAATGAACTCAGGGGAAAGGGTTAGGTAACCCGGCATTTCAGCTGAAATTCAGCTAATTTCCTATTTTTCTGCTTGCCGTTGGTTGTATTTTTGGGTTTGTCCCGTTTTAGATTTATTTTAAAAATCGTAAAATAGCGTAAAAATGGAAGGCTGGTTTAGGCAATGAATTTCTCGGAACATGCCAAGGTTTTTCTTTTAGGCGAGCCTATCATCAATCACTCACTCCAGTCTGGAAAATGGGAAACCCGTCCGATTCGGGCGTTTTTTGCAGTTACGGGCAAAAATTTTCGAGTAAATCAACTTTCTTGGAAGGAACGGATAGAAAAGTACCCATGCCAACGTCTCCTAGGTGCAGATAGGTTTGGGGTGAGGCTCCAACGATTACGGAGACAGGCGCTTATCTTCCGTGTTGAGCATCAGCTAGATGCCTAATTGGGCAATTAAAATCCTACCTCAATCTTGACTCGGATGTTCCTACTCGAGAACTCCTTTGTCCGGCTAGAGTTCTAGTTTGGCCATTTCCAACCGCCCTAGCCCCGAACCGGTGACTTCCGCATACCGTCTAAATACGCCTAGCCAAAAATCTTGCCTCTGATTGGAGTTTCAGTGGGATTTCTCAAGCAAACTCCACTTGCCAGATAATTCTCCCTTCGGTTTCAATTCCTCAGTAGCCGCTTCACGCTTACCATAAACCGTAATCGTTCTTCATTTTAAATTCCTTCAATATATTTAGTAATTTGTCGAGTATGTGACTTTTCTAAATTTATATCTGCTTTCGTTGATTAGTAATTCTGCACTTCCGTGCCGCTGCTATAATTCAGGGAAAATGTGTCATCAGTTATATATTGACGCTCTTCCTCATATTTCAAGCTGATATTTTCAGAGTCACGCCACTTTCAGCTTTAATGCCCTTTTTAGAATATTTATTTTGTTTTTTTTTTTAAAATTTTTTTTTCAAATAAGGGCGGAGCTGGTGTAGTGGCAAGTGGCGCACTATCTCACACGCACAGTCAGGGGTTCAAATCCCGAATCGATGCCCATTAGGCCAACCAAGCCTTCCATCCCTCCGGGGTCGGTCAATTGATACCAGACTCGTCTGGGAGGATAAAAGCACTGACTTGTACATCGGCTGGCCACCGCAATCATTGTATAGGCCACACACGCACTCATTACGCCACTACGGCTCTGAATGGAAGACAAGTGCGGGGCGCATCCCTCAGAAGGGATCGATTAACGCCAAAAAGTTTATCCTTTATCCTACTTTTTTTTAAAATTTGTTCTCATCTCTTTCATTTTCTTATATGACCTTTCTTTACTCGAATCAAAACTCTTCTGTTTTCAATGAGGGATTTCCCGAGGGTGTATTTATGGTTGGGGATTATGGCGGACATGGGAGCAGTAAGTGGAAATCTTTAAAATTCGGGAGTTTTATAGCCGATTATATCCACGAAGATTTCTTGGAGATAACTTTTATCAAAATCTTTACAAGTTTTGACCTAAAAAGTGTTAGGTCGGCATCCAAGCAATCGTGCATATTTCGGAAATTACCTTTTTTCAAAGTAAAGAGAAGTTTACCTTGTTGTTTAGCCCGTAAAGTACTCATACACCTGGTCCAGAGGTATAAATCACTTTGGAATCATTGCTTTTCGAAACAAACATTTGAAGTACTCGGAAAAGTGCGCAGTTACTTGGTTTCCGATTTTATGCTTCCCCGCCTCAGTTAATCCAGTCTGAGACCCCGGGTAATCCTTTTCAGCTTTTGAGGAAGGAGTTTAGACACCAAAAGGTCGCCCACAACGCAGTGAGACTGGGACTGCTACACGCTAGGTTCGGAAAGGGGAGGCGGATCAGGTTGACTTGTTACTACTTCGGCAATTCGAAGTTCGGGGAAGAAAAGAATAAACCGGAGGAGAAGGAAGGAGCAGATGGAATTTTTCGTTGAGTGTTCGTCATTCTTGTTGAACTTTAACGGCTCAGAGATGATATTGAACGATATCTCTACGGTTTCCCATATCTGGTAGAAAGTGCATTGGAGCCCTTTGGCTTATCATGGGCTAAATCATATGGGCCTTCGATAATGTCCGAGAAAATTATGGCATGATTTATGAGCTGTTGTACTTTTGTCACAAGGTAAGTAAAGTGTTTTTCACAATCACGCACATCACGGATTGACATGCCGCCATGACAGCCATTTAACTGGCAGCCATCCTCGTACGGGAATTGAGAAACAACACTCGAAATCATAAAAATCATCTCTTTTGGTATTATTTTATTTTTGTAAAGTAAGTTGAGAATGAATTTGCTATGAATCTGCCGTGGAGAGCTTCGGAAGGAAACCCAATCTGGCCGTAGTTAACGAGAAGGGTCTGTTTTCAATAGGCAGGGTTGAGATCTTGAATTGTACCGTATTTCGAGCACCGATTGGAACATTACTTATTCATCTATTTTTTTGTTTATTTATTTATTCACTTATTTATTTATTTACTTATTCACAGTATTATTTACTCATTTGTTTTATCAAACTTTTTAGGTGCACCACGCAGTCAAATTCGAAGAAATAAAAGCAATACCGAGTTTAAATAAAATGTGTGAATCATGGGGAGAGAGGACTTTCCCAGACCACTCTGAAGAAATAAAATTAAGAATGTAAGTCCATCCATATAATAAATTGGTCCTGGGAACTCTGGACCATAAACATATCGCTGTGGGATAACCGGTATTACTTCAGGTGAAGCTTTGTAACAGGGTGACAGTATTACCATGAGTAATACGTAGTAGGTTACCCGTCTGCAGAGTTGGGTCGCTACTGGTTTTGTCGTCCTGTTAGATGTACAGATCAGTCGTCAAGTAGGTAAATGTTCCCATATGGGAATGCAAGGTTTCAATGGCTAACAAACACTTGTCCAAAACGCGAGGGGCGCAAGCAATGACCAGAGAGACCTTAGCTCTTTGCCAAGGTTCTTAATTCAATGGAAAGAATTTTAGGAAAAATGTCGACAAGTGGATGATGGTCAGGATAGGCAATTCTTAAAAGAAAGTAAGATAACCTGACTACTCAAATAAGTCACGTAAAAGAATTTTGTACTTTGGCAGTTACGTCATCATCGGCTACGGTATAACCAGTTTCCCGGAACATTTTTCAGGAAATGCCGCAAAAAAAGCGATTTCTGATTTTCGTCTTGAGAGCCTGTTATTGTCAGTTGTCCCGTCACTTTTACTGTTTTCTATGTTCCCAAAAATTTTCGATTCTGTTTTTTTTAAATTTTTTCGACCCCGATGTTCCTCAAATTGACCACTGCCTAGATGGCAGAAGTGCTTTGTTCCGATTTCCGATTCCAATAGCTTCTGTTACCGGGTCAAATGTATACGGCCACCATTAAGACCACTTCCAAATCTCTACGAACTCAGTAGATTCCCGATTTCCTTCGGGAAATTTCATTTTCTTTTCCAACCCTACATTCACGTTTGTCTCGCCCTCACAATGCCGTCACGACATCAGCGAATTGACGGCCATCATTTTCATTTGCTCTAATCAAAGTTTTTTTTCTTCCACCCACCATCTACGTGGGAGTTCTTGGATGCTTTATGGAAATCTTAGAAAGCACGGAATGAGTTTTTACCGATTTTCGTTGGTCTTTCCATCAATCAAAGCCTATTCAGCAGCTTGTCCATCTCCCTCTAACAGCTGAAAGCCTTCGTCACACCTTGGCTATTCATGAATAGCTTATTGTGTTCCCTCTTTTCCCTTCCCCTCCGTTTTCACATTTGGATGGCTGCTGACGATGTTGAGTTGGAAGGGGGGGGGGGGTGGGGGGTGAGGTTGACCACATAAGTATGGGGATATTGAGGACATTCATCTGCGCCCACCTAACTACCTTCCTTCCACCAGAAACATCTGCAACATATGAGTTACACTTTGGTGACCGTTTATGGGGATGTTAATGTGTTGCCCACTGGGAGCCTGAAGTTTCTTTTATAAGCCTTCAACTTCATAATTATGCATGGAACAACCCACTTAGTTGTCCCATACCCTTTAAAAAACGACCCTATTTTCATGAATTATCGACACGCATAGGAAACAGAAAAAGATGTACTTTTTGTTTGTTACGCTACTAACGGCACACTTGGTTGAAGAGTTCCAGCAATTTTCAAACTGAAGGGGCGTGGTTTTCGGGAGGGGCGTGGCTTTCGGGGAGCGAAGTTTTAGGGGGCGTGCCCTAACACATTCAGGTTATTCACCCTGCCAAACTTGAAAAAACAATTGGTATAAATAGGCTTCTAAGGTCAACCTCACCCTTATTTTATCGAATACATGCATCATTAATTGCATATTTATGTTATTTATTTGTACACATGATTATTTATTTGTTTGTTTATCTACTTATCCATCCCATTACAGTTCTGCTGCTGATTTCCCACAGACATTTCCAGTATAAGTAAAGTATAGTTTCTAGTAAGTGTTAAGTATAGGAAAACAAAAGCGGAAATTAAGTGGAGATGGATGGAATAGATGAAAATGAAACTAGACACAAAACTGGGATGAGCCAGGCTTTGATTCGCCCATTTAATTTGAAGGATCAATTCCGTCAAAGTTCCGTGCAAGATAATCTTTATCCGTTCCAATTTCTTGATATTGATCAAATAAAATTAATTGCAGTTGACGGAACGTACGACTGTTCGTCCGTAACGTCAGACTTTCCCCTATTGTAACAAAAAGGAGTTGCACGTGATTTTTTTTGATTATTTTCAGTTACAAGGTGCGTTTGAACGAACTTCCAAGTCCCATGGGAATGGACCTTCTATTAGGTGTGAGAAGCATAAGTGCTATTCAATTTACGAGCTGTAAATTTGATTACAGATCTCATTGAATATGTGAGCAGTGCCTGGGAGAATCCAATGGGGATGAATCTTGTATGAATGGCGACGCCTAAGGTTCTCATGCGGGTGCTCACTTTTCTTTCGATGAAATAAAGTCGCGGGATTCTCAGGGTTTGCCACTTCACTGTAGGGTTCTTCTTGTACCGAGCTTTTTATGAGCATCTTGTGTCGCCTTTTTGTGTCCCATGATCCTATGGGGATAAGATCCAAGTAATTAATCGGTACAGTAATGTTTTTTCATAGAATTGCGCCCTCCTATATTAAGACTTATGTTGTCGAGGGTCGTGTTCGGTCTAGGACAACCTGAAGAGCAATACAGCCAGATGTCATCTATCCGTCTTGTCCGTTTCAAGCGCTAAATGAAGAGGTGCTCAAAGATGTTTTACTGAGTAAATATTTACAAACTGTGATCGATGTCAGAGATGTTACCGACCTGAGAATTCAGCCAATCCACCAAGAGAATGCAGAGTAAGTTAGGTGGCCGTACCGACGACGCTTCGAGTGGTGAGGAGTGGATCCGAATCGCGAATCGCAAACATTCCAACTCCTCTAAAGGAGCCGCTTCGCGACCGCCCGTGTCGAATTCTTAGGCTGTAAAGTATTCTGTCTATCTGAGGTCTTTTCTTTATAATCACTAACCATTCTTCATCAACAGTAGCCAGTGGTCTTACAGGAGCGGAATCATTCTGATCTCCTCGCGCTGTAAGTGACGGTATCTGGTCCCAGTGGCGAGGATGGAGACCCACTGGGCAGAAAATTTTTGTCAATCACTTCTAATTCACCCAAATACGCAAAAGTTCTCAGTTCATTGACAAGGAACTGGCTAACAACCGCGTGGAATTCTTCAACAGTAACAAGTCCTCTGCCAATCTGAACTTCGATGACGCTTTTTCTCCTCTGGTAGGGGTCCTTGATCGTTTACTCGCAAAACCTAAGTGATAAGAGTGGCTTTGATACCAACGTACTCGAAGTGGTTGCATCGCGCAGTGGTTTGGCATGGTTCCTACCGTTTGAATGGCAATGGTTGAGACCCGTTTGGCTCGAAGTTTTGCCGATTACCACTTATCAATTATCAACTACTTTCTCTTCTTTTAAGATTTGCGGCACCTAACCTGCTTCAGATACGATTCATTGGTGAATGGGGTCTGTGGGAGAGGCGGGTCCGGGAACTTCTCCCCTAACACGGCGTCGCAGACGCCGCACCCGCCGCCTATCGCGGGATTGCGATGGAAGATTGGAGCGCGCAATTTATGAGGTAGGGAGTCCTTTAATTATTTGAATTAGCTGGCCGCTCTTTTCAATTCCAATGCGGTATTGATCGTCGTTTATATAGGAGGGGTCATTCTAATTAATCAAGTCTAATAAACACGAAAACGAAAAAGAAACAGAAGAGAAAACGATTAAATCTAATAAAAAAGCAAGCAATCAATGAAAAATTCCGCGTCCTATCGATTGGCGGGAGTACGGTAATTGCAGTGACATTTGCCGCATGCCGCAAGGGAGAATGCCGCGATAGGGGAGAAGTTCCGTTACCCTGGGAGAGGCGGTTGGATGGGTCTTCCCGAGTGCGGGTTGCGATTTATGCCAATATCTGGCGTCGAGTAACCGCTGTCAGGCCCCTGCGATAGGTGTCTCTGCAGAATGCCGTATCCAAGGCTCTCACGTCTGTTCAGGTCAATGGACGACGAGGCAGGGATTGCCTTGTGGAGTGTGTGGGAGCCATTTGTGCTGGTAGGCTTCTGGTGCATCTTATTTTTACCCACTCGGGCAGCACTATCTGTTACCCTCTGTTGGTGTGGGAAAAGCAACGCGCGGGCGGTCTGGGTAACGCCGTGTTCGGTGTTCAGGAGGTTTTTTTGATGGCGAGTGGGCAAGGAGCTGCGCTGCTGCGTGTTGGTTCGGTGAACCACTGTATCCTCCTATTCAGCGAGGTTTTCCCAGTCCCTCGCTTTTCAGATCCCCACACAGTCTGTGCTAAGGCATTCGATGCAAGCGCATGGTTGTAGTGTACTTACACATTACTATTCGGTCAGGTAGACTCGGCAGGAGTGGCTGCAGTAGTTCTTGGCCCCTAGAGGGGTCAATGGTCAAGTGGGTTTGCGCCATGACAAGCGAGCCACGACTGTCTATGATTGTGACGTTTTTAAGTTTACAGGGCTGTCTTTTTTGCCGGTGAAGGGCCTACCCGCTCTTAACTGGGCAGGTAAGGGCATATCCTTCAGACAAGAATGATGCGACATTAGAAAATGCTCTTTAGCGACCTTGTCCGTAGAACAGACGACATTAGAAAACCGTCTCTTCTATGACAACTCTTCCGTACATGACTTTGTCATTCAGTGGTAGAGAACCGCTACATCCGATGCCATCACTATGAGTTCAAAGCGTCTGCACAGTTTATTCTAATGAAAATGCCCATCCTCGGTAGCTAGCGAAGGCGAAATCAGTTCTCGCAGCACTATGGTTCCGAAGAATGTTGTTCGCCTTTTCGTTTCCGAAATTTTGACTTTCAAAAGACGATTATTGGTATACCACGGACTATGCTGACTAGTTGTTTCGTGGTGCTATTGCGCAGTGGTGTAGAGTGGTGTCTATCATGTGAGCGAGCAGGGATGAGAGCTGCTCGCCGTCAGAGTTTTGCCAATCATCTATCACCCTTCGATAATCACTCAGCCTTCTCTTCTTTATAGATTTGCGGCACCCAACTTGCTCGGGATACGATACAGCGGTGAATGGGGTCGGTGGGGGAGACAGTCTCCTCGGATCTGGCTGGATTCGGGTTACGATCGGTGCCATTGTTCGGCATCAGATCGTCGCATCCACAAGACGTCCTCCTCGGAGTTCTCCGAAGGCTGTCGCTGACTGGCTTCCGTACAGTGCAGTGGGTCGATCTGGAGGAAGAGCTTCCCGAGAGGCTGGGCGAAGTCGGTTGCGGTGGCTGACGTCTCCAATTTTTCACCCTCTAGAACGGGCCATCTCAGGGTACCCTGTAACAGAGAGGGGTGGGTGCACCGCGTAAGCGACTTGATGTCGCGACACGGTGTCGGAGTGAATTTTATCTGCGGAGACGTGGAGGGTCCGCTGAGGATCGCCACCCTGATGGCGGGCTGGCATTTCTAGTGAACCCATCGATATCGATCATCGGATATTGATTGCCAAGGTGGGGTGCGGCCGATCGATTCGATGGCAAATGGGCCACCGAAGGATGATCAGACGGCAGGGTTCAGTGAATTCTCGTAATTTTGGCTAAAATTGCACTTTTGGCAAAATCTTTTCCCCACCCGAATTAGAACCACGGTTGCGTGCTCCGTACCGGCCCTATATCGTTCTGAGCCATTTTTCTACACATGGTGAGAACCTTTTAAGATACTCAGATACCTAACGGGTCGCGACTGCTATGTAATCCCCAACTCACAGATTTCTATGGTCATACAGCTACCTTGCCAACGAGCCGACCACCGATGACCCCCCACGTGATCGATTGATGAAAAATCGTTCCCAGCAACCACCATGAATGTAATACCTAAGATGGTGGAATCTGTCGGGTTGTTCCCTATAATGTCACTTTGCGTCGTATTCTACGCAGGTACAGAATAATTGGGAAACAAGCCCGCTGTGGTTTCAAGCCAGCAGGAAATACGGAACAGAGGTGTTCCAAAGGAGCAGAGTCATTGCATTGGCAATAGTTCAGAAGTGGTCAGAGCACAAGTCACGTAGGCAGGCATATCATCGATGACAATGACATAAGAATGGATCGATGTGGTGTCCATTGAATGATCAAAATGGACTTGTTGAAATGGTTACCCACAGGGCGACCCGGGTGTCCTGGCAATTGGACGACCATATGATCATGAAAAACCGTCGAGAGGGAGGCTCACGGGGTTTCATAGTGAATGGAGTCTGTAAGGTTGATCATATCTTTGAAACCCTTACAAGGTGTGAAGACAAGTGGCCGAGAGCCAAGCAGGGCCAATTGTGCTCGCACGACCCTGGTTCGTAATCGGGCATGGACAATTTTTTGCCAAAACGGCCATTTTTCGTGAAATTTCCGAAATTTACCGTTCGGTGGCGATTTTTCGTCCATGTGGCTCTTTCGCCTACGGACCGATCTCTGGATCGACAGCCCCCGTTCGATCGACCAAAGCTCCGCCCCCACCTGAAGGGCGGTGCCAACACCGCCACTAACGATGGCACCAAAATTCGGCTCCACCCTGCACAACAGGATGCCGCCCGCCGTCCCACATTAAAATTTGCGTCTCCGCCCTACTGATAGGGCGTCATCGACGCTTCTGAAAATTCAGAAGCTGGTTGAAGCCAGTTGACTGGCCACTCCACGCCCACAGCGCACTCCAGCCCAACCCAGCACACCAGAGCCAGAAACTCAGGTTCTGGCTCTGGAAGACCCTTCCTATGTGGAAGACCGGCAAAGCACGCCAAGGCGCACACCCGAGTGCGGAGATTCGATCACAATGATCGATCTCAGACCGCACTCGGTCGGAACCGTCAACGCTGCCTCTCCTGTTGGCTCCATTCACAGGCGTATCGTATTTCACTCTGGTTGGGTGCGGCAAGTCTTTAATTGAGAGAATGCCAGAATGATATGTGATTGCGTTGATCAGCAAAACGCAGCCGCCAGCTATTCTTGCATCCATCACCGCTTCGGCCTGTTTGCCCCTGTACCAAATCTATGATGGTATGCAAGCCCCACAAGAGAGTCTCTATGGAGCTTTCGTACATCAGAGGATGTTTTGAGAGCTGCTACCAGCTTATCGGTTCGCGATTGTCATGGCCACCTCAGGAACTCCCATTTCGAAAATTTCTGGGGGCTACACAACCACACTGACGGGCCATCCAGATCCGATAGCCTCACCAGACGAAGCTGTGAAAAATCTTATCTGTTCTGGAAGCTACCTTGGTCACACGCCTGTCAGGCTAACTGAATGCCTGCCAATCGAATCCTGAATCAGAAGCAATGGCTTATCTACCCTGCACAGGTTTACAATCGTCACTAGACACATGCTTCAGACCGTGGGCTGTTGTGAAATAGGAGCAATGGATGCTCAAATGGAGCAGATTCATCGTATTGCTATAAACGCATAAGTTATCGGAGTACACGACAGGTGTACTACGAGATTGTCAGTGGCAACGAAATCACCTGCTGAATCGATGAGCTGTTCACTGGACGATTGGAGTGGACTTGCTGAATGGTGAGCCCGCGGGGGGGAGGGGGTGGGGGATCTCGGTGTCCTCGCGACCAGGCCAGATAGGCGACTATTTGCTCAGGGAAAACGGTCGTATTGGAGGAGCACGGGGTCTTATGGTTAGTGGAGACTGTAAGGTTGATCACAACTTGAGAACTCCCTATACGTGTGGAGACAAGTGGCCGAGAGCCATGTACGGCCGTTGGCGCTCCAGCGATCCTGGTTCGTACCTGGGCATGGACGCTTTTTTGCCAAAATGGCCAATTTTCGTGAGATTTCCGAAATTTCCCGTCTGGTGACGATTTTGCGACCCAGGGATGTCTCTTCCGGGCATGACTACGCTGGAATTTATCGATCGATGACTTGAAATCAATAGCGCTATCTCGATCGATCGAGCGCTACCCACAGCCGAACGACGGTGTCCAACACGGCCACGAACGCTACCGGGAAAGCGGACCTCCACCCTTCTAACAGGGTGTCAAACGCAACACCGTAAAATTCGCGTCTCCGCCCCGACCGACAGGGCGTCATGGACACCATGAAAATTGCGCCTCCACCCGCAACAGCAGGGATTCGCCAACGTTACTGAAAAATTAGGAAGCCGTACAATGGCACTTTAGTGGCTGGGCAGCTCCCACAGCATCCTACGGGTGTGGACACCACACAAGAGCCAGAAGGATCCGGCATTTCTCATGTGGCAGACCACCGCAGCAAACCGCTGCTCCTACCAGAGTGCGGCGATTCGATCATTACGATCGATCTCATGCCGCACTCTGGCAGAGCTGTTAACGCTGCCTCTACCATTGGCTCCATTCGCAGGTGCATCGTATTTCACTCTGGTTGGGTGTGGCGAAACTTTAAGTGAGAGATCATCAGACTGATGATTGATTGCATTGATCACAAAATGTAGTCGTCAGTCATTCCTGTATCCATCACCGCGTCGGCCTCTTCATCCCCTGTACCACATCTATCGTGATATGCAAGCCCACAAAAGAATTCAATGGAGTTTTCTTAAGTAAGAAAGCCCTCAAAACATTCCCTTCAGGTTGGAGATGTTCTAAGAGCTTCTACCAGCTCATCAGATCGCGATTGTCATGGCCACCTCGGGGACTCCCATTTCGAAAATTACCGTGGGCTGCATAACCACACTGACGGGTCACCAACTCTGATGGCTTCACCAAGCGAGATTGTGAAAAATCTTGTCCGTTCACGCAGCTACCTTGGTCACACGCCTCCCACAATAACTGCATGCATGCCTCCCAAATCCTGAGTTCGAAGAAGTGGCTCATCTATCCTGCACAGGTTTATAATCGTTACGAGGCACCTGCTTCAGTCCGTGACTGTTGTGAAATGGGGAGCAATGGATGCTCAAATGTAGCAGATTCATCGTGTTGCTATGAAGGTATAAGTGATTGGAATCCACGACAGGTGTGCTACGAGATTGTCAGTGGCAACGGAATCACCTGCTGTATCGATGAGCTGTCCATTGGGCGATTAAAGTCGGCCTGTCGAGGTGGTAACCGACTAGGCCAGTTAGGCGGCTGTTTGCTCAGGGAAAATGGTCGAAATGCACGAACACGGAGTCTTATGGTGAGTGGAAACTGTAAGGTTAATCACACTTATAAAACCCCGATAAAGGGTGGACGCAAGTGGCCGAGAGCCATGCATGGCCGTTAGCGCTCCAACGATACTGGTTCACACCCGGGCATGGACAGTTTTTTGCCAAAACGACCAATTTTCGTGAATTTTCCGAAATTTCCCGTCTGGTGACGATTTTGCGACCCAGTGATGTCTCTTCCGGCCACGACTACACCAGAACCATCAATCGATAATTGGAGATCGATGGCTCTCCGTTCGATGGACCGAGGCACCGCCCACACCCCACAGCGTAACAAACGCTATCGAAGGAGAGGGACTTCACCCTACCTGACAGGGTGCCGTCCTCCCCACCGTAAAATTTGCGCCTCCGCCCTAACGGACAGGGCGTCATCGGCGCTTTTATAAAAATTGCGTCTCCACCCAGAACGGCAGGGTTTCACCGTCGCTACTAAAAGTTGCAGAAGCCGTACATAGCCATTTGGTTGGCTGTAAAGCTTCCGCAGCACACTCCAGCGAAGGCCACCACATCGTTGCCAGTAAGATTCTGGCACTTCTCATGTGGCAGACCATCGGAGCACACCGCTGCTCCCACCCAAGTGCGGCGATTCGATCATGGCGATCAATCTCATTCCGCACTCGAGCGGATCTGCCATGATTGTCTTCCTAATTGGCTCCATTCGCGGGTGTATCGTATTTCACTCTGGTTGGGTGTGGCAAAACTTTAAATGAGAGATTATCAGACTGATAAGGGATTGCGTCGATAAGCAAAATCTTGCCGCTGGCCGGTCTCCATCCATCTTCGCTGGACAAGCGTCTCATATACCTCTGCGCCAACTGAGCTCTGACCACTATGCAAACTTCGCAAAACCTACTTAGGGTTTCGCATAAACATCAGAAAGACTGAGCAGTGCGACAGAGTCATCACATATCTTTGAACAGATATATTTATGCAGATGGGGATAAGTTGGAGGCGATGGTTTAGAGCAGTATGGGTATGTTCCCACCAACATGATGCTGGATCCGTTCCAGTCATACCAAGAATCTTTCCAAGCAAGCGAGCAAGCGAAAGCAACGAAGCGGACCTACCGGTACCGACAACGGTTGCAGATTTTCAGGGTGTCCAAGGAAGTCCACTCGCGTAAAGGATTTCTGCCGTTCGGGTAAAGACTTTCGCCAACGTCATAGGCCGTTTTGCTTCACTTCAGCGCTCGTAGAATGGTACCGTAGCGAGTCATCTACTGACTGGAATTGCTCATGTAAACATCTCCGCGAGTAAAATCCAGGTCCCATGTCAAGCCTCAGTATCCTCATGATGTGTGAACTAATTTGGATGACTTCACTACCGACTGCACTCACGGTTAGCAAGTCGGAGTGAGAGGGGATTGGCAAACCTTAGCCTCCATGTGGTTCCAAAACTATCTTCGATCAACTAAAAGCAACCGCTTTTGCCAGTATACCACCCAACCGTGTAGTTTCCGAGGGCACCATTTCTGCTGTTGTAGACGTGGCGCTGAAGATATCCAAGAGTTCTCTTCTCGAAACCAGAAATTAGCAGTGGACTGTCATTTGAAGGATTCTGGTAGAATAATGCTTCGCATTAGGCGATGAAGTAAAAATACCCGAATTTATAAAATACCTCTCAAAATTTCGTTATCATCTGGTTTCAAGCCCAACTTCATTTTTATTTTTATTTGTTTACTAATTGTTTTTGCTGTCTACTCTATTAAATTGGCTCGGGCAGCTCGACTCGATTTAGAGCAAGTGGATCGATTTTTCTGGGTGATCGATGGAAGAGTGATTCACTGTTCATTGTGCCGTATTGCTTTCCTGTTTATTTTTTTATTTGTTTATTATTTGCTGATCTTCCAATAGTTGATCGATCAATTCCCCAAGCCTATGTGTGAAGCTTCAGACGTGAGCCATGTACGGTTATGAGGATCTTCAAGCACAGATTCAGGCAATTGTTCCCACGACCCCAACGGCAACTCCTGACCAGTAGGTTAAGCATTGGGTCCCTGATAGTTCCCGCGCAGAAAATTGATTTGTTCCATTTGTGATACATAGGTTGGCGAATGCGCCATGCACTTTGAAGTCATAGGTTAACCCTCACAAGACCCGTAAATAGCCAATTATGAAGAATTCTGGAAGTGCTCATTTCGAATGGGATTCCGCCTCGACGGTCGCTCATTTGACTTGGGAAGCTACTGGAGAGGAAATTATAGGATTCATGGGTACTCCCGTTCCCCCAAGTTGCACCTTGGACTTCGTAATCCAGCACGGGCTAAAAAAAGTGATGTGTTAGCCACATAATCTTTTAACTCTGGCCTATAGATCTAGTATTCCCGGATGCATTAAGCCGTATTAGATCGACCAAAAATTGCAGCGTTCCTCTTCGTCTTCAGATGTATCGTAGATTCATCGCGTGCAGACATTCATACCTGTTAAAGGATTCCCGCAATCTGGCCGACTTCCTGGTTATGAACGTGTCCTCTAACTTACCTGAATAGGGAATCTACCAAGACTTATGAGTCATAGCGGCCATAGATGGTGAATCTGGTAAACATCCCACCCATTTAGAATTCCCCAACTGTCATATTCAACACGAATTATACTACCTGGTGAGGAAATAACCCCATATTCATTTAAATCTCTCATTCTTTACCCTATTATTATTTATCAGAATCGAGGCTGTTTCGGGTTTAGCCGATGTCGAAATACCGCACGATACCGTATCTTGAAGGCAATCGTGAACTGTTACCAATTCGATGAAAACTGAGCTGCTCGCACAGTACGGACCTCCTTATGCAGGGAGACTTACTGAGATGGTCACAATCCGAACGAGTAAAAGGCCGATACCTGTTCAAATGTCTTTACAAAACTGAAGTGAGAGTCTCTACAAAACTGAAATGAGTAAACAATCTCGGAGAAGACTTTGGTAATTTCGATACGAACTTTGTCAACATTGGGTATTGTATCGAGTTCAGACTCCTCCAATTCGTCTTAGCGGTGCTCACGGCTGCAACATGGTCAGCCTGGGATTGTGTGTGCTGATTTGACCCCATCTTTTTTTCAAATTCGCCCTATTAAAGAACAAGAAAGCAAAACTCGCCTGACATCGATTCACAGAAAAGGGAAATAGTATTATATTATATTATCTTTATTCCCCAAAGTTCTTTCACAGATACAACAGAAAAATAATGTACACTTTATTCGTCATTACAAATTTATTGTACATGATTTACCTTAGTAAATGAACTTGGGCGGATGTCGGTAGGCTGTTGAAATGAGGTAGAGGTAATCTGTGCCCGCAGCTTGGCCCTGAAAGTAAAGATGCAATGCAATCGGCCAACCCACTGGTGTATCAGAATACACTAGCTCTGGTGTGCCAAAGTACGCTGGTTCTTGTGCACCGGAATACGCCGGTTGTGGTGAGACCAGAATACCCGGTTCTGGTGAGACTAGAATACGCCGGTTCTGTCGGGACCAGAATACGCCGGTTCTGGTGTGACCAGAATACGCCGGTTCTGGTGGGACCAGAATACGCCGGTTCTGGTGGGAGGAGAATACGCCGGTTCTGGTGGGAGCAGAATACGCAGTTTTGGTGGGACCAGAATACGCCGATTCTGGTGGGACCAGAATACGCCGATTCTGGCAGGACCAGAATACGCCGATTCTGGCAGGACCAGAATACGCCGATTCTGGCAGGACCAGAATACGCCGATTCTGGCAGGACCAGAATACGCCGATTCTGGCAGGACCAGAATACGCCGATTCTGGCAGGACCAGAATACGCCGGTTCTGTTTATTCATCATCGCCCGGAATGCCATTTAGAACGGAGAACTCTTACCTGGTGGGAGCAACGCGGACAAAGCCTTCCTTACGACACATGCTCTTTACCGTCGAACTGATGGCTGAGAACACAAATTAATGTATAGGCCTATCTTGTCGAGTCATTTTTGGAGTAAATGCTCTTTCATGATCCCACAACTCCAAATGGCAGTTGGCCCACTGCGAGACTGATGAAAATATTGTAGAATGTGATTCCATTTATCAGAGCTTTGGGTATAGCTTACGTCGTCTTGAAAAAAATTCAAGCTCAGCTAATGGAATGGAATGGCCTTCGCGAAATGTCCAATCTTAGCAATCCGCCGTCTCTCGAACTCACCGTTCCGGTATATGAAGCGTCTGAAAGACTAGAAAAAACGGGCTCAAAGTGCTTATACTACCTCCTGTGACCACTAAGCTCCACTTCGTTCTAAGTGCTCATTCTTCCTGAAATGTCCAGCTCACCTATAAGTCACGTCTATGGAGATGGGAGTGTGAAAAAGCCTCTATCAGGCGAGAATGACCTCTCAAATGTGCTATTCAGAAACGAACTGTTGATGAACCACATAACTCGAGAAATACCTTCGAATGAATCCCTCCCAAGCTTGTCTTCTCCAGAATGCTCACTCGAAAGAAATCGACTGCACCTATTTTCCAGTAACGATATTACGGTCGTCATGACTACTTGTACGTCTTTACTTGTACGTCGTCTGTACTGCCGACAACAACAATTACCTTACCGTAACCATTGCCCCCGAAGAAATGTTGGTTAACTTGAGCTTCTCATACATACACATACATACATATTTTATCATCAAATTCCCTTCATGTACATCTGTTTTTGATGGTCGACTTCTGAATAACAATAGCCGCATAGATGTTTTGCTTTGACATTTATCACCGTAAAATTGATGTATGGGAACGACGGGATATGTATATGTCAAATTGCTCACATGAAGCAGAATCTTCCTCCTTTGAAGTAGTCACCATGTCACAGAGCTATAGCAGAATGGTGATGAGGGATCCTACTACAGAAATAAAGTTTTTGGCGCCGTCAGTCACTTCCCTTTGGTTAGGTCATGCACTTGATCCCCATGAAAGATTGAAGAGACACCTAGAGCACAATAAGTTTCAAAACAATTGAGGATTTTTAAGCACAAAAAACTCAAGGCAGCCATATTAAAGCTGCGAACAGTCCCGGCCTCATGTTGCTAAATCTGGAAAGATGGCTTGCTAGGGGACTTGGGACTCCACTAGTTTGGAAGGGTTCAATCCAGCCAATCCTTGGGTATGTGTTCGGGGCGTGGTCGACATCATGACTACTATGTTACGAAAAAATCGGGATAACCCAAAGTACTCGAACCGCTCTCAACCTTCCCTTCACCATCAACAGTACGCGGGAGATTTCTGATAAAATTTCCTCCTCGACTTCCACTCTCGATGGAAGATAATAGAAAAAGTTGTCAAATTGTAAAAAAAAATCGTAAAAAGCCCCAAGGTAGGAGAGGTGGGAGAAGTTCATGAAGCTAATGGATGTTGCACTGATGGCACGTCAACATACGATCACAGTAAAAGGGTTCCAAAAGTTTGTTCCCAGAGTTTCCCTCAATAAACAGAGTTTTAGCAGAAATACGTTCCGAAGCTATCCATAAGCGTTTACGACGAGCCTTCACTAACTTTTCAAGGCTGTCAATCATAGTAATCGTTCAAAACCGGCCACAACGCCAGAGGGGCGCCATCTAATTCGAGCAGCGTTGAGCTATTTGACACTAAACATTTTCAGGAACCGGTACGATTCCTTTTTGAGCAAGTATTTTGAGGAATTCCTGAAAAACGAATATTTATGAGGTTTTGTTGTGAGTGGTCTCTTTGGCGATAAAATCTGAGGAGCTCATAACCTCTGAAAGACCGGGAACAACTACTGACTAACTACTTAACAACTCCATCTGTAACCCTCTCTTAGAATCTTACAACTCATTTTCAAGGATCCGTCGGAATCACTTGGGAAGGTCTTCTTGGAAATAGCCAGCTTCTCAGGAACTTTTCAATTACAGTATGTGCACAAACCAAGTTCGACATGAACAGCGAACTTAAAAATCCGGTCAAAAGAGAGAAAGCAAGTCCTGTAGTTTCTGAGTGTTCTCCACTTATATGGCACGACCTAAGCCGAACTCATGATGTTTTTATACCACAGGAATTGGCAGTCGAGCAGCCTTTGTATGGGGTGGGATAGGCAGGTTAATACGAAGATGACTTAGCCCTAGCAAGACCTGTGGTGAATTTTGTGCCGTTTTGGGCCCTTTCAGGACTTCGCAAGGACGTGGAGAACCTAAGTATCTTGAAATCCTCCTTCCTGTTTCCGTAAAAAATATTCTCTTTGACACACCCAGTCGAGAAGATTGCCAAAAAATCGTTTATGAGGAGGGTAACTAGTCCAACGTACTCCCGTTTTCTTGTCTGCGATTCGAAGTCTCTAGTAAACAAACCAGAATAGTTGTTGTTGTTGTTGTTGTCATTGTGATGTCAGCATAAAAAAAAATCTAAAATTGAATCATTATCTAATCGTAAGCTTCGCACTTTGGTGAGCCATTGTTTCACGGAAATTGCGATTAAATGGCAAAGGACAAATTGTTTGAGGTTGATTCCATTCCGGAGAACTATTAATTATCGTCAAACAATTCGCCCTTCACCCTGAACCGCTTGACGTAATTAAATCGTCTTCTGGAATGCGTCATGTGCTGGCTTATCATTTGGCAATATCATTTGAATTGACTTTCACACTGTCTTGCAGGGTCCTATTTGATTTTAAGTGTCTAAGCGTCCTGGGCGTCCCAGACAAGACTACAACCGATCCAGCGATCCCTTAACGAGCGAATGCTAGGCTAGCCTTCAATTCAAAATCTCGAGTTCAATCCGGGATTCGGTGTGGCCGTTGGCAAGATCCTAATGCTGCATCGGACCCAATCCTTCTAGCTAAAAAAACAAGGCCTGAAAGGGAAGGCCCCGATTGCAAACCTGTCAAACTTTCCCCCCACTTGGCTCAACGAAAAAAAAACTGTTACGACAACATTTCCTTGTCAAGTATTTTCAACCCGTACCAGAAGTCTTGTCATTGTTCTATGGGCCGTTGTTATCCATTCATTGCCACCGTTCACGCTTTGAAGAGAAAAAAATTCGAGAAAAAGTTCGTCGTTTTGAGCGCTATTCAATATTTAGCTAGGTACTTATGACAGGGTGGCTCTGAAGTTTTGCATTTTACTCCAGTCGTCCTACGGTAACGCGTATATTGGTTCCAGAAGGGAACCCTGCTCTTGAAGAACGAAAACGGTACACTGTCAAAGAAACTCTGAGAACTGAGCCATTTCCTTCATTCTGATAGTTATTTGATGAGTGAGTGAATCCTAGAACGAAAACTGTTCTCGTAGCTTAGTATTTCCCCAGAGAAGGATGAAATTCCTCAAAATTCCCTAGAAAGTAGAATCTAAAAAAAGGATATAAGTCGATAAAGGCTATTTACAGTAATCTTTCACTTTGGCGAACATCCATAACAGTTCTGGAACGAGGCGGCTCTATACGCTTTGAGTCGATCGACTCTATGGGCTAGGCTAGAGCCCGAATTCACATAAGGACGGCTTACTAGGAAGCTCCGAACAGCTACTTTTACCCTCGTTTGACTTTGTAACTTAACCATAGCCCTTTTCTGGGTAGGAAGGCTTGAAGGCTTATCAATAATGAAAGGATCATCTGGTGAAGGGACATGAACTTTTTACATAACACCTGCCAAATGTAAAACTGAAATTCCGAAAGATTCAGCGAAATAAAAATTTGCAAACGAAAAAGTATAGTCCCGAAACCTTCAGGCCAAAAATCATTCGGAGGGTCCCTCAGATTTCAGTGGAGTGGTCATTTCGGATTACTCAGAACATTACGAACACTAATGGCCGCCTTGCATGGCTTTCATTCATTCCTTTTGTCCACGTTTTCTGTTTTCATGTCTGCATCGTACTTTATAACTTCTAAGTAACGAAAATATAAAAAATAATAAAATATGTATGCCACCTATGTAAATCGCAATAAGAAGTGATAAAAAATGAAGGAAGTTGAAAAATCGAAGGGTCACCTGAAAAGCGGTTGTTCAATAGTTGGAATGTGGCATGCAAAAGGTGGTGTATATACCTTTTATATCCTTTCCACCGGTTATTTTCATAACTGCTCAAAAAAGAACGTATGTGTCATTAGGTCCGAAATCAAAAAAAAAAACAGGTAGAAGGCGGAAACTACAAAAAAAATCAGCCCAAAAAATGGTGCTTCCGCGAGTAATGCATAAATCTCATTCGCAGACCGATTTTTTTTTTACTTTTCTCATTTGGTAGATTGATGAAATGAAGTAAATCTCGTTTGTACCTGGATGTACCAGGGCGCCCAAGGGTTTTTATCAGTTCACAACGGAGCTTGAAAACGAAATAACCTGGGAGTGAAAGAAGGAGAACTCTATCGGCAAGAAAAAATCGATTTTCAGACTGGAATAAAGATTGGGTTCAAAAAATGTAGCGAATCTGAAACAAATGTAAAAATCCAATCAAAAAACAGTGAATCTCCTCAGACCCCAACTATTTTTCCCAAAAAGCCAACCCTTCTTTCAAATTCTGCCGGCTATAAAAGGGGCCAGTCAATGAACGATTCTCCATCGGTTCCTTTCTACTGTCCTTGTGACTCGGGACATCCCGGAAGAGAAACAATCCATGCCTTATCCGGTCAACACAGCCTTCCGCCGCCGCAAGCTGGGCCGGCAATTAGTGAAACTCGGCAGTCGTTTCGGCAGTTCTATCAAATTCACACCAGCGCCAACCCAATACTGAATTGCCAGCCGCATTCTACCAGCCCAAAAAGGAATGCCATCGATTTTTCTTTCTTTTTCTGTTACTTGTTCACCGCAGATGCTTTATTAATACCTAATTACTTGGGTGTTTTTCAAGGGTTCTTTTCTGCTTCCTCACTTTGGGTTTTTTCCTTTTCCACAATCACCAATTCTAAGGGATCATAGTTACCACAGCTTTTTAAAAGGATTTCTTTTTTGAAAAAGCTGGTCAGATATCGAGGACATATTTGGGCTTATTTTGACGCGATTCTTTCTTTCCTATCACACTTCGATTTGAAAGTCAGAGAAAAACCCTCTGATACATATTGATTCCAACCTCTTCTTATCAGTATGGATTTCGACCACGCCCCTCACGGTTTTAATCGGCTACCACCGCTCATGAAGAGGCTTTCTCTTAGTTGATGGTCAGGGATCAGGGAAAAGTTTGGGTATCATTTTGGCTCCAAACTTTTTTTCCTGTGCCACTTCAATTTTAGAGAAACAATCTTTGATACAAGTTGAATCCAATCCTTTTTCGTCAAGATGGATTTTGATCACGCCCTTTACAGTTCGTCCAGGAGCTCGATTCAATATACGACCTTTGATGACACATTTTTTACTCATAGTGGATGAAGTCCCAAGAATATTTAACCAATCCAATTCTCCGGGCAAACCAGTTGTTTTCAAAAAGAAAAAAAATTTAATTTCACAAACCTACGGTGCCGCTAGGCTGACGGCTATCGATGGGTCACCTCCCAGGGTATCGAGTTGGTAGATGTGAAGCAGTGAGAAAAGACGCCGTTAGTACTTCCGAGACAAAGCCTAGATCTATTCCCGTCGGATATATTATACCCACCGTTTTTTGGGACCAATTAAGTGGTAAAGAAACTGCAAAAGGAGGCAGACGGACACAGGGGCCCTGACTTGCATGGATCCAGTTGGACGGAGTCGGATTCCTTCTGCGAATCTGAAAAATAGTGTTACATTTGTAAGGCCTACTGTAATTTTTTCCAATATATACGAAAATTATGGGTCATTTTTCACTTCATTTATTGCTTGGAGTTGCTTATGCTCTTATTGATACTCTTATTCAAACTGCTGATTATATAACATTCACCAGCATACCTTGAGATTACGTAGCAACAACGAACATTCAGGTTTCAGGCTGAGTCGTTAGGTCTGGTTTTTTACAGCATTGTGGGCCCGCTAAGATCGCTCAAACATATGCAAGCCAATCTTATCATTCCATAAGTCGTGAGGTTGCCCTACAAGACCAGAAAATGGCAAATGAACCGCATGGATCACCAGGATGTGCTTTACTATCGGTTTACAACAAGCAGCTGGGCAACTATCATATTCCCTTCCCTACTTCTGGAGAATGTTGGAAGCATGAAAAATCAATAATGAACCCGAATATTGCTTAGAATTACTAAGTTAACAGTCCCGCTTCCTTCATCGTCCCATGTTGCTTGCTATCACTAGGCTTGCTAAGGTAGACAGCCATTATCGGATGTAATGCCCTTGTCACTGTCAATGAAGCTTCCAGTTATTACTGTGGTACTTGAAATGGGGAAAGGGAGAATGGGTCAGGAAAAGAGCAGTAAATGCATGGGCTGCAAACGGTGTCGCTAGGACCAATCTGAGGATACGCCATGCATTCGCTTTGCATGCTGAACTTTGAGAAATACTACCTCTGCGGTAGATTAGTTATCCTTATATGTAAGATCCTGGGTCATCACTCCTTGTAGAGCCTTTCTGAGACCGACTGATTCGCGAATGACTTCACTGGAAGGATTGAATTTTTGAGTTGAAGATTGGCTCATTTTGTCGGCCGATTTCGTTGGCATTACATTTCTAAATCTAAGCTGAGTCGACAGCTTGTTCCGAATGTTTCTATCAAAATGCACTCTTCACTTTGTTTCTAGGCTTCCAGCTTAAAGTTATCAGCCATACCCCAGTTCTTTTACTCTCCTCTTCCGATTTTTTTTGCTATGTCGTTACGAATGTTGTGAATGTCCTTTCCTTGGCTACGCCGAAGTGTCCATTATAAATGTGTACAACTGGGTGCTGACACACATCGTCTTCCGTCTGGTCCAATGGAGACCACCTGTGACTGTGAAAAAGGCCATTGCATTCAGTCGAAAGCGGCACATTTCCTATTAATGGCAGGTGGTAGCAGCTGGACGGCCGATCATCATATGATCGCGGGTGGCTCGACAGCTTCATCGATTGCACCTATTCCATCACTATTACAATTTGTCCCTTCTTCAAATTTCATAGAATTCCAGAAATTTCAAGGGACTTCTAAGAAATTCCTTTTCATGACTACTATTCTGCTTTTCCAGCTGATTTGACAGCATCACTTTGAAAACAGGGTCCGCAGAGAAGTTATGGGTGCAAGCTGTCATGGCAGCGTTCTATCTCGAGCGGTGTATTTTCCCCCTGATTCGACAATCGTACACAAAATTACGAGGGAGGCCATTTAATGGGTTCGCGTTTAGTTCTGCCCTCCACTCCTCCACAGAGTCATCTCTCAAAGCGGATACGAAAACCTCGTATTTTCTTTATTTAACTCAATTACTCATTCGGATGAGATGGAGCAGCGGCTAATGGCGCCGCTACTGAGAACTTGATCTTGGGATCGGATACGATTCTAAGCCAGTACGTTTCTGAACGGATATAAGATGCGTGGCGAAGTCCAGGAAAGGAGTGGCATCAAGTCGTTCAGATGTACTTTACTTTTTCCAACTCTGATCGACGGTCCTACCCAAATTTGGTTCCCTTTCTTAGGCAGTTCATGAGCTGGGGTCTAGAGAACTAGAAAAGTGAGACGTTTATGAGCTGGAAGGTAGTGGACGAGAAGTGTTCGAGAACTTTTTTCTCACCGATCCTATGAAGTCGTCCCATAGAACTAGAACGAGCTTTTCCCGAGACTAGTTATGACTAATCCCATCGAATTACTCTACAAAAACGGGAATCCAAGACGGACACCAGGTTCTTATAGCGATTCGGCTATGGCATCCCGTTAGAATCTGGTTATGAAGCAGTGCAGATAGGTAGCGAACGATTACCCGTCGGCTAATCCACGACCATTTTTCAAATCTTCGTAGCATGTAAGTATTGAAATAACATTATGTTGTAGATTTGAATGGGTTGTCCGTTGCGTTTTGCGTATGTCGCATTTTATTTCACGACATTTCACGTTACTGTAAGAATCTGGTTCCTGTGGTCCTGGATTTTCTGATTGATGCCGCCATGATTTTTTTGGAAGCCATCCTATGGAGGCTCATCAAGGGACTGACTGGGCCGACTTTTTTCGCCCCACTGCATTCATCACTTCTTGCAACAGTGTAACTCGTCCAAAAGGCCTGCAGTATGAATTCATATAGCTACCGTAACTACCGTAATCGATAGAAAAGCTCTGATTTTAAGTATCCTATTAAAATTGTATTGTTTTTAACGTTCGCTCTAATATTATGAATTTCTTTTCGTTTTTTATCGGCTATTCCTATTGCATTTATATCGCTCATAGGGAGGAGCCGAACTCTGAGCTTTTGAAGTTACGTTTATAACCCTAATTGGAGTTTAATCAGGAGGATTCCTCGAGAGAAATAATTTCCACCAAAAGAATGAATCCCTGGGGATTAGCGTCCCAGACTAAGAGTCTTATGGCTATCGTAGCCATTTGACTAAGCGCTTTCCACGAAGTGAATCTGATGCCCGTGAGAAATAACGACGGCGGCGACGATGGCGACGACGACGATGTGGACGATGATGAGGAGCTCTTTTCTCTTGATAATTAGCCACTACGCTAGTATAGTTTGACGTCATTTACGTGGGCATTCGTATAGACGTTGGGGGAGGGGAGGATCCTTGACTAAAAGCCAAGTGCCCATGAAAGTGGTGCCAATTAGGGAATAGTCCGTCACGTCTGAAACTGAGCCATTTGCAAGTCCTTTTCAAGGACCTTCCAAAACCAATTTATCGCTCCTCTTAAGCCTCCTATTTTTGGCTCATACCATATTAACTCCCTCCCACACCTTCTCCCACAGTCAAGCCCTCATAAGATTTTCATTATGGCGAACTAATTCGGGTTGTTGTCCCGCAGATTACGGTAATGACGTGTCAAACGAAAATACGATGTAATAGAGAATATTGGTAATAAGATTTGGTTGATTTGTTATGCACATAACAATGAAGTTGGTAGGGGGATAAATGGTGGTGCCGACTCTGCGTCTTTTTCATCACTCTCGCTTCTCTGCACTCTCTCAGACTTTGAACAAAACATTTAATAAACGCTTAGAAAATCGAATAACGGACCTATGGACCTCATCAACGCTTGGCAATTTTAGTTGTTCTCCTCTGTTCTTATTGATCGCAAGCAGCCACATTCCTAATTGTCTGGTCCATTCCGAACGTAATGCGTGGAATAAGAGCAGAGTGGGCGGGGCGTCACCGCTTATGGGAAGCCCCGCCCACCCCACAGTTTCACGAAATTCGATGTTTTCTGATATTCCGTATAGGCTTTCTTTTTTTAATGCTTATTTTTCGACTTCCTCATTCCGGTGGTTCTCCCAGGAATAGGCGATTTTTTCAAGAAAGATTTCCAGAGCGGTTATTATTTCCTTATATTGGTTTATTTAATTATCTCCCCGAATAGTGAAATATCAACAAATAAATAGGTTCAAAAAACAAATACTCTGATTCATACTATACTCACGCCTTTTTCAGACCTTCGATCCCCTTTATCCCAGCGTACAAGGGTGCTTTCGCTCGATTGACAGCGCGATAGTGTTGGAACCAAACAATGGCCTCCGAGACCCGGAAGTGGAACGAATTTGTATGGGAGGATGCTCCTATTATGGAAGCCAACGACCAACAGCTTCTTCTTGGGCTCCTTCCCTTTTCGATACGGCTACCTTTTGGGGCCCTCCGAAAACACAAAGCGAATGGCATACAAATCATTCGCTTTGCGGCATAAGCTTCCAGGAAAGCCTTCACACTAAAGTATATTAAAATCAGCCATTCAGTCGACTTGTGCAGAAGTACAGAATACATTTGATATCATTGAAGGATTTCCATGAACAGGATTAAGAATTTTTGTGGTAGAATTCATTAGAAAACAATTTCATTGACGCAAATGGACGTGGATACGGTACGTTCATGATAAATTCTGCAAAAATACGTCGGACAACTTTTCCAACGAGTTTGCATAGATGTCATTAGACTGATGAAACGTGGGCTTAATTGCTTGCGTCAGCCGGCCATATCGTGGTTGTGCCTGCTCTCCTTTCATGAAACCTCTGAGGAGTTCCAAGACGCCGTCAAAGTCCGTAAAGTACAACGGAACGTAGCAAATTAATTCCAGCAAGAAATGACAACATGAAACCCTTGTTTATGAAGGGCAAGGGGTGGGAGTATTGTTTGGGCAGATGTGTGGACTGGCTCATTGCCAACTCATCTCTTCGTTGAAGAACCTCGTCGATTTTCAGTTCCTTCATGGCCACTAGTCAGCCAAGCAATCCGGCCTAGTGGCTACAAATAGCTTTCTTTAGTATATTGCCCTTTACGAGTGATTTATCAAATCGCCCGAGTGATTGAAAAAAGGCTCCCATGGGGAGTCCGAAATTGAATCATACAGCATTTGGTCATCGAAATCCTACGGGTACATTTGAGTTGTAGAGTTCCTAAGTGTCTTAATGCTTTCAAGTGGAGTCCAGCAGGACCACCAATTGTTATTTATATATTTGTTTGTTTAATCATTTGTTTATTTATCTATTCACCATGCATCAGATAAGATCTTCGACAAAAAAATAAATAATGTTCGAATAAAAAAATCAAGTTAATAAAGGATGAAGTCAGGTTAATCAACTTCGTAATTGGGATGCGCCGCGCATTCGTCTTCCATTCAGGATCGTAGTCGAAGAGTGTGAAAGCGTGTGGCTTATCTAATAACTTGCAATAGCCATCCGATGTTGAAGTCAAAGCTATATCCTCCCAAAGTGTGGTACCAGCTGAAAACTTGACTATCGGTAGATTAAATACTCAGCGCTAGTGGCGCAGTAGTTCTAGGCGCGACTACTACTGCTACAAGCCCACCGGATCACATCCTACCACGATTAAGTGAAATTAAATTCATGTCCTTTTTTCAGTTCATCACATAGGACAAGAAATTTTTACAGTTATTTCTAATATTTCAGAGATCCTGAATGAAAGTAGGGTAGTGGTATAGCTCATGAAAACTTACTTTTACCATCTAATTAGTATATGGGGGGGGGGGGTGGTGACGAACCAATCGAAAATTCAAACTCAAGTATATCGAATACTGAGTTGAACCAAATCGTGTCAGTACCATTCATATGGTAGAAGGATCGGTCCCGTTCGTTTCAACTAAACCTCCCGTTCCTTTGGGGCCAATTATGCGATCCTGCTCTTTCTGGTTTTTCCGGTGGTAACACCAACCTCTAAATTGATTTGTAAATATGCACATGCATTCAAGCGAACTTAGCGCTTCGAAAGGAAGGAAGTCAGGTGTGGTTTTTATGACTCCTTCTCTGAAATTTGGCGAAAACTGTCAGGTCTCCCCTGAACCATATAATACTCGGACTAAGTGGTGGCAGGATAGGGCCAAGTGGCGCTCTACCTCACAGGTATTCGCTCCGATCGATGTTCTTCCAAGACGCTCAAGCATTCCATCTTTTCGAGGTATGGTAAGAGTAACCTACATAGGAAGGATGTCTGGAGGTATAAAAGCATCAACTTCTATGTTGACTATACCCAGATCAGCCACCAGCAGGCCGTCGCCTTTGCAGTTGTAAAAGGGTGGATTCGTGAGTGAAAATGGAATTTCTTTACGCCGGAACTTTATCTTCTCATCCTTCTGGCGCTTGCATTACTCCGTTTTTTTGCTTCTCTTTTTTTCATAAGCTTCATTGATTCGATTGTTCGTCGCCCAACTTTCTACTTACTAGACTTAACAAAGTTTAAGACGTAGGAATGCCGTATCCCTAGAAAGGCAGGGAAAATCAAGTGTCCAGACTCCCTAAGAAGCGACTTATTCAGATCACAATAACTGAAAGTCATTTCCCCATGGCATTGGAGGAACCCTTACCTAGAAAGCTTGAAATCCTCTAACCAAAATCCAGCTCCGACAATTCGGGGAAGGACCCTCCCCTCAGATACTTCTGGAACAATACCACCAGTTCACGCTTCACCAGGCAAACTGCCATCCAGCGGAGAGGATAACTCGATTTTCTCGATTTCATTCAATTTCATGGCTCCTCCTATGCATCCACTTTCTGTATCCTACATAACTTTCCACTTGAATTGCTCCAGCTCTGAAGTCTCCCACGTGGATGATGCCTATCAGCTCTTCCCATATCTCTAGAGCTTCTCATTGCTAGCCTTCCCCAGATCCGTCCTTTGGGAGGTAGTCACCAGCCCTTTTGAATGACCTTCTCAACCTTTTTCCTGAACTCGTTGAAAAACGAGCCTGATGAGCGATTCCGTCAAAGGAATCTGCAAGAGCCGTTCTTCCACAGCCCCAATCGCCATTAAGTGAGACCCTGGAGACTTGGCTTAGCTTTAGTCGTCACAATAATCACCACTTCATTGCTGGCCCGTTCAGCTTCAGCGCTATTCCACCATTCGCATAATTAATGAGAGCCTGCAAACGGGCCAAATAGGCGAGAGCAGAGCCGCCCAGAGCAAAAGGAGCAAGTTCTGTGGGCGGTATGACTTCTTCATAGCCAACCAGCCAGCCATTCCTTCTCGCTATGGTCACGCCCTGGTTATACTATGGCGTTTACACCCTCCCATAGACGCCACTCTTCTTTTGCACAGGACTGGACGCCTCGCAATTTGAAGTCTCTTGTCCTTTGGCTAGCTTTCTTGCGGTTCTCTCTTCATAAAAAGGATTTCCTCTCAAGACCTCTCATATATCCTAATGGGCGTCGCCATCTGAGAAGATAATGTGTGGCTTTTCTGTCAATTGGGAGTTTTTTTTCCGTCCCAGAGCCAAAATTAACTATTCTTACCCATTAGCCCCTTTCCGGCTCCACTTACGAACACCGCAAGAAGTTATTCGCTCTCTGACTCCCAAAGGACTCCCACGATTCTTTCGTGGGGTTGAGTGTTTGAGTGATGTGGATAAAAACGCCGCCCCAAGATCCGTCGGAGTTAAGATTTCTTGAGGTTTTGTCGCTCAACCGTCGCTTCAAATCTCCTCTACGATAGCCACTGGGGTATTCCATCCGGGAAAAACTCTCCCCGATCTGTTTAGATTTGGAAAGTATTGACTTTTTAAAGTGAACAAAGGGGTATCCGATTTAGTTGCCCTATCAAAGTCAAAGTTCTGCTGTCACCTTGCAAAATCCCAAGGGTTTCGATTACACGAGTCACTGAAATTTAATGCTTTCAGTTTTATGGTCTACGAGCTTCTTATCGGGCTTCTACTTAATTAAATTTCAATTCGACTCCTTCGACTTGTTTCCTATTTTCTTCTTCGAAAGTGCTGTTCGATCCCTGACCGGCTGTTTTCCGGAAGTTGCTCTTCCTATTCATTCCTCTTCTTGTAGTTTCCCTTCCATGAATCGCCCCTACCCAAAGTCACAAAGTGGGTACGTCCATGAGGAAAGGATGGGGAAGCGAGGGGTTGAAGCAAGGGAAGGGGACGGACCGTTACACCCATATTCCGTCAGTTTACTTTCGCCATCTCCAGCTCCCCTGCCTTGTCCTCTCTACGCTCCCCAATCCCATAAGATCCTAGCTCCGAAGTGGCTCTTTTTGACTTTCATTTGCTTGTATAACTTTAAAACACTAGTCCGGACGAACAAGCATGTCCATATGGTCTCGTCTACCTCAGAAATCTTCCTGTGAATCCCCTTCGAATGTTCTAGCAACCACCTGAACAATATGACACAAGCCCACTTGGAAGCGTTTTAATCAAAGCATATCAGCGTATTTCAGTTTCACACCACATTTTGAACAACCACTCAGAAATGCCGAAGCAATCATTTCCCGAAAGCCGTCATGAGGGCAAAAAGCATGGCGTATCCCCATCATGATCATAATCTATTCGGTATTCGGTTGAATCCGAGTGAACTGTTAGTGAGAAGGAAGTGGGGGTGTCACTATTTTGGCCAAAAAAGGTTTCTACCCTATTTTCGACGATGCCCAACTCCAACATTGTTCAATGCTTCGTTTTCAGTTATGTATATTTATTTATTTGACATTTGACATTTTATAAAAATCAATAGATGAATTCAGTATCGATCTGAGTGAATTGGAGGAATGAAATGAAGAGATTGTAAATTAGAAAAGAAAATGGAAGAATTTTTTTTTATAAATGAGATGTAGTTCCAAAGAACCTTTACTTAAGTATAGGTCTGGAACTTGGTACCAGAAAATAGCTGCAGTCCGTCTTTCCGTGAATAGGGCCTTTAAAGGAAAACCTAGAAAAAGTATGGCGCAGTAATTTACAGGCCAGCAACTTTATGCGATGAAATAGGGGCGCTCGAATTCTTTCTGGGCCGTTGACCTCGTTTTAAATTGAAGGGTTCTATATTCAGATAGGCGTAGGCAATAGCCTTAAGGACGTAGCACCTTTGCTTGAAAAACATAAGCGGCGGCACTGTCCTGAAGAGAAGAATCGTCTCATCCCTAGATGTTGTATTTCGATATACAAACAGCTTAATCAAATATCACGGCATCCGTAAAAAGAGCACCCTGCGTGTGCGTGTAATACATTGCGATAATTTATGAAAAAATATTGTCCCAAATTTGTTATGTAATCATTCTGACGTTCTTTTAGTGCTTTAGAAGCTAGGGGCAAATTTTAATTATCCGGGTCAGGAGGTTCCCAGAAGTCCAGGTCCCTCGGTGCATCCCCGCAACCAGTGAATTCTCTGAAGGCCAGGACCCCGCCTGGCTGAACCTATGGTTCCTGTAGGAGTGTGGACACAAAGTGTGACAATTACTCAT
Source organism: Haemonchus contortus (assembly GCA_000469685.2). Lineage (NCBI taxonomy): Eukaryota > Metazoa > Nematoda > Chromadorea > Rhabditida > Trichostrongylidae > Haemonchus > Haemonchus contortus. Next base: position 36,258,145 of record LS997564.1, read on the forward strand.
TTCGGAGGGTGTGATACTTACTCCTTTTCTCTACTTTTCTTACATCCTTAAACGTTGTGATTTTTAGGGTTCAAGATATCCCGTTGAAGCCCCGCCCACCAGAGATCGCTCCGCCCACTATTTCCTAGCCCTCGCTCGCTTCGTTCTTTGCTCATTTACATCATAATTTTTTGAAAACAAACACTTTTATATACAAATAATACTCTAGTAAAGAAAATGCACAAATTACCTAACGCTTAGTTTTTTTGTGGTCCCGGATAAAAAAAAAGAGAAATGAAATGAAGGGTCTGATCATAGTTTCATACAAATGCCAGGCGCCAGGACCTTCGCCAGGCCTACCCTTTCTCACAAAGAATTCTGCATTTCTCACCTAACCACGTCTTGGTTTGATGCCATCATTTCGTTTCTGCTGCTGTCTATGCAATACGGATAAATTTAAATACGAATAAGTCAGCATCAAAACAGCTATCTCATCAAACCTGCCCTTTTCGCATGGCTGCATGTCTGTAGGACGATCGAATAATATTCATAAAGAGCACTTGATGTTGTTCGCATAAATTGTCGCTACCTCATTGGCCTAGTTAATTCCGCGCTGTCACTTTAAGTGATACATTTGCATCTCCTCTTTTTTTCGGATAATTATTGGTAACACCATCCATGATCGAATTATTCCGAAAGTTGTTCCAAAAAATTGGGATAAAGACTTCTACGAAGATTGCCCTTAGGTGGTACTGTAAGAAACGTCCGGGGGAACAGCAACTCTAGTTGAGTTTACACTGTAGCTGAGGTCCGACTTTCCTAGCTTATTGTAGAATTCTACATCACAGACAGCTCACCAGGGCTCCCAACGCTTAAGTTTTATTGTAGAATTCTACATCACAGGCAGGGCACCAGGGCTTCCAACCCTTAGGTTTGAACGCCTCGGCCTCTTTTGGGCCGAGCCATTCTGGTCCTATTCACTGTAAATCCTTCGCGTAATGGAACTCATTGCCTCATGTGGGTAGTTCAATTATGAATGTCTCTTTAATATTTGATCAGCCTTGCCACTACAAGTACTGATACTTCGCTTTGCCTGCAAGATGAGAAAGAAAGAGGATTTTTCAATGCATACTTTGCTATTTTAATTTTAACGAGTCCATATTTTATAAAATTGACAATCAATTACTGATTATCGTTAGCTATTCTATTTCCTTGATTATCGATACTCTGGAAGGTTGGAGATTTGAAAAGATGTTCTGCTACAAAAATTTCCTACCTTCAATCGTCTGCCCATTCTCTCATCGATGGTATCTTCTATTACAAATACTTATTGTAAGCCGGAAAAAGCTAGCAAACTAGTACACTAGATGATTACATATTAAATAATAATAAATAATAAGTAACAAAATAAGTAATAATTTAATAATTATCATAAAAACATAAAATATTGATATTAGCAACGGAAGATCATACAGTAAGTTATGAAATGGTAAACGATAACAAGGTGTATCACATAATAATTGGTAATAACACATGGTAAAATATACGGAGTAATAATATTCAGTAAAATATGATATTATGAATAAGTTGATGTTATATATTATATTATATTATATTATATTATATTATATTATATTATATTATATTATATTATATTATATTATATTGTATTATATTATATTATATTATATTATATTATATTATATTATATTATATTATATTATATTATATTATATTATATTATATTATATTATATTATATAAATATTATATGATACTAACACTGATGAACACTCCTGGTTTGGCCTCTGCGCAATGTTTGCATTTGCATATTTATTATATTTTTTACAGAAAAACCTTCGAGTTGACTTAGTTCCTCCAAAATCTTAAAGAAATTAAAAAATAAAGGAAAAGTATTTACAAATTCAAAGTGTTCTCTGTAGAGGTTAATGGGAGGGAAGAAAAATAGAAATCCAGAGGGATCATTCGCAGTTTGTCTAGCTGACCCTGATCTGGTCCTGATTCAGGGGTCGATTTTTGGTCTCTCATGGGGCAGTCGTTTCTGGTTTTCGTTAGAGCCATAGAGGACATCGATTTATGTGTATATCGCGTCGTCTCGGCTCATCATCACCACTATATAAACAAACCAAAGAGTACATACGTCTGAAATGCTGCTCGGCTTTTAATTCAAGCCATGCGCCCAGCCGATTTTCTTTTTTATCAAGCTTTTGGAAATCTCCTGGGACATGAGTTCACCAGAACTTACCCCAATCTCGTTTTTCTATCAAAATGAACTACCTCTGTTGAAGATATCAGAAAAACACATCAGAGCGGTTGAATGAGCAAGATGGACGGACTGAGCCTCTCAAGCGATGGGAAAATGTGATAGATTGCCTGACAGATTTATGGTGCCTCTTCCTGTTCGGCAGCGTATAGAGGTACTAAAGCCTAAAAGAGAAATTGTATTGGCATCGAAACCAAGATTGAAACGAGTGGCGCGGGGAAGAGAAAGAAGTGGGGTCGGGGACTAGCTGGCCGGCACAGGACTTTATGGGGAGAGAATTTTAAAGGAGTAGGCCTCCTGAGTCAGTTGCCCATTTGGGTAAGTTGCTCGTGGTTCAAAAGAACACTTAACACTAGAGTTTGGATCGAACTGAAAAACTGGATGTACTGCTACATGCCCGCTGACACTTGCTGTTTGGGGTCCCCAATTTTTTATTTTAAATCTGAATAAATATTGTACGCGGATAATAATTGTAAGTAATAATGATTAACTCTAATCCTAACCACACTAGTTTTTCACAGCGAGCTACAAAAAACCTAAATAAAGTCAGCAAGTCACATCATAAGTAATATTCATAATTATCACCAATTATTACTAATTATCATTGATTATTATTATTTATCATTATTATTTAATCTGTTCCTAACCAAAGCATTTTTCACGACCAACCTATGGAAACGTTTTCTTGCCATTGTTCATCACCTTTTGAAGGAGGGACCTCAACCAGTCCATGGCTTAAATGCCCTTACTAAGCATTTGGCAGCTGGACAGCCCGTGAATGGCAAAAATTTGGGCTACGGTGAGATTTTGTTTACCCAAAAACTCGTATCTAAGTTTACATTACCACAAAGACATCCGGTTATGGAACACAGTAATGTGGCCATGGCTGCTAAACGTTGTATGTTCAGTCCGGCCTGCAAAGGTGAATTTGCTCAGGAAAATATCGGTTTTCGCTAAACGCCTTCTTTGAGCCCTGATTAATCGTTTCCCATTTACTCCTCCATTTCAGCCATTTGTTCTCTTTATTCTAATTTATTCTGGTCGTGCAATTCAGCCGATAACGAGGGTCATTGACGATTTTCCGCTCAGAAATGGTTTCACTCAAAACCAAAGGCCCGTAGATGGATGATGTGCCATGAATCCATCTTGCCAGGAGGGAATAGCGAATCCATCTCGACATCCTTTTCTTGCGAGAATGAATGGGTAGGTTCAGGTGGGTCAATCGGGTGGAGTGAAGCCTGATCCCTTTTGGTCCCCCGGACAACTGCTACAAGCTCAAACGATCTGGAACAATCGTCCGAAACAAAATGTGACATGTCCCTCATGCTAGTCGACTGGAAACCCTCGAATAACTTGAGTAATGTCGTCGTTGTCGGCATCCCATTGACGAGTGCTCCCACGAGTACCACATTTCTCAAATTTCATGGTCCTCGGGATGGGGTTGGCGTTTTTTACGCGATCGGCACAAGTCGCGAAGTGCTGAGGTCTTGACTTTCAAAAGATCCAACTCCATTCCTTCCAACATGTATTTTGCTTCCCAGATTCCGATCGGCTCAGGTCAACGTCAATTATACAAATCGATATTCTCCAAAATCCTCATTGCTGTGTCTTTTTTGTTTTTCCGGTTGAATTTGCTTCTACAAATTGTTTCTGCTCTATTTATTTTCCTTTTATCAAATATTTGCACAGTTGATTATATTTCTGGACAATTGCCCGTATTACGGTAGCCAATGGGTTACTGTAGTCGCTCAAAGGGCCTCTCTTCGGCCATTGTTCCCAGGTGTTGCACTGTTCATTGTTTGTATATTCCTCAGCAGCTCCATTCCACAAAACTCATAGAAAAAAACATCCCAGGCAGGGGAGTAAGTCCCTACACTGTGCCCTTGCCATGACAGTTAGATTGCCCTATCTTTCAGGAGTTAACTTTCCAACTCCTCCGTCATTTCGCCACACTCACACGCCTTCGTCCTCCCAGATTCACTAATAAAGCGGGATTCAATGTGTGCATCGAAAAGTGCATAGTCAGGACTCCAGCTCAGCTTTGTACGTTTACGACCGACTTTACAATTCTGAGTGAAAAAAGCCCACATGGCGAAATTCAAAGCACCAAGACACTGGCCACATATTTTATCTTCTTTTACCTTGTGATCAAGGTATATAGCTAATTTACTTCATTCTAAATTACTTACAGTTTGGGCAGTCTCAGTTCTATAGTCCCGGAAAACTCGTCCAGAGATTCATTCACTTCATTCCTGTAGAGCCACTAAATTCCAACTGTGATTTCAGATTAAACTGCATTTTCAATTTCCATATTCGACAAAAAAGGAAACCGTTACGAATGAAAAGAGTAAAATAAAGAATACAAAATAAAAAGTCTACTAGCAATCAGTAACAATTTTGTCAATAAGAAAAAAATAAGAGAACTGTCCCGTACTCAGGAAAACTTCTCTACTCGTTGCCATCTTTATTCTTTGAACTCGTTCACTTACCTCAACGACGGCTAGGCAGATTAGTGATCGTTCCACGTCTAAAAAAAGTCTGCAAACACGGAATGTGCCCATCTCAACTTTGAACTGTGTACGTTCCCGCTCAGTTAGTTCTAGATGGCTGCCATTTCGTTTTTATCGGTTCTCTTCTCTATTGCGGTTGGGTTACAGCCACCTTTCCTCATTCACCTCATTTGGACATTTGGAGGGGTGGGAAGGAGGAGGGGGGCGACGTGAAAACATCGTGCCAGTTCCTCAGAATTTTTTTACCTTCTTTTCGAATCTCTTGTTGTTGATGAGATCAAACAGAGTCATGTACGAAACTCTGTACGGATCAGAACTCCCACCGTAATACATAGCAGTATTGCAAGAAACTGTCCCAAGCGGTCAAATGCCATGAAACCCTGTATTAGTTGCGAGAGTGTCGTGGGAGTTCTGTGAGAATCGCTTCACTACTGAGTTTTGTTCGCAGGACCTGTAGGCAACGAATCAGCTGAGGTCCTATGCTGGACTTATACGGCATAAGAGGGTGAGGCAGGGGAAGTGAAGAATGGGGATGAGAGGGTACTGTCAAATCCTAGCGGGAGCAGCCAAGCTCCCCCAATACCTTGTACGTAACAGGTCGGAAGGTGTAATTTCCCTTACTCTTGGTCGGTTTTTTAGTGAGTCCCGAAGCACCCTTGAACCCTCATTGTTCCGAAATCTGAATGGGAGTAGGCTGCAGGGCCCACATCCAAATGGACTCGATCTTTGTTCCTGGGGGATGGGTATCGAAATAATCCGCCCTGCAATTATCTCTTCATATACTCAGCTTACTACACTCGGATAGCTCATTCTATGATCCGCTTATCGCACCGCCCTCTGGTCTATCTGGTTCAGAACGCCCATGCCAGCAAACAACGTTTGTATGGAGCAATTCCATGACTATTCATTTTGTTTTTATTATGGTTTTCGAGTGCATAAATAAATAAATAAATGTGGTGGTGATATCCGTCTGCCCTCCCATTTGATAAATAATTACACAAATAAATAAATAAATAGATGCGAATATTATTGGGAACCTTATTATCACCCATTTATCTTAATCCTTCACTTTTTACCGTACATTTTGGATACCGTGCATCTGCAGCTTCATACGGTAGGATGATCTTTGAACCGAGAATTCCTTTTGCTGTGATCGACGACGCGTTACGATTAACAGCTGGACGTTCGTGGGCATTTAAACCCCAAATTTGCCCATAATTCAATGGCGTTATGGTTGAAACGTTCGCTATAAATGTCCGCTTCGCTAAACTCAAAAAGGGCCAGCTTTTGGTTCCCGTGGGAATCGCCATGGCTACTTTTAGCGATCCAAACGGATCCTTACTATTTCTTCGCTCTCTCGCCAGCCACAATGGTGACGCAAAAAAAACCCTCCTGCCTGGGGATGAGTACCCAATCTGGTATAAGCCATGTATTTAAAGTTTCATTTGAAAAATGAAGGGACTCTGCGTTGTATAAACTATTTTTGTAATCCGTACAAAGAGCACCTACGTATGTAGTTCTAAGACAAGGTGTTTGGGGCAGGTTGTTTACTTGTTTACATACTTGCTTATTTTCCATTCGCTCACTTTTCCACCAAAACCATTCCGTGGCGAGTAAGATAGAATACTTATTGGATTTTACTTAGCTAGTCAAATTTTAAATAGGTAAAAATAGTGCTACCTCGAATGTCTAGTTTGCGCCATACATACGGCTTGCAACAGAAATCTCAGTTTGGACGATTTCCAAAGAACTTTCACAGTTTCGATATCCCATTTTTGATAACACTTAAGGTTTGAATTTTCGGTAACGTTCACGGAAATTGCTAGCAATGTGAGGTGAACTTCACTCCCTCTGCCTCTCTGTTTACAAGGACATAATCACAGGTTTCACTGTTGTTGTCTACGGGTTCCCGATGTCAGCAGTCTGTTGAAGAACTGCTAATTAGTCAGATAAAAGAGAGAGGTTTTGATTGCTGGGAATATTCGAATGACAGATTGTTACCAAAGAAGTGTTCAAAACCTGAAAACCTTTTCAGTCATTATCAAAACGCCACCTACAAAACCACCTACAAATCTAACGAGTTCACGATTCTTAATGAAAGTTAGATGCATGGCGCAATCTGCTGAGATACAAATTCGAAAGGTTGTCCAATTTTGTATGCAGTCCAGATGCATGGCACATTCTGTTGAATCAGCACTACAGTATTATTTCCCAATGGTTTCCTTGAATTTTAGAGAGACTGTTTGTTTATCAAAAGGGATTTCTGCAAATCAACAAATTCCAGCTGAAACTGTGTCCATCAATACAAACCACATTTGCTGATTTCCAACTATTCCGGCTTTACTTCGTAAAAGCCTCCTAAACGGACCGGGAACTAGATAAGCTGGTTTCTTTGCCTGGCCGAATTCTAGTCAGTTGATGGTGGCACTGGCTACCATACCTTCACTTTTTATTGAAAATAGGATATCTCGGGTTTCTACAGCTTTACAAAGGGGATGCTCACTGTAGACTTTACAAAAAACTTCCCCAATGGTAGTGGACAGGCACGAAAATTCAGTCCGGCACTCGGCTGTTACAGTAATCCGGCACGTGTTAATACGTAAATTTTTACCCGTCACATATACGACGCGTCGAAAAGAGGCTTTGGGCAAGGACACGGTAAGCCAGGGGTTACTGTGAGAGCCGAGTGCCGGACTGATTTTTCGTTTTAGTTGGTAGTGGTACTTCCATGGAAAGCATCTTTCCCGGGTAACAATGAAGTGTTAAAGATTCGCTCTGACACATTGTGTGCTTATTTTTTTTTATCGAACTCTTTTTATTCAGATATGTGCTTTGAGTAGCAATAAAACATGAAAGAAAGGTTTAGACCTCACTCAATCCCGTTTTAGTGTGCGCTCTTACATACGGTTTGTATTCGGAATCGTAAGAAAGTTTCAAAGCGTATGTGGCCTATACAATGACCTGCGGTAGCCAGCCGATGTACAAGTCAGCGCTTTTTATCCTCCCAGACGAGTCTGGAACCCATTAACCGATCTCGGAGGGATGGAAGGCTTGGTTGGTCTGGGTGGATATATGAGCCGGGATTCGAACCGTGACCCCGAGTGTGTGAAGTGCGCCACTTGCCACTACACCACCTCCTTCCTATGGCGAATAAATAAGTAAATTACAACGACTGGTCCTGTTGGACTCCCGTTGGGAACATTAGGGCACTTAGAAACTCTATGACTCGGATGTACCCTTAATAAAAATATCGCTGTATAATAATGTATATTAACAGATAATCAATAATAAATCTCAATGGTATTTATGGTAAGATAATAATTAATGATAATAAATCAAACGTAACAGAAATAAATGTTAATAGTAAAATACTATATAATTGAACAATAATTGGTGATAATAATATTTAAAAAAACAAAAATAAGTTTTTTTAGCAAAATATAATTAGATAATAATTAGTGATAATAAAATAAGAAAAAAACAACGTTGGAATCAATAGTACAATATAACTACATAGATGACAATGAGAGATATTTGTTTTCAGCCTCCGTGCAGCCAAAAAGGGAACCCGGGTATAAAAATAACTTCAGTAATCAGTTTTAAAATGACGTCATAGTACACATTACCCATCATTTGAACTGGACTTATTTTTAAGAAACAAAAAAACTTGATTACATTCAGATGTACCAAATGTCGATTCATTCGAGCGGCTTGCCTCTGTCGCTGATGTTTCATCACCCTTTATTTTTCCGTTTTTTTTTAAAAGTTCTGAAATTTGAGACAACTTGTTATCTTTTGTTTTTACGAAAGTCTCAAATGTCACAAACTTTGAGAACAACGAATAAATAATAAAAATCAATATTTATGTAAATAATTCAAATGTAAATTTCCTTTTAGCTGGTTGGATTCTATTGTGTCGTGGTTTTATCTTGGGAAGTTTCCCGTGGGTCATGGTTACGCTGTATAACTATAGCGGGGGCCTTTCAAAAGCTCAGGCAGCCTTCTTTTGAAAGAATATGTGCATTGGTATTTTGGGAGGTTTCCTGTTCGGAATTCTTGGGGAATTGGAATATTGCATTTAAGCGAATGCAATCTGATCAAATAAAGCTTGGTTTAGTCAGTCGGCTAGTTTGGTCGGAGCTTTCTGCGGCCTGCAACGAGCTGCTGATGGAATTTTCGTGAAAAAATCAAGAACTAAAGTGATTTCCTTCTGGCAACGACGGAAAATACACGTCACCTTGTAAGCCCAAAGGAGCATGACACTTGTTTGTGGCACGAACGAGCATTGAAGATGACTGGTTGTACGTCTGGGAAATGCAGCTTCAGACCGGGCGCTCTCACCTTCTTCATAGGTGCTTCTACATAGGCTACTGGACTTTGGTTCCCTGATTCTCCTACAGTGGGTCACGATTTACATTACTTGATTTCTGATAGGGTAAAAAATCGATCCTGAGCATCCCAGTTCTCTCAATTTCTTGAATCACATTATTGTCTGACAAAATTTTCCATTGAAGTCTTCGTCGATTTTGTGGATTTGGCCCGTTTTGGGCTTTTCAACGGGGAGTAAGAGGATTCCTCCGCTTTTATTCATTCACCCTTCCTCTATTCACGCATTCCATCCCACCTTTTTATCCCTACAACACTTCTGTTCTCACTGGGATACCCTGCTTGGGTTTTGGGTAGCATAAGTTAGCGTCCAGGAGTCTTATTCTCTTGATTCTCCCACGACAAATAGTAATTTGGATCACTATTGGGAATAAGACAGATTTCTATTAGATTTGCTCATTTTTTGGACCTTCCGAGTAATCAGATCGAATTTCTCAATCGGATTTCTTAAACCCCTCCCACTTCCAGACCATTTTACAGCTCTGCCTTTTCTATCACGGTCCTATCACTTAGGGGAGCTGGGACATTCTGCTTAGGTAATGGGTTACATAATGTAGCGTCTAAGAATGTCCCGGTTTCCACACTACTTGGCGATTCGCATTACTGTTCGGACCAGTGTTTTTATCGAATTCGCAGTGAAATGTGTAGGATCGGCTCATTCTTGGCAGCTGCAGGAGCTTCGCCATCAGCAGTCCTTTTTTTCATACCTCTGCCTCGCTTTCACACATCCAGATGGTTTTTATCTTGGCCACACACTGCACTCCTTCAAGACTCCCTGTCTGGCCTGGGGAGGGGGTTATACTACTCAGGAATAGGGATCACATGTGTACATATGTATGTCGTATCAAAAAACTTTCATATTTTTGGTCCCGTGACTATTCCCACTTGTACTGTCCATATTTCGACGTTCCCACACACGACTTCGCAACACCATGGCAGTTTAGGGAGAACCCTGGCAATGCCTAGTCATTGGTTATAGGGATTCCGAGCCCTTAAAGATGAAAGGGCTTCAGTTTGGGTGGGCTCTAACTGGAGAGGGGAAATTGTTTTTTCGCCTACAACTGCCCAGCCGTTCTCACTTCACGTTCAAGCCGATTTTTCATATCGGCAATTGTCTGCCGGCCATCCAAACGGATGCCAATCATAATTCATCTTCATCTTGCCGCAATACTACAAAGGCGACAGAACAACTGTTTCTCGCGAGCCTCATCCCTACGACGAGTTAAATATCTCCCCGTCGTCGTCGTCATCGTCGCCGATGATTTCCGTTTACTGGCTGGGTGACATTGACGGCTCACGGCTAACCGCTTGACGTTAGTACGGGCAAAATGTGTAAATGGGTGGTCCAACTGGGCAATTTACTTGCCCACCTTTGAGCTCCTGTTTGAACACGTCCCCATGCCGTCATTTCACGTCATTCCTTTAGGCTGGAAAATCGCCAAAAATTATTTTTCTCATAATATTCCGCCATGGCGGTCGGTTCTTTTCCGCGTCGCTCATCATCATCGTTGACCTTTGCCCTCCTGACGTCTGTTGTGCATGTTACTGCTTTACCTACTCGTTTTTTTCCCTTGGCAAGAAGTACGACGTGCTTACTAGCTATTTTTAAAGATTTTAAAATAATTTCCACCTTGGCAGTATGCCAAAGTACCCACTGATCTATGGTTTATACAATGGAACTAGTTTATACTATGAAATCACCTTTACTGTGTAATATCATTGAATTCGATCAACATTTCGGCTTTTCCCTTTTTGATTTGTCGTTCAGAACTGCTGAGAATCCCGGAACCCTACATGTTTTCCTCCAAGGAGTCTCTCCATACTGTTTTCCTCCAAGAAGTCTATACGTCCCCTTTGAATGCGTCTTTTTTTGAGAACATCGTTGACCCCCATGATATCGGAAGAATCCTTTGACTGAACATCTGTTTTGGTGATACCTTTCATTTTTGCCACCGTGCCTCCAAAGAGGGCGGAGATGAAGTAGTGGCAGGAAGCGCCGGTACCACGCATGTAGTCCGATGATCAAATTTCCGAAATGACTTCCTTGGAAAACAATCAGGCCCTAAGTCTGTCTGATGCCGGGCTGTTGTCTTCCGTGATTGAAAAGTAACTGCTCTTCGGATCCAGTAGCCTGCAAGCGGAAGATCTACTACCCTGATACTGCCCACTTCATGGTATGGGCGATACCCAAATGATATGCTGTGGGAGGAGACAACCAAGTAGGGCAACTAATCAAGTTATGAGACAACTAGGAAAAAATGTCATTTATTTTAGGAGGGGGGGGGGGGTCGAAACTTCCATACTACATTTCACCTAGCACGGATAGCAAAAAGGATCTGGGGGGAACGAGTTCTGGGATTGTTGACTTTTAACCGGTTAAGCATGAAAGCGCTAGGCTTGCTAGGCTGTGGCTATCATGTTCACCTAACACAAACACAAACAGATGAACGCCTCCCCCAGACTGGCTACTGGGAAAGCTATCAATTCGTCGGTAGCGGGATTTCTTTTTGGTTCCTATCATCCCCACGTTCATCCTTGTTTTTTTAAACATTCTATGCATGTGAACTCCCCTTGGAATGTTCTCTCTTGTACCCGGATCCTAGTTTTTTATAGATTTCATGAATTCATATTTTTACTTACTGATTTCTCCAATTTTTCTTGGAAATGATCTTCAATTGTTTTCTGGTGTAAGATTCATTAGCAATCACTACAGTGTTCCAGGGTCCGTTATAACTGTCGCCCCCCAACTTCTGGACACCTCGGTTTATTTATTGGCGTATAAACGCCTGTTTACTTCTCTATCGTTTGTTAGTGTTTTATGTTACTACTCTTTATCACACAATACTTCTAACACTACTGCAGCAGCCTTAGCTCACCGGGATATGCCGCTCATAGAGCCTTTGAATTCTCGACTGTATCTGTCTTAATTTGGTAATCTAGCTGGATACTTCTATTGATGTTGCTACTTGCTACTGACATTTTAAACCTTCTAAGAAGGCATTGACCAATTGTGGATGGGATATGGGTTCGACTTCAAGCATAAAAGAGAACATTCACTTCTCATTTCTCTCGGTCCCTACACTCCTTTGAAGATGAGATACAAGCCGTTCCCTTACCTTCCTACAGTAGTAGTGGCCCTGGGCATGTCATAAGGGAATCGGACTCATATGTGAACAAAAAGTTCGAAACAGTCAAGCAATTTGATTGATTAGATTAACCTTTTGTGAGACGATCAACACATCGACCTCAACAATGGCGGGCTCTAGCAAATGCTCTAGCAAGTTCGTACTCATTCAAATGCCAGCAGCTTCTGCAACGGACTCCTTTAACTTACCCTTCCCAGAAGGAAATGGCTCATTTTTCGAGCTCTCCTTTTCCCCGTATCTTCAGAAAAGTGCGTAGATCTCGTGAAGGAGGACCTTGGACATACCGTTGAGCAAGCTGAAGGGATTTCTGCTCTTAAAAGTCGATTCGACAATTTGCTTACGCTTCTTTCCGCTTGCCTACATACTCGCCCTCGAAAAAAGTGTTATTTCAGTCGCCTAATTTCCTGCTTACCAACATTTGACCTTTTCGTTGCTCATTGTCGTTCACGTCACCGCCCATGACTTTACGTAAGCTTGAAGTCATGGCAAAATCATTCCCATCCGAATCATTTTTCTTTTCCCTCATGATTCGCTGGAGACTAGGTAGTATAGCCAGTTACCTTTACTGACATTATCTCTTTGATACTACCCTCGGGGGTTACCCTCTTGTGCTTGTTGTGGGGGTGTGAATCGGACCTGACGAAAGAAATGGCTCTCCTGCTAATCGGCTGCTGAATTTCAATTTCCGATTTTCCAAAATGGATGGTGGGCGGACATTAGATCATGCATAAAGTATAAATAGCCATATTCGTTGCTTTTCTGAATTCCATTTATTATAGCGGGCAATTCATCCACGTCGACCCGATACTGTCTTTTCCCGTGCCGCTGCGGGAATTCATCTTTTGATTTCCGTGTAATTTGTTAAACGAAGATTGCCGGGTATATTCGATCACTAACTTCCGACCTGATAAACTCGTCCATTTCAAGTGTCCCGGAAAATCTCCGACCTATAAGGCGGAGCTTAGGAAACATAGAAATGAGCCACACCACCTAACGGCCACCCACCCAGGGTTTCCCTCAGTGGTGACGTTTGAACCGTTATCCGATTCGCGGGATTATAGGTCCAGTACCGATCGTGTCAACTCCCGTTTGGGCTCCTGCTGGGGCCAATGAACTGATTTCAAAGAGTGAGAGACCTAACCGATCTTCGACGTGACGTTTCAGCAGCAGTCGAGATTATACCCAGGATTCGATCCTCGGGTCGTTTTCGTAGTTGTGTGCCGTCACTATTCCACGTCTTCCCTAACCACGAGCTCTATGACAAAGGACCATCTTGGTAACTCAGATCAACCCAGAAGCCCGAAGGGGCTGGCGTCAGTGCAATCTCCGATATCTGGGAGGGCAGTGAGAGTATTCAATTCGGGCTTTCGTTCTCTTTCCGCCAGTTCTTATGATAATGCATTTCATTTGGTCTAATTCATTACGATCTATTGCTCTTCTGCATTTTAGCTCCGCCTCCTAGGGGTGGCTTTTTCATCACTCCAAAACCAATTCACTTCCGCATGATTTTCGTTCCATTACTTCTCGATTCTGCAACTGCGACCGCTTTTTTGCACAACCTCTAATTTGCCATTTTCTCATGCCAATTACTACTACGATTTTGCGACGTCTCGTTTCCGTACCTCCGCTACTTAATTGCAGCTTCAACAGCAGAAGCAAGCAGTTACGGCGTCTGACCATTCAGTAGCTTAGTGAAAACATCTTTTCTTCTACTAGCTACTCGGTATTGATCAACGCCATCTAATCAATAACACTACGGATGATTAAATCCCGTAGTCTCAACTTCCCGTGCTCTCAAACTCAACGTATCAGCTGTTCGGGCAGTGTTGATGAGATTCGAGCACTAATGTATGTTTATATGCGTAGTGTGTATGTTAGTGTGAATGGGTGAAAGAACAAAGCGGTGAAGTTCAAGTGTAAAGGTAATTGGTGTTGATTGAGAATTGGACGAGTTATCCGAAATACGCTGACTTTTCATTGAACATTACTAATTTCCAGTCACACCACACGATCATCTCATTGGGAGCCACCTTGGGCATCATGGCGATGTCGACTCGGTCTACCCTACGGTTGGGAGCAAGCCAGAGATGACGCCGGCAACGTGTACTATATCGAGTTAGTTGCGTTTATACTTCAAGCGTATAACGCCACTCAATCTCTATTTCGCGAACCAAGGACTCAAATACTTATTTCGAGAAGAAAAAAAGCTCATATCGACGGAGTGGAGATTTTGACGTATCTTCCCGAATCTAACTTTGACGTCCTTGACCGAGCTATTTCCTCAAAAAACCATTCTTTTTGATCAATATTCATTCTTTGCATGTTTGCTCTGTCTACCGTTACTCCCTTCCAGTCACATCAACCGAACCACAACTTATAACGACCCTCGAGACACGGCTGCTCCCGAAGGGCCACGAACGGTGAAACTTCAACGCCGTCCTGAGATAGGATACGGATTCGTAGCTGCTGGCCAACATCCTACGATTATCCAGTTCGTCTCTACTGGTCAGTCGTCAAAATTGAGTCAGAAATTGACCAATATCTTCTAATTTTAATTCTATTTCTTACAGAGGGTCCATCGGATGGTTTGCTCTTCGCCAATGATCAAATCCTCGCGGTGAATGGTCAAGATGTACGGCACGAATCCAAAGACAATGTGGTGGCGTTGGTTCGGTCTGCCACTGATGTGCTTGAGCTTACCGTTGAACAACTGCCTTCTCGACCGGTCAGTTTGTACACGTCGTATGGTGATTCCGGACGGTGAGATACAGTAGGAATTATATTGTCATTTGCCTGAGGGAACTTATTCGGAATGGCACGAAACCTATCCTACATAGTTTTTGGACCGAACTCTAAACTATCGCATTCACGTCTAAGCCTTCCCAACTACTTCTGAAGGTGATCCCAGAACTAGAAGTGTGGTGGTATAGAATATAAGTGATCAGGAGTCTGATGGTACTGAATATAGGTGACACCGCTCCTACAAGGGTGGTCTGGAGGTAGCGAATCATAGAAGCCGACGCCGATCCATGCCAGCGAAGCACGTCTCTTACCCGTCCCACTCATGTAATCATCTTCTGGTTGGTCTCGAGAAGTGAAAGTTCTGTAATACATTTAGACTGCTACGCTTAGGTGATTCGATAGATCGTAATGGCCATAACATGCCACGATTATTTCGGATTATTCCGAATGGGTATCGGATATGTGCCGTATTCCATAAAAGTAATGACCATAAACCAACACGCTACCCTCTACGACTTCACCCTTCATCGACTTTGAGCTCAGTTTTCAAGGCACTCGTTCCTCCCCGCGACCTTCCAGCCATTTCGTGTTTCCGCTTTCTTTCTTGCCCTCCCCCTCCCCACAGTACACAAGGAAGTTTCGAAGACGAAGTTGACGGCTATATTATGATGCTCTCTGCCCAGGTAGGTTCTTAGGGTACTAGGTGTGGTAGTGGGCGAAGAGCAATGTAGGCGAAGTTTTTAAATCTCGTACTCCACTTCTAAGGCCTCTTCATGATAGGCAGTTGACTTGCAATATGTTCGGGCCAAGTTCTTGAGGATATTACGGATTCAATCCATGCATCGCCACAAAGAAGCCAAACTACGTAAGATGAAAAACGGCAGGGATTCCACCTCCTTACACTCCCAGTCTCTTTTTTTCCACATCAGCTGGCTCTTGACTTTTCTCTATGTCAGAGCCTTATCGTTCTTGAAAATAATTCGTGGTCCTTATTGGAATTTATGGTATTTCAGCGAAGTTCAGCAAGGCGAAGTTGTCGGGTTCGGTTTACGGATCGAGTGTTGGTTGCTTCGATGCCGGATGCGGTGAGTTTTTATCAATTCTATGGGATAGGGGCTTCCAGGTGGATTGACTTCTCGAGTAAAAGTGCTACAATTTTTACAAAAAATCCGAAATTGACGAAAATAAGAATTGTTCAAAGATGAAAAATAAAAACAAAACTTAGTCAGAACCAGAACTTTCTGCTGAGGTTTGGCCCATTAACGATTAGCTGTTGAAGCAGCTGTATCATGTCGTTTTGCTTGATGGATACCCAGAAAAAGAACCATGCAATTATCATTCTGAATGAACGACTTCATCAAATGGCTTCCGTTGAGTTGAGGAAAACAAAGCCAAGAAATCAATGAGTCCCATTAGCTAACTCAAATGGGACATGATACAGGGAAGGGAGAGGGCGCGAGCAGGGAGACCTGGGGAAAGTTGGGAACCCTCCACACAATAAGTCTTCTTTTGTGGGAATCACGAGGAGGACTCCCTAGAAGGAATTTTCGTATAAAATGGGACCCTCCTGATGTTGATGGGAGGAGTCCTTACCGTATTCCCATTCAAAGTACGAGATTGAAGAGAATCTTTAGGGAAGCTCCTCTTGAAATTCGCCCCCAAATGTGAGAGATAAACTGCCACGTGGTTAAATATACGATATCGATTTACGCTCCCGTTTCAGACTCCTGACTTCCCTCCACCATTGCCAAATGCCCTACGTGTATATCTGGAAAACGGTCAAACCAGGTCTTTCAGATACGATGATTCAACTACAGTCAAGGTAAAGTACCCCTATACCCATGACATATGCCTAATCGATTATTGATTTTTCTCAGGATGTTATAAATTCAATCGTCTCGAAGCTGCAACTCCGGGCAAAACAACATTTCGCCCTAGCTGTCGAATATTCCCTAGGTGCCCGATCGAGTCGGGTCAGTTTATTGAGGCCTGAGACGAAGATCAGTACGGTAGGTACCGTAGTCAACATATTAGTGAGGGTTACCGTAATATCCGTATTTTTAGATAGTCGGAATGCCAAATTCTGACCATATACGATGTGTTTTTCGTTTCGCTTTCATCCCAAAGAATATCGAGGCGTTGTGGACGGAAGATCCTCGAGCCCTTGACTACTACTACCAGCAGTGTACTGCTGATGTAGTTCGAGGGAGATATGCGTTCGAAATGAGGTTGGCGTTAGATTCGTCGCACTGTCTGTGACTACGGACTTATTGTAGAGGGTTCTTGTAGATATGAAGCCTGTGTTCGGTTAGCAGCACTTCATATGCAACAAGTTGCCATCGAGTCGAATTTGCTCAAGGAGAACAATACCGTCTCATTGACCAGATTGGAGTAAGCTGATTATTTGATTGTAGATAAAATAGATGATTGCAAAAAAAAAGTTAGAAAAAAACACTACAAATTAAGCTTTGCGAATGGACCTCCTTTTCTGCCTAGTGGACGAGTCCACCACTTTTGTTTTACGCATACACAGTGGAAGCCCTACCCACCTCACCAAACCCCGCCTACAGAGTCTCACATCTCCGTAATGTTTATTCTCGTTTCTAAACTCATATTTACCACATACATCCATGACATCCCAATATCCATCAACGAGCTGCTGCTACACCCTTAAGCTACGCCCCAGGTAGCCCCACCCCTCACAACAGCCCCGCCCACTAATGCGTTTGGGTCGAATAGGGGACTAACTGTATGACTTCACACTCCCAGGAAACTTTTTCCTTCGCTCAACAACTTTGCAAACCTCAGCGCAGCTTACCCATGATTGAACATCTGACCGCTTTTGATCAGTTGTTTCTTTTTTTGATTCTCTCTTTCAGAGGATTCTACTGATAGCCTGAGAGAAGAGGGCATCCGAACTAGGAAGGGTGCTGGTAGCCACCGAAGGAGCAAAAGTCGCAATTTTTTCAAAATAAGCCAGATCCACTCAAACCATGAATTACCGTAGCTTGCGATTCTTGTTACTGGATTAAATTAACTACTTATAATTGGGCTTGAGGTGTACAATTCGGCCACGACCTCCTAGCCGCTGGTCGTTATCTAAAAGTTTTATAGGCTATATTTGGCCAATTGCTCTATCGTACCCCAGGGAGACTAATAGATCCAAATGGCTATTGTCGAAAATGAGCCCTATATGAGCTTGATAAATAAGGCAAACGTCGTATGCCTTTCTTGATTCAGGTGTTATGAGCCCGGCTACTTGATTACTACAACAAAGGGCAACTGAATTTGGGTTGTTCCAGATGTGAGTACGGCTTGCACTCGTTCCTGCCATCGATTCTTTTGGAAAACGTAAAACGACGAGAGATTCACAAACACGTTCGTTACTATCTGAGAAGGGACAGCGTGAAGTTAGCGGAAGGCCTACTGAAACAAGGCAGGCGATGCGACGAGCAATGTAAGTGATTTGGGCGGAATTTTCCCTATTGTGGGCAGGGTTCCCCTATAATATTGATCGTTCCAGCTTTTCTCTCATTACGGGTATCCGATGCATCGGTTTCATTACGTGTACGTTATTTGGATTTGCTCTCACATTTGCCATCATTCGGTGGACGTGGTTTCTCCGTAACCTTCAAAGAAAGCCAGATCGATATGATTATGCAGGTAATCAAATGAGTCAAGTGATATTCGATCAGAAAATCGATTATTGATTCCAGATAGATCCTCATATTGGACTGCTCGTACGGCATCCCGGTAAAACGGGTAGACCGACGATATCGATTGATTACGATCTTATCGATCGCTTGGTAGTTCGAAGAGATTCGGAAATTTCATCGTTGATCAGCATCCGACTGAAAAGCAGTCCTGATCAGGTAAACATCTTGTTTACTCCTAACTATGCTGAAGACCATGGAGCAGGAATTGGCCGCATTTCGGGCTATACTTTCGATTCCAATCACTTCGGTAATATTTCAGGGCCTGGAATTCCTCGTGGACAAAGATGATATCGATGACCTTGTTGGCTACATTCGTGGTTACCACTTCCTGCACTGTGATCGACAACTAGACTGTGACTTTGACGAAAGCTTACCACCCCAAATACAACCGCCAACCGATCGTGAGTATAATTTCAGCTTTTTTTGGGCACCCCTACCTTGACCATAGGAAACTCGTCCGCAGTATGAGGGCGGGGCCCATTCAGCAGCAGCAAGGCCACTCCCTACATGTTCTTGCATAGTTTCTCTCGCCTTAGAAATTATGTACTGTAAAAACATGTACTGTACGAATTATTGTACTTTTTAAGCTCCGCCGTACTCAGCTGTACACAAAGTGATCCCTTGTGGATGGAATTACTCTAGCGATATTACCTCAAGCGATCAGGTGAGCCTGCTACCTCAGTTCACACCTATGTACATAATTAATTCAGAACGAAATTGAAGTTTTTTTTTACGAATCAGTGTTACTATTTCATCGACATAGAAATTTTGGTTAATCTCTGCGAGCTATCTGTTGACAAACGGCTCGATGAGGCTACAAATGGGACTCATGACTGACCTGATCCTGGTATGCGCGAGATGCCTGTGGTCCATCCGGTCAAATGATTGCGATTGAAAGGGCATGAGTTTCAGTTGAGAAGGCATTGTTGTCAAGTCATCAGACATCACTGAAAAACGAAAAAAGGCCTTACACCCGTCCTTAATTGAAACCTAGCTCTTTGTCATTTTACTATTAGCTAAACTTCACCCACAGAACTTACTGGGTGCAGCTCAGATCGTAAAAGAATTGCATTGACTCAAGCCATTTATTTTCCAATATTGTTTGAATTATTCTTTTCTTAACTTTTCTTCTACGAATCTTCTTCAGTGGAAACGTCATTTAAAAATTTTTACGAAAAAGCTCTAATTTCAGAGCTTTGATTTGACTTCGGAACCGCCACCGTACGAACTGGCAAATTCATTTGCTGAGCCACTTGCTGAGAAGACAACGGTTAGCCCCAGTCCGAAATCGGACAAGAGGTAAGAAACTAGTGAACTGATGAGAACTAATAGGAATTTCGACGTCGATCCGTCACTATACAAAATATGTGGCCATTGTACCTTTTCATAGAAATTTTTGAAAGCACTGGCTTGCAAGAGGTGAGATGGTTTGGTAGGAGAAGGAAAGGCGTGGGCAATAAATTTCGACTTTTTTTTTTACTTTTCTCCCCTGGGTACGACACCCATTAATGGTTCCTGTAAAAAATAAATATAATAGAATTCAACCCAGGTAGGACACGGTCCAACATCTATTTTCAGCGAGTACAGCAGGGAGGGGAGAACCGTTCAAGTGCCTCAGGCGGTTTTCGAAAATTTAGTAAGATGAATTTCTTTCATGTTCTCGACAATTTTTTCGTCTTCAGCAGATCACCACCTCCATCACGACGGAACTCAGATGTAGCGAAAAAGTTGCTCAAAGCCACGGATTCGCTTCTAACGAAGAACTGTCAAAAGCTGCAGAAGAAGGAGATTTGCAGTCCGTTGGTGCCGAGGTAGTGACAGGTTTTCTCATAAAATCATATCTAAAGCGCAGTAGAATTACTACCTTGCTCTTATTCATTCGAATAACCTCCATAAGCTCAGAACGTCGCTACATAAAAATATAGACTTGGTACTGGTACTCTCACACATTTTACTTTCGTTCAAAATCCTACTGTCTTTCGAATGTGCAGCTGACCCACAACAGGGCCAGACTAGCAAAAGGCAGCTCCAAAAGCTTTTTCCTCTCACCATCAGATGAGACCAACCCCGAGAGTTAAATGGCCAGACAGATATCGCTGGCACCGTTTCAATCCCCAGGCCATACGTTATGCTAAGACCCCCCCCCCCCTCTCCGTAAAGGAATAAATAAGTGATTAAACAAGTAAATGAATTTGCAATTTGTTATGACCTCCATCATTACATGGCCCTGGTTAACTGAGAACTCTAGTTGGAGTATTTTCATAAGCAAGCTGTGGTAAAGTATTCAGTTTCATGTGGGACGTGAACCCACTACCATCTATGATAAATGAAAAACCGAAATAATGCATTATTCTAATGTTCCGTAATTGAAAAACTGAATTATTTGTTTCAGAAGTGCCCGTCTGTTGGATTCAGTGTCCGATTCGTCAGATGCAGATGATTCATCGTGGAGTAGTCCTATTAGAAGCCCATTTATCGATAGCGCTATTAGGAAGATAATGAATGGGTAGGCCTTCGAATCCCATTTGGGCCTATACCAGTATGGCAGGGTCCCTACAGTTTGAAAACTAGTTCTCATTGCAGTACCAATTCTAGGCCCTCAGATGGGAGCGTGTTCGATTCTGGGCGACGTGAATCGATTGAAACATTGATGAGCAATGTCAATTCTCAACAGGTAACTTCCCAATCGCAGCTGGTTTGTATTCAGTCATTCGGGTAGTTCCCAGATGTTGTAGCCACCGAATCTGGAGACGCTGATCCTCTTCTATCAAGACAGTAATGGAGTGAAGAATGATAAGAACGGTTCCGCGAAAATCGCCCAGGTAGCCCAGGTGGTCAAAGAAAATGGAG
Organism: Haemonchus contortus; assembly: GCA_000469685.2. Taxonomy (NCBI): domain Eukaryota; kingdom Metazoa; phylum Nematoda; class Chromadorea; order Rhabditida; family Trichostrongylidae; genus Haemonchus; species Haemonchus contortus. The sequence goes on from LS997564.1 coordinate 36,279,757, forward strand.
CGTCAGCAACAATTAGGTAAGTGAACCTATTTTCAACCAGCACGTTGCTAACTTTACCTATGTCACAGCATTTCCCGAGTGGGTTCGCCTACTTTCAAAGGATAATGTGAACTTCCTCCCGAGATATTTGTGAGATGAATGTCTTTATTCCGACGCTGGTCAGTCTCCGGGCGAGTATTGATCGGGGGATTCAACAGAAGTTTGGTATTCCACGATTTCCTTCCCCTTTGAGATGTAAGTAGAAAGTATCCCTGATAAGTCTGATAGTTCAATGAAAAGGGCTAGGAAAATTACCCTGCAGGGCAGTAGAAAGTAATGAAAGGAGGTCACTGTGCCCTACTTTCCTACCTGGCTCCCTCGAACCTATCATCTCCCTGTTCCCAAACTCACAGCCATATGGAAACAGCTTGAAAGGTTCTTCCTGGATGTTACTGTTAGGCTATGGGTTACGTGTTGTGTTGCCTATCACATAACTCTACGTGCAAAAAGGCTCTGTGTCTGATGGGACTGAACAATCAGCGCATTCCTGCAATACTAAATTAGCCGCGACGCGACTGCGCGCGTCACTGATTAGAGGGCCACCTTGGTGGACGAAATGACGTCCAACTATCATTCTTTCTGGGCAAAACATTGCTGAAGGCTTTCCAGCTGCAAATTAATCTAGCTCCTAGCAACTTCTCTCTCTTGACAAATTTGAAATCGATAAATTTTCTCCAATTTACAGCCAAGGAGTTGATCGTAACATCGTGGCACCAATGGCATCGATTGAAGAGGAAATGAGCATCAGCCAAATCACAGCCGCCTCCTAATCAATCAATCAATCGATTAATGTGGCCAAATTCAATACAAATGAGCTTTCACAGTTGAGCTTTCGCCTTGGCGCCCTTTTGGCGCTGGCCTAATATGCAGGATCTCCGCCTATTTTCTGGTGTCGTTTTCTAGAAGTTTCTATTTTCACTGTAAATCGATCAATACCGGTATATTTTATTGCAGTTCTAGTCATTATAAGGAATAATTATATATTTGTTGTCTGTACACGTGCCTAATGCCTTATTTCACATAAAATAGACTAAATATTATTATGAACAATTAGATTTAACTTAATTCACTTGTGTTAACAATATATTTATTTTACTTAATAAACGATTCAGATTTTTTTTTTGAGGAAACTGGAGGCATGACAAACCCTATACGATGATATCCTACCATACATGGCACGCTGAGTGTATGTCGGTGTGTTTATATATATGTCGGTATGTGTGTCAGTGAGTGTGTGTGTCAGTGTCTGTGTGTCGGTATGTGGGTCAGTGAGTGTGTGTCAGTGTGTGTGTGCATGTTTCGGTATATATGTTTCAGTGTATGTATCGGCATGTGTATCAATGTGTATCAATATGTGTGTGTGCGTGTGTGTTTTTGTGTGTATGTGTATCGGTGTTTGTGTGTCGGTATGTGTGTCATCGTGTGTGCGTGTGTGTCGGTGTCTGTGCTTCGGTGTATATGGGTTTCGGAGTGCTTCGGTGTGTGTGCCAGTAAGTCTGTGTGTGACGGTGTATGTGTTTTGGTGTGCGTGTATCGGTGTGTGCCTCGATATGTCGCGTGTGTGTCAACGTGTATATGTTGGTGACCGCGTGTGTAGATGGGTGTGCGCGTCGGTATATTTGTGTTTTGATGTATGTCAGTATGTGTGTGATTCGGTGTGTGTGTCGGTGTGTCATTGCGTGTGTATCTGAAAGATAGTATCTATGCTACCTGTGAACCAGAGGGTTCAAGTTAGGGAGGGGTACAGACAACAGAATTTGAACACTAATTGTTGTAGGAATAGACAGAGCTGACCTCCATCCCAAAGGAGAGCGGAGCGTCAGTGAGCGCGACCTATGTGAAAATACGCGACCAAGTTGAACTATATAGGGCATGGAGCCAAATTATCCAATCTTTCTTGACTTGAGGTGGACTCCACGCTATACGGCTGAAAATAGGCAGTGCCGAACCGAATGGGAACCGATGTTTGAGCTCACAAGCTTGAAAACAGTCATTGAAGGAAAAACACGTTGGTAGGGCACCGAAGTGGATGTACTTGGGACTAGATACCTACTTTCCTTTTCGAAAGCGTTTCATGTAAGGGCAAATCCATGTAAGGGCAAAAAAGGAAACAGAAGGTAACACGGCTAGAGAGACATGGCAAGAAAGGAGGCCGTGAAAGAGAGTGGAGTTGAAATTCACAATCGGCAATGTTACTCAAAAAAGTTCCTGATTATACACAGTTCTCACAGGCTTCGCTCCTTCGGACCTAGTGCGCTCAAGTGTCAGGATCTCTGTGGTGGTGTTGGTCGATACACCAGATTATATCGACTTTTGGGTAGTTGACCGAACATTTACAGCTTCGCATCCTATACACGTACAGTGTCCATACTGTAAGAAAGTAGAAGAGGTGTGGTGGGAGCATAGCTATAAATCTAGCGATGGATGGAGGTCATCAGTCCTAATTGGGGCCCATCTGTTTTACTCGTGTGGGGCTAGTAACTTCTCACGTTGCTCCCAGCCGGAAAGGGGAGGAGGATTGGCAGACATCATAAGTCATTCCAACTTTAACACGGAAAGGAGGAGGGCCTAGCGAAAGGAGAAGAACTAGGCATTCATTTGTTCAATAGATGTTCAATAGAAATGGAGCACTCTAGAAAGCGTCGGAAACTACCTCCATAGCCCAGATCGGCTTCCATCAATTCCATGCCAGCCAAGCGTCAACACAGATTCGACTAGTGGGAATAGACTTGACTGGAATGGGATCCGGCTGGTTCAGATAAGTTTCTTACCTCAAAATTTCCGAATAAAATACAAATGCATGGGTTCTACTACGAAGATTGAGTATAAAGAAACCATTTAGGTCTTTCACTTTTCCGTCATTCTGGAATCAAGTTCCAGCTTGCCCGCCATTTAAACCAGTTGACGATGACATTTGGGTTTATGATTTTAGAACTTTTCATTTAAAAATGAAAGTGCTAGTACAGAGTAGCGCAAAAATGTCGAAAAGAATGCGGATATCGTTGTATCAGGTAACCAAAAATGTTCGTGCCGTTTTGTAAGTGGATAAATAAATATACAAAAAACGGTTTAACTGAAGTTTAATCTGAAAAATAGTCCCCTCCAGCAAGAATCACTTCTTTCCATCGTAAAACAAGCTGGTGTATTCCATTTTTATGAAAGCCCTGATTTCCGGAACTGCAACTTGATTTAATTCCGTTTCAAGCTCTTCTCTATACTTTGAAACTGCCGATTCCTCATGTGATTACCCAGGGCCAAGAACAGGAGATAGTCGCTTGGGGCAATATCTAGTTAATACGGAGGGTGAGGGAGAATCTCCAGTTGTGAACGTGCTAGAGTTTCCCGCGTTATTCTTGCTGTGTGCGGTCTGACGTTGTTCTGGTGGAATACAACACCTTTCCTGTTCGCCAAAGCTGGTTGTTTTTAAGGAAAAGCAACCGAAACTCTGTCCAAATACGCTGAGTATATCTTAGCAGTAATGGTTTCTAGACTTGGTAGGAGCTCATATTAAACTTATGAGACACACTGAATGATTCTGCATAAAACAAGCTTCAAAGCTTACGCAATGTTACCCTCCTACCACAATGAGTTTTTTGAATACATCGCATAGAAATAATCCATTAGAAAGCACCGCACGAGCTTTTTTTGCTTGCCCGATATAATACATAAAGAAATATAGAGCCTCAGAATGTGACGGCAATGGTAGAAGCTGCGTGTAAAAGGTATGCGGGCGAGCTGTCAGAACGCGAGCGCCATTGCAGTACGAATACTACAGTTTCTTCAGCGCTTATGTACTCGTTCGCCTTGGGAACGTACGTCGGCTAAGCCGGTTTTGAGCGGCCTTACTAATTTCTATCTAGACTGCTTTTCGATCCGAAAGCGTCCCTCAGGCAACCCCGGGGGACCACAGGTTCATTTAAAGAGAACCATCCATCAAGAGCGAAAGTTGGAACCTGATAGTAGCGCGCACGTGAATCGTGGTAGTTGCGGAGGGTTCGTTTGCAGCTTGCAGGAAATTTTGCAAAGGAGAGAAATTATTGGGGTAGAACGCGATAGAAAAAGTAGTTAACGTTACAACAGTGAGAAGAAGAACCACTCCCAATAATGACCCATCAATCATTTATTTTCTGTCCCAAATGAAGCTTGAAAGTAATTCCAGAAAACTAGAGTGGCGCAATAGAGGCGAAATTCTATTTTCTGGCTGCAGTGGTTGGTTGTAATGGTAAGTGCTTGTCCGAGTCGTCTTGGGAGGAGAAACATGTAGTGGGATACTCGTGTTCTCAGCATAACAAGCTCGAGAACGAGCTACCGAGTGTCAAAGCTAACGATGGAGGGCACTGTATGGAACAAGCTCGAATTTTTCTCAGAACCCTCTCACTATTGGCTAGATGTCTCACCCACCGAGTTAATATTGGCTAGTTGTCTCGTCGGACAGTGTGCCGTTCAACATTCTTCTGCTTCACATGTGTTAGCCGTTTCTGCGAAACAGGCTCTCATGTGTATGTTACTCCTGTGAGGTTCATTTATGTAATACTTCCCCTTCATTCTAGTTCTACAAGCCCTGAAGCCACTTCACCCTGCGCTAAACTTACTACTATGATAGGATGTCATATTTTATGGAAAGATGATAGCCACTATCGCACCTTTCATGGTGCTGCGCCAAGTCATATCCTTCAAGTCGCTCAAGTCCTTATTCTCGTTCATCTCTTCAAGGTTTTTGCAGCTCAACTTGAACCGAGCGTATTTCGATGCCATTTTCCCAGGTTAAACAAGCGCTCAGGTTCAGGTTCAACTTTTCAATGGAGTGGATCTCTGCCAGATGGAATGGAACGAGCCCTTTTCTTTTGTAAAACAGTATTAACAGTAATCCACCTGGAGTTGGTTCCACAGGCACATTCACATGCGTCCGTGTGTGGGAAGAGAATGGCTGCTTTCATAGTCCGCAGGCAGGCGCGCAGGCAGGCGCGCTGGCAGTGCTAGGGGGGAGGAGGGAGGCAGACAGTGTAAGGCAAGCAGTCCACGCCCCTTCGAGGGGTTGAAAACAAACAACCTTCGAAGGGGCGTGGACTGTTTGCCTTACACTGTCTGCCTCCCTCCTCCCCCCTAGCACTGCCTGCGCGCGCGCCAGCGCGCCAGCCTGCGCGCGCGCCAGCGCGCCTGCTTGCGGACTATGAAAGCCAATGCAGGACAAGCCCTTCTTAAAGACGCACTTAGCAAAAGCTGGAGTGGAGAAGGATGGCCTCTAATCTCTTCTGCTAATCCACCCTTTTAATGACGCTTTGTAGAAAACCGCAATACTCATGTACTCATGTGGGAGTCACGTTTGTAGGAAGGATCGCGATTGATTAGCAGTTTGAAGATGCGCCATACACTCAACCTGCGGGCAGAATCGTAGAATGATCAAAAGTTCAAGAGTCAAAGGTGCTTTACATTTGTCTTTGTCAGTTTCTTCAGATAAGCTTGTAACTTTCCGGACCTTCTTAATTCATTCAGTCGATACAAGAATATAGAAAGCAACGGAGGCCTGAACTCGATTTCGCCAGCCCATTTCTGACTCCTATCAGCAATAGCCCTTTTTCTGCCCCATTCCTATAATCGACTTCTTTTTTTCGATAAAACTCCCTCAAAACCCAAACATTTGCATTTGATACCATTTTGCTACTCCCTCACACACCCTCACACTGCCCTTCAATCTAAAACCTTCCTGATTTCCAAAGATTAAGTGGTAATTGAAAATTGGAAGACCGTTCATCCTTCCTCCCTCACCCTCCCTCCCCATCCCCCCTCCTCCGTCACCCCCCAGGAAGGCCTGGCGAAATAGTCTGCTTGAGGCTTTTGTTTCTCTTTGTCTTTGTATGATGTTGCTTTGCAAATACATCAAATTACATCTGTAATAGCGAATTTCCCCACACAAAATGAACCTCGCGCTACTGATAATCTGATTGTAGCCGCCTGTAATCCTATAAATCCTCAAAATCCGCCCCTACACCATGGACCCATCTCCCTCCCATAGAAAAACAACATTTTTTGAGGTGTTAGTTATTTTGCCACTGCTGCTTACTAATCTTTTTAATCCGTCATCCAATGGTCTAACTGGGTTTCAGCAGTCCTCCCTCCTCCGTCCACCCATACAAACTGTACATGCAATTCCTTGAAATTGTATTAGCGCAACCGGGAACTCTAAGAAAGATACCTCTTAGCTGCTTCTGTCCCTGGGCTTCTTCTGTTACAACCACTTCGATCACTCCGAAACCAATTCCTTATCCACAACTCGTCCTCTGCAACCCCCACATCTTCTTCCTTCAAAAGACAATAGGTCACAAACCCATCCCTGTGGGCCTCTAACTACTATGTTTTCCGTCAGTACATGTGATCAGTCCTTCAAAGGCACAGTCCACAATAAGCGTGGTTTCTGAGATTCCCCACAGGATGAATTTGAGATCCCGCGTATACCATATCTGGCACTATTAGGTCAGAAACGACCTAGTTAGGAAGTTATAAAGGCTCAAAGATTGGCCCGTGTAAACCTTCGGACGATCTTTTACCGGCATTGTAGAAGCTGCACCGGTCACAAGGGAACCCATGCAGAAGTCCAAACAATCTGTCATGACCCATAGCGACGTGAAAGACAGCTCTATGCAGTTCTGGCTTGATGTATTCAGCTCTTTGTGCAATTGCAACAGCTGAAATCTCGTCCGAATACCCCCTCCATGTTGTTTCCGTCATGGTAACCTCGTCCAACCTTCGTTTTCCCTACTTTTGAGGAGACTTGTAGTTCTCGAAATCGGCGAATTCTCTCGCTTTCTACACTACCGATATACTAATCCCAATCTATACTTCCGCTTTTCAAATAAAAACGGCTTCCTTTAAATTATCGTGAAATGTGACTTTAAATGTTCCCTGTAATTCTTTCAAACAGTTTTTCTTTCATTTTCTCCTTCGTATAGATTGGCTCACGTTACCCAGTTTTCTAAAAGAACAGGAGGAGAGGAAGCACTCCGGAGGCAAAATGACACCCTCAAGACAGGATCCTTATCAGCCCCCATTAAAACAGGAAAATTGCACTTTCTCCTTCTCTATGATATTGATTTAATGGTTTTTTTTTTAGAAAAATGTCCGAAAAATCTGTACCTGGTCATAACTCAACTGAAGAGAACTTTGCGTTGCCAAATTTAGAAGCGGGGGCGGTGAAGTGTCATTTGGAGCATTTTCATTAAAACAGGGAAATTGCACTTTCTCCTTCTCTATGATATTTATTTAATGGTTTTTTTTAAGAAAAATGTCCAAAAAATCTGTACCTGATCATAACTCAACTAAAGAGAACTTTGCGTTGCCAAATTTAGAAGCGGGGGCGGTGAAGTGTCAAGTGGCGCACTATCATACACGCATGGCCATAGGTTTGAATCCCGGATCGATAATCGCCAAAAATCGTCGAAAAACAATGTGAAATTTAAAAAGTAAGGCTCCGCGATCGAACTCCATTATTATTATCCTCCCAGACGTGTCTGGTACCAATTAACCGCGACCCCGGAGGGATGAAAGGTTGGTTGGCCTAGGCAGGTGTCGATCCGGGATTCGAACCGATGGCCTTGCGTGTGCGATAGTGTGCCGCTTGCCACTACACCAACTCTACCCTTATGAATTGATATTATCAAAGATTGGGAATTTATGAAAGTGCTTTTTTGAATATAATTGTCTATTGCGACGCAAAAGTTTGTACCAATGGAAGATAATTTACAGTAGGTTTTTTTGTTTCCCCTTTTTTGGTTCCTTATTTGGAAGCGATACCGAACATGACAAAAGGATCATTTTATCGCGGACTCGTACAATATGCCTTGCTCGTTAAAAGCTTTTTAATTGCGATTTTATGGAGGAAGTTACACAGTCATCTAATAGATCGCACAATCGCCCGGAAGCGCCTTCTCCTTTTCTTTTCCACCATCGCTATTCATTCAGTACCCTTGATGATTGGGAGCTCAATTACCCTTTTCTACTCCGGGGTACGAACTACACAAAACACAAGTCTGCCTCAGACTGCTCTATCTGTCGGACAGCTCAGCACATTAATTAGTTTTTCATTCTCTTGCACTTTTTAGAGGAATTCGATGAAAGCTTGGGAAAATACTCCCGAAGCGGAAGTTTTTTGAAGCCCCCAATCGCTGTCGCTACTTTTATTTATCGCATATGACCACATGATCAAGGTGGAATAGTAGTAGAAAACTCGATCCGTCTAGAGCCCCTATGTGTGGTAAAGGAACAAGCCGCAAAACGTGGAACGCGTGCGCGCTGGTGCGTCACGGTTTGGGATGCGCAGCGGTAAGGGGGGGGGGGGGGGGGTGGCGAGTTGTTCCAGCTCTGGATCAGCATGATCCAAAGAACAGTACTGCCTCCGATAATCACTTTCGGTCCCCTCCTCTTCTTCTCAACACCCAGCCTGGAAGTTCATGACTGTGTTTCCGTCCAAGCCGTGCACTACGCCGAATGACGGACTATTAACACAAATCACACGAGACATTTGTGACTAAGACCGTAAATACTCTCGGCAACATGGAAAAACTATGCCCAGCGAAGAGAACAGAGGATTCATGCTTATCGCTATCGTAATTGGGTTGTTCGGAAGCCTGGCAGACAGGCCTCAAAAAGCCTTCCTGAGAAGGTGGAATAGACATAGTCGATGTTGTGGCGTCGAATGTATGCAGCTTGGTATCAGATCTAGGATCGAACTCCACTAAAAACAAGTCCTTTCTAGATGGCCCTAGTCCTAATACACACCCCCACAAACACCCACACAAAGTTACACACACGCCTGCACCCATCAACACATACATACACACCGGTACTCACCAACACACATAGAGACATACATACCGGTACACACCACCACTTATACACAGACGTACACATCAGTATGCACCGACACACACCGACACTCATACGCACCAGTACATACCGACACACACGTGTACCCTACGGCACACAGACATACACCGGTTCACGGCGATACACATACACCTGTAAAGCCGACGTATACACATACATAGACACGCACACACACACCCACATACATACCGGTACACACCGACACACACAGAAACATACACATCGGTAGACACCGGCACACATACACAGACGCACAGATAAGTATACACCGACACACACAGACACACAACGGTTCACGGCGATACAGGCACACACCTGTAAAGCCGACGTATACACATACACAGACACGCACACACACCCACATACACACCGGTACACACTGACACATACTGGTACACACAGACACAAATCGACACCACATACACCGACACACACAGGCCAACTCTAGAATCGATCTGTTCATCAATCGCTTCCCAGAAAGGCTACAGTCTAGCGTAAGCGATAGAGAGGACCGAGCTATGGATGATTTGAAAGCAATATTAATATCGATTGGCTGAATATAATGTAGAAAATTCAGAAAAACCCATTAATAATGCTGGTCGAACGATTCATAATTCAAAATGATCAATGATGTGTCAAAAGGGCAGTATCAGTCATGGGATGACCTAATTTGTACTATGGACTATGGATTGGGAGAAAATAGGAGAATCACCTCGCTCTCATGCCCTTTTGCATGTTAGAAGCCGCTTGTCCTTGTCTATTTGACATTTATCATACGTAGAAAAGGAAAGAGTAGTGATGAAGTTCCTGGCGTGAAAAAACTTTATTTTTGAGATGAGCCTTGCATTTGACGTTCTTCTAGAGCCGTGGTGTCGCTTTGAATGCGTACAGTGACTTGGGCTGGTCAGCTGATGTACGAATCTTCTTTATCCTCCCGAACCTGTCTGGTTTCAATTAACCAGTCCCGGAGGGTTGGAAGACTCCATTGATATCGATCCGAGTTCGATCCTAGGACCGATACCCACCTAGGCCGACCAAGCCTTCCATCCCTCCGGGGTCGGTGATTGGTACCAGAGTTGTCTTGGAGATAAAAGCACTGACTTGTACATCGGCTGGCCACCGCATGTCATTGTATAGGCGACATGCGCATTAAAATACGACACTACGATTTCAAATGGAAGTCGAGTGCGGAGGCGCATCCCTCAGACGGGATTGATTAACGCCGAAAACTTTATCTTAGAGCTCAAATTTTTCTCGTACTAATCACGTGTTTATCACCAGCGCCTATTCTCACCCTTTTTGTACTATCTTATTTTTATTTTTATTCTTTGAATGGGAAGTGAGGCCCTAATCCAGATGACGTCAGCATCTGTACTACTAATCTTCCATGCTTAAGCACCCAGCAAACAGCTTCCGAATATACGTCGGTTGGAAAAAAAATTAGAGATTTTTACATTACCAAAGTAGAGAACTACGGTTATGATGAAGAGGGCCCTAGTGCAAAAGTACGCCATGCATGCAGTTTCTCTCGGTTTCCCTAACACATCAAATGTATAGTTGGCCTGCGCGGTAATGTTATGGGATATCTAATGCCTCTGGCCAAGATTTTATATTACAGAACAGCCTTGTCATCGTAAGTGCACGCTAACGAAATTGGAAATATGACTCTGATCTCTAGCAAATTGAATATTTTTACAATTTTCTTTCTTCTTCCTCCTAAGACATATTTAGAATTAGTTATATTTTTTCACTAACTATTTGCTAAATTCTTTGTAGTTAATTGTGACTTTTTATGGAAAAATATCTTGTTTTTTTCAACAAAAAAATTTTATTGTCAACTCGATTTATTTCAATCTCATTTATTGTTCGATGCGAAGATAAAACGACAGATTTCCCTCCCAATGCAATTCGAGACTAACAGTTTCAATTTTGAAACGATTGGCTTGCAGTTCCTGCAGTTGGCATGGTGAATCATATTCGCTTTCCCCTCGTGTTAATTGATTTGCTCCTAATTTCATTTAAAATCCCCATGATGGCCGATCGCGGCTTGGAATGAGCCTTGCATTTGCCTTTGGTGCGGAACTGCAAGGTGAATGATTTACGTATTCGCTTGATATATGTAATGGTAGCCGCGTATTGGCCAGTTATAAATCGTACTAGCTAGTTTTATATGGATGCAGCCCTATCTTTTCTATCCGGGTAATTCAACGAATAAATCGTCCGAAAAGGATAAAAAAGCCTAATTCGGTCAGTTTATGTAGGACTCAAAACGAAATTTGATTTCGATTCAAGCTTGGATCGTATATGCGGTAAGGGTGTCACTTGCATCACTCCTTCCATGTTGCTTAGGTTTACTACATCAAAATACATCCACCTGGAGACGTCGCAGCAACTTCGTATCCCATTGTAAAGACGCTCCCATTTTCTCCACATTTGCTTCAGCTAATTGATTTATCCTAATATTAACTATAGGGCGGAGCTGTTGTAGTGGCGCACTATCTCATACGCACGGTCAGGGGTACGAATCCCGGGCCCGCCTAGGCCAACCAAGCCGTCCATCCCTCCGGGGTCGGTGAATGGGTACCAGACTCGTCTGGGAGGATGAGAGCACTGACTTGTACATCGGCTGGCCACCGCAAGTCATTGTAGAGGCCACATACGCTCTCATTACGCCACTACGATTCTGAACGTAAGTCGAGTGCGGTGGCGCACCCGTCAGACGGGACTGATTAACGCCTGAATTTTATCCTTTTACTTTAATATTAACTATGCGATAAGGACACGTGTTCCAAGAGGCTCTACGAAAGGCAAGATAGGTAAAGCAGTTGCGGAATCTATGTTTCAAACCTCTCCTTACTCTGCAGCTGAACCCATTTGAATCAGAACAGGGAGCGCTCTTCTTGTTCTCTCTCTTCAAATTGTATTAAGTAAGATGTCAGCTTATTGAAGCTTATCTGTCCTCAATACATAACGCTTTATATTGTATCCACTAATTCCCTCAATGCTATTATCGACGCTACAAAGAAGCAAAGCAGTCGTTCCAATAATGACGTCATTTGCTATAAATTCGGGTCCAAGTGATCTTTATCCTAGCTTATGAGTTCGTCAAAGCATTAGACAACGATTCCTCATGATCCTCCTCCTCCTTTCCCCATCAGGCTATTATTGTCATTTTAGAAGATAAACAAATAATTTCGGACAGTAAAATGGTAATTTCAATATATTTTTTCTACACCTTACCAAAAGTTTGGTTAAAGTTCTTCATTTCATTTTCTATTAGGAATATTCTAGATGACAAGCATAACTTCATGTGAGAAAAATGCATGAGACCATGTTTTCCTATTAGGAATGCACATTTGTGTGGGGGAAACCCAGGCCCATATCTAGGCAGGAGGCCTGCTCTTAGGCCTGTAAAAAAGTCTAGGATGGAAATATTTGCAAAATAGACACTTATAAATAGAAAACGTAATACACAACAACTCGATTTCGGAATGACAGAGCACTGCCGGACCTTCATGAATATTTTTTCTTTTTTGCTCAATTCCAACGACTCTTATGTTTGCTGTTCTCCTTGCTTCTATAAGAACCAGTGTTGGAACCAGAAAATTGGGGTATAAAGACGATTCCTCCCCGATTTCCAGTTACTATATTCGGAATCGTAGGCCTATGATTACAATGCTGCTATGAATCATATTTCCGAAGTAAAATGCCAGTTCTAGGCTGTATACACATTAGTCATGCAGCTTTTTCTTTTGTTATTTCAGTTCGGACGACATAACTACCACGTTCCTCCTCCGAATCATAAACATATACATATATAGATATATGGTTGTTTACATCCTCGTTTCTAAACAAAAATACTCCATAATCTTATCAAGTAGTGTACTGGCAAGTGGCCCACTATCACCCATGCATGGTCACAGGTTCGAACTCCGGATCGTTCCGGACCAATATCCGCCTAGGCCGACTAGACATCCCATCTCTACGGAGCCTGGCTAATGATGCCAGGCTCGTTTAGGAGTATAAAAGCACTGATTTGAACATCGCCTGGCCACCCCTAATAGTTGTATGGGCTACATACGCATTCAAACAGCCACTGCCATCCTGAATGGAGTTGAAGGAGCGGCGTATCTCGGAGACGGCATCGATCGACGCCAAAACACACAACCCTTTATTCATTTAGGTTTTTTCAGGTTCTCCTATACAAACCTTCCGATCTCATTCCCATTTCTCACAGGGTCCCCATATTCTTCTTCGATCCTACTCTTAATCTTCTTGAGATGACTCCGACGCTGTGGATTAATCCTATCCTCAGTGGTGAGCAGTGCACATGACGGATTCAATTACCTCATGCTCCCTGCTCCGGCTCATAGCAGCTTTTCTCAGTATCAGAGGCGGAAGTATCAAGGGAAAGAAACATTTTCAGGATTTGCTATGAATATTTGAATTAAAGCAGAGAACGCTCAAGATAAATAACTCGGGCTTTGCTTCCCAGGTAAAACCTCTCAATCGCCCACACGAGTCACGAGATTTCTTGTAAAATACATCGCATAGAATTCATGCCTCTAAATAGGCAAAATCGCCCATTGACGTAAAACAATCCTCTACACACACAGGGGCGTGGCCTAGTGTGGGTGGTCCGCCTTCGGATATGATGGGCAGCCAGACTGATGCCACTACTGCGGGACAGTCGCTCCCACATGCACTTTCTGACATTTTTGCCTGTCACGTCACAGGAGCTTCCGCTTTTTTTTCAGCACGGCTCTGGGCCAGGGACAGCCTTGCTCCGAGCTAATGGCTGGAAAAATTCCTTCAGTTTTTCCTTCGATTTTGGTCACAATCCTTTTGGAAGGGGCACCTTCACGCTCTGTTGAGCTTCCCTACCGATCAAAAACTTCACTTCAGTGATTGAACATTGGGACTCAAACGTTTGAGGCTTTCACATTATTCAATAAGGCTTGGGAGTAGAACCAATTCCATTTTCAATGGGTCTACACCTTTTTATTTTTTTATTATTGATTTTTTTTATATTCGATCAGTTACTGGTGCCATTACTTTGGCCGGAAATCCCCGAAATAATCTGTTTACCGGTATGAGCTATAAAATATAAACAAAAATAAGCGATATCTTCCAAGTGCTCACGGAAACTTATGGATATTCCCTTCTAGGGAGCTCTGAAGAGACCCACCTATACCACTTTTAACTATTTGATTCGAAAATTCTCAAAAAAAAAGAGTTATCAGTGGTCTACGGGAAACAGTGGCCTATTCCCTGAGAGCAGATGGACTTTCACAGGTAGAAACTCACATTTATCAATTATTATCAAGAAAAAGCATCCACATCTGTTTTGCTGGTGCTGCTCATTGACCAGTTTTATGTGTTTCCCACATCGCCATGTGTTCTCAGGGAGATTTTAATTCTATTTTCCAATCAAATAGACATATTGGAAAAACTGTGTTGCAGCTGGGAAAGACCTCCTACCAGAAAACCGACAGATTTATTGATAGACTAGAATAAGTCGTCTGGGCAACTACCAATCAGAGTCGTTGAGATCCCCGATTAATCACTAGACCCGTGCTTTTGCAGCCTCACAAAAACTTGGGCAGTTTCCAACCTTGGGTCCTGTCCAAGATGGAGAAATCGTCGGCCAACTAGGTTGGAATTTGATTTTGTGGACCACCCAAATATTCGCAGCTCTCTCAGGGTATCCATTGCCTGGAGGGATCCTTCGGGAACCTTGAGCCATCTGAGCTGATATATGACATTTTAACAATAATTTATGACATTTTAACAATAACTCATGGCACTTTTCATTCCTTCTGCCCTCTTTCCTTTCATTTTCTCGGTGAATAATGTTTTTTTGTGCTGTTTCTTGGTCTTTTCATATTGCTCCGTTATTTCTCAGCCTCAATTGGCCCGAAAGCCATAGGTCCTAATGAAATATATTGGTTCGTCTAAGGAAAAGACGAAACGGGCCATCTGCCGTTTTTCAGCATCTACCCATTTGCAGAAATACTGACTCAATTTCTATCGATTCAAAACCATAGGCCGTCTTGAGGGGTGTTTGGCCTTATACGGTAGTACCCATGTGGTCTCCTATATAGGTGATCCCAGAGTTCAATTTTTAACAGCATTCTCAAGCTTCTCGGTAGGACCTCCGGTGGTTTCAATTCAGTTATTTGAGCGAAAAATCATTGATAGAATACGGTAGGAATGTTGTAACAACTCGATCGGCGGCTTTCCCACACCTGCTTTCCAGCTGGTATCTCATAAGGGGGACGTTCTCAATAATACCCCGATGCGGCATTGAAAACCACAAAAAAACATCAAAATGACCGTTATAAGCACCCATCATTACCACCACGGGGGCATCGATTTGCATTGAGAAATGTTCGGACTGCTTTTCCTATTCCATTTCATTTTCAGCTGACATATACGAAAAGCCGCAGCGTTTCCAGGAATGACCTAATGACCACTTTTTCGTTTACCATAAACGTCCCCGAAGTATTCCCGGAACAGCTACAAGTGGGTGTTTGGATGAATTATGTCAGAACAACTACTCATCCGTCGAACATAGAACACATTATATTTACCTATTCTTAGCGAAGAACGGACAACAACTTCTGTAAACAACAGCTAAACCACTTATCTCGACTACAGCTACCAACTCGGTCTTATTAGTCGCTTATAAATAATATATTGAAAAAAAAATATCAGTAAATGGAAAAATTATACAAATAAAAACAAAATCTGAAGCGAATGACGTTTTCATTTTACTCGTTCCGGTTCAATTGTTGAATCCCTACCCATCTAAACAATGAGTATGCACCAATTGCCTGGTGTATGGCGCATTCCTATAGGAGTTTACAAGTACCTTTCTCAATTCAATCAATTTGGGAGTATTGAAGAAGCAGAAATGGTGGAGTCATTGAAGATGCTTCGATTAGTGCACAGTTCATAAAATCGGATCCAAGTTGGGTTGACCAACCATTTCTTCTCTGCAGACGGGATCCGGGGTTGAAAATCACCCAGGTCTTCGCGAGGGCGGAAACTAACAGACGGGGCGATGGCTGACCCCTTATGAATCATTGCACAAGCCTAGTAAATAAGCAAAAACTTCTATGATTCTGATTGATATTTGCACAAACGGCTTATCCCAATTAATCGATCAATCGGCCGCCTTCTTTGCAGAAGCTCTTGTCCAGTTGCAACAGGGCGTTTTCAATATGTCTCCTAGATTAAAAAAAATAGAAACAAAATCTCCCTGAACACCTGGCGATATGGGAAAGAGCTAAGGCTGAACGGCAACCACCGTCAAGACAGATGTTCTCCTAGTGAGAGTTTTTATTTAAAGAAAAAACTATTCACGAGCTTTCTGGGCCTCGAGAGGCGGACACTGTATTGTTCTCTGTGAATGTCTTATGTAGCATTTTAATCGGGTAAAGAGATGAGTAAACAAAAACAAAACGAGCAAATACCTCAATAACTAAATGGCCAATCGATTAGTTATCACTGATTACTACTACTGATTACTTTAATCAGGATACAGTCGAATTTTAGAAGGTGCGAATCAGCTGGGATGCTCATTAATCTTTTCTCGGCATAAGCCATGCATTCGACTTTTGTCAGGGGATAGAAGCTTTAAACCTTCCTTGATTGGTCGATGGATTTTGGGTTAAGCAATGGCCTAGAGAGTTTGAGTCTGGTTCGATTTCCACCGAAACCCAATCCCTTATGAGGATCGCCCAGAATTTCTGCCCTCAAACTACCAACTTCTGGAGGAAATAGGTTTCTGGTGCCTGAAAATTCGACCTCACAGACTTTAGAAGTAAAAAATGTGGCGTCTCTGGTCCCTTTAATCCAATTCACCGACAACCAGGGGATTATTCCAGGAAAGAGAAACAATAAACATGCAACAACTCAATTCCTTTGAACGCATCACCCCAAATCCACCAAAAACTTTTTTTTGGCGCCACGGGACACAAACACTCATCTGTTATTCAGAATAGTAAAGGCGATTGAATACGGGGAATTTAGCTTTGTCGCAATAACACACGCTTCCAATTGTATGTTCAACTCAATATTTTTTTCACATTTGCAAAAAACAGTCAATTTTTCGTAGGGGGTGGTTGAAGGTACACAATTGTGAGGTACTGTCAGTTATTGTCCTCCTCCCACCCTCACCTCTATCCGGCCTCTACGTCCCTGGGTGACTAACCCTGAGGTAATTAAAAAGCGTTTTACCATGAAGGATTATAGAGCACAGTGTAAAGTCAAGAGATACATGGGAGTATGTTAAGTTGTGAGTCAGGTCACCCCCGACACCGGTATAGGAGGATTAGCTACTCATGGAAGGAGTCTAGAGACAATATTCATTTAGCAAGAGCCCAGGAGGGCTACAATTCATGGGTCTCCTGTGGTATTACTTGAAACCTCCCGAGTTTCCGATTTCTCGGCCGTCAGAGTCTAGTTAACTTCCATGCTTACTAAAGATCAGATTTTATCCTGGATGGAGCCAAAGACCTAACTGATCAGTGGTAAGCATCCATAATTGGGAATGGACCTTATGACCGACATTTGAACGAATTCGCGTGTAACGCAAGTTCTGCCAAAATAAGCAGAGAGTGAATTATGCGAATGCACCAGTCTGTGCCACGCACCCGGCATTCATTCAACATTCTGAGAACCTGAATGGGGACTTGCCCCATACCATCAATATTCATTTCGAGGTAACGCCTAGTAACACTAAGCCGCCTGAGCCGGGACAAAATAGCTAGTTGATAAGGGAGGGATTTGGCCAGCAAGGCTTGGCTAGGTCACATTGGCCCTTTTTGACAAACACCATCCCATACCCTCCCCCTCTCCATCAGCCGATCGTAGTGGTATTGTTGAAAGCCGGCAGATAGCTGATCAAAGATGGATTCAAGGAACTGATCAATCTTCATTTTTCGATTTTTTTCACTACCCAAAGGGCACTCACACTCTTCTTCTTCTCCTCCTGCTCCTCCTCTGGGACTTGTCGGACTTTCCTCATAATATCCTATTGACGTCGTTTCACCTGCTCCTTTGCACTTTACGTCCACTTTTATGAATGTTTAGGATGCTCGTCGCTAGAGCAACTCACGAGGACATTTTCGTTCTATGAGCAGCTTTTCCTGGGAGACGTTTTCGTTCGATGAGCAGCTTTTCCTGGGAATGTGAAACACTCTTCAAAAACCCTGTCTCGATCCTCGAGAAATCAATGTAGTCTGGTGCTAATTGCTGTAATACATCAAACACAACGACAACGTGCAGTAATCAACTCATTTCATAGGAGTTACGTACAAATTACACAACCCTCGGGGTGTGTTTCACGTGGTCTCCCTGGCTTGGGGCTTTTGGAATTCTACTTTCTGGAGTCTAGGAGCTTGTTTTGGGGTCCTCCTTCGGAAAAATTCATTCATCTCATGCCCCCAAGTTGCTCAAGAGCCGAAAGGGTGGAGAATGGGTCTAAAAAGAAAATGTGGCTCAGACAGAATTCTAGAGGAAGCTTCCAGCAGGGTTGTCTTTTTTCCGACATAAGCACCATGCAGTACCCGCCAGTATCACCATTGTCACCTGTCGTCCTGTTGCTCAGCGATTCGTTCCAACGTGGGAGCTATTGAGATGTCCAGCGCAGTCTTTTTCATGAGCCAAGGTTGTCTCACTGGACTCCAATTGTCCGAAAGACAAAGCGCAAATGATTTCCTTTGTTCTAAGCTTTTTCTAAGCTTTCACGAAGAAGTCATCTCACTGGGAGGCCTTCATTATATTTGACGTCCCGAGGGATCCAGTCAGTAACCTCTCCTATCCGACGGCCATCAGAAAACCTCATGATGTATCCCCCCCCCCCCTGTTCGTTGATTTCTTGGTAAAAGCGATAGCGTCTCTGATTTCGTTCATTGATCGAGCTCGGGACAGCCCACTTTACTTGGGTGGGAAACTCCCAGCACCGTTCTCCTGACAGCGCGTTAGATGACTCTGAGTGCAGTGTAAAGTCAAGTTTTTGAGTTATGATTCGAAGCAGAGAGCTTTCCAACTAGAAAACATGGGATTTTTTTATCTCCTTAACTACTCTTTGATTTTCTCAAATGTTCTACATGCAACGCGTTTGCTTCGGCTTAGCTGTGGCGTTCATCATGTTCCATTCTTGACCCCAGGTACAGGAGCCTCCATAAATGCTCGGGTGAGCGCAAAAGAAACATCAGGAACTAATCCTCGCTAGGTTGAGCAGACGAGTTCGATCTTGCAAAAGGCGAAGCTCTTGCAGGTATTGCGGGTGCTCCTACCTCCCTCGACAGTCCCCCACAGCACTGCTGCTGTTCTCCCTTCTGTAGATTCCCTTCCCTAGTGCACTGAAAAACGGAAAGCCTGACGGAAAAGGCGATGGTAAGATCTCGGGTAGAACCACGAAACCTCTATATCGGCTGTCAGGTAAATAAAACTTTTCGATGTGTTCGACGATTTCCGAGTTCATTACAAGTGAAAGAGCCTTAGGGAGTGCAATTTGTCATACATGGTGTTGATTAATTCAATAAATTCAGACAATTTGTACCGTTCGATCCTTTCCGTTTCGTGGGCTCTTCAGCCGTTCTCCTGGGGCCAATGTTGGCATTGAAATTGAAAAAGATGGGTTTCTCAGTGAAGTTTCTAATAAACCATGGAAAACGCTTACGATCCATCTTCTTCGAAGGTTGATGTTGGCGCGTAGATAGGAAGGATTTCTAGACCTGAGAACGAACCACAGTCGCAAACGTTCAATTCGAGTGGCCAGCCTTTCACATGAACCGTGGCAAAAAATCAATGCAATATGATCGGCGAGTCAACTAGCTAGGAATTGCCGCGCGTAAAGATGGGAACCAGGCTTATACCGTACAACTCGATAGTATATATCGTGACAAAATGCTTTTCGGAAAAAAATTCTCAAGTAAATATATCGACTATCAAAAAAGCAGGTTCACCCACAATCGGACATGTAACGTTGCCATCCAGGGCTAATAATTCCACTTGCTACATCCAAATCTCCCGTACGAGCCGGCATTAGTTCTAACTATGTTTTTTAATTTATCAAAGTGAGTTAAGCCACCGAAGCGCCCTCTTGTTAGGATAGCCCCTAAGATATTACATCCAGCTCAGTTTATGTTATAAATACTAGACTTGATAATTAACTGCTGTTATTTTGCCGTATGCGATTCGAAAGTTTCACAGGTTGACGACTTGTGGACAGAACCTCCGCCTCGGACGGGACTCGAACCCGTACTTGTAGTATCCGGGCGCAACCTTGAGAGACTATCAGATCTATTCTCGACTGAGATCGATTTCTTTTTCGGTTTAAAAGTCCTATATAGCATACCCCAGACGTCGTCTTCATTGAAATGGGGCTGAGGGGAGGATCCCGCTCCCTTCTATGAGCTCGTTACTCTCAAGGAGTCGAATAGCTATTTCTACGAGTCCCCATTTGTTGTGAACTATTCTAGCTAATTCTGGCGAATAATCCTCAATCTATTATTTGTCAACTCTTCTGTGCCATACAGGTTTATAATGGGTTGTGGTAGCCAACCGATGGACAAGTCAAGGGTTCTATCCTTCTAGACAAGTCTGGTGCGAACTGAGTGGCTATGGAGGGATGAAAGGCTCGGTTGGTCTAGGCGAACGCCGACCCGGGTTTCGATTCTAGAACCATGGGTGTATAATAGTGTGTCATACTCCCCTCCACCATCTCCACCCATCACATGTATGGGCGGTGGAAGACCATAGAAGCTTAATGGTTGGGGTCCGTGACCGCTTAGACTGGATCTCAAACCTCGAACCAGTGAAAATGAAGTAAACTGATTATCAAAACAGAGTCCACGGATTTTGCGTACGATAGTGTACGTAGGACATCAAGGATTGTACAAATCCGATATGTTTATAAGAAGTCTTGAGCTTAATGGATGACGGCATTTCTTGAGGGATGATCGTCCCAGGTGAGACTTCACACTAATTCGATGATGTCAGTCTCGAAAGATATTTTGGGAGCTGCAACAGATTGAGGATACTCCATGTTCGCCTTTCTTTAAACCTGGGCATCTGTACTATTATTTGTCAGCTCTCCTGTGCCATACAGGTTTATAATGGTGGAATTTTTATTTGCCTGACGTTTCGACTATCTCGTCGTTATCGAAGGCCTGAAAGCGTATCGCAGCTTTATAGTGTTACCTATCACGCTTGACGTAGACCAGCTCTTAACTAGTTGCAACTGAGGCTGATGAACTTACAACTAATAAGAAACTCCGACAAGCCACTCACGTCAATTCCACCAATACCGAACAGTTGCTTAAGTTTAGTGTCGATAGAGCAATTGAGACAGCCCGGTCAACCACGACCTATTTATGGAATCGTGACGTGACGCGTATCAGTCTCACTATCAAAGCTCACACAGAGGGATGTAAGGCAAGAGGTCACCAGTTATATTATATATATATATATATATATATATATATATATATATATATATATATATATATATATATATATATATATATATATATATATATATTACACGAGATATGCTCGTGTGAACAAAATAATAGAAGAACAACCGATGAACAGGAACCAGCTTCACATTGCGCGAATTTGACAAACAAAGTAAGTAAATAAGAACAGACCCACATTAAAAAAAAGATTGTGAGACGGCAATTGAAAGAAAAACGAAAAGCCATGAAGGAAAAGGAGGGATTGGGATTTACGAAGTCAAGCACTTGTCTAGATAGTTTCTGAACACAATGTGAGACGCTAACTGAGGCATACGTTGCTTGCACAACCTGTTAAACAAGGGAGCCACTCTGTTTGCAAAAAAGTGACGCCTACAATTCAGTCTAGCTCGACCTGCATCAACTTTCATGCTACCTCCTCTAGTAACGGATGGTCTGAGAGTCCAGAGATCATTGAACGACATATCAACTTTACCTTGGAATAATTTATGGAATAATAACAGATCATTTCGCTTGCGTCTCAACTGCAAGGTTGCCAGACCAAAGTTTTTATTCCTAGTTTCGCTAGAGGGAATTTGGTCGTACATAAAACCTAAAACTCTAATCATCAACTTCCTCGTGAAATTGTTTTGAACAGCTTCTAGTTTTTTGATTACATTAACCTTGTACGGACTGAACACAGGCGTACCGTACTCCAGTAAAGATCTTACGTAGGTCTTGTAAGCTTGCATCAATACGGGTACACTTTTAGTCGTCAAAGCTCTGAATAAGTTGTGTAAGGTAATTGTTGCTTTTCTGGCACTCATTCTTGTTATTCATGCTCGGATTCTGTGTATTATCCAGAAAGCCTCGAGAGTTTTTCTGGCGCCAATACTGTCCTCGTGGGCTAGAATCGTGCACTTAACGTCAAAGTCACAACCAGCATGACCTTCCCTTCTGTGCTTCCCAAGCGGTGCAATCGAGCAAGACCTTCGTTTGCTGGCTAGATGTTCTTTCACACGAACGCATAGCTGTCTCCCAGTTTCTCCAATATAGCAAGCATCACAAGCTAAACACTGAAGTTGGTAAACCAAAGCTCTTTGTGCACAGTCTCCTACTTTTCCATATGGGCAGATCACGCAGTTATCCATGATGCAAATCCGGTCATAGAGACGATTTCTAACCAACTGGTGTTTGATGTTTTCTCTCGGTGTGTTCACCAAGAAAACGTCATTGGCTAGATCCGCTCTTTCCAGGCAATGCTGAATAACTGCGCTGAATCGATCTGATATGAATGGTAATTGAAGATACATCTTAACTTCAGTTCCATTTGGAAAAGGCCTTGATCTGCTTCGTGAGCCATGCTGCCGAGTTTGTGTATCCATTCAGATTAGCTATTTGGTGTGCTAACCTTCTGGATTCTTCCCGCTCCTCGTTACCGGTGCACACCTTTACAGCCGTTCTGTACATGTTCCGTAATACTGCGCGTTTAACAGCTTTGGGGTGTGCAGACATTGCATGAACTAGGATATTCTTGGAGCTTTCTTTTCTATACCATTTCACACTGTATGTTCCACTGGTAACCCTTACCTGAGTATTCAGAAAGGGTAACCAGCCTTCGTGTGGGACTTCTCGAGTGAGATTGATGTACTGCGACTGACTGTTTAGAATGTTGAACAACTCATCCATTTCTGACTGAGTTGATGTTATGACGAAACAGTCGTCAATGTAGCGGCAGTACATTATGGGTAAGCGAGCCAGCACTGGTTGTTCGATTCTACTCATAAAGCAGACAGCGAGAACCGGTGCTAGCCGCTGTCCCATTGCAAGCCCTCTTATCTGCGAAAAAATATCTACCGGACCACTTGAATATATTGCAGTTCAAGCACTCCTTGATGAGAGCCACTATCTGTGCCTTGCTCAATCCGAACGTCAACACACTTCTTTCGTGCTGTTCAAGCATTTCTGAAACTGCTTGTAAAGCCTCGTCGTTGCTAACGTTGGTGTAGAGCGCAGACACGTCAAATGACTCAACAACACAGTCGCGTTGAAGTCTGCAAGTACGTAAGCGATCCAAGAACTGTCCCGTATTCGACAGATGTGATGGTATATGGACCAAGAGTTGACCGATGATTTTATTTAGGAACCATGAAATGCGATCGGTCGGTCCATCAACACAACTGATTATAGGCCTGATTTTGTAAGCCTGCGGCAGCAAGGACTGCATGTTTTCAGCAGACAATTTATGAGTCTTAATAAGGCTATAAAACACTGGGCACGTGGGGTTCTCCAGCTCAGCCTTCTAATGAATCTTTCATCCAATTTTGCCATCTTTCCTACTTTGACCCACAAAGTGTTTAACTTGTGTGTTTGCATAAGAAAGGCTTTTTCTGTCGTGTTGCGGTAGACTGTTGTGTCTGCTAGATGGAGTTCTGTGATTTCCCTGTCTAAAGACTGAGGTAATATCACAAATTCTCCACCTTTGTCGCTGACAGAAAGGCGTACTTCATTCCGTTTTATTCTTTCCCGGATTTCGTTGAACCCTTCCCATTGCTCGCGTGTCAGGTTGGAGCGCTTTCTCGCGCTTGAATTTATCAAGCGCGTTCAATACTCCTGCTGACAAGACTCGAAACTTAATATCTGCTTCCGGGAAGAGATCAGATTCTTTATAAAATGACTGCGGGAACGGAAAAGGTGTTGGAGTAGTACGCTCTAGCCTTTCAACCACCTGTCCCTGGGAGTCGCGTCGTGCTTTCGTTCTCAGTTGGTCCCTGAACTTTTGCAAACCGCAAACAATTTTACGAACGGTAAGCGGGTTGATCGTTTGCGTTAATGAGAACGATGGCCCCAAACTCAGAAAATCCACAGCTTTCGACGAAATTCGTGCATCGCCTACGACGGTGACTCTTGCTTTTTCAGGTAAGGTGTTTGGCTGTTGCGAGCTTTATTGTTCGGATCGGTTAAAATTGGACGAGGAGTGATCGTTATCAGAATTTCTTACCCGTTGTGCGTCCCTCAGGGAATCGTACTTGGCGCAGAGCGTGGCCTTGGCGTCAGAACGGATAAGATCACACAGGCGTTTCGATTCACCGTCAATCCTTCTCCATAATTCTTCCGACAGAAGGCGGCGACAAGATTCTTCTTTAGCTTCACACTTCAAACGCAAACGCAAACGATCAACCCGCTTACCGTTCGTGAAATTGTTTGCGGTTTGCAAAAGTTCAGGGACCAACTGAGAACGAAAGCAAGACGCGACTCCCAGGGACAGGTGGTTGAAAGGCTAGAGCGTACTACTCCAACACCTATTCCGTTCCCTCAGTCATTTTATAAAGAATCTGATCCCCTCCCGGAAGCAGATATTAAGTTTCGAGTCTTGTCAGCAGGAGTATTGAACGCGCTTGATAAATTCAAGCGCGAGAAGCGCTCCAACCTGACACGCGAGCAATGGGAAGGGTTCAACGAAATCCGGGAAAGAATAAAACGGAATGAAGTACGCCTTTCTGTCAGCGACAAAGGTGGAGAATTTGTGATATTACCTCAGTCTTTAGACAGGGAAATCACAGAACTCCATCTAGCAGACACAACAGTCTACCGCAACACGACAGAAAAAGCCTTTCTTATGCAAACACACAAGTTAAACACTTTGTGGGTCAAAGTAGGAAAGACGGGAAAATTGGATGAAAGATTCATTAGAAGGCTGAGCTGGAGAACCCCACGTGCCCAGTGTTTTATAGCCTTATTAAGACTCATAAATTGTCTGCTGAAAACATGCAGTCCTTGCTGCCGCAGGCTTACAAAATCAGGCCTATAATCAGTTGTGTTGATGGACCGACCGATCGCATTTCATGGTTCCTAAATAAAATCATCGGTCAACTCTTGGTCCATATACCATCACATCTGTCGAATACGGGACAGTTCTTGGATCGCTTACGTACTTGCAGACTTCAACGCGACTGTGTTGTTGAGTCATTTGACGTGTCTGCGCTCTACACCAACGTTAGCAACGACGAGGCTTTACAAGCAGTTTCAGAAATGCTTGAACAGCACGAAAGAAGTGTGTTGACGTTCGGATTGAGCAAGGCACAGATAGTGGCTCTCATCAAGGAGTGCTTGAACTGCAATATATTCAAGTGGTCCGGTAGATATTTTTCGCAGATAAGAGGGCTTGCAATGGGACAGCGGCTAGCACCGGTTCTCGCTGTCTGCTTTATGAGTAGAATCGAACAACCAGTGCTGGCTCGCTTACCCATAATGTACTGCCGCTACATTGACGACTGTTTCGTCATAACATCAACTCAGTCAGAAATGGATGAGTTGTTCAACATTCTAAACAGTCAGTCGCAGTACATCAATCTCACTCGAGAAGTCCCACACGAAGGCTGGTTACCCTTTCTGAATACTCAGGTAAGGGTTACCAGTGGAACATACAGTGTGAAATGGTATAGAAAAGAAAGCTCCAAGAATATCCTAGTTCATGCAATGTCTGCACACCCCAAAGCTGTTAAACGCGCAGTATTACGGAACATGTACAGAACGGCTGTAAAGGTGTGCACCGGTAACGAGGAGCGGGAAGAATCCAGAAGGTTAGCACACCAAATAGCTAATCTGAATGGATACACAACTCGGCAGCATGGCTCACGAAGCAGATCAAGGCCTTTTCCAAATGGAACTGAAGTTAAGATGTATCTTCAATTACCATTCATATCAGATCGATTCAGCGCAGTTATTCAGCATTGCCTGGAAAGAGCGGATCTAGCCAATGACGTTTTCTTGGTGAACACACCGAGAGAAAACATCAAACACCAGTTGGTTAGAAATCGTCTCTATGACCGGATTTGCATCATGGATAACTGCGTGATCTGCCCATATGGAAAAGTAGGAGACTGTGCACAAAGAGCTTTGGTTTACCAACTTCAGTGTTTAGCTTGTGATGCTTGCTATATTGGAGAAACTGGGAGACAGCTATGCGTTCGTGTGAAAGAACATCTAGCCAGCAAACGAAGGTCTTGCTCGATTGCACCGCTTGGGAAGCACAGAAGGGAAGGTCATGCTGGTTGTGACTTTGACGTTAAGTGCACGATTCTAGCCCACGAGGACAGTATTGGCGCCAGAAAAACTCTCGAGGCTTTCTGGATAATACACAGAATCCGAGCATGAATAACAAGAATGAGTGCATCAATATAACTGGTGACCTCTTGCCTTACATCCCTCTGTGTGAGCTTTGATAGTGAGACTGATACGCGTCACGTCACGATTCTATAAATAGGTCGTGGTTGACCGGGTTGTCTCAATTGCTCTATCGACACTAAACTTAAGCAACTGTTCGGTATTGGTGGAATTGACGTGAGTGGCTTGTCGGAGTTTCTTATTAGTTGTAAGTTCATCAGCCTCAGTTGCAACTAGTTAAGAGCTGGTCTACGTCAAGCGTGATAGGTAACACTATAAAGTTGCGATACGCTTTCAGGCCTTCGATAACGACGAGATAGTCGAAACGTCAGGCAAATAAAAATTCCACCATTATAAACCTGTATGGCACAGGAGAGCTGACAAATAATAGTACAGATGCCCAGGTTTAAAGAAAGGCGAACATGGAGTATCCTCAATCTGTTGCAGCTCCCAAAATATCTTTCGAGACTGACATCACCGAATTAGTGTGAAGTCTCACCTGGGACGATCATCCCTCAAGAAATGCCGTCATCCATTAATCTCAAGACTTCTTATAAACATATCGGATTTGTACAATCCTTGATGTCCTACGTACACTATCGTACGCAAAATCCGTGGACTCTGTTTTGATAATCAGTTTACTTCATTTTCACTGGTTCGAGGTTTGAGAACCAGTCTAAGCGGTCACGGACCCCAACCATTAAGCTTCTATGGTCTTCCACCGCCCATACATGTGATGGGTGGAGATGGTGGAGGGGAGTATGACACACTATTATACACCCATGGTTCTAGAATCGAAATCCTGGTCGGCGTTCGCCTAGACCAACCGAGCCTTTCATCCCTCCATAGCCACTCAGTTCGCACCAGACTTGTCTAGAAGGATAGAACCCTTGACTTGTCCATCGGTTGGCTACCACAACCCACTGCACAAGCCATGTACGCATTCAATGCGCCAATATGATTCGAAATGGAAGTCGAGTGCGGAGCGCATTCGAAAATGAGATTGATTGAGGCCAAAAACGTTATCCTTCCTACCCATATGATGTAAACACGACCCATCCTCCTATTCCGTCCCTGATTAGGACACCGAAATTTCTAAAAACAGAATTACCTAATCTGACTTTAGAACTTCTATCAATCTCTTCTCTGGATACAGTTGAAGTAGTACAAATAATCGCAAAATTAGTCTCACAAAATTGCGAATTGTGGGCAAAAGTTCGGCCTCTGACGGGACTCCTTCCCGTACTAGTGTTCCAACACTACCGAGACGCTTGAGTAGATCAAAGTGGAAATCATGGCCTACTTTATATATAAGATTAAAGGATAAAGTTCAAAGGATAAAGTTTTTGGCGTTAATCAGTCCCGTCTGAGGGATGTTCCCCCCCCCCCCCCCCCCCCTCCAAACTCGACTTCCATTCAGGATCGTAGTGCCGTAATGAGTGCGTATGTGGCCTATACAATGACTTGCGGTGGCCAGCCGATGTACAAGTCGGTGCTTTTACCCTCACGGACGGGTCTGGTACCAATTCACCGACCCCGGAGGGATGGAAGGCTTGGTTGGCCTAGGCGGGCATCGATCCGGGATTCGAGCCCCTGACCGTGCGTGTGATATAGTGCGCCACTTGCCACTACACCACCTCCGCCCATATATAAAATTATTTTAATAAACTTTTTCACATAAAAACTTTTATTCTCGAGCCTTGATGCCTATGGTTCCCCAATACCGGCTAGCCTACTACGACTACGTGGGAGTTTGGCAGGCTGATCACATTGGGAGTAGACACGGGCAAAATCAGTACTTAAGACTGCTTCAGGTCATCATAGGTGTAGAGGCGCTCTAAAGTTTTTTTTTTTTACTAAAATGAGGTGTCGTTCATATCCTTGTTGCATGAGTGCATAGTTTAAATATATTTGTTGTGTTTTTGATTGTTTATTTTCTTTGCTTAGACTATGCACCCCTCAGGAGTAATTGTGTAATAAGCAGGTACAAAATAATGAAATCCAAAAGTACAGCTCGTCAGTACTACGTGGACCAACCCCCTCATGTGATTTTGTTGATGCTCAATCGCAATGATATGAACGCCATCAAAACAACATATGTTATGCTGTAAGTCATGTTACCGAAAAAACGCCCATTTCCATGACATGGTCCATCTGGCCCGTGATTATTCATGGCATCTTCATCTTGGCTTTTGCAATATGCTTTTCTTCAAAACTCCTTTTTTTCTGCCTGCACGTGTATGATGTAACCTCCATGTGATTCCTAGCTGATATTCTCATAGGAATCCAATAGGCAAAATGAAATAACACGAGAATTTTAAAGCTGGCTTCAGACCTATGAATCAGAGCTCCGAATTTAGTTACCAAACGTCTGAAAGAATAGGAAATCCTCCTATCTGGGTCACCAAAGTTTCACCAAGACTTCATAAATCCGGAAACTTGCCCCGGTTCCTGATGGATTAACCTATTGGACCATGCGAAAACCTAAAAACAGCATCAGCCTCGGATGTACGGCCAAAAACAAGGTTAAGTAAGCTATGGGATATGTTTAGTTCAGCTCAGGTGTGATGGAGGATTGTTCTTATTTGCCTGTGTACTGAAACATTTTCGTGTTACTTTACTGATTTAAATTTCAAAATTTTCAAAAAATATGAACAATATTCAAAATCTAAACATACAGGATATTATTTATTCCCAGGCGACGGAATACTGCTGTTCAAAGAAAGATATAGGATGGTTCCGTTAGTTACAGTTATCACCCGACTGCTCTCGATCTAACCCACATAAACCGTCAGAAATTTTCGTCTTTTCGGGGATGGTCCAATGTTCAGAAACCTACTATCTTTTTTTGAGTGATAGCTTTCACCTTGGCCGGCGTCGTCGAAGAGCATTGCATGGGAAACGTGATGCTGCTGTATTTTTGACGAAATTTAAAAGCATGGCGTACTCCTTTGTAATTGGCTCTACGGTATTTTCATGTGTAGAACGAGTTTTTCACCATTTCCCAGCAGTCACCTTCACGACACCTACCTCATTGAGTCACTTTCCGCTTGTCAATTAGTCGCCTTTCAATGCATGGTCAACAAGGCAGCCACTACGTCGCGTAAACAAGTAATAAATAGATGAGTAGAAGTTGAGGTCGAAGGTTAATTACAGATGTGTGGTCAATTGAGTAAACAGGCGCCCTCCAAGTTAGTTACCGAGTGAATGAGCAATAAACATAAACAAACTAGGCTTCCCCAATACCATACTTTTTTAAAGCTATATTGCCTCTCCCAATGTTATATGTCTCATTTTGTCGGTAGATATGAGAGCTCAATATAAGCACTGATGTAGGAGGGATTCATTAAATTCAGATTACTTCACACAATCAACAAATTCCCCAGATGCCCTTCAAGTTCTTGTCCACGATCGATAGTATCAAGGAAAACGAAGCTCTCTCCTGCACTAGAAAAACTTCATAGCCCATCCACCTCTTTGAGGCCGGCCGTTCAACTGACCCGGGACCTATTCTAAACGTCCACTCATTAGAAATATGGGCTCCGTAAAAGTCCCCTAAAGTATGAGCCCAGTGGAAGCTACTTAAAAAAAGGTCCGCAGTTGTTGAGAAATCTACACGTCTCTGCAATTCTGGACGAAATTTGCTTGCATGGCGTATACTGGGAAAATTCTTTCCAGAGACTGTTTTCCTCGATGCCTTTGCTAATTTAGCCACTGCTACTACTGCGTTGAGCCTTCTTATAAAAAATCTGCTTTTCCTTTCCCAACAGTATTGAATTTCAGGTTTACTCGAAAGTCTATCATTGCCACGGGAGACCTTTAAGTAGTAAACCGCATGGGAGCAGAAACTAACAGTATCTCCCCTGTGTTTCTTCTTTCGACTGATTTTTCGATATTGGGAAAATTGATCTCATTCTATCATCAATTCTGGCAGATGGCACGACTCATTACATTGCGAAGCTCTTATTTAATTAGATCCATATCGTTCACTACTCATTTTATTCATTATACTTTATTTATACATTTTGTTTATTATTTATTTTATTTATTATTCTATATTTTACATTTATTCCAAATTTTGCTGTATCTTTTCCTATTTCGCCTGCAGTATGTGGGCGCTACTGTCAGATGAAGACTCTGTAGGCGGTGCCAGAAAATCCTGCCCATAGTTGCCATATCGCTTATGTCTTCATGCGCTCTTCTGCTAAATTTGCACTTTCATGCATGATTCCTTTGAGTGTGTTTTGCCATTGTATTCATGATTTATTTATTCTCATTAGATGTATTAGTACCTGAAGGTAAAGGCGATGCGGTAAAAGGCGTACTATCCTACACGCATGGTCAAGGGTTCAAATCCCGGATCGACACCCGTCTAAGCCACGCAGCTTTTCACCCCTCTGGAATCGCTTAGTTGGTACAATTTTCGTCTGGGAAGACAAATACACCGACTTATACATGTCTCACCCGTCCAAACTCATTCTATAAGCTACATGCGCATTCAAAACGCCACTGCGATTCCGAATAGGACTTGAATACGGGAATCGACCCAGAGACAGGATTGACTGACGCTAAAGGGCTTTATCCGTTCTATAATGGTCCGTCAAATTTGATATCATAGCACGGTACTTCCGTAAAAATCGGTATGACCTGATAGAGCGGTGATAGCGGTCAATCTCATGCAACGGCATCAGAAACAGAGGGAGCGAGGCAGCGTTAGGCAGGGGGGATGGGACATTCCTATGAACTGCAAATGACGAATTATTCCCACCAGTGGATGCGAGACATGAGAAAAAGACACCTAACAGTGTCTGTTCTATGGCATACAAGCCATTTGTAGGGTGGTACCGAACGGTACGCTACGGCCGCATAGTCCAGGAATCCAAATCCCAGCTCGATATCCGGTACGACTCACCAAGCTTCCTTCATCCCTACAGAGCCGGGTTATTCGCATCAAATCCATAGGATGAATGCACCTTCGCCTCCAGCTCCCAAAACTCATTCGATGAGGCAGATAATTTCATTTTCTGTTTACATATAAGGGAGATTCAGAAAAAACCAATAATGTACGTGGACGCAGATCACCATCATAAGTCTTATTCTCACCCTCATATTTATTTATCTATTATTTTACTGAATGTGTCGGGTACATGGAAAAAGGGAAAAGGTGTAACTATTCAATAAAAAATATGTGGACCGAAAGTGAGCTTAATTTTGAGCAAAAACCCTGCATAACCCCTTTCCCCTTCCTCTCAGCCTTGCATTAGAGCATAACTGAATTGCATATGCAGAACTACTTGCTCGTAGAACTTGAACTCCGGTTTCTTTCAGAATTATAAGCGTTTGAGACGTTTCCATGGCAGTCTCACTTTTTTGATCGGCTGCTATTAGGAATCCTCTTCAAAGCTTTTCGCTATCATGCATCAATCTACAATTCTAAGGAACAACATTCAAAATGTCCCCCTATCGAAAAATATCAAGCAAAATAATAAATCAAACTATTATGCTATCAAAGTTTTCAGAAATACTCAAAACGTTTGATATTTGAAAATATTGTTTAAAATTTTTCAAAAATGTTTAGTGTTACGATTGCACTCAATCTAACAGAACTACGAATTAGTGTTCTGTGAACTATGGACCATGGGCATAGAGATACTTTGAACGAAATTCCTCAATTTCTCCTTCCCTACAGGCGAGCAAAAAGGGAAGATGACATAGGTTTGATACTGTCTAAGGGCACATTAGAGATAGAAACTTTAATGATTTTTCAATTTATACTCTTGACACGCACGGTCAGGGGTTCGAATCCCGGATCGATGCCCGCCTAGGCCAACCAAGCCTTCCATCCCTCCGTGGTTGGTGAATTGGTACCAGACTCGTCTGGGAGGATAAAAGCACTGACTTGTACATCGGCTGGCCACTGCAAGACATTGTATAGGCCACAAACGCACTCATTACGCCACTACGATTCTGAGTGGAAGTCGAAGGCGGGGGCGCATCCCACAGACGGCATTGATTAACGTCAAAAACTTTATCCTTTTATCCTTTACTCTTTTCACAATTTGAAAAATTACTCTTCCATAATTCAGAGTTGAGAGGTGACGGCCTCGAGATCATCAACCTTATTCGAAACGGGTACCCGATTTCGGCTCCCATCCATTCATAGTCACAGTGGCTGCTTGAATGCATATGCGACCTATGCAATGAATTGCAGTTGCCAGTCGATGTACAAATCGGTGTTTTTATTCTCCCAGACAACTCTGATCCCATTGAGTCAAATCCCGGAAGATGGAGAGCTTGAATGACTTGGGCAGACATCGATCCGGGTTTCGAACCCGTGACCATGTGTGTGTAATGGTGCGCCACTTGCCACTACACCATCTCCGCTCCTTTTTCACAGTTATTGCCACCAAACTTTCAGAAATAGAGGGTAAAGGCGAATTCATTCAAAATGTAGTGAATAGCGTATCATAGTTTGCTCATAGAGACAAATATTTGAACAGCTCTCACTACTACTTTATAGCCGCTTATAGGCCATAAGTCAGACTGATGGTGAATCCATGGATCAACTTGACCAATTTCTCCAAGCAGTCCGGACATTACTGACCTTTCCTACATACATCTCACAATAGATCAATCTGATTTCCTGAGATGTGCCGCGTACTCGAATCTCTATCGCAATCGCAGTAACGTTTCCATACTTGCTCAGCATGAATACTTCAATTTCGAGGTATCTCGGTCTTCGCTTATGAATGCGGATGTCGACGAAGCGGTCTCTAGATCCTTGCTGTGCCCTATCTGAACTGTTTTCCAGTCCGATAATGCCCCATGTTCATGTCATACTAGGTTTTCATGGATTCGTCTTAGTTGGAAATCTCGGGGACCGTTTTTATCGTGAATCATGCTTTCAAGCAATGACCTTCAGGGATCAGCTGAAGCATAGGTCAGGGAATTCTCCTCTCCAAAAGTCTCGGGATTATGACTACGTGTATTCAAAGCGTAAGAGATGGAAGGCCGAGCAGATCTGAGCTGGACCAGGATCTGCTTTCTCCACCATCATGTAGTAGCAAGCCTCTTGCCACAGCTCCACCTTTGAGTATCCGCTTCATTTGACTGCACACAATGGCTCATTAGGGACTTGAAAATCGATGGCTTCAACCGATGGTTAAAGACTTTGGGAAAATCAAGTTCTATGAAGTTTTGGCTGGATTTGTTGCCGTAACCCTTTCCTTTCGCAACTCTTCAAAGGATCTTTGAACGCTGCATAATAAAAGTATGCGGTGTTGCCAAGGTGTAAAGCGTAGCAACGTAGGCAAAAAAGAGAGTTTCTGTAATTTTTCGAATATTACTTATTGCATTCGCTTTTTTCAATTTCGCACCTGCAACAATTACTTCGTTGCTGCCAACAAGCTCATTGTCAAGAGCTAGCGATATAAAGGTGGAGAGATTTGGCATGATGCCAATATTTATGGTAACAAATAAGTTCCATAATCGCATTGATAATTTGATTTTGCAGATTTCCAGCGGTATTCCGGTTTTCCTACCCCACTGAAGGGCTGCCTAGCTCCCGCACTCTTCATTGAACCCTTTAACTTTGAACCCAATAATCTTACCTACTTCGTTCGGAAGTTATACAGAAGGAAAGACCATTATGATATATTGTTATGAGTACGATTTTTATAATGACATGTATTGAATTACATCTCTTTGGTGACGGTAATAGGTTTTTAGTTGATTTTCCCATCATTGGGTCATTAGGAAGTTGAGATCAAGCGGTTTCTCGGTAGGGATAAAGAGTACGGCACCCGAACAGCACTTGTGAGGGTTCGAGTCCCATCCGAGGCCGAAGTATTGCTCGTAACTCGCCAACCTTGTGAGACTGCGATCAGTATTTTGATTGACGTTGAGTTCAAAGGGCGCTGAACGCAGGCGGGCAAAACCCTCAGTCTGGGTGGGATCCTGCCCTGTCTGAACCCTACTTTCCCTACAGTCCCCTACACTTTGCTACCTCTTATCCATTACACTATTCTTCCAAAACATAACAAAAACGAGTAATTATTACAATATTTTCGAAGCGAATGTGACACTAACCAGCCCAGCGTTAAAGTGTTTTTTGGGTTTATTTGAAATCGATTATTGCGTCCCAGTTCTAGGCTCATCCTTTCTGCCATTTCATACAGTGCTTTGTCCACCAGCACCATCTGCTCGTCGACTTTCGCTCTTTCCTCTTCTGTTCTTTCCTGAGGATTTTCTGTATCAATTTTGGTATCTTGAGATGGTCATTGCTAATTTGGGGGCTGTTTTGAGAGCCATAGAACGTGTGAGTAAATATGTACATAGTTATGTAAACAAATAAATAATCAATGTAATAAATAAAAACGAAAGCCTGCCCAAGGTAGCAAAGCTTTGTCCGGAATTCCGCGTGAGTTCCATATGCTGAATAAATAGTAGATCAACCCAGAGGTAGAGCGTCGGCCAGGGGGCGAGCTATCGCTCACTTCAGTCGCCAACTCTGAACGGACCTTCTGCTCCACAAATGTCACAAATATTGCAAGGAGAGGGGGAGAACGGGGGAGTAGAAAAGGTGTGGGTGCTGGGAAACAGGTGATGGACTCTTTCATATTAGGGCGCGAGGCTACGAGACAACTAGCAAGCTACCGCCGTGCACTGTGGCCGGATCGATCCTAGTGCTACACACCCAGATCAGGGAGGAATGCCTGATTTACACTTTCCTAAGCCATTTCATTTTGGTCGACAAAATTATTTTCTAGAAGCTACCGAAAAGCAGAAGGCGTTTTTGTTCTACCATACCTATCAAAACCCTTTGAATGCAGTAAAATTTTACGATTTTCTTTGCATTTAATATTTCCATCTGCACTGAAATCAATTTTCTTTTGCTAATGCCTGGGATGATGTATGATTCCAATTTATAGCTCTGTCAGCTGCTCCTACATGAGCCGCCGAAAGAGTCACTCAACCTGCAGCAATAACAAATTGCTAATGCTTTTATGAAGCTCATAAAGCATGACAATGACTGCAAACATAATGGGCAGAGACTCTGCTCAGAATTTGAGCGACCTCGAGTGCTAACAATCTAAACAACTTACAAAAAACAATTCATAGGTTCATCACCGCTCCTAGACATGATTTGTCTACGGCCTCAGCATTTTTATCACTTTCTTATGATCTAAATGTTAGGCAGTGTCATAACGGGCGTCTAAAAGGGTCTGAGCATTCTGCAGTTCGATTCTTTCGCTGAACTCTTTTAGATTCAAGGGTAATTAGAGGTTAAAGATTAAGAATTCACGATTCGCGATAAGCCGAGATATCCCGCCAGGATAAATCTGTGGCCGCCTCTTATACCATATGTGGCGCTATCAGGTCGGAAACGGTCTACATAAGGCGTTATGTCCCTTGTGTATACGTGGACGAGTTTCACCGGCATTGTAGAGGCTGAAAAGATCACAAAGAAACCGTGTAGGGAGTCCAAACAACTTCTCATGACCCATAGCGACAGTGAAAGACAATTCTGGACAGTTTTGTCATGATGTAGTCAGCCCTTTGCCCAATTGCAACAACTGAAATCTCGTCCGAATACCCCTTCCATGTTATTTCCGTCGTGGTAATCTCGTCCAACCTCTATTTCCCCTACTTTTGGGAAGCCTCATCTAGTCTAGAAGAATGAAACCCCTAAATTACACATCAGACCACCGCAATTTATTGTATAGGCCATATAAATGCGACAGTGAATGGATGTCGATTGCGAGGCTGCATCCTCAAAACGAGAATGATCAGAGCCGAACGACCTAATCCTTTATCTTGTGGTATTGCTATAATGTGTTATAGAACTGGAGAAACTGTCAAATCAGAAAACGTTGACTATTTGAAAGTTATTGAGAAACCCCTTCGAATGTTATCTATCCCAGGGTACAAATTTTAGTGATCCAGATGTGATTGACAGCCAGTCCCGTGAGCCTATGACCCTCCCAGCGAGATGGCAGACAACGGCATCAAACGCCCTTTGTATACCCGAGCTCCACGACAACGCTGGACCACATGTTGTCAACCCCTTCAATGCCGGTACCGCTTGCCTGGGAAATGGCTCCACATGTCCTTCTAGAAGTTCCGTCCCTTCCACTAATTCCTGACTCTGAAGCCATATTCAAGCAATAAACCACGACGTTCAATGGTCCTAAAACTAAGATCGCCTTTTTTGACAACCAGTCAGCTGTATTCCGAGACTCCATATAAAGGACCAGCTCAGGGAATAGTTCGGCGTTCTTGGCAACAGTTACCAATACATTGATATTTGGAATTTGATGGGATCAATTCTTTTGAGGGAAATTCAGCCAACTCGGAGAAGTTCTCCGTCCCGAAATACCTATTTTCCCACAATGGATGCTTTTCTGAGCGCCTGCTCCAGGTCATAGCCCCATCTCGTCTGGTAATAGAAGTAAATAAATATTTCAACATCTAACCCGCTGCACTTTTATTGTGTGAGTCAAGTCAGCTGATGGAATTTGTACGACCTCGCACTTTGGGGCTTCAGAGCTTCGTGGGTTTCGAACCCCACCAATGGAACGGTAGTCGAGTGGGATAAAATTGCTAAGAATCCGCTCTAAGGTTTGATTAAGGGCTTTGAATATGAGAATGGCACTTTCAATTTTTGGGACGAAACTTTATCATTTGCATGACTCCTACATCAATTTTCTTTTATCCAAGGTGGTTAAGTGGGGACTGTCATCACAGGGGCGCCGAGATGGTGGCGGAACATCCAGTATAGGACGGCAGTGGAACCAACACTTGCGATGGCACAGCTTGAAAGCGCTCGGCTACGAAAACTTAGCATATGGAAGAAGACAATCTGTCATTTGACCGTTTTACGAGCAACCTGGGCAAAAACTGCTCTTTTTCACCAGTAGAGTTCACAGAGTTGACTACCCGATCCAGAAATTGAACCATTCAGAGGAGCTGACCCCAGGCAGCTTCATCTGCCGACTAATCCTTCCCACATTTGCTTTGGAATTCCACGAGCATTCGCTCCATTTGTTCGATAATTGACCAATGTTATAAACACGATGTCGCCTACGAAACGAGAAGGTGATGTTATTGGCAGCCGTCGGCGACTTTTCCTTCCTAAATTCCTATTTTCAACAGGCGCATGCCTTTTCTGGGAGCGAAACTGACAAATTTGAACGGGGTCGTATCACACCGTCGGATTCCTCTTTTCACGTCGTTGATGACATCCTCGTGAATTGACGGGAATGTGACCATTAACCTGTTGTAGATCTCATGGAGTACCCCTTCAATGCGTATATGGTAATGTTCCAAATGAATGGAAGCTTCAAGACCGACTGTCCCGAATACTTACAATATTTCACATTTGATACCCATATATACAACATTATTACCTAAGAATGAGTAAAAGCTTTAGGCTTGCTGCCGTAGAAAAAATGTTGTATTTCACATTTATTACAGATCTCTGAGTAGGGGGACAGATGTGGTGTAGAGGCACGCATGGTCCGAGTTGGATTCCTGAAATTCTTTCGCGAGTAATCGTAGACAGGCCTTCAAACGCTTCTACAACCCCGAATGGGAGTCGAAGGCGTGGGCGATGACTCAGGTGGAATTCATTACCGGCAGAAACTTTAAAGTTCATGTGAATTGGAGCATAATAGAACTCCTGACTACCACTTATCTCCCAGACAGACTCTCCTTGATGGATGATGCCACATATCAGTGAACAACCCCTTTCTCTGAGAACTTCAACAATTTGTAAGCTTGTTTCATACACTTTAAATCTTGCATTGGTTGCTTTTATAAAAGTTACTGTGAGGATATGAGATAAAGTTTTGTCTGAGGGATGCGCCCCCGCACTCGAATTCAATTCAGAAACCTAGTGGCGTAATGAGTGCGTATGTGGCCTATACAATGACTTTTGATGGCCAGCCGATGTTTAAGTCAGTGCTTTTATCCTCTCAGACAAGTCTGATACCAATTGACCGACCCCAGAAGGATGGGAAGCTTGGTTGGCTTAAACGGATACTGATCCGGGATTCGAACCCGTAACCATGCATGTGTGGTAGTGCGCCACTTGCTACTACCACCTTCATCCTCATAGCACCGTTAAATTATTTATTTATTTTGCCTAGTCACTTGATGTTTTCGCTTGGATAACACTACCATCGCAACCCATAATTCAGGCTGAGATCCAAGTGCAAGGGCGTCCCTGGGCGAGGAGTTAGATATAAGACCCAGCGCTGAGAAATGGAGCAGAGAGTTTGCGATGCGATAGTAAATAAACAACCCCGGGAAGTTTGGAAGTAGAGTTCACGCTCTAGGCTGAAGCAAATCGATTTATTGATTGGCAATGATTGGCCCACAGTATTCGATGGTAATGCCTGAATATCAGGGAGACTGATGAGAGAAATATGAGCATCTCACTTCTGAGTAATGGCTCCAGATGTTTGTCATTTTATTATGCATTCATCCTGGTGAAATTATGGGATGAGCTATGCGGTAAACATGTT
Organism: Haemonchus contortus; assembly: GCA_000469685.2. Lineage (NCBI taxonomy): Eukaryota > Metazoa > Nematoda > Chromadorea > Rhabditida > Trichostrongylidae > Haemonchus > Haemonchus contortus. The sequence continues at coordinate 36,318,839 of LS997564.1, forward strand.
CTTCCATCCACATCTGCTGCTTAATTACTTTCAACATTCCTCGAGTCTCCTTGAGAAGCCTCCCAGCACTCGTTCCCTTCTGGCACATTCATTTATGCTGGCTCCGACTTTGAAAAGCTCCACCAGAACTTCGGAGTCGCAGTGACTACCCACCCCAGCACTGCTGCCCCGACCTCTGAGATCGAATCCTACCCCATTTGACCGCTCCATTCGAGTTTTTGGGTGTGCTGCACAGTTACCATGAAAAATGGAAGCATAGTCATGAGTTATGGGCAGTCCCACTCGAGTTAAATTATTTATGGCGTATTGGAAAAGGGCCCAGCCAGTAAGGCCTTTCCCCATTAAATTCATCATAAAATACCCCTTTCCAGATTCTCTTGCAGCCAATGTGTGAAATATTGCTGACTGGTAAATCCATAGGGCTTGAAATTCGTGAAATTCTTATTTGTCATTCATGAATCTGGCCATGGAATCCTTATTTTGGGTACAGTGATATTTTAAAGTCATCCCACGCGCCCACATTCGATTTCCAGTCAGAATCGTAATGGTGTATTGAATGCGTATGTGGCCTATACAATGACTTGAGGTAGCCAGTCGATTTACAAGTTAGGGCTTTCATCCTTCCAGACCAATCCCAGTCTGGTACCAACTCATCGACCCATGAGGGATGGAAGGGTCGGTTGGACTAGGGAGATATGATCCATGATTTGAACCGTGACCATTCATGTTTACGACACTGCGCCACTTGCCACTACACCACCTCCCTATACGTTAAAGGATGAAAGATGAAGTCTTTGATCGATCCCGTGTGAGGGATTCGCTCACGCATTCGATTTCCATTCAAAATCGTAGTGCTGGCTCCCAGATGAGTTTGGTACCAATTAATGGACCCTAGGGGGAGGAAGGCCCGATTGAACTACGTAGGACGTTATTACGGGATTCGAACCAGTGACCATGCGTATATGATAATGCGTCACTTGCCACTACACCACCTTCGCCCATTGGGTAATAACCAGAATATGTAGATATGCATAGTGACTACAAATTTCGCCGATAGAAACGAACTTTTTTGCTATCGATAGTCATCGAAAATCTCAAAATAATCGAATTATTGGTCAATTCGTGGTATGTACCTTTGATCAAACTTCTTATAGTAGATTATTTGAGATTGCTGACTGCCTTCTATCAGCATTTATGGCATCAACAGTTCAGAGCACCCTATAATTTTCCTCTTTGACACTTTTTTCCGTTTAACGACGGCTTTCCTACTTTCTGAAGACCTAGTTCAGTCTTCGGACAACTTATACGCCTCTCTATCTTAAGACTATTCTATTTCGAGGCTACTGGTTATAGGTCCTGCACATTTCTATTGAATATTCATTTACTTCTAATATATTGTCGATCAGTAGCGAATTTAATGAAGCTCATTGTTATCCCAGAGATCACTCAAGCCATTCGAGGTCGACCCAATAATAGCAAACCAATTAGAGACAAAAATAGCCTAGACTTCTACTTGCCAACTTTAGAAGTCGTTGTAAGGGTTGAGTATGAGTTTGAATTCTGGATGGAAGCTGAAAGTATGACATCTTCCGGAACGGGTCCGTTTAACAGTCAACGACCAGGGCTACAACAAAGTAACTAACCAGGGCAGTTCCTAATGCGAAAAATGACTTAGCCTCCCTACTCTCCATCCAATCCTGGCTCTTGAAGAATCCTTTTCTAGTCTGTTACCATTTTTTGCTAGATCAAGGGTAAGGCAGCAGACTTAGGACGGTGGTAACTAGCACCGTCCCTATGTTGTCGATAAGGGTCGAATCGCGCAATCCGGACCTATAGTCGCTCAAACCCCTACTCTTTTGACCTGTAGCATAACCGTTCCCCAAGATACCTCATCCTTTAGGCCCGCCTGCTCTCCCAGACTTGAGTATGCACTCAACTGCACTAATATACCAACAGGGTGTTGAGGGTGTGGCTTATCCTAAAAAGGATCTAGAGAAGTCAGAAAACAGAATGGCACGGGTCGTACAGGTTACTTTACCCACCCACTTCCCTGTCATGTAAAGAGCCAGATGAGTAACTGACTCGTCCAATTATCAGCCAGTCATCCAATCCTCCCCATAGAATTGGTCTCGATTTTCGATCACTGCGTCATGAACCCATCTGTGGCCAGTTCTGGCGGCCTTGCGGTTACATTTGTCCGGAATGCGGTTTCCGCACAACATTCCGAACATATTGGAAAACATTCGCATCTATTCATCTTCGTTGAGTATCACTCACATGACTAGCTCAACTGCCTAACGGCCACTTTTCTGTCGCCATGAAAATTGTTGACGTCGTCTTGTCGCCCCTCATCACAATTCCACATCGCCCACAACGGCACCACACATTCCCCAAAACTACGATCCATTGGTTGAAAGAGGTATTCATGGAACTCGGGCCATTATATTTTTCTGTATTTTGTCGTCAATTCGGTGATACCGTAACGTTTTCGCGATCACTCGGACTTTGAAGAATGTTCTAGTCCTTCACAACCATTGTCGACTGCCTAATCATGACTTGTTCAGAGGCTCCACCCACTGCCAACCATCTAGGTCACGCCCACATCGCAGACTCCGGAAAACTTCCGTCGTCGTCGTCGTCGTCACAGCCGTTCAGCGTACTGCTGCTGCTGCTGCTGCTGCTGCTGCTCATGGATCGTAAAGATATTGAAGATTTTTTACGACGTTCAAATTCAATATGCGATCAGGTATGGTCATCCTTTTCCTTCTTTCATCATAATTTTTCTGTATTTCCTCTTTTTTTCAAAGTTTTCAGCCCTTACCGTGGATTAGGGATGTAATTTCAAAAGTACATCAATTAGGACCCCTCCTGAACAGCGCTAAGTGGCTTGTGTTTGTCTTGCGCAGCAGCATACACTACATGGAATTCCCATTCGACGATAAGGCGATAACCGAGGATGAGACGGCACAAGGAGAGAGGGGACCCAGATGTTTCTAAAGGGTACTGGATCAGAGTCTGCTCGCACTCTTTCTCCTCAGAGGACAAAATTTGCTGCCCAAGCCCCTAGTGTTGGGCCGCCGTATTTTCACAATGGGCACAAGCATTGGCCATATGGAATGGCTGGCAAAATTCCGAGCAGACTGAACCCCATTAGAATTTTACGATCAGCCACTAATGCTGCTGCTCAGTAACTCGAAAATCTAACGGGAAAAACGAAAGCGAATAGCAAAATATGATGAATGACAAAATAAATAAAAATTACCCTAAAATTCCATAGATAAGAGCGGGTGAGCCTTCCGGTGAAAAATTAATTGGAAAAAATCGAAATTGAATGCAGTCACCCCTCTAACTTGATGGATGGGTAGATTAAACCTCGAGGAAGAAGTTAAGAAGAAGCTCCGCCCCTCAACTCTAAACCCCGCCCTCTTAATAAACAATTTATATAAAAAAACAGCGATCCGTAAAAATCGCTGTTTTTTATATGAATTGTTTATTAAGTGGGCGGGGTTTAGAGTTGAAGGGCGGAGCTTCTTCTTAACTTCTTCTTCGAAGTTTAATTTACCCACCCATCAAGTTAGAGGGGTGACTGCATTCAATTTCGATTTTTTCCAATTAATTTTTCACCGGAAGGCTCACCCGCTCTTATCTATGGAATTTTAGGGTACAAGGTTCTAGAGATTAGTTGAAAGTATATAATAAAAGCTATTGTAAACTATAAAATTAAGATTTTATGGAACATTCCCTGAGAGAGCACTGATATTGGATTCCTTCGAAACGAAGTGACGTCAAGACGATCTTAATGATTCTGAATTTTTGAGTATACGCCGTGCATGTAGCTATTACCTGGTTTTGCAGAAATGATTAATGGCGTCTGTGGTTTCTACGGTAATGAATGAAGTCCCATTATCCAAAACTTCTACGAAGCTGTCCTTTGTGAAGTTGTTGCTCTCCTAACAACGACACCAATGCCCTCATGTTCAAATTTCCCAAATAACATTGAAGAGGGAATAAGACAGAGTGGGAGAACCGTCTGAGGACCTTTATTCTAGAGGGTATCGAGGGCCATCAGGTATAAGGCCGAAAGGAGAAGCATCAGTGCTATGAAAGATGAAGTTGTTGAGTTGGGAAAACAGAGGAGTAAGCTAATCCCTTCTGAAGAAGCTGTAGGTGTAAGCGCTTCAAGTAAACCTTTATGGAAACCCTGTGGGGTATGCAAGTTCCCGATTCTGGACAGGATTAATTGGAAATCGAGCTGTGTCTCTTTGGTTGTCACCTGCTGAGCAGAGCTTTTACCTCTTTAGAGTTAGCTTTGGGGAACATCGGCATACATGTCTTGGTTACCAAAAAACCGTTTTCAGCAAATATCTTCTAGGACTTGCGACTCGAACAGCCGGGGAATCGACTTCTCTTTAGAGTCCTTTTGAGTCAAAATCTCAGGTAATTTTCATCCCCGACTCCTTCCCTCCATTTCCAGAATGAAAGAAAATTTGGAACCCTGTTTTTTGTTTGTTTGTTTTTGTTTTGAGTGTTTTTTCAATGATATTTCGACATCAATTTTCGGAATCGAGTGAATATTATTGAAGGCAATTATTAAAAATTTAGTAGTCGATATGAATATCAAAAAATATCCCAAATCAAATAAAAATTTCAAATAAATGCATATTGTTCCCAACAAGGGAAAGGGCAATCCGAAATATCTGAGTGAATTCTAAAATGATCGCTTTTGCCTGTTCATAAATCTTTGGGCTTTTGGCAAAAGTCCTTATAAGGGAAGCAGGTACTGATTATCGCTATCGACCTCGAGTTCCAGAAGGGATTTTTTAAAAGAATCCAAATGCAGCTGCCTGGTAGAGCAGGCTAGGCTTATAAGGCAGTCCAACAAAAGTTACAGTGACTCAAGGGTGAAGGAAGGTGTCGGTTCTCCTCCTGGGCGTCTTCGAACAAAAAGGCTATACGGCAAATCACTGTCGGAGGAGTAGGCATCAATATTGGCTAGGAGAACTTTTAGGTCTTTGGCGAGTTAATCCTATATAATCGGATGAATTCCTTAGGAAAACGGAGCTAGCAATCCAGAAAAGAGGTATTTACCCCCTCCCCCCCCCCCCCCCTCGCCCTCCTCTCTTCCCAGGTGTATTGCCCACACGATTGACAACGATGAATAAATCTAATAGAACCTTTTCAAGCGATACGCATCAGAAATATCAATTGGCTTTCATTAAATGTTCTATCAGATTGTAAAAACTAAGCTAACGATAGCAAAATAACATGCACACTTTCCGTCAAATTAGCTGAATCACAATGCCACCCTTCACTGAGGCGGCTGTGCTGACTTTCGAAGGGGTTTTTTTGTGAGATTGTAGTTGTTTTTGGATCCCCACCGTAGCTAAGGCACTGGATCAATCTAAGAGGCTACAGGAGGCTTTCTTTTTATTTACAAGTGTTTGTAGCTTACGCCATTTATTTGTAGTAGTACTACTTCATTTTCCGTCATAAATATTTATCACATAGGGTGGAGATGGTGAAATGACGAGTGGCTCCTTATTAAACGCCTGGTAACTAGATTGAATCCCGAGTTGAAATTTGCCCAGGACAACCAACCCTCCCATCGATGTCACCCAATTGTTACAAATCTCATCTGGAAGGGTAAAAACACTGACTTATTAGATCGGCTGGCTACATTTCATTAATAATATTTAACATTTTTATAAATTTTTATTTTTATTTATTTTATTTTTATTTTTAAATTTTTAATATTTAATTTTTAGTAGTATGAGCCCATAAGCATTCCAACATCACTATGAATCTGACTGGAAGTCGAATGCGAGGCGCATCTCTCAAATGGGATTGATTCATGCCAAAAACTTTCTCTTCATCCTTTATACATACTTCAAGTCATTTTACTTACATTCATCCTTTCTTTAATGTCTTTCCAGGATCATTTGTTTTCATCAGTTGTTATCATCGTTTACTCTCTTCCTCACTCATGTTCCAAAATTTTCGTAAGCCTTTGGTCTCTGTACCTTCTATAGAGACCAATCTGTAGCCTGGTGGCTAGAGGTGCTGATCTTTAAACTCATGCCTGCTGGTTTGATCCACAGGAACACCCCAAACGCCCGGGTACCTTATCAAATGCGCCCTTGTTACCCACCACTTCAGAGTGGAGGCGGGTTCGTTACGAAACGTTTCTTAGAGTAAAAGTAAGAGTCGATAGGTCAAACGGAGGAAGGAACTCCATCTCATATTTTTCGCCGATGAGGGCTGCGTGTAGCCCTCATTCCTCATTCTCTTGCCCAAACCAATCCCAAAATAGAGCAGCCAACCATGTGACGCACTCGCTCTCGCGTGGTTGGACTATTAGTAGGCAAATGCTGTCAGAAGGAATCCCAAAGGATTTGCAGGGAAATGAACGACATTCCCAAACATCTCCCTCGTCAGTTGATAATCTCAAAAAGGGGAAATAGAAAAGAATAGTGAGGATTACTCCACTGAAACTCTGAGGGGACAAGATCTACTCAGAAACGAAATTAGTGGTCCAACAAAAGCACTCAATGTAATTAGTCCGCGCTCAACACGTGGCCCCTAGCGGTTAATAGGTTCTGGCAGTCAGCCAGTTGGCCCAATGCCATTTCCTAATCGACTCACTCAGTCTGTCTTTTTCGGAGTTGTCGGCCACAATCACCTAGCATAAATAACTGATGACAGAGAACGACTCAAACATGGGGAATGTACGGGAGGGAACGCAACAAGCAAGGGGTTCTTACGACCCGAAGTGCAGCAGTTGATTAGGGCGAATCATGGGGCAGTTATTAGCTCAAGAGGTTGGGTTCGCCTTCGGGATCAACCTGATCCCCCATTTCATTCGTGTGTATTCAGCCAGATGAACTGCTGAGCAGGCTGTCGCTGCTTCTATTCAGTTCCTTTCATTTGCCCGCTTTTATTCACTCAAATCATACCATCAGCACTGCACTCGGGCCTAAGTATAAATTCCAAAAGGATAAGGTCCTTTGACGTCAATGACCCCCATCTGAAGAATGCGCACCCGCACGCGACTTCCACTCAGAATCGTAATGGATTATTGAATGCGTCTATGGTCTACACAATGACTTGTGGTGTCCGAACGATGTACCACTCAATGCTTTTCATCTTCCCAGACGAATATGGTACCAACTAACTGACCCTGAGGGGATGGAAAGCCTGTTTAGCCAAGGCGAATATCGAGCCAGATTCGAACTCTGGCCCTATGATCATGCGTGTATGATAGTGCACCGATTGCCGCTACACTACCTTTGCCCATAGTTTTGTATCGGCTATCACAAGCCATCAGAGAAAAACAGCGCGAAATCAAATACTATTACGAAGCTTAATCAAAGCTGAAGAAGTGGCTTATCCAGGAACACTGTTGGAAGGAACTTTGAAAGGGTCACCTCTCACCCTTCATTACAACTGTGATTCCCTATGGACTCCTTTCCTACGAGAAAACCATCTGTTACAAGAATCTCGTCCAATTTACTGACCCGAATGCTGCCTTAGAATGAAGTTCGAGATTGCGCCATGTACCTCACGTTGGCTCTGAATATCTCCCAACGCTAGAACTACGAGCTATACAAAGCCAATGCCTTTTTTAGTTAACTGCTCTTTTCTGGCCTCTCTTACTTCACACTCGGAAAACTCTATCTACTCACAAAACTTTGACACTCGTCGATTAACTTCTAAATGCGCCATGCACTCTACTTTGCTCAGCTAGCATTCGCATTTGAATACGCATTTGGCATGCGTGAAGTCCGATTAGGCCAGTCGTTCTACAAATCCTGAGCTACCCTTTCACAATTTGTGCTGATCACGATCGCCCTCACGGGTTGCTATCTTTTCACGGGAACGTGGGAGAGAAGAGAACCTCGTTGTAGAAATGTGAAAAGGTTCGTTTACCGATTGGGAAAAAGCCCCCGGGAAACCTTTTTTCCAGCTTACTTTTTGTTAGATATTGATAGAGGTGCCAGAAAGATTGCAAAAAAAATACAGCTAGAAGGGAACTTTTGAGACGTTCGGACCTTATTGAGCACCCATGACAAGTCAAGCAGCCGGAAATCGTTCTTAACTTCCTTTTGTCGTAGCCTTTTCTAAAGAGAGTTTGCTATGTAGGTTGCTAGGAGATCCCAGAGTCACTGAAATCGTGTGGTATGACTTTGTTGTGGTTTTTTTGGTGACTAACAATAAGTCAGTAGTGGAGACGACTGGCGTCTACGAGTAATTTACTTCCGCAGTCGTCGTTGTCGTCTTTTTTGTCAAAATCATAAATAAGCATCCTCTGATTGAGTCTCAGAAGCATTTGATGGGATGCGCGTAAACGAATAGCCGTTCCGCTGTTTTTCGATCCTTCAACGTCTCAAGTCTGCAGAAAACAGGGGCTGATAGCTGCTACATTTCTTCTTCTTGGGCTCCTAAGCCTGCTGCCCAACTTTGGAGGCCACTATCATTTTCGAGCGGCCGATCTATTTTCCTAACACATTGGAATGATTACTTTTGTTGACTTCCGGACGTCCTACAAAGTGGTCGATATGATCGGAGACCGAATGCAGCGCCACACAATCCGTGAAGGACCGACAAATTTGGCAATAGACCTCTTTCCCCAAATAAGCTTCGAATGACGAACTCCTGAGGAATAACCTGACCACAAACAACTCCGGAGAGTTTTTGATCACTTCGCACTTGGTTCTCATAAGGGCCCTATCTATAAAGCGAGCACATTTGCTAATCTCACCCTGAGTACAAGGGTAGGTAGGGTACTTCAAAGAAAGGAATATCCAGTAGAGTTCAATTTCTGCAGCGGTCATTCAGCGAAAATGGAACGTGCAACTTCAATCGTCGTGTTCATTAGGCTTGTCGAGAGAGTAAAAACCAAAGATTCCCAATGATATCACTAGAACAGGCAGCTCAGGCACGTGCCTTTCAGTCGCCTCTACCCATACGAGCAACGTTCTGAGTATTATTCAAAACAAAACGTAGCCCACAAAAAGGGTTCTTTCAGAGGACATATAGCACAGTAGCTCCTTATACAGAAGTGAGGAAAAGTCCAGTACGTCCTCCGACGACAATATTACCCTCAAGGCTATCTGAACGCATTGCTACATCGGTTCTCATGAAAATACTAAAGCATATGGCAAAGCCTTTTCGGAAATTCTTCAGCACGACATCTTCCTGAGTAAAGCAGAGGGAAGAAGGAAGGAAAATAAAAAGATTCAGACTTGGACGAATTCAGTATTCATGGAATGACTTACTGGGAAGTTTTGCAGATTTTCATGGATTCATTTTTGCTGAAACCGCAAGCGAACGAGTTTGATTGTCATAGTATTTTCAACCCATGTGATGGCGCTATGGCTAGAGGCGCGGATTCGAAGTTGCTAATGCCTAGGATCGGGTTTAGATATCCAGAACGTCGATTGCTCTGTAGTGAGTGCATTGAAGTGGCGTTCAATGACCCAAACTCAAACATTTATAAAGGACGAGATAGCTCACGCGTAGATAACGAATTAGATCATTATGATATTCCGTTTCAATGAGAGAACCTAAAGATGCGCCATGTATTTGACTTCATTCAAGCATTGAGAAAAATACTTTGGTACTTTGCAATTTTTATTGTTTACCTACATGGTTTTATTGATTTATCTACAGTTACTTATTGAGGAGAAAGATGAACCATACCTTCCACCCATGTCTTTGCCGATTATCAACACCTCATTCTCTGATACGCGCCTTACTTGACTCCCATCAAAACCGTTTGAGCATTTGAATGAGCAATTCCTTTAGAACGACTTGCAGAGGCCTCCTATGCACAAAAAGGGGTGCTTTTCCCAGACAAACTTGATATCAACTAAACAAGCTCAAAAGAGTAGTGGTGCTGCTCGGTCTGTGTCTGGTGCCGGTTTGGAATTTGATACAAGGACCAGGCAATATACAGTGAGCATTCAGCACAACCCACGTTTGCCCTCCCAACGAACTAATGTACCAAATATAATTATTATGCTCATTGTAAACTTTTATCATATATTTTAAAAAATTATATTTTATATTGCTACTCATATTTCATATTTCTACTTAAATTTCATATTTTATCCTCTATTTTTTGAGCTATTTCAAGTCAAGCACGGTTCAAAATCCGGAGCGTTTTCCAGAAAGGGTTTTTGAGTTGCACATTCGCAACTATATCACATCACTTCTGCTCTCCCGAAAGAATGGGTCTCGCCTTTTTTAGAGGAAGCTGGATGCTTTTTTCTGTCCACTGGGAGAACTTCTCTCACTTATCAAAGAAACTGCAAATATACGACCGTTCTGCACTTTTGACATTGCAATGACTAATAGCATGTGTTGAACAGCGAAAAGCTACGGCATAGAGAAATAGCCTATTCAACAATGCGGCGATGGATGAGATGGGAGGTATTCCCAAGTGGGATGACGATTGCAAAGTGGTATCCAACGGATGCTGCAGTAGCTCCTATCGCTGCTACTTCCTAAGAAAACATGATCGCTTCCGAGGGCTGACCGGGGCTTTTTGTGAATTCCCCAGGCCCTTTCAAAGTTGCCTTTCAGTTGTTAGTTATGCCAATTCGTCTGGGAAAAACTAAGAAAAACTAAGATAGGCTCGGTAGGACTACTTCTTCTGACATTCTGCCAAGACCCAGTGAGGGTGGGTGTTCCCAAATGTTACTAGAGATCCTCCACATAACAACAACTCTATGAGAAGCAGTAGTTTTTCAGAGAAAGAGGTTCCTCAATGGCAGCCGGATCGATTGGCGCTTTGGGTTATGCAATGAGGGGGTTGTGTGCGGCTTGAGTACGTCAAAACATCCCCCACTAATGATATGTATGGGGTTCAGTTCAAAGCGTAGTGTCCCCTCCTCTCACAAGACAACAATGGACTGGGCTAGTAAAACAAAATAATTGACCGAACTCGGAGGGATTCCAGGAATTTCTACAATCAAAAGAGTTTTTCATAAAAATTATGATTAATGTTAGCTCATTTTGAGGGGGCTCCTCATTTTTCTTTGGGGCTCCCTCTCAAATAGAATATTCTGGAATTCCGCAAAAATTCACATACACCATCGAGGGTCTACCAGATGTCCTGAATTCTGACGATTTATTTGACAGTGTTGCGGCTGAGGATTGTTCTGGGTGTAAAATGAAGTGGATGTAGAGAGCGGAAGGGCTAATATCAAACCTACTTCGTTTCTTGACAAATAGTGGAAATATGCGAGAAGGAATTTTTATTTCTCTGACCCGGCTATATTCTGCAATCTACTGCGCACCAAAACTCTCGCCTAATTTGGCGGGGAAGTCAAGCAAATGGCGTAACCCACCAATCGATCCCACCTCTGATCTATTCCCAATAAGTTCTTTTCACTTCTAATCAATGGCTATAAAATGAACGGTTGCTGGATGACAAGCACGGATTGATAAATTTTTGAAGTATTTTGAGAAGTCGAAGCAGAGAATTGATTTTATCAGTAAATATTAGGTTGGCAAATAAGTCCTGCGACAAAATGGAGACCTTTTTTAAATCACTTCTAAATTTTTTCATATCAATCAATTTTCGGAAAAAATTTACCGAAGAAGTCAACAACCTTCTTTTATCCTTTGAGCCAATCACTGATGCCATCTCTTCAGGAGTGAGGGAGCTGTGACTCAAAGAAGTAAGTGACCACCGTTTTTGGATCACAATAAGTTACGAATTTCTTTTCCGCAACGGGATGCTCAAAAAGGGAGACCACATAGTAGGTAAAAGGGGGAACACTTCGGGAGTAGGACTGGTGAGTAATCTGGAACCAATCGGGATCGGTGAACTTTTGACGTGGGTCTGAAGCGAATTTTCGACGTGCATTGTCCCTCTATAGGGGCCTGATTTATGGTTGATCGCCCTTCTCTAACCCCGTGGGCCTAATTAAGGGGATCATAGGGGCAAGCGATAGCTGTGTCCATCCAGTCTGCGTTTAGCAACTCATAGTGGATGAGTTCCTTCAACATCCATTAAAATAGGGGACGATGCTTGCGTTACCCCGAAGGCTGGTATCTCCTGCAGTGAAGCGATCCAACTGATTGTTGACCGTCGATCGGTGAGCAGTGCTAGCATCGAATAGATTGCTGATATTTCGAGCCGCCAAACCCGCGTTTTTTCCTTGGCGTGCTTAATAGAAGGTAATGGTACGAATCGGGTGTTGTCAATTCATTGACCGTAATGCTCTGAAAGCCCACACGCGTGCCCTTATCTACTTATGTGTTAATTGCCTGAGGAATTTCCTACAAGTCTATCACCCTTGCTATCGTGTTCACACTGTTGATACAAATTTTCAATGCTTCAAATTTTTTGTCGCAGGACTTATTTGCCAACCTAATAGTTAACTACGAAGCCTATCCAACAGATTTAGGGTCAGGGGATCGAATACGCGGTTCCTTCAAAAACGCTATCAGAGTTACTGAGGTGACGGGTAGAATTGGGGCCCAGAAGAGCGAGCTAGATACCTTGCAAATGGATGAGTAGCACCCCTGGCATTTCAGTAGCTTCTGCTGTGATCCTGCTTAACTTCCCCTGTGAAGACATAATGGAACGGAACTTCTCTCGACTTACATGACAAAGTTGCTGCACTCAATAAACAACAGTAAACAACCAATAAAAGGATAATTTCAAGGAATAAACAAGTCGAAAAAGACTTTATACCATAATGCTTAAGTGACTTTCATTATGAAGAGTGCTGTATCGGTGGAACTAGTCCGGAAAATTCTCGAAAATTCAAATCCCATAGGAAAACCCGCTTTATGTCCGTGCTTTCACTATTTGTTTATTTATTTATTTTATTTGTGTTTACTAAGTTACTTAGTTATGTGAGTGAAAGACCGCCAGCTTTCCAAAGGACATCATTAGAATTGTGATTATATTCTTTTCTTTCCAATAAGATTTAAAAGAATAATAATTGTTTTTATCACTTGATCAAAACTCCATCTATTATATTTTTTTATTTCCGATGATATTTACCTTCTTTTTGGGGTTTTGGTTTGACAAGGGATATTATTAAATATTATTTTATTTTGAAGTATTCAAATTTCAAACTACTTGTACTCTACCAAAATTTCCTCTCTTAAGATGTGCAGGTTGACTAAGTTCCTTGCTCATAAACAAAAGTAATCTGATACTAGCTTTAAAACTACCCCTTAATTCACTTTTTTTACTGAGCCTATCACTGTCTTGTTCATATTTATTTGTTTACGCTAGGACACACGAAAAAGAAGTTCCTCTCCATTTCGGGGTATTTTTCTATGAGTAATCGATCCTTCCCGATGAAATGGGTAAACAGCCTTTCGAATGATACATGCAAAAGATCAGCACGTTCTTCAACGTCAACAACAACAACAACTTAGACCCATAGACAAGGGTTTTCAGCTCACTCCTCAGAAAAAATTGATAGACTCACGGTGCAATGGTAGTAGTCGCTGTTGATATGGTTGCTGTGATAATCCATTGGTTCTCGAATCGATCCTTCCCTGGGTATGATAGTTGTTTCACAATTCCAAAGCCATTGGATATTGGGAAGTCCGTTATATCACGCGTCTACCACCCACTTAGTTGGCAAACAACCTAAAAATATCGTTGTGACCAACTTGGAACGGTGTATGTCAGGGAATTTTCAAGAGAATTATAGTATCTATGCAATTTGAGCGGACGCGGCATGCATGGCTCCATCCGAGCTCTCCTTCCGACTCTTTCAATTGCTTATTGAGATCATGAAAAAATATTTATTTCCATTCTTTAGCCCTCTGTCACCAAGCATTTTAGGCGACCAAAGAACACGATTGTCCTCAATATGTCCGAGCCCATTCTCGCTTCGAGAAGCCAACCCCAGCAGTAGATTCCCGCGGAGTCAATTTACGTACGCAAAACCACTTATCCACGTTGTTCTCTAGAAGATATCCAATTATAGCAGCCAGAAGAGAGCAGTCCTGGGTGAAGAGGAAGGGCATGGGTTAACCTCGTACATCTCATTTTCAAGTTATTGCGGCTATTTATGAGTCCAAGGGGTAATGCTAATCCTTCAGGTGATAAAGGTGAGCTATGGACCTCGAATGAGGAATAACGTAGTACTTATTCTAAGTTGCAGTAGTTCTGGTAAAGGATCTTCAGTGTTACCTTCTAGGAGTGTTTGGATCTGAAGCAGTGTGCTACCTCCTAGGGAATACATCTAAGATGGGACTGATTTTCCGGTGAGCGGCACACTCTAGTAACTCGGTCCGCTGAGACTTTCTGCTACGCAAACTTAAGCTCGCCGCAAGGTGAAATTCCGCAGCATTACACACCTGAAAAGAAGTCGGCCAAACTTAGCGAATGTACAGGACAATGGGCGACTGTTCTGCTATGCTAGAAGGTGGCAACGCCTAGCACGAGGGTGAGGGCCGCAGTGAATGACGGAGAGCAGAATATGAGAAGTATGTCTCCGTTAAACAACAACGAGGACAAGAAGTGCACAACAGCTGACAGAAGACAAGATTGGAGCTGGCCGAAACAGTAAGCAAATTGGAGCTGCTCAGTTTACTTACTGTTTTTAGGGACGCAAACGCCTAACTTAAGAGCTACTATTTCGGCTAGCCTCCAAAGAGTGTTGGTACGTCCATGCACAAGCTTTGGTAAAGAGCCGAGACGCAGCCGTTGGATTCAGGTGACAATACAACAGCACGCGCGCGACATTGCGCGACAGGAGGCGACGGCAAGCGACAGCCAACGAACTCAGCTATGCTTAGCCTACAAATTGGAATCTGATTTTGCACATTGGAAGGTGACAGGCAATAGTCTTCGCCTTTTTTGAAGAAAACTGACCGGGGTCGTCTACTGATTCGACAATGCCACCATAATACCCCTAAGACTGAGGGGCACCAGGCATGGATCAGGTGCAGTGATAGAAACCGATTAACCAGCGACTCCAAGCGACATCAAGGGAAGTCATTACTATCACAAAGCGTAGGGTGCGGATTGCCAACATGAAGCTTGGTTCTTGTGGGAATCTCTGGAAGCGATATGGGGAAGTCATTCCTCCACTTCCATTGTTTTAACCCAAGAACTCTTTTTAACTTGAATTATTTTAGTGAGAGTTGTAATTACTGTATCGCCTCATGACCCTGAAAAGCTTCGAGAGTCTTTCAAAACTCGCACTTTTCTACGCAAGGGAATTAACCACTCTCTTGGGAATTGCTGCGGAAATCTGTCTAGCTGTGTCGGTGTCTTTGATACAACCGCTATCGTCATCGGTTTCCCATTCATCATCCGCCAGGCAATACGGCCGGCAGCTCGGCCAGGAATTTTCGCTTGCAAGCACTGTTTTGATGGATGAACCATCGAAGTTAGCCACCAACTGCTGCACAACGAATAGTCAACAAAGGAAGATAATCCAGTTGATGTCAGGAATTCCTAAAAGGGGATCAACGAGACCTCCCTGTGAACAACCTTCAAGAGGTCCTAACAAAGATTACTGGACCTGCGGTTGTTTGGGGAATTACCATCTCTCCCGGAAACGCTTTTATTTTGTCGCATACGACGGACGATTAGTCGTTGCGGTGGAACTTTTAGCTATTACTCGACTTGGTAACCAAACTGAAGCACTTGGACGGTTGCCAACACTCTATTCCTAGCTCCTTTTTCCAATCGTTTTCTTTCTCGTTTCATTTTGTGGGTTTCTGAGTCTCACTGCAGTTTTTCTGCTGCCCTTTCCAGACGAACCTCCACTTTTTGAGTACTCTCTGGCCAATTAGCTACGAGCGTTCGCTTTCGTTTCCCATCAACTACTTGACAGTTATTTGCTGTTCGTACCCCGCGGCATCAGGTCTGTCTATTAAGAGAGGAGAACTCCAAAAATCGAAAGTCTGTTAGGGGAAGGAACTGAGCAAAGCACTTGTTCTACCTGACCATCAAATGGGCCTTCTGAACCCTCCTACATTGTCACCCTGGATTCAAACTGATTATTATGGGATTGTTGCAAAAATAGAAAAACGTAGGACAAGGACTACTCTAAAGCGTTCGGGAAGAGCTTCTTATGTAGCTTCTTATGTAAGTTGCCCAGATAAAAAAATAGCCGTGGAACGAGCTGAAAGCCCATCAACCAAAATCATTGCAGGCACTATTAAGCGATCAATGTTCTGCAACGTAATGGAAGGCCTCTCTCGAAATTTCTAATTCTGGCGTGAATGCGACAGAATTCTTTCCAAATGTCCAAATACGACTCCTAAAAAACGGCTAGGAAGTCCAGGACCACCAAATGAATGGAATGCATGTCCCGCGTTGGTGTAGAATCGGTATAACTTCGTCATAATCCGCATCTTTTCCTTGCTCCTCCCCTTTGAAACTTCCGCCTCACCTCATAGATGTGTGCTTCGATTTGAAGCGTTCTATTTGGCCGAAAAGACCGGATATCATGGACGGTAAGACTCATCCAATATTGGAAATCAGGGACAGCTAGAATTGGTTGCTACAGAAAGTCTTCTAGAAAACATGACCCATCCCATATAAAACAACTAGTTATGCCTGATCATCCCCACCCAATCCCCCCTCCCCTCTCTCCCCCTTCCCCTAGCACCCTTCACGAACTTCCAAATTAAATTGAACAAAATTTAGTCTATAAACCTTAACTCAACTATTCATTGAATTCAATTTCAAACTTGGATATGCCGGAGATTGATCTGGGTCCAAAGTTGTGAATTACAAGTCGTCACGTACGTAAGGGTGCTAGCAGTTTACCATCTCGTCGGAAAAGCTGTTTATAGTCGATGGATTTTTCGGAGCACAACTGCAGGGTCTTTACAGACCTAAAAGTCAAACTATCTGCATGTTGATGATAAAGATTATCAGGCTTATAAGAGATCGTCTCGACAGTCGAGATTTCTGTAGAGCAACAAGCAACAAATGAAATTAAGGAATATCTGAATTATGGAGGCAAACAAGCAAAACATTCGCCGTAATCGACAAAAAGATCTATTTCAAAATGAAGTAGAACCCATGGCTAATCCCTTTTCACGGGGTTAATGTGGAAAGCGGTTTGAGAAAACTTTACTTATTATTTTCTTTGGAAATTCTTCATTTAATTGGTATTACCTAGCTACCCAAAGTCGCTTACTCCCACTGGAAGAAAGTTTGACTTCCCTTGACAAAGTCCAATAAAAGCCAATAATACCCGACAAATAAGGAGTAAAATTGAAAACATTCCAAAAAAAGCACAAGATTCGAAAATTGGTCGAGTACAGGTGGTCTTAAAATTGAAAATTGGCAGATTGCAGCAAGTGTGGGAGCATCTGATACTCAGGGTAACGTTTTCCTATAATTCAATATTTGAATTGATAGGTCATGAAGGCATGGGATAATGATCTACTCCGAGAACCCTCAAATTTACCACTTCCATTAATCTACTTGTATGGCCAAAAGTGGAAGCTCAATCCTGTCCTGAGCGAGCTTTAGTATCTGTTCTGAGATATTCGGGAACTGGAAATTCCCCTCAGGAATGGGCAAAATACTGACCGGATCCCACCTTCTAGAAGAATCCCAGATACATTTCAGTTTCTAAATCGACAAAATGGACGAGCCTCAGAAGAGTTGGGAGCGTAAATCCAGAATGACTGCTGGAGCCTGACAGTAATGCGCCTTCTCTTTCTTGAGCTTGACCTCAACGTTACAGTCTCCCCTGAAATGCTCCACCTATTTAACACATATCCGTTGCCGAAACCGGACCCTATGTTCCTCTTCATCCTGACCCTTTAAAGGGGACAGTAAGAACTGGGCGTTTGAGCCACGTTGCTATTTCGTGGGGCTAGCGGGGCCGATAGTCAGGTTATGAACGTCAGTAGCATAGTAAGTAAAACCTTGCCACGGATTCAGTTCCGTCCTTGATATCGGAACTCACCTAGACACCCTCTTGTTCGAGGTCGACTAAGTTATGTGTTATGTTTTGGTATAACATTCCTGGTATTATCCTGTTATCACTGCTCATGATTACTGTAGTTTACATAGATACAGTATTCCTCAGTGTTCAAACGACTTTCGTCTACAGTATACCATGCGAGAATACTTTCTTTCAGAGCGCTGCGGAACTTGGCTCAGTGAACGTCCGACGGATGTCGTTAAAGGAGTTCACCGGTTTGGACAACACGAAAGCCGACATTACGTTAGTTGCACTAATGATTAAATATTTTGGAATTAATTTTTATATTCAAGTAACTCGGGAAAAGTGTTCAGAGCAGCCATCCTGAAACCTATGCGTTTAAAGAAATCGTTTATCTCCTTTTCTGGATCTATTTTTCTTGCACGAAGCCGGAATGATTAACTGACCAGATCAGAAAATGAGAAGTCATCGGGAGGCTTAAGAGAGTCTTTAGACACTCCACAAGTTAGGATGAATTCCTCAAGTCGAGAACGTAATTAAAGAGATCCGCGCACCTCCACTGCCTCGTATTACCTGGTCAAAATGGCTACTTCAACCAAATACCCGGATTCGAATCGTGGGCCCGATGTGGCTACGATTAGGCTTGTTCTAGTTCTAGTCTCCCTTAGAGGCTTTATAACCGATAAAGCTGTCGGCGGGGGGAAAGTTTGCAAGTCCTCAGGGAATAGCGGAATGTTTGCGTGTCGATTAAGCTGGTTGAGGAAACTCGAAACGGAAATGAGGGATTAGCTCTAAAAAGTCCAACAACGTTCTAATTGATGACCAAGAGGAGGACTACCCAAAAAACTGTAGGATTCTTTGTATTGTTACTGTAAATCGCCCTCTGGTGAACGTTGGTCTCGAGAAAGAGGAAGAGCATCAAAAAGTTACGACTATACGAGCCGCCTAGCCAGAATTCTATGCGTCCAACTAGAATGTTTTTTACCACCCCCCCCCCCCCCCCTCTCTTCTCCCCTCCTCTTCTTCCTTACAACCCCGCGATCCCTAAAGGAACGCAGTCATTCTTGAATAGAAATCTCAGTGGATATGAGCTGTCTGAAGGGACCATTCCACAATGACGATCCACGAAAGATCAAACCCGAACATCACAACATTCGCACTAATCTAATAAAACTTTCAGCGATCTCCCCGTGGCAGCTTGGAAATGCTCAACGTCACCGTCACAACTGATAAATTCGTATTCGGCTAGGCGGCGAAGTGTCCTCTCTACAGATCTGCCACCAAGCCCATCTAAGAAACTCACAATTGCCAAAGAGGAAAGTATCGATTTACCGACAGCGATCAATAGGTTCGTGAACAGATTTATGCTTTTCTATTCAGTAACCTTTATTTCTTTATTTAGAAAGAATAAAGTAAGTAAGGATATAAATAAAATCACGATAAAAGTAAATAATTACCTGTGAGGATAGAGCACACACACTGGGATCTCCCATTATGAACGGATATTGCTCGAATTTACTGTCAATCGTATCCTCGTCCGACTATCTTTTGTCCACCGCTATTTTATGCAGTCTTCTATCGTCCAGTCAGCCTAAACGTCTTTCTGATTTTGTGATGAATCGGTCATTCACATGTACATGCCAGTAACTGTGCCAGACTTACTCAAGATAAGTTCCCGCTGGAATCGCTCCCTACCTCTCATTATAAGGCCATGTGCGCCTACCTTTGTTTGTTCATATTTTCAAAAAAATCGCTTTTGACATCCATTTTCTCCACGAAATCCCGGAACAGTCTGGTTTACCAAACTGGCGAAAGAACACGTCCACGATGCGGAGATTCAGGAGTGGGCGGAACTGTCTGGGTGGTGGACTACCTGCAGCAGGCGCAGTCCAAATGGAAGCCTTATCTGGTAGCTGCCGTATGTAACGGCCTGTTTGAACAACTGGCAGGGTAATTGCTGAGAGGTTAGCAACAAAGGATGGGTGTGGAACTATCCACCTGAGCGGGCGTAGTTCTCATGCTTGGCTCAATGGGACTGTTAAGAGATTCAGATTTGGCCCTACCTATAAGGAAACGAAATCAAGGCAGCGATGAAGCTTTTGAGATTCGTAGTCTGAAATGAATTCCATTTCCTTCTCCATTTCTCAAAAAAATGAATTCGCTGGAACCAGTCGTGCTTATGACAAGTTTCTTCTCTCAGGGTTTCCACCCTACAATCGCGATTTAATGAAGACAGTGTTGGCAATGAGAAAACGACGACGTCGACGTCCTGTTCGTCGTCTTCGAGCGTCAATGAGCCCACGAATCGTTCACGACAAAAACTGCTCGAAGAAAGCAAACGGTTTGCAGTCGCAGCGAAGGATTTCTCTCAGTACGTTTCATTCTTCTAGGTACTCCCAACCAGCCCATGGTTCCTTTTTTCAGGATTTCCTTCTCATCACCAGAAACGAAATGGGATGCGGCTGTAGCTGAAATCACTGATTGTGCTGACTGCTTAACAACAGCCGCTATGGACTTTACCGTTACAGCCAGTGTGTACCATTCACAGCTTGTCTCCACAGAAGTCACCCAGGTAAGTCTTCACAGAGGACACTGTCCAAGAGAAGTTTCAGTGCTCAACTACCGGTTTTCAGGTCCTAGACGCCTTACACAAAGCGCTTGAAGACGCCCAAGAGTCACGTTCTAATCAGAACGACTTCTTGGCCCTCAAGTCGATGACGCGTCTGCAATCGACGTCCAACCAACTTCTTCACGCCGTTTCAACGATCGTGTCCTCAGCCACTACTTAGCGCCTTCTTTTTTTTGCAACGGATACCGTATTACGATGGTTTTGCTGTCATGGAACACCGCTAGTGTGAATATCTATTGAGGCTGCGTCTATACCTGGTGAACACACAGCCAGATGACTTGATGATACATACGTATCGATTTTTGCGCTCCCGTGCCGCCGACCTTAGCCTTGCCCACCGCTTGTCGCCCGATTCAGAACTGTACTATTTTGTTTGCAGGAAACTGTATAGCCAAGAACAACCATCTGATTGGCATGAAAGGCGATGTCCCCAGCAAGTTCTCCCACTCTAAAGGCAGATTTCGCATGTCAGTTACCTCAAGAGACACGGTATCGGGACAAAAAGTGTCATAAACGGCTTCCTTGTAGTCCAAACGCTTTAAAAATGGTGAATCAGTGGAAAATTGACTTACGTCACTTATTGAGCCAATACAACCCAGTGAGCGCCCATCCCATAAACACTGCGGTTTTCATGGCAGCAACAACGTCGTCAGATTTTCTATTTTTATGTGTTATGCTTGAAATTTGACGATAAATCTTACATTCCTTACTGTGATGTACTGAATGCTTATACAATAACTACAGCATTGAGCTGTAAGCAGTAAAATGGGAATCTGAACTAATTGTAAGCTACCATCTTCGACATTCGCTGGCAAATCTACAGCATTTGACATATGTAACGCTCACTTTGTCCAACAAAGTATGTCACGGGGATGTACCTTGGCAGAATGCATACGTGGATAAGGTAAAATGACATTGGAAATGAGGCGGGGACACGACGAAAAAGTCTGTATGCACAGAAATAAGAGTAGAAGAGAGAGCTGACTGAAAAAGGGCAAAAATCAAGGTAAGGATAGAGAAGAACAACTGTTTGTTCTTACCGAGGGATATTCTAATCTAATCCACAAGCGCCTCTACTAATCTATTGGTTGAGAGCTATTCATTCTTGCTGACTGGGATCAAAGGGAAATTTCGTGTAACATCGTAGAATGTCGGGCAAATGTTATCACTTTGCAGACAGGTCCCCCTCCTTACCCCTCCCCCCCCCCCCCTCTTTTTCTCCAGCAAATGTTGGTGAGTTGGTCTTTGGGCCTGATTTGCGTTGCCATAAAGAGGGAGGAACTGCTTCTATTCGCTGTGCATAGACTTGTGTTTCATTCCAATTATCTGACTTTATCATTTCTGCGAGAAGAGGGCGGAAGTGAGATAGCGTCAAATGGTTGATTTATCAGGGAAACCCAGTTCCGGACCAATACCGTCTGGGCCAACCTTATCATTTCTGCGAGGAGAGGGGCGCGGAGGTGAGTTAGCGTCAAATGGTTGATTTAGCACAGAATTTCTGGAGCTAGAGCTTCTGTCTTTACGCGGTCAATCAATTAATATGTGCTATTAGTTCGGACTGAGCGAACGTGGTGTAGTGGGAAGTGGCGCACTAATAACGTATTCTAATTCAAATTGATCTGGGATCCGCAAACTACGGATCGGTACCCGCCTGAAGCAACCAATCCTCCCATCCCTCTGGGATCGATTAATCGGTACAAGACTCGTCTGGGAGAATAAAAGCACTGAATCGTACATCGGCTGACCACCACCACGCACTGTACCGGCACCATACGCTTCAACACGCCACAACGACCATGAATGGAAGTTGAATGCGGGGGCGCATCCCTTGAACGGGATCAATCAACGCCCACAGACTTCATCCTTTTATACTTTGTTCGGGCTCCAAACTGCTAACTTATAAATGACAGATTCAGTAGAAGCTGAATCAACAAATGTTTCGAGATGATGCTACCTAGATCACGAAAAAACTTCGCGCTAACCGTCTCCATCCCTGGAACTTTAGAAGGCCCTATGCAGAAGTGGGAATGCTCCTCGGGCGAATAGTATGGCACTCTTGGAGCTCTTTATCCTTTGATATTACAGTAGCTCCAGCCGACTTTTGGGATGCACCCACGCCACGTACTCAATTTCAATCCAAAATCGTGGATACAAGTGAATGTTCATTAGAAATAACCAGAGACTCGCGCAGACTAGCGAATGTTCGGCTTGATGCTTTCACCTAACCCGGACTTTCCAGATAAAAGAGACGTTATGTAGTCAATATTGAATGGGTGAAAAGCTCAGCTGGATAGAAAGGGTATCGATCTAGGATTCGATAACCATGTAAACCGTCTAGCCGCCACTGGCTTTACTCCGAAACTATCGTGATAGCGCTGATGTTGAAGACATAATTCATGATAAAAATGGTTTCTAAGCCTTCCCGCTAGCAGAGGGCTACTGGAGCGGTGGTTTTCACCTAACGGCCCATCTGAATCCTTTCTATCACCTTTCGTGCTCATAAGCCAGTCCCACGCTCAAAAAGTGCTTGCAAAAACTTTTTTGAGCGGGGCGAGTATCGGAACACCCCCTTCTACCCTTTCGGAACACAACTTCACTGTTTTAAGGCCATTATCAGATTCTTATAGCGCTTAAAGAAAAGTGGCTTTAATTGATCGATTGAAGTAGCCATTTTAAACAGGGAAGAAGAGCTAATGAGGTGTACCCGATATGGGCAAATAAAGGAATGCCTGTAAAGCAAATTATCGTAGTTGTTATTTTTTTGGAAACGTCACACGCATGCTTCTACATGCTTATTTCAACAGACACTATGTTTCAATAACCGCTACATCCCTATAAATATGGAACCAAAGCCAAAGAGAACATTCTCTCGTTTTAGTCATTCTCATATGTTCATTGCTTTGCCCAATTGCAGGTCCACCTGAAAAGCTTTCTGAAATTTGCTTTGGGGATTTTTCTAAGAAAACTCTTGGAAGAAAATTGTGCTCGTGATAGGTAGTTTGTACCGATCCTGAAAATGTTGTAGATAATGAAAATATTTCTCTCCCTAGTTTTCTTCAGGGTTAATCCCATGATTCGAATCAGAGGATCTTCTCAGAAGAATTCTCAGTTACGCAGATCGGTGTAAATATCTTTCCATTCTTTCCATCTATTTCAACGTGAAGTGGAGATATTCCCCTGGTTTTCATAGTTTCGAGGAGGGTTAAGATAGACCAATTCCCCACATTCCTACATCCATCTGTTGTTCTCTAATCTCAGAAGGAATACGTTTTCTACCGTAGGTAGAAAACGTATTCCTTCTGGGATTAGAGAACAACAGATGGATGTAGGAACAGATGGTTGACCCTAAGTCGTAGGTACCGTTCTAGGACGGTTTCTGAGATAATTCTCCGAAATGAATCTGTGGCCCTGCGCCCTATGTGGAGCTGTCAGATCGAAAAATGGCCCAGATAAGGCGCTATAAAAGCTGAAAGTTTTTGACTGTATGCCACACCCAAAAGTGGACGAGTTCTAACGACCATGCAGAGGATGCCTAATTTGCAAGGAACACCCATGGTGGAGACTCAAACACCTAGTAGTGACCCATGGCGACAATGGAAGGCATGTTCGATCAGTCTTGACCTAACATTGTCATCTATTCACGCAATTACAACAACTGAAATCTCGTCCAAACATCCATTCCATGACATTGAAGTAGCGGTACTCGTACAACCCTTGTTCTCACTGCTCAGAAAGCCTTGTTATCCGCGGAGTCGACGATTTTCATGCTTTCTTCGCCACTATACCTCATTAACACTTCCGCTTTTCAGCATCGGATGATACCTCAAAATTATCGTGAGCTGTGCCTTAATAGTCATTAAGCTTAGTCTGTCATCAAATTTAGTCTCAATGGCTCAACACCCCATCAGAATATCATTTTTCACTATACGTTAGGACATATGATCAAGGGACCCATTCTCAGCAAATCTTGCTAGCATACTTGGGTAGAATCGCAAAAAGGTCTTCAAGAAAAAATGTAACATTCTAGGATGAGGATCATCCTAGTAACATTGCTATTGGTTGTGACCGTCAGCGGAAGTCCAAGTTATGGCAATCTAGAGGATATGCAGGATGTAATACTCCACACTTTGGAGCAGACACCAAAGGCGAAAAGATTTTTGGAGGAAAGAGCAAAGGTGTCGTTCTTATCATATTTTTGCTACACACAGCTGTTACCTCTTAGACGAGATGACGAAGAATTTATAGCTGGGTTCGCTTGTGTTCCTTCAATCATAAAGGCATCAACAAGACAGCAAGGAAGTATAGGATTGGACTACTAGCCCCAGAAAGTGGATGCGGGGGAAACAGAGAAAGCTTAGTTTTATAGGGAGCGCCAACTACCGGTCACATCCGGGTCAATCCGAGAGGTGACAATATCAACGACATCAACGAAGGCAGCGATGTCATTGGGCAGTACTTCCAAGGCGATATAGCCCTCTCGCAGTACGTCCTCACAACTGAATTTATAAGTTCTATTAAGAACAGATCAGTATGTTTGAAGGGAACAAAAAAGAGATATCATGGAAGATTTCTTAAAGGAGAGTGACAGTTTCGAACGTACGAAGCGTCAAGCGTTCAGTCCTAAACTACACGCGAAACTGTGGAAGAACGGGATTGCGTACTACTCCTTTAACAAGAACATCAGTAAGTTTGGCAGTGGCAGCCGTGCTAGTAGCCATTTTGAATGAAGTAAATTGTAGGCAAAGAACTTCGTAACGTATTCAAAAAGGCAACCGAAGCATGGACAAAAGATAGCAGTGTTCAGTTCGTAAAGAATCCTGAAGGTAGATCTTACGGTAGTGAGATTGAGCCGAGTCGTCACGAATTATAAAGTTTGCTACGCAAAAAATCCTTTCAGCTGAAGACCGTATCTCAGTGCAAAGGTTGAAAGAATGTTCGTCAGAGTTGGGCAGAAAAGGAGGCGTGCAAGGACTGTCGTTGGGACCGGGCTGTGAATCGGTCGGTATCGCTGCTCATGAGCTAGGTCATGCACTCGGCTTCTACCATACCCAATCCAGGTACGATCGTGACGAATACATCGCGGTGGACAAGGATAATATCAAGGTAATTGTCTATGAAGACAGGGATCAGGGAAGTGTACGGAGGTTCTGCTTACAGAAATGCATGGCCGCTGAATACATCAAGCAGACACCGGATACAAACGATAACTACAATCTGACATACGACTACGGCAGCATCATGCAATACCCTGGAATAAAGTCAGTCGCCCCAGATAAATTTGAAATTCACAAAAGTATGAGTACCGTAAGCTGTCACACATCGTAACTAATAGCAACAATCAGCGAGAGAAGCCGAATTTTTCCCGAATTTCCCTTCTCAGGAAAGAGAAGTGGCTCAACAACTCTCATTGTATTTTGCTCATAATCGGCTTAGCTGAACTATTCAATTCTCCTACTCATCTACCATCAGCCTCTTTTTCAGTGGTGCAATCAACGTTTCAAAGCCGACAATGATACCGTACGACGTCAACTATCAGGCCACTCTCGGATCACCATTCGTATCATTCATCGATGTGTTAATGCTTAACAAGCTTTATGGATGCACAAGTTAGTTTACGAAGTTTCGTGGAAGCTTTCTCGAAATTATTCCAACTGAATTATTCCAACAGAGAACTAGGAGATGATAGCAAGAATTAAATTTTTGTCGAGCCATTACCCAGAGAAGTTAATGATCTAGTCCTTCCTAAGAACTTATCTACTCCTTCACTGAGAACGCTTTTTATGAAGTTTCCGTCAAATTTGTAGCGAATATTTCCTAAAATACAATTTAATGTAAACACGATGCGAAGAGCGTGATTGCTTGAAATGGATACATCTGCTTCCAGTTGTGTATAAAGTTCCTTTTCAGAATCATGCGACCCGCCCACTAAGTCGGTCACATGTGAAAATGGTGGCTATCCTCACCCACAAAACTGTCAGAAATGCGTCTGCCCACGTGGTTACAGTGGAGTTCGATGTACTGAGAGGGTAATGACAACCTGTGAGCACAAGTGAGGGTAGAATTAAATGTCAGTGAGTTTTCCAGCCAGACAACGGCTGCGGACAAACATTTACAGCGTCATCGGAATGGGCAACATTCAAGGATTCCATAGGTGATAAGGATAGCTTCTCTACCAGGGACGACTTCACTGAATGCAACTACTGGATTGAAGTAAGTTAAGATCTTCCACGTGACTCTACTAAAGTAAGCTCTTTCGCGAAGCTCTTTGTAGTAAGACTCATTTCCCGTTCCTCTTCCAGAAACGAGTCAGAAAAATCCATCATGAACAAACAAAATGATGGAATCATCTGAATATGCTCGATAACCTATGACTTTTCCAGTCTCCCGAGGGAACCGAAATTGAAGTCGAGATCTTAAAAATATATAATCAGTATGATACCGATGGGTGCCCATATGCTGGAGTAGAAATCAAAACAAACGAGAATCAGCAACTTACTGGCTACAGGTACAATACGCTCTGCAATCCTTCAAACTACAACGCTCTGAGAAAGTGTTTGTGCAGGTTCTGCTCTCCCTTTGCAAAAGGACTTACTCTCCGCTCCTACACAAACCGAGTTCCTATAATTACGTACAACAGAGCCCATCAGACAACAGTGACCCTGGCATATCGTTCTGGTAAGCCTAAGTAAGTACTATTGTGCTACTCTGATAATAGTGGATTACTTCAGTTGACGCAAGCAGTCCTCGTCCAACTTATCAAACAGTTAAGCCATTTTCTACTACTACGACCTCCACAACAACAATTGCTCCTACAACCACCACGCTTTACGCTGCACCAAAACGTAAATGCGAGGACCATCCGAAGTGAGGAGAAAATTTCAGCTTCGAAGGATAGCTTCACGGGATGATAATGGTTTTTCAGATGCCCTATCTACGAATTGAACGGGATCTGCACAAGGGACTACTTTTCGGTTCAATTCAGGAAACAAATGTGTCCTAAGATGTGTAATCTATGTGATTGAAATAACCTCAGTATTTTAATAAATATGGATTACCAATGTTCACGCCCATGATAAGTTCGTAACAGGTCGCTAAAGAAGAGAGGGAGAGTTTCGCTGCTATCAATTTCACTCTAGTAATAACCACCCATATTCAGATGTGCTTCCTCGGCTACCCGATCCTAAAAGCTTTTCTTCTACATGGGACTTCCCAGACTATTTTATGAGCCTTCTACGAGGAAAACTTCGAATAACCACAATGATCATGTAAATCCACAAGTGGTCTGTATTGAAGAAGCAAACGCAAGAAGTACTGGTGACAGTTTCATTTAGCAGGGAGCTAAGGTCCTTATCGAAGAAAATCCTCATAACTGAAGCTGTGTGTCATTTGAACGAGTTGGATGGGTTCTACCTTTGAAACAAGACGTTTTGGAAGAGGATGTCGTGGTGAGTACCGAGAAATAGACTGAAATGCGAATTGCATCAGGGGAGCGTCACCATTGCTAGAATTTCGGAATAATGGGTAGTACTACTCATTCTAATTACTCTTCCAACTACATGATTTTTGAGTTGGGTAGAGGTACTATAACATAAGGAAGAACTGAAGGTGATACACCTTATCGTATACCCATAAAGGGAATCAAGCATCGGCATGTGGTAAGTGCGTCGTATTCTGATACTTCTTTATTAGGGGCTCACAATCAGTGACGGATTTGGGAAGAACTGAGTGTTCACGTATTGTATGAAATTATCAGGCGGGCAGCTTCTCAACTGAAAGCCAAACTACACTGTAAAACAGGGAAGGATGATGGCCCGACGTCAGAAGGTGCGCACGAACAATCTTAGGAATAGGATAGTGAATCTATCAAAATCGCTACCTTTTGGATTGGCCAAGCACTAGGGTTATATCATTCGCAACCCGTATTTAGCAGAAATACCACCGATTTTCCAGATATCCTCGTCACATGATAAACATACCCTGTAGAAGTGCTTCATCAGGTTAGATTTCACTTAGCAATTGCTTCTTAAGGCATGCCATCACATTGACCACTTGTTGTCGGCTATCCGAAAAAAACCTAGCTCACTTTTCCTATTTCCAGTTACTTCAAAGATAGCATTTGACCGAATACAACAGCATAAAATAACGCAGCCATTTTGGCATGAGGAAACCTCTCCCCTACTTTACTAAGGTACCTCAAGCCCTCTCCTTCACAAATATTGCCAACGTAGAACAAAAATAGTGAAAAAACTGGATTGACAGAAAATATCACGATTTCGTGACATGTCCTTCTGACAGAAAGGGAGAGAACAGTTTGACATCCTCCACTGTTACCACCATTTCATTGCTCCTTGTTTTAAAGATACATTGGGTTGTCCGGAAAGTTTCCGCCGATTTTGAACTTCCTCAGTTCATCAACTGTTGTACAATACAGTGCGCGTCAATTGCTTATGCTACCCCCACATTTTCCTATTATCTCGGTTCCTACCTACTTCTGTCACATGTGACAAACTGCACTACAATGGACTGTGTCAGAGACTCACATAGGACCATTCAGATTGAATTTCTTCTCATCGCGAAAAAACCATGTAAACCATGTAGGAGCTTAGCAATACACTTTCTAAAATGTGTCAAAAACCTCACCTTTTTAGAGTTTCTTGAAAAAACTTTTCTTGCAAACTCGAGTCGGGCTTCGCGATGGCTCCTGGTCAGACGGGGAGCTGGCTTCATTCTCTCACTCTTCAAGAATATTTGACGACGAATAACTCGCAACACAACGGAAGTCGACACATTTAGTGAAAATCGTGCACGAATCTGATTAGCACTCATGATTGAATTAGAAGCCAATCTAGCGATCCGTCTGTGGTCAGCTCGCGTCAATTTGAGTGGACGTCCTTCTCCGTGTGCTTGACCGTATGCCGCAGGATTCTTTACGAAACCGTCCATGCAGCCTTTGGATCGGCCGAGTTGCTTCGCGATGGCCTTGTTGTCATGGCCTGCTTGACGAAGCGATAGAATTTGGCTTTGTATTGTTGAAGATAGACGACGATCCTTAGGCATGGTGGACTGCTTTGGATTGCGGACAGGGCAGCTTTAGACAGAAGGCGGTAGGGCTGCGCAGACTTGAGATATTTCGTAGCAATGACGGCATGGCATAAGCAATTGACGCGGCTAATTTTCACTTTCGCGCCAAAAAAGGGCGCTACCGCAGCGTTCAAACATGTTTAGGCTTTGTTGAGACTCTTGTTCACTCAGTAAGTGTTGGTCAACATTTCAGCTCGCAATGTTGCCTAACGACTCAGATCAAAGAAAAAATAGGGGATGGCATATGCAATTGACGCGCACTGTAGATCAAATACCCGTCCTCGTAGAGTTATGTTTTCTGGAAGAGCAGGCCCTTTTTTACATTGATGTTGGGATTCTCTCAGCATTTGTCAAAGTTTATCAGTACAGCACCCATGTGAAAATTGAGAAGCACTGTGTGCATTTTGGCATCTTAAGCTTTCCTTCTTCCGCAAGGACTAGAATCTGGCCCAGGCCGCGATAAAGATTTGTGACTTTTGAGTAGACAATGCTTCAAAGGAACGTACAGTGCGTGATCGCGTTTGCGAAATCTAAATAGAGTGAGCTGGCCCTCGAAGAGCGGCAACTCTCAGGGGGCTATCATCAGTCAAAACGACCAAGTCAAAATGTGAACCGAAGCGATTCGGCACATCACCACTCGTGGAGTAGGACAAGGCTTAAAGTCTCGAAACCAACTATCCATGATCATCTGCTGGAACTTGGTTTTGTAAAGTTTCTTGATGTTGGGATACCTCACGAAAGGAGCGAGCGCAATATGGGGGACCGCGCCTTCATGTGCGACTCATTGCTAAGACGAAATAAGATTGAGCTATTTCTGAAACACATGAGTAGGGAGGACGAAAAGTGGATCGTGTACAACAATGAGGAGCGGGAACATCGTCCAACCTTCCCACTGAGCCGTCACAAACCGCTGCAAAAGCCAAAATCAAGGTGCGGAAAATTATGCTGTGTTACTGGTATGATTGGAGGGGAATTACCAGTCGTGAGCTGTTGTCGCATATCCAAACTATAACTTCTGAAAGGTACTACACTTAGCTAGACAATTTGAAGGCAGCGATAGACCAGAAGCGACCCGAACTGTCCAATCGTGAGGGCTTTGTCTTCCAACAAGATACCTCCACTCGTATTTTTAGCCAAAAATTGCTGGAGCTCGAGTGGAATGTCGTATCACACCCCCTCCCCATATAGTTCGGACATAGGACCATCAGAATACCACTTGTTTGGGTCCCTACAGAATTCTTTGAATGGAAAATCGTGCAGTCCGCTGGAGGACTGCAGAAATCACTTGAGAGGGTTTTTCAATTTCAAGCCTGGGATCTTCCATGAAAGTGGGATACTGAAACTCGCTGGAACACAGCGAATCCTTACTGAACAGAATGGAGTATGAGTCGTTTAATCAATGGATTTCTTCTTCTAGGAATTTTCACTCAAAGTTGAATCGAAAATCGGCAGAGACTTTCCAGACGCAACAGTTTGATACTTTTCAAGAGATCTCCGAATTTCTACCTCTTGGAAGGGATGCTTGCAAGAAGTGCAGGTCGAATAAGTTTGATAATGTTGAAATTGTTTTTAATTTATTTTTGTCAAAACGGAGAAAAAATAAGAGAATTCGTTCCATAGTCTCCAAATTCATTTCCTTTCTTATTCCAATAAGAATGAGGCTCTCTACATCATACGATTAACAGTTTGTTGTGAAAATACATATCCATAAATCATATTTATTGAAGTCCTCAATTTGTTTTGCCGCGAAGACCAAATGTCTTAGAACACTTCTGCTTTCTGAACACTACGGGGAAATAGTCCTTTGTACAAAGCTCATTCGACTCGAAAAGAGAGCATCTGAATAATCTGAGTGAGACCCAATTTATTAAAAGAAAAGAAGCCGAAGTTTTCACTTTACTTTGGGTGGCGGTCTTCACATCCGCGCTCTGTTTGATGGATATACTTATTGTTAGTAGTGAATGGTGTCGGGGTAAAGGTGACAGCAGTAGTGGGGAATGGTTGAACTGTTGATAAGTCGGACGAGGTTCGCTTGGATCAACTGAAATGATTCCATAGTCTTCAAATAAAGTGGCTGTAATTACCCTCACTTACCTGAGCGATATCGTAGTGTCGCTGTCGTGAGATGGGTTTTCTGTACGTGTATCAGTATCTGTATCCTTTCTAACACGTCATTGCCTTGAGACTCCATCAGCTGAAGCGTTTCTCGATTCTCGGTTCGGAAATGAGCACATTCTGCGAGAATAGCCTGCGCCATCTCAGTTATCTTATTCATTCGCATTTGCTGTTGCATCAATGTGAAAATAGATTTTGCTCGCTAAGCAAAGCTTCCTTTGATGCATTCTCGCCTCAATTTGAGCATAAGATCAGAGTTCTTTCTCAATTCTTCTATTGTCTGAGACAGGCTCTACGGTTCTTCTATCACAGCGAAAAGGAGTGGCGAAACCTCGCCATTCATCTCGCCAAGCTTTTCAGCTTGATTCGTAGCTTCTCTCTGGTGAACAGTTCGAGATTGCTACTGTCTCTGGCGCAATCTTGCACAGTTCTTTAGCGATTCCGAACCAATTTTTCAGTATTTATTTATTTATTTATTTATTCTGATGCACGCAACGGTGCGCTATAGCAATACAATGAAGTGAAACTTTAACGACATAATCGAGTCAACCTTACATCGATTGGTCAAGATTTCGTCAAATTAATAAGAAAGTAGTTACACTTAAGAGCCGGCAGATGAAACTCAATAGGCGGATGGCGCTAGGGATAACACCACTCCAAGAGAGCATGAAATATGTATATATTCATATATATACATATATGAAATCCGAAACTGAATTTCCGGATGTTAGGTATTCCCTAGCCCTAACAAATCAGCTTCAGACCCGCCCTTAGCTTCCCTTGAGATTCTCCCGAGGTCTTGGTAAGTAGTATCACATCACGGTCATGCGGTCTAAAGATCTTCATCAGACGTATAAGGTACAAAAATTCAGAAAAACAGCAATTGAACGTCGCAGAAGGTGTAAGATAAAAAGAAAAGCAAAAAGAATCTTCACACCACTCGATGCACTTGCAAAAATTTGAGACTCATTCACATCCGCGAACCCATAGATTTATTGACGATGTTGCGAAGCTCGGCACCATTTTTAATGAACGCAGTAATGGCAGCGCAGCATGCTGTCACTTCTGCCGTCACCTCTGAACGCAAGGTAACGACAACTTGTTTATACTGAGCAAGCTGCGACAAATTTTTCTCCTTCGCCCACCAATCTTTCAGATCAAGCTGTTGATCACAGAACATGTCCCGGGTCTCTTTGAGACGACGATATAGTTGCATCGTTAAGCCATTAACCTCATCGAAAGCTTTATCTAATGCATTCAAACGGTCAGTAGTCACGCATAAGTCCTTCTTTTGTTGTCAAGCTCTTGAACTCGCTGCCGTAATTTCGCCTCAAGCCTTTTATTCCGGTGATACAGTTCGCGATTTTGCTCATCCATCTTTTCCTGATCTTCAATGAACTTCCGCAGTTTCCCTATGACGGCATCCAGTCGGCCTTCCAATTCTTGCAGTTGCTCAGTCTTTTCTGCAATTTCTAGCTCCATCTCCACTCTCTTGACCAAAGAAGAATTCATTCTTCTCTCGTGCGGTATGGAGTTCTCTATAAAGCTTTTCGATTTCTTCGTTATACTCCTTAAGTAGAGCCTTTTCGATAATTTTTCGTTGTACTCTGGATGATTCCTAATAAGTTTTGCCCTTGCTGCGTGCTCCAAAGTAGAGATGCTTTCCTCGTAGTTAGATGATGCCAGTGACAGGTGAAGTAGCGGCAAGTGGCACTTCACACGCGCACGGTCATGGGTCCGAATCTCGGATGAATATTCGCCAAGCCTTGCATTTCTCTGGAGTCGGTCAAATGGTACCAGACTTGTCTGGGAGGATAAAAGCACTGACCAGCACAAGTCATTGTAATGGCCACATACGCATTCACTACGCCACTACGATTCTCAATGGAACCCGAATGCGTGGGCGCATCAGTCTTCCGTTTGAATAAAGCCCTGGAACTTTATCCTTCAGACTGCAATCTCAAATTGAAACGTCGACCACGAGCCGAAGAAAAAATCAAGAGCTCCTATCTATGGCCTGGATATGTCGACGTCGACGTACGGTAGGGAGCTGGTGTAGGATCAATAAGCGAACTTCTCTCATTCACACTCCCTTGTCGCAGCTCCTGCCTTTCGAATGAGTTTGGAACAGCAGTTCCCTGTAATTCCTATAATATCATTTCTCAAGAAGCAAAATAGTTTCAGACTCATGAATTTCCGCCAAATGTTTCTTCTGTTTTCTTGATCGATTATCGATTTTCCCCCCAAATCTTTGTGATGTGTTGGTCCGATTCTTCCTATTGGGTATAAAGCTCACTTGTTATTATCCCATCCTGTCGCTCTGTCACTTTTCACTTGTTTCATAGCGGTCCCATGCATTGCTTGACTTATTGACTTATCGATATTCGATCAGTTTCTATATAGTCGCAAAGGCTGCTTGGTCTCCAAATGCTATGTACGGATTCCATAGAGCGCGAATACTCTGATGAATGTTGATATGATACGTAGGTTGCCTTTCATATTTCGGGATTAGAAAATAAAAATAAATATTAAACATTGGAAATCGCTCTACCGCTTTTCGAAACTTTCCACATTAAGACCTACACGCTTTTGCAAGCGTTCGAGCCAACTGTTGAACTGTTGAAGCATTGTTGCCACTCTGATTGGGGTATCTCCAAAACATGCATTCTAAACGCACCAATCGCTTCTTCAGGTGTCGAAAAACGTTGACCTCACATTTTTACGCACGGGAATAAAAAGAGGTCATTCGGTGCCCGAGCCAGGGCTATATGACGGATTACTCATCAAACCGTTGTTTCGAGTGCTCGAAAATGCAGTTGTTTGAACCGATGTGCGAGAGCGCACATTGTCGTTGTGAAGGGCTTTTTTTTTGAACAAAATTTTTCTTGACAGTCAGGGGTTCATGTAATATTGAATGTATGATGGTCCCACAATGTCTAAGGTTGTCCCAATCTCACGATAGGTCACATGATGATCATACCATATTAGTTTGCGCACAGCATCAGAACAACAACAACTGATTTTGGACGACCTCCGCGAAAGTCGTTTTGGAGTGAACTACGACCTCGGATGAATTCACCGTGCCATCGATAAACACTAGTCCTTTGTCACCAAAAATTGAACTGAATTCATCCATGCACTGATGTTGAGTTAATCAACGTCGAAAATTGCAAAAAATAATTGCACGAAAATGTTCACGATTCAGTTCAAATTTTTGACCTAAATAAATCTCTTAGGTTAGGTTCTTCTGGGTACGTACAACCTCAAGGAGGTCAAACTTTATTACGATAGAGCTGTCAAATACCATATTGCAACACTAGGGTTGCCCAATCCCGAAATATTGAGTACAACGCTCATATATCCACCAAACAGAGCACAGATGTGAAACCGCCAACCGAAATAAAATGAGAACTTTGGCTTTTCTTTTAATAAATTCGGTCTCACTCGGATTTTTCAGGTGCTGTTTTCTCGAATTACATCACAAATTTGCTCCACTTAATAAACAAAACTAAACAACCAATATAAGGCTAATTCCGAGAAGCAAAAACGTTGAAAACTCTTTATACTATTGTGCTTAAGTGATTTTTACGATGATGACAGCGTTGTATGCGGTGGGACTTGGACGGAAAGTTCTCGGAATTTCAAATCCCACTAGAGAAAATTTTGCAGCAGCGACATATGCTCGTACCTTACCTATTTGTTTATTTATTTGTTTTACTTATTGCACTGAGCTACATGCTTACTCAATGATGAGCAAATTTTTTGCAAGATTTCCCAATAACTCAATGTCGGAAACTTTCTATAGAAAATTATTGAAAATGTAACTATGTCTTTTCTTCCCAAAAAAAATTTCCATGACTAATCTGCGTTTTTATCATTTTTTTGCCGCCTCAAATGAAAGGTACCGTATTTATGATCCTTGTTTGATTTCGATAATGGGTAAATAGTCCTTAGTTTTTCGGATGTTTCATGCGAAGGATCAGCATGTTTCTCGACGTCAACAATAACAACTACTTCAATTTATAGACCAGACTCCTCAGCTTACTCCTCAAAAAAAGTTGCCAGACTCACGTCACAATAGTAGTAGTCGCTGCCGGTGTGGGACTCTGATAATACACTGGTTGGATCGATTCATCTTGTTTCACGTTCCCAAATCCAGCAAAATACCAGAATGTCCGCTATATCACAGGCCACCCATTCAAGGGCTGACTAGCCTTAAAAAATATTGATGTCACCAATGTTGGAACGGTATATGTCAGGAGAACTTTGTAACAAATCAGAGTATCTATGCAATTTGAGCCTAAGCCACAGGCATGACTTATTCCGGACTCTTCTTCCGGACCTTTCAAATGTTTATCAGATCATAGGGAAATATTATTTTCATTCATTAGCCCTCTGTCATATCAACCATTTCAGACGACCAAGGAGCACGGTTGCCCTTAATGTGTCCGTGCCCATTCTCGCTTTGAGAAGCCAAACCCGGCAGAGCCCCGCATTGACGGTGGCACGCAGCTAAGGTCGTCGAGTTGATCCAGACTTTTGCAAGGCATTTTCGGGACTATTTCACTTCTTGTTTGAGCTAACGGATGCTTTCATTTCAAAGGCTGACTACGCTGAGACATCCATGTGATTTGGGTCAGGGCTCCAGAGTGGTCACCGACCGAAAGTTATGAAGTCAGGGAACCCCTTTTACGGAATTTCAAGGCAATTTCTGATCTGCGGTCAGGAGCTTCATCTTCACATTATGTCCAATTTGAATCGCCGAAGTGTTTTATTGCGCACCGCGGAATCAAGCAGGTCTCCAAACCAACTTTCACTCCTGAATTTACAAAGTAATCGGATCGGTGTTTTTGCCTGGACGGTGATGCTGGCAAAGGCCATCGCAGAAAGTCAGTGAGCCCAGCACTGTACCATTCCTTTTAGCTTCATACAAATCTTGTCGCCCTGCTTATTAAGCACCTTTTTCACCGTGAATATCTTTTCATCGGTGAACAGGAATTCCGCACGACGATTTCTTCGAATAAGGCAGAGCAGTTATTGTGAGCCAACCTTTCTCTTCTTCTTAGCCTGCTCAATGGGGAAATCACTTTCTGATCGTATGGAAGCCGTGTTGTGTATATGATGTGTCACGATTTTGCGCAGAAAACTTCATGAGACATCTATTCATTCAGCCATTTTGGGCTCAGAATGAACCTTGCTGCTACGCAGACTTTCGCCCAGCTTCCTTAACACTCCTCTTAAATATAACTGCAGGCCTCTTAGCTTTACTACTCTTTACTACTTTACCATCAACCGAAGTCATCGCAGTGATGGGAGGGGGCAAAATAGAAGGAAAAACAGCCGGGGTACTACCGCTAAGCGACCACTTGATTGCAGGGTGATGAAAGGCGTTTCTCGAAACTCCTCATCCTGGAGTAAATGCAACACTCTCCCACTCAAATGTCCAAAATACGACTTCTACGCTGTATCTCGACATCCATCATCCCGATGCAACATCAATTCGCCTGTCGACAATGGAATCAAGGAGGGCATTCCACAATTAAAGGGCAGTCAACAAATCTCCAATCACTTGGCTACCTTATCATATGAAATCTTGCCATGAAAGGAACGGTCAGCAAGTTCAGCTGCCCGCCAGGTGAATAGACAGCATGCACTGCGCCTAGGCGCAGAATTGATAGGAATCGCTATATTGAACAACTTTTTCCCGATCCTTCTTTTCGAGACTCCCATTTCAACTCGTACATGCGTGCTTTGATTTGTAGCGTTCTAGCGAGTGGCAGATGAGACTGACTACCGTGGGCAGCTGGGAATTATCCCATGTTGGAAGTCAAGGACAGTCAGAATTAGTCGCTACAGAAAGTCTTCCAGAAATCATGTCCCATTTCACATAATTGCTTGACCCCCTTGACAAATATCCGAAAATTTTTTTCGACAAAGGTTAGTCTTTAATTCAACTGGGTTTTTCATTCAATTTTATTT
Source organism: Haemonchus contortus (assembly GCA_000469685.2). NCBI lineage: Eukaryota > Metazoa > Nematoda > Chromadorea > Rhabditida > Trichostrongylidae > Haemonchus > Haemonchus contortus. The sequence goes on from LS997564.1 coordinate 36,356,543, forward strand.
CAAAGCTATTGCCCATGCCAGAGACTGATCCAGGGCCCGAACTTGTAGATTATATGACGTCACTTACCTATGAGTACCAGCAGATCACACAGTCACAAGTGCGGTTTAGTTGATGGGTTTTTCACAGTACTAGTACAGCATGATTGTGGCAGCCTTATAGACCTGAAAATCAAACCAATTTCGATGCTAATGGAAAAAATCGCAGGCACATACGAGATCCTTTCAACCGTAGAGAACTTGTTAGAAAAATCTAAAATAAAGAACGAAGTAAAGGAATAACTGGATCGATGACGGCGAACAAACAAAAAATTCTGCGAACTCCACAAAAGCAGTCATCCTCAGCATGGTTGGAATCCATGGCTCACCCCCTTTTATGGGGTTAATGCTGGAAGAGATTTAAGAGAATTCCACTCATAAGGGTTTCCTTGAAAATCGTTTACTTGGTATTCCCTAGTTACCCAAAATCGCTTATTTTCACGGAACGAATTTCCTTAATGAAGGACAAAAGAAGTTGGCAAAGCTACTCGAGAACCGAAAGCAAGAAAAATAATTGAATACATTTCAAAAAAGAATTGCTACAAATGGAAACTGGGTGAATACGCGTGGCCCTAAAATTGAAAATTGGCTGATAGCAGCAAGTGTGGGAGCATCTGATACTCAGAGGAACGTCTTCCTATAATTCAATAACTGAATTGATAGGTCATAAAAGCATGGAATAATGATCTACAGATACTCGACAACCCTTGCATTCACCAATTCCATTAATCTACTTGTATGGCCAAACGTCGAAGCTCAAGCCTGTCCCGTCTTAGCTTTAGTATCTGTTCTGAGATGACTGGGAAATGGAGAATTTCGTTCGGGTATGGTTAGAATACAGATGAAACCCCATCTTTTAGGAAAATCTCCGAAACTATTCGGTTCCCGGATTGACAACATGGACGAACATTAGAGCATTTCGCAGCGCGAGTCCAAAATAAGGCTTGAAGCCCGGTAGTAATGCAGTTACCATTTCTTGAGTTTGATTTCATTTTTATTGTCTCCCCTGAAATGCCCTCGTCTGCTCTCCACGTATGCCTTACCCTCCATACAATCAATGGCCAAAACCGGACCTTATGTCATCATTACCGACTTATCTATCTTAGGGTATATCAAGTAACACGGACCTACCAGTAAGAATGGACGTGTTCAACCCATGATGCTACTTCGTGGAGCTAATGGGCTAGATCTGATCACGAGTGGGCGCATTGGTCAGGAGCGTGTATGGCTTTTGTTCCCTCCTTGGGATCGGAACCTACTCATATACCTTCTCGAGGTCCACTAAGTGATGTGTCATATTTAGTATAACCATTTTGATATTGTTATCGCATCATCACTGCCCTTGATTGCTATGGCTCACATGAATATCGTAACCCATAACATTTGAATGACATTCGTCTACAATATACCATTCGAGAATATTTCCTTTCGAAGGGCTGCGGAACTCGGCTCAGTTATCGTTCGACGCATGACGCTGGAGGAGTTCACCGGTTCGGATAACACCAGAGCTGATATAAGGTTAGTTGTACTCCTTGTAGCAATTGTTAGACTTAAATTTTACATTCAACAACTCGGGGATAAACAGAGGGAACAACCACTCCTACAACCTATGGCGCGGAAAACTCGTCCTACCCACTTTTCTTGTAGAAAGTCTAATAACCAACCAGTAACTGATCGAGGGCCTGAGAAGTCGTCGGAAAGCTCAAGACCGTCCTAAAACCACTCCGCGGTTATGAAAGGAATACTCGAGCCGAATACGCATTCCTAAGAGACCCATACACTTTTAGGAATCTCGTATAACCTGGCATAAATGGCTACTTTACCCAGAGATTTGGGTTTTAACGTTTGGACTCGATTACTTCTCTAAATCCATGGAACCGTTGTGTCCACGATCAATCTTGTTTCAGTTCTAGCCTCCCTTAGCTGCTTTATAGCACTGGGAGGTTGGAACTGAAACAAGATTGATCGTGGACACAACGGTTCCATGGATTTAGAGAAGTAATCGAGTCCAAACGTTAAAACCCAAATCTCCGGGTAAAGTAGCCATTTATGCCAGGTTATACGAGATTCCTAAAAGTGTATGGGACTCCAGCAAGCGGCATTCCACCAGATAAAGGTTAGCGAAATCCTTGCGTTCTGTTCTGTAGCAAGACTCATATACGCGTGGCCCAGTGTGTATGAGTCTTGCTACAAAACAGAACGCAAGGGTTTCGCTAACCTTTATCTGGTGGAATGCCGCTTGCTGGAGTGGATGTGTAGGACGACGACAAATACATTCTTCATTCTGAATTGCTTCCTTCTTCACTTACTCCCGACTTTTCAATGATGTTGATGTTCTGATTGCCTGCTTCTGGGGGACCGATTTTGTTGTGCTGCGAAGATTGTACCGTCTTCTTCGTCTTTACAATCGACACATGACGGTCAGGGTAGGCTGCGTTTACTCCGATAGGCATCACTGTATGAGTGGAGTACCGCAGGGTGGAGCTCTGTCTCCACTTCTTTTTCTCCTATACACAATCGAGTTACCGCAGATGCTCAAAACTTCTGCAAACGTTAGAGTGCAGGTTTATGCTGATGATCTGAAGTTATATGGGTGGTACAATGAAAACAATCGTGATGAGGTTTGTCGAGCGCTAAAACAATCTCTCGAGAAACTAAACAAATGGGCTTTAGATTTAGACTTAGTGGTTAATCTAGAAAAATGTTGCGTGCTTCATCTTGGTGGCGGAGTAGCTCATGATTACTATGTGAATGGCGTAATGCTGAAAAAATGTGAAAATGTGAAGGATTTGGGTGTTCTGATTGATGGGAGGCTGAACTTCTCCATTCACATCGACAGTGTCGTTAGTAAAGCTTATGGCTCTCTCTTCACCATTTTTCGAAACGTACATAGTGACGCACCTGCTACACTCACGCGTCTATATCGAGCTTACGTAATACCTCATTTGGAGTATTGCTCCCAAGTTTGGAATCCTACACTTAAAAAGGACATTCTCAAACTTGAGAAGGTCCAGAATACATTCACAAGATTGGTTTTCCTCAGGCTTAATAAGAGATCTCAAGAGCGTGTTCTTCCCAGCCATAATGAGCGATTGAAACAATTGGGCTTGACTACCTTACGGTACAGGAGGACTGTTACAGATCTCGTGTTTGGGTTCCGTGTTTTCCGTAGAGAAATGAAAATGCTCCCAAGTAAGTACTGGGTCTTCAGACCGTGCAATGAGCGGGGGCATGGTTTCAGCTTGGAATATCCAAAATGTCATAACAGGAATTCTAATCAGCTATTTAAATTCCTTCTCTGCCGGGTTGCAAGATGGTTTCGACGCCTTCCCAAGGAGGTGTTAAGTTCAGCGAACAGCCGAGTCTTCAAATGCAGGTTGAAAAAGTTAAACTTGTTTGAAGTTTTAGATGAGGAGGATTTTGCCTAATTATGTCTCCAACTCCTGCATCCAATTCATACTGTGGTTTGGTTTTTTTTCTTTTTTTAGGAAAGCTGTTGCGCGTTGTACCTCACATCAGTGTCTGCAGGGGGCAGCCGACGTGTTTTTTCAAGAAAGAGTGTTTACTGGTGTATCCTTTTATACAAATACTAGCGAAATTGTTTGTTTCTTGTTATGTTTGCCCAGGAGTCTAACGTTCCCTTATCTCGGGCAACCTAATCTTCGAGTCGTATCTGGATTTTTTTCCTTGTCATACAAATTTCTGGAGGCAATCTTGAAGAATCAATCTCATAGCTACTTGACCTTGTAGTCTTTTCCAGTCGCTATGTCTACCTATACATGGCTATCGTGACATCCACAATTAAGTGCAGGTCAACAAGTATTCCGGATATTCCGGTCAAATACTTGGGTCTAGGTCTTACGCCTTGGGTTCGTATTTAGATCAAAGAGGCACCTAGTTTGGCCCGCCCGGGAACGGCTGCGGTCGGTTGCGTTGCCTAGACTGACTGTGCACTTGATGTGCTACAACATAACTGTATAAATGAGAGATCGATGCACAAATGCAGCACTCTCATTCTCAGGTATTCATTGGTGACTGATGGCTCAGGTCAACTCGGCATAAATTCTACTATTATATATTATTCTTTGTTACATTTTATTATATTATTGTATGCTACGGCTCGCTGTTCTTTGCTTTGGGTCGCTACGTTAGGGGAACGTTGCCTTCGGGTTACATCATTTTGGTACGGCCACTTGCTTTGTTTCGTTTTACAAGTGTTGTCTGCATTATTGCGTTCTTTCGTCGCCTTACGTTATACTTTTTTGTATTGTTTGGGCGCACCAAGAGTGCAAACTAAATAAATAAATAAATAAATAAAGCTGTCGGCGGGAGGAAAGTCTAAAGTTCTCAGGGGGGGGGGGGTAGCGGAGTGTTTGCGAGTCGATTGAATCGTTTGAGGAAACTTGAAGCTGAAATGAGAGATTAGCTTCAATCATACAACTACCCCGCATTCCCTACAGAAACTCAGCCATTTTCGTAATAGTCATGGCAGTGGATATGAGTTGTTCAAAGGGGCCATTCCATAATTCCATAAGGATGACCCACAAAAAATCAAACCCGAACATCGCAACACCCGCACTTGCCTAAATAAACTTTCAGAGATCTTCCTCTACATAGCAGCTTGGAAACGTACAACCTCTGGAACAGCTACCCAGTTCCTCAACTGCACTTTTTAGAATTTCCTTCTCATCGCCGGAAAGGGAATGGGACGCGGCTGTAGCTGGAATCACTGATGTGCTGACTGCTCAACAACAGCCGCTATGGACTTGATCGTCACAGCCGGTGCTCACTATTCACAGCTTGTCTCAACTGAGGTCATCCAGGTAAGTCTCCATAGAGAAGACTGTCCGATTTCAGTGATTAACTACCGGTTTTCAGGTCCTAGACGCCTTCCACAAAGCCCTTGAAGACGCCTAAGAGTCACGTTCTAATCAAAACGATTTTTTGGTCATCAAATCGATGAGGCGCGTGCAATCGACGTCCAACCAACTTCTTCACGCCGTTTCAACGATCGTCTCTACGGCCACTACTTAGCGCCTTTGTCTTGAGTAATGCATACCGTATTACGGTCGTTTTGCTATCGTGGAACACCGCTAGTACTGAGTCCATCGAGGCGGGTGTAGTGCGTTAGGAACGAAATGGTCGCGTCGCGGTGAGAGGAGCGTCGCGCGCGAAGCAATGTAGCAGGATGCAGCAGTAGGTAAGAAATACAAGATCAAAAGTACTAATATTAGAATTATGCATAAAGTAATGATCGCATATCGATTGAGCTGTATGAAGAACTCTAGAGCTGTAATAACGGCGAATGAGTGGTCCGCGACAGCCGCGTGCGGCATATCGATTACCCAAAATCGTTCCTAACGCCAGTCTCCCCATCGAGGCTACGTTCATACCTGGCGAACATGCAGCGATAAGACTTGATGAGAAGTACGTATTGATTTTTGCGCTTCCGTGCTACTGGACACGGGCTCGCCCATAGCTTTCTTCCTGCTTCAGGAAACACTACCTTGTTTGCAGGGAAGTGTACAGCCAAAATCAACAATCCGATTGGTGCCACAGTTTGAGCCGGTTGTAAGTTCGCCAACTGTACACGCAGTTTTTGCGTCGTCAAGCACGTTGTGAGACACGGTAGCGGGACAAAAGGTGCCACAAGCGGCTTCCTCAAGATCCAAACGCTTTCAGAAAAAGGTGAATCAGTGAAAAAATCGTCCTGCTCCACTTATTAAGCCAATATATCCCACGAGGAACCCATCCCGTGACACTCTGGTTTTCATGGCAGCAACAATGGCGTCCGATTTCCTATATTGATCAGTTATGCTTTGATATTGTCGATAAATCTTACATTTTTTTACTGTAATGTACTGAATGCCAATGCAATAGCTACAGCACTGAGCTGTAAAGATTGAAATAAAATTTGGGATGAAGCTATCACCCTCTGTTTTCATGAACAGGTCAACACTATCCTACTTATATAATCGGCTAAGTGTGTCTGTTGGTGTGGTTGTGTGTGTGTGTATGTGTGTGTGTCTGACCGGAAATTCATAACTCCTGTCCCCGTGGACCGAAAGCGTTCAAACTTGGTAGGAGTACAGGAGGCAGGATGGGAACACTTTTAGTGGGTGGCAGGACCGGACTCCGCCCAAAGGGGGCGGGGTTTGTGGGAAATAAATGTTCGAGCAAAAATTCATAACTCATGTCCCCGTGATCCTAGAGCACTCAAACTCAGTAGGAATACGGGCGGCAGAATAGGAACACTAATGGTGGATGGCAGGACCAGACTCCGCCCACAATGGGCGGGGTTTGTGCAAAAATTCACGACTCCTGTCCCCGTGATCCTAGAACGTTCAAATTTGGTAGGAGTACGGGCGGCAGGATAGGAACACTAATAGTGGATGGCAGGACCAGACTCCGCCCACAATGGGCGGGGTTTGTGCAAAAATTCACAACTCCTGTCCCCGTGATCCTAGAGCGTTCAAATTTGGTAGGAGTACGGGCGGCAGGATAGGAACACTAATAGTGGATGGCAGGACCAGACTCCGCTCACAATGGGCGCAATACCCGATAGAGCGTTCAAAGTATTCCAACTGCACGAAAATTTCACGGAGGTACGTTTCCTTAGCCGAGCTGTCCCCTTTTTTTCTCCTTCGTGATATTATACGCCGACTGAATAATCGCTTTTGTGGTATTATGCGATGTTCTTACCGGACACAGCGAAGATGGCTTACAGAAAAAATCGCTCCCAATTCGGAGCTGATGCTGAGTGCGTAGAGCTTTCAAGGAAAATGAGAATCCGAAGAGTTATTTATGCATAGCAAACTTCTAATAGGAAGGAGTATTTTCAAAATGAAGAGCAATCGATTGACACTTTTAATCGTAGGCGTTAGCGTGGGCATATGTTGCACGCATTGGCGTGCGTAGCCCAACTGGTTTAACATATAAACGCCCAGTTTGTGAATAAAGTATATCACGGAGATGTACCTTGCCAGAATATACCCGTTGAATAGGTGGGAATATATAGAAAAAACTCTGTATATACAGAAATGAAAGTAGAAGGAAGTTTCTAAAAAAAGGAACTTTCTAAAAAAAAAACGGAAGTTAAGCAAAGGAGATGGGAGGAATGAAAGCAACTGCTATGTAGTTCCCACTGTGGGCATTTCAACCTAACCCACAAAAGCCTAAAGTAAGCTATTTGCTAAGAGCTATATATTCGCGCTGATTCTGTGACCAGTGGAAACTTCCGTATGACATATTGAATGCGAGCAATTGTTTTCTTTTTCACTCTCAGTTAGATCGCTTCTCTCTCACATTCCTTTATGGAATGCTGGTTTGTGAGCCTTTCGGCTTGATTTGGATTGCCGAAAACTAGAAGGCACTGCCTCTACGCGCACTGTATCGACTTATACATATTTCATCCCAGTTACCTAACCTTTTCATAGCTGCGAGAAGAGGGCGAAGGTACGATAGCGTCAAACGGTTGATTTTCAGCCCCACCCTTGAACGCATCCGAGCCAATTGAAGTTTCTGCCCTTTCGCGGTCGATTAATCAACATATTTAATAGGACTGGGTGGAGGTGGTGTAGTTACAAGTGGCCCACTATATCACACGAATGGTCACGTGTTCAAATCCTGGATCGGTATCCGGGACCAAGCGAATGTGGTGTGGTGACAAGTAGCGCACTATATTAAAAGTATAGTCACGGAATCGAATCCCTGATTTATATCCGGCTAAGCCAACCAACCCTCCCATCCCTCTGGGATCGGTTAATTGGTACTAGGCTCGTCTGATAGGATTAAAGCACTGAATCGTACATCAGCTGACCACCGCTATTCACTGTATCAGCACCATATGCCTCAATACGCCACTACGACCATGAATGGAAGTTGAAGTAGGGGCGCATCTCTCAGACGGGATTGTTCGACGCTTTTATACTTTGTTCGAACTTCAAATCGTTCAATCATCAATTACAGGTTCAATAGAAGCTGAATTAACAAATCTCTCGGAATGCCACTGAAATCACGGAAAAACCTAAACCTAACAGTCTCTATCCCTGCAAATTTAGAAGACCTTGTGCAGGAATAAAAATGTTTGTTGAATGAATAGAACAGAATTCTTGAAGCTCTATTATCCTTCAGTTCTACAATACGAGAGTAGGAAAACTCTTATTTCTGGCCAATCCATTTTAGAATGCGCCCACGCCACGTATTCGGTTTCCATCCAGAATCGTGGGCACGGATGAATGTTCCTCCGAACTATCCAGAGAAATTCGCAGACTAGCCATTGCTCAGCTTGATGCTTTCAGCTACCCCTGCGTTCCTAGATGAAATAGAACAGGGGGACGTGCGATTCGTGCGATTTCGGGCGCGCGCGGCAAATTGTGCGACGAACTTCGCGATGATTCAAACGACTCCTGCGCCTATTATTGGAGCACAAACTTGAAGTAGAGTACTTTAGTAGGGTCGGACAATCCTAGTAACCTACATCACTTCGAATTTGGGCCTCAATGATAAACGCTGCAGTCGTTCAAATCGCACTAAATTTCGCCGCGCAATTTGCCGCGCGCACCCAGAATCGCACGAATCGCAACACACCCAATAGAACATTATATACATAACGGGACGGGAGAAAAGCTCCGCCGTCAGAAAGGGTATCGATCCAGTATATGGAAACCAGGTAGGGCGTCTAGCAGCAACTGGCCTTAGTCCAAAACTGATAGGGTAGCGCTGGTGTTAGAGGCAGAGAACACGATCAATATGGTTCCCAGAGTTTCCCGTTAGAATCAATCCTTGGCCACCAAGAATAGTATATGGCCCCTTGTCGGGTCGAAAAATGGCCTAGACAGGGCGTAATCAGGATTCCAAAAGCGGTCTGGTAGACGCTGTCACTAAAAGTGGACGTGTTATGCTGGCCTTGCTATTACTGCACTATTCACAGGACGAGAAGGATAGTACACTCAAACGAGAGACACCGAGACAGTCATCCCGTTCCCCATCCCTGCTGCTTGTTTTCTGAACATTTTTTTGGAATCCAACAGTTTTCGCGATTTCTTCGCCACCCTTGCACTATCCTGCACCATGGCCTCCATCACCTTACTTGAAATAGGTACCCTGAAGTAATCGGGAACTGTGCCTTCAGGATAGTTCCCCTTCTTGGATAAACAGTTCTCGTATAATGTATAATATAATGAAAACAATACAATAATTTAGGTCGAGTGGGATGTTTTTCTTTTACTAGTAGAACTGTGATCGTTAGAAAACACTCTGTTCGGACTACTGTGTAATCATTTACCACTCATTTTACGCAGTTTTAATTACATAGGCCATGGCAATATCAACTGAAGGGAACGCTCATGTGATTCAGGACTACTATTGACAGTAGGCGTATGTGGTATACCAGCTGTGATCGGATCCATCGCTGTCGAAAAGTGGTGTAAACAAAGAAAAGAAAAGGCAAAAGTTTTTTCGAGATTCTGTTTGAGATTTCATTTATACGCTAATGCTTAGCTTCCAGATTGAAGTATAAGGATGAGGACAAAATAAGGATAAAGTCCTAGAGGGCTAATCAACCTCTTCTGAGGGATGCGCACCGGCATTATACTTCTTTTCGCAACCATAGAGGCGTTTGGATGCTATGTGGCCTATGCAATGACTTGCGCCTTTGCCAGCGGATGTACGAGGCACTTTCACCCTCCCAGATGAATCTTATACCAATTAATCGACCCTAGAGAGTTGAAAGGCTTAGTTGGCCAGGGCGGATTTCGATCCAGAGTTCAATCTCACAAGTCGGTGGTTTCCTTGTCGACTTCAGACAACTTTTTTTTTACTGAAAACCACTGCACGCACGTTAGCAACACAGTCATCCGCTCACCTGAACGCTGCCAAAACGCTTTTTAATTTTGGGCAATTATAGCGACCCTTCCTCCTATTGGAACAAAATCTCAGTGTACAAGGACAGTATCATATTCTAGTGAATTTAAGAAAAAACGACTTCGATGGATCGATTGTAATTGCCATTCCAAACAGTGAAGACGAGCCAATGGCACGTGCCCTAGATGGGCAAATAAATGTATGCCTGTTAAGTAAATTATTCGTGGCTGTTTTTTTGGAAGCGTCACATGCATGCTTCTACAGTTTCCTTTCAACAAACACTATAATTCAACATCCGCCCTACATCCCTATAAATATGGAACGAAAGCCTAACAGAACATTCTCATTTAATTAATTTCATATGTTCATTGCTTTGCACATTCGCAGGTCCACCTGAGAAGCTATCTCCTATTTCCATTTTGACATTCTGAATTTTTCTGAAAAAACTTTCGGAAGGGAATGTGCTCGTTTTAGGTAGTTGGTATCGATAATGAAAATGCTGTTGATAACGAACATATTCTCCGTCCGAGATTTTTTCGGAAAAAACCCACAATTGATCTAGATGGCTTTCACACTTTTAGCATGGATTGAGATAGACCGGTTTTCGGCATTTCTACAGGGTGTCCCAAAATTATTTGCGCCAAAGTTCAGTAATTTTTAAGGTAGAAATAATCTATCAAATTTACATTCACCTGTATCACCTGTCGTCCCGTTGATCGTCGATTTCCTCGAGCGGGCGCCAGTAACGTCTCCATTCGTCCCTGTCACGAGCCAGAGTGGTCCAATGAATCGTTCCAGGGACACGAGGATTCACATTCCTTTCGTTCAGAGCTTTCGTGAAGAAGTCTGACCATCTCGTTGGCGGCCTTCCTGGAGTTCGTTTGATGTCCCGAGGGATCCAGTCAGTAACCGCCCTGGTCCAACGGTCATCACTATAACGCATAACGTGTCCGGCCCACCTGATCTTCGATTTCTTGGCGTAGTCAACGGCATCCCTGATCTTCGTTCGTTGGCGGAGCTCTGAACTCCGGATTCCCTTCTGCACTTGCGTGTATAGGGAAATTCCGAGCATCGTCCTTTCCAAAGCGCGTTGAGCAACGCTGACAGCATGCTCATCCTGCTTTCGTAGAGTCCAAGTCTCTGAGGCGTACGTCAAAGCAGGAAGAACAGCAGTGTCGAAAAGGTGAGCGCGGAGCCGGATGTTCTTTGTCTTCTTCACTACTCCCTCGATATTCTTAAATGCTCCCCACGCAGCGCGTTTCCTTCTGCACAGCTCCGGAGCTAGGTCAATCATCATGTTGACTTCCCGACCTAGATACACATAGCTAGAGCATTCGGAGATAGTCTTTCCGTTTAGCGTGAAGGGAGCATCAGGTACCAAACCGTTTTTCATGAACATCGTCTTCGTTAAGTTCAGTCTCAATCCGATCTTTCCACAAGCGTTGTCAAACTCGGCCAGCATTCGTTCCGCCTGCTCGATGTTCGGTGTTATGAGAACGATATCGTCTGCAAAGCGGAGGTGATGTAGATAGCGGCCGTCGACCTTCACTCCCAAGTCTTCCCATTCCAAATGACGCATGATATTCTCGAGAGCGGCACTGAAAAGTTTGGGCGATATGGTATCGCCCTGCCGAACACCTCTCTTCACGTTGATAATGACTTCCTTGTAAAATGGTGAAATCCTGGTCGTGAAGTTGTCGTAGAGCTCACGAAGCATCCTTATATATTGAGTAGGAACACCCTGGTTTCCCAGGGCTTCGATTACCGCTTCTGTCTCGACAGTGTCAAAGGCTTTCTTCAAATCGATGAATGTAAGACACAGCGGCATTTTGTACTCTCGCGATACTTCAATGAGCCTTGTTAGAGTGTGGATATGATCGATTGTACTGAACCCTATCCGAAACCCTGCTTGCTCGCATGGCTGTCCTTCATCTAATATTCTGCCAATCCTGTTTAGGATGACACGAGTGAAAAGCTTGTAGATTACGGACAGCAGGCAGATTGGGCGATAATTGCCAATATCGTCTGGATCTCCCTTCTTGTACAGCAACACAGTCTTGCTAGTTTTCCACGACGTGGGCACTTTGCATTCCGACAGGTACCGCGTGAAGAGCCTAGCCAGAGTTTTGATGATGACTTGTGGTATACTCTTCAGATGTTCTGGTTTGATCCTATCGGGACCGGGCGCTGTACAGTTCTTCATCGACTTGATGGCATGTCGTATTTCGGAAGGGAGAACCGAAGGAGCGATATATTCGTCTTGCCTAAGATGGTGAGTAGGCAGGTAGACGTGGCTGTCGAAGAGATCCGAGTAGAAGTCGTAGATGACCTTCTCCATTGCCCTCCGGGATGCAGTAACGGTTCCGTCAGGACGACGAAGGAAGGTCATCTTGGTCTTGTAATTGGCGAAGCTTCGTCGGGCTTTGCGAATGCTCTTTCCGGCCTCGGCGGCTTCGTCCATGACTGCTGCTCTTCTCTCTTTCAGATCTTCCTTTATCGCTTCTCTGCATAGCTTCGCAAGTTCGGACGTTTGTTGATAATTGCCTGTAGCTCGCGCGATTCCACGCTGGCGTATCAGCTCGAGAGTCTTCGAAGAGAGTCGTCTCTTGGCTACTTGTGGACTCTCAGCTTTTCTAGCGCTATCGTGAAGATGTTCGACGAGCCGGTTGTACTCATCATCGATGTTGTCGATAACGGAATCTTCCCATTTACTCGCAAGGGAAGCGAAGTGGTCCCAGTTGATGGAGGTCTTGGGGCTTCGTTTCCGAAACTTCATAGCTCTCTCCCCACGCACTGAGAAGCAGAATCTAGCGCGGAGGAGACGATGGTCCGATCCCGTGTAGAACTTCGGAACAACAGCGACGTCGGTCAGGCAAAATCTCCGATTGAAGATGATGTGGTCTATTTCATTATGGAACTGTCCACCAGGTGACTCCCATGTCCATCTTAAATGAGAGGGCTTTTGGAACTGCGAGTTACCATGGATGGTGTGGGTCGTCATGATAAACTCGGACAGCCTTTCACCCTGCTCATTCCATTCCACTCCGTGAGTCCCGATGTGAAGCTCTTCAGCCGTTCTTCTGGGGCCAATCTTGGCGTTAAAGTCACCGACGATGACCTTGAAGAAAGTGTGGTCTTCTCTGTAGAGCCTCTCCAGATCCATATAAAACGCTTCCAACTCCTCTTCTTCGTAGCTCGATGTTGGTGCGTAAGCAACGAAGATGGTTAGAGCTGGGGTCGAGCCACATCTTCTTAATCGTAAACGTCCGATTCGGGTTGTTAGGCTTTCGTACGAATCGATGTTCATGGCCAAGTGCGTGTTGACGAGGACACCTACGCCGCCGACGCCTTTACTGTCGCATGTTCCAAGGAACAGTTCTTCTCCAGTCTCAAATATAGCGTGCAGCGGGCAATGCCTTCTCGTCTCGGTCAGTCCGATGACGTCGTACTTGATCTTCCTAGCTTGCATCATCAGGTCTTCTATACACGCTTCCGATGCAAGCGTCCGTGCGTTGAAAGTACAGATCGCCATCTTAGTCCTTCTCCTTTTGGGCAGCCTGTTTTGGCCCCGAGATTTTAGCAGCCTCTCCCGAGCGGTCCTACCCAACGCTGCCGTATTGGGGGCTCCCTCAGGTTCAGGGGAATGAGGCCCATTTTTATTACTGTTTTTGGCGGTGAGAGAAAGAACCCATCGTGTAGCTTGCCAGGCTCTGACGTGGGGGTTGGACAAGGGGCTTTGTTTTTGGAGGCGGCCCCGAATCGCCTCCCAGATACTTCCCAGTGTGACTTGTTCGTCACTCGAATGCAAGCTTTTGGCCGAGTCGATGGGCAGGATACCAACTGCACCCACAGACTCTCCACACACGTATGCGTGGATCACCTGCGAGGAACAGAGGGTATATCGACCCAGCACAGCAGAATCAAGGAGTCCATCCCCTGAATCCACCTGCGTCTCTGGGCAAGTACCGGTGACTTTTGGTCGGCGATTAATTCCCCTATCCGCCACCTGGGGACGCCCTACGTAGCCTCGTCACTAACCGGCTGGGGATCCTTCAGTGAGAGAGAACTCAGTGAAAGAGATCCGTAGAAATTTACATTACCTGCTATTAATTAGTTGCATAAGAAGGTTTCCTTGCAATATGCATGGTTACTGATGTGGAACTCCCATTATCTTTCCGATGGAGGAGGCTCATTCAATGCCACTTGCAATCATTGACGCCCGAAAAAAGGAAGGGCGTCATGAAATTCTTTGGGATTTTTCTAATAACCGTATAGGAGGCTATCAAACGATATAGAAAAGAAGATTGAAACAGGGGCAAACCAGGAAAGGTAGAAAGGTAGAATGTTCCTATAGATAGGACTATTAAAATGGTCCGTCCGCCAATAGGTCGGGATCCTGGGTGAGCCATCAAAAGGAAGTCAACGGGCACGGCTTACAGGATTTATCGCGATGGAAGAATGTCATGCAGAAGCCTCACTACCATTCCTATCGTATGCTCCAATCCCGATCTCAATAGATTCTGCAGGGCCAGAAAATGCAGAAAGTCGGAGACCCACTTGAGTGATGACACGCAACCCTTCGTCGTTTTCTCTGATCAAAAAATTTTTTACGATAAAACCATTCCTCAACAACCGAAACGTTCGCTTTCCGGAAAGAAACATCCAGCGTGTAATATCTCACAAAAAGATTGTTATCAGAACAGTAAAATGATGTTTTTCGAGGAAATCACTGGTAAGGGTAAGCCGCTCGTGGTTCCTTCAGTGCAGGCGTGGAAATTGACAAGGACCAGTACTCAAACGGCGTACTAATGGAAGTAAATAAAACATTGATCCGACTACGTTTTCTGAAAGATCTCGTAGTCCTTCCAGCAGGACGCTGCTCCAGCCAACAGAGCCAAGCTTGAACGCGAGTGGTGCCGACGACAGCTGCCCGACTTCATCGATGAAGAAGAATGGCCATCATATTTTACAGAACTTGACTCACTTGACCCCACGAAGACACATTTAGCGAATTATAGATAGTAGGATAATAGAATGATGTAATAATGTCTTTTTTCCATAGTAACAATGAAAAGCAACTTTGGGCATATTGGGCCTTGTATGCTCTGCTCTTTGCGCAATTGCAACGACTGAAATCTCGTCCAGACACACCTTTGATGTTTTTGCCGTCACAGTAATCTTCCGGACTTTTAGAAGGCCCTACTTTGCGCGAAGTGGTGATCTTCTCACTTTTGTTGTCACTGGTGCTGTTCACCACCTACATTTCCACTTTTCAACTTGATAAGGAAATCTGAAAGTTGTTGTGCACTGTGCCTTAAAAGTCATTACGTTTAATCTATGGCCAAATATAGTCTCAATGGCTCAATACTTCATCAGCGGGATCGATTTTCATCATACTTCGAGAAATATGCTCAAAACGACCCGGTTACAGCAAATCTTGCTAGCCTGTTAGGGTAGGATCGCAAAGTGTCTTTGGAAGGAAAAGTAACATTTCAGAATGAGGATCATCCTGGTAACATTGCTACTGATTGTGACTGTCAGTGGAAGTCCAACCCATGGCAACCTAGAGGATATGCAGGATGTGATACTCCAAACCATGGAGCAGACACCAAAGGCCAAAAGATTTTTGGAGGAAAGAGTCAAGGTGTCGTTCTTATCATTCATTCATTATCCATCTCCTCGATTAGGTGACGAAGAGTCTGAAGCTTTTGTATTATTCCTTGAATCATGTAGATATCAACAGGACAACAAGGAATTGTAGAGTACTAGCCCTGGGAGGTGTTCAGTATACTTATAGAGAGCGCCGACTAGCGGTCACATCCGTGTCAATCCGAGAGGTGACAATATCAACGACATCAACGAAGGCAGCGATGTCATTGGGCAGTACTTCCAGGGCGATATAGCCCTTTCGCTGTACGTAATTACAACTGAACTTGTGACTTCTATTGGGAACAAATCTTTATGGTTAAAGGGAACAAAAAAGAGACATCGTGGCGGATTTCCTAGAAGAGAATGGAAGTTCCGAACGTACCAAGCGTCAAGCGTTCAGCCCTAACCTCAAGGCAAAACTGTGGAAGGACGGAATTGTGTACTACTCTTTCAACAAGAACATCAGTAAGTTTGGCAGAGGCAGTCGTGCTAGGGGCCATTTTAAATGAATTCAGTTGTAGGCAAGGAACTTCGCAACGTATTCAAGAAGGCAGCCGAATCATGGACAAAGGATAGCTGTGTTCAGTTCGTAAGAAATCCTGAAGGTAGATCTTATGGTTGTTAGAAAGAGTTGAGTTATCGCGTGTGAAAAGTTAATTACGCAAGCATCTTTTCAGCTGAGGATCGAATCTCAGTGCAAAGCCTGAAAGGATGTTCGTCAGAGTTGGGCCACAAAGGAGGCGTACAGGGACTGTCCCTGGGACCGGGCTGCGAATCGGTCGGAGTTGCAGCCCACGAGCTAGGTCATGCACTCGGTTTCTACCATACCCAGTCCAGGTACGATCGCGACGACTTTATCGCGGTGGACACGAATAATATCAAGGTAATTGGCTATGAAGACAGGGATCAGGAAATTGTACTGAGGTTTTGCTTACAGAAATGCATGGCCGATGAATTTATCAAGCAGAAACCGGATACAAACGATAACTACGGTTTGACATACGACTACGGCAGCATCATGCAATACCCTGGAATAAAGTATGCTATCCGTTCAAGCACTAAAAACTCAAAAGTCAAGAGGGAGGGGGTTATAGGTTTCGCAACAACAAGAAAAAGTAGGGGAGAGAATAACAAAAATTGGGACACTCGCCTCCTGTATTGGTCTCTTCTTATTCACGAACCTTTTTAGTGGAGCAATCAATGTTTCAAGGCCGACAATGATACCGTACGACATCAACTATCAGGCCACACTTGGATCACCTTTCGTTTCATTCATCGATGTGTATATGCTTAACAAGCTCTATGGATGCACAAGTTAGTTTGCGAAGTCTCTTATAACCATGCAGGTAGTAGTCTCAGTGAATCAGCTGTATCACCTGTCGTCCCGTTAATCATCGATTTCCTCGAGCGAGCGCCAGTAACGTCTCCATTCGTCCCTGTCGTGAGCCAGAGTGGTCCAGTGAATCGCACTCACTCGAGGGACGAAGGACAAAACATTTCTTTCGTTCAGAGCCCCCGTGAAGGGTCTCAATGTACCCATAAGAAATAGCCGAAGTTAGTCAGAATCATTACACAGGAAAACCAGTACTTAGACTAGTCCTTTCTGCAGCTTACCGATTCATATTCCCCTTCAGTTCTGAACAGTGTTTATGAAATTTCGTGAAGTTAATGACGTCCTTATAATCATAGACACAGGAACGACAAAAATCCCACTGCTGGGACGCAGGTCTCAGACCACAATTACCTCTACTTCCAGTCAGGTGTGAAGTCTTTTCAGAACCATGCGACCCACCCACAGAATCGGTAAAATGCGAAAATGGTGGCTACCCTCACCCGCAAAACTGTCAGAAATGCGTCTGCCCACGTGGTTACAGTGGAGTTCGATGCACTGAGAGGGTAATGACGGCCTGTGAGAACGGATGCGGATAGAATTAAATCCAGTGAGTTTTCTAGCCAGACAACGGCTGTGGACAAACATTTACTGCGTCATCGGAGTGGGCAACATTTAAGGATTCCATAGGTGATAAGGACAGCTTCTCTACCAGGGACGATTTTACTGAATGCAACTACTGGATTGAAGTAAGTTTTGATCTTCCAAATGACCCCACTGAGGTGTACTTTTTGGCGAAGCTCATTGTATTGAAAACTTGCATTATTTGGAATTCCTAACCGAGAAAAAGTCAGTAAAATCCTCAAGGTACGACGAAAATGATGAAACTATTTGAATATGAGCTGGTTTGAGCACGAGTACGGGTTCGAGTCCCGTTTGAGACTGAAGCTTTGTCCATGAATCGCCCACCTTGTGAGAGTACTTGAATATCTCGATAACCTATGATTTTTCCAGTCTCCCGATGGAACCGAAATTGAAGTTGAAATTCAAAAAATATATAATCAGTATGATACCGATGGGTGCCCATACGCTGGAGTAGAAATCAAAACAAACAAGGATCAGCAACTTACTGGCTACAGGTACAGTTAATGCGTACAATTCTGAAGGTGAACGCGATATGCTCTGCATTCTTTCTAACTACAAGTCTCTGATAAGCTTTTTGTGCAGGTTCTGCTCTCCTTTTGCAAAAGGACTTACTCTCCGCTCCTACACAAACCGAGTCCCTATAATTACGTACAACAGAGCCCATGAGACAACGGTGACTGTGGCATATCGTTTTGGTAAGTCTAGGTAAATACAATTGTGCTACTCTGATAATATTGGGTTACTTTAGTTGACGCAAGCAGTCCTCGTCCAACTTATCAAACAGTTAGACCATTTTCGACTACTGCTGCCACCACAACCACAACCACAACCACCTCTACCATCACAACGACTGAGCCAAAACGCAAGTGCGAGGATCATCCAAAGTAAGCAGGATCTTTGGCTTCAGTGAGCAAGAACTAACTATGAATTTTCAGATGCCCTATTTACGAATTGAACGGGATCTGCACAAGGGACTACTTTTCTGAAGACTTCAGAAAGCGAATGTGTCCTAAAATGTGCAATCTGTGTGATTGACATAGTTACAGTATTCAGTAAATGTGGATTATTGAATTTTACTCTCACGATAGTTTCCAACTCCTCTCTTGCTTTAACCTCGGCAAAGTTGTTTATGATTGAAACCAGTTGGGCTACGCACGCCAATGCGTGCACCACATGCCCACGCATATGCCTACGATTAAAAGTGTCAATCGGTTGCTCTTGATCTTGGAAATTATGAATCATTGAAGGTTTTGATAGGCAACCAATGGATTGAGTAGTACTCGCTAATGTTCTCAAGTGATAATAACACCATTATAAGATTTCGTTATCACTGGACCTTCTTTCCTCCACGGGTACATCATTAGTTGAGAATCCCAAATTATTGGCGGTCGGATGAGCTTTGTCATAAATGATATCAAAACATCATGTAACGTTGATTTTCCACCGAGTTACAAACTTTGCTGGGTAGCGGTCGTAGTCTATGTAATAGTCGTAATCATAAATACATCGTAAACACCACAGGAGTTAAATTCAGTTGATAAGTGCTCTCATCAGCCGTTATCAGCTGTTATCAGTTCCTATCATTAGTCGTCTACGATCCTGCCATACTCCACATCACATGCCAAACTGTCAAAGCTCCACTATTAATGCCAGTATCATAGTGGCTCTACGCTTTCCAGGATTCTCATTAGCCCTTATCAGTTTTATCAGCTCCTGGCCTGGAGCCAACCGTTTTCGATCCCGTCACCGAGTACCTACAATCCTGTCACATCTTAAATCATCTATCGAAATACCAAGACTCCACTATTAACAGGAAGCGCGTCCCAGACCTAGGCTTCTTGTCAGTCCCTATCACTTGCTATCATTCCCTGTCACCAATCACTAACGGTCCTTTCGCACCCTACACCACTTGCCAAAGTGCCACGGCTCCACCGCTAATACGAACGGAGTTGCGGACCCTGTGGCCTTTGCCTTTTAAGGCTCTTCATCTGTTTCTGCTGATTGCTGTAACTTCCTATCACTTACCATCGCTGTTCCCATCGTGCCGCCTATCTCTCTTCCAAATTTGAATGTTCTAGGTTCAGTGGGACAGGACTTATGAATTTTCGGTCAGACAAACACACACACAAATACACTCAAACACACCAACAGACACACTTAGCCGATTATATAAGTAGGATATTACTTGTCCACCAAGCTTACGTGTTATTTCACGTGAATCCTTATCGTGCCTACGTGGCGGACGCACAAACGGGCATACAAACAGACACGCAAAGTCAGCGGTTTATATATATCATGGATACTTTTGTGCCGTACGAGGTTGTTAGGTGGAACAGTTTATTTAGTCAACGGCCTAACGTTTCGACGCAATCATCTTCTTCAGAGGCCAGGGTTCCACCGCTTGAGCGGAGAAAATCCGCTGTCGCCACAGGCGACTGTCAGCAACATGTTGAGAACAGCAACAAGTATCTGCACGGGTGAGGCTGAACGTCACGATTCACGACGTTTAGCTTGTGAGATAGCTGCTGTAAACGGTTATACGGTGCCACAGGGCTCTAAAAAAGGTCGCATTAATACGCAGTGTGCTACGCCTCAAAACAAGTTACCACTATGCCTTCCCTTCATCTCTGATAAAGTTAGCAGTGCTATACAGCGGAGCATTTTCAGAGCTGGGCTGCAAGATGTTGAACAAT
The DNA here is from genome assembly GCA_000469685.2 of Haemonchus contortus. Taxonomy (NCBI): domain Eukaryota; kingdom Metazoa; phylum Nematoda; class Chromadorea; order Rhabditida; family Trichostrongylidae; genus Haemonchus; species Haemonchus contortus. The sequence continues at coordinate 36,376,760 of LS997564.1, forward strand.
TAGTGAACATTCCTAATAACAACATCAAGCAACTATTAGTTCGAAACAGGCTCTACGATAAGCAGTGCATAACAAAAGACTGCAACATATGTCCCTACGGAAAAACAGGTGATTGCGCACTGATAGGCGTAATCTACCAGACAGAATGCCGGACATGTGGGTCAACATATATCGGAGAAACGAGAAGACAACTAGCTACACGTATTAAAGAGCACTTAGCTAGTATGAGGCGACGCAGCCTGATGACGGCGCTTGGTAGGCACAAAATTGAGGAGCACAACGGCAACAGTTTCGAAATAAAGTGCACGATATTAGCGCAGGAGGCGGAGATTTCAGCGAGAAAGGCATTAGAGGCGTTTTGGATTTTCCAAAAAAGTCCTAAAATGAACGGCAGAGATGAGTGCCCGTCTATAACCAACGATCTTTTGCCATACATACCGCACTGCGACTTATGACTCAGTAGCAATATCAGGTGATCTTCTTTATCACAAGTATAAGGGAGACAGCAAGAAAGTCTCATTCGCTACTGACAGTCGCCTGTGGCGACAGCGGATTTTCTCCGCTCAAGCTGTGGAACCCTGGTGAGTCATGCTTCAGATCATGGGTTTTTAATTTGTCGTCACATCTGCCAGGGAATATAACGCGCTTCTTGGATATTGTGCAAATCATCTCGAGTTGCATTTAGGCCTCTGAAGAAGATTCGCTACTGACAGTCGCCTCTGGCGACAGCGGATTTTCTCCGCTCAAGCGGTGGAACCTTGGTATCTGAAGAAGACGATTGCGTCGAAACGTTAGGCCGTTGACTAAATGAACTGTTCCACCTAACAACCTCGTACGGCACAAAAGTATTTCGATCATAAACTCTCATGATAATTCTTTTAGGTTACCGAAGTAGGTAAGGAGAGTTTGGCTGCTATCAATTTTACCCAGGTAGTACACCACCCATTTGTTTAGATGCGCTTTCCTGGATACTCGATTTTGGAAATTCAAAATCTTTCGCATGGGATTGTTCAGACTATTTTACTAGTCTTCTATGAGGGATCTCACAAATTTCTGCTGTGGTCATGTAAATCCACGAATGGTCTTCAACAGAGAAACAAAAGAAATAAACACTGTCAGTAAGAAGTTTCAGCAGGCAAAGTACGCTTTATAACTGAACCTGTATGTCATTCGAACAGAGTAGATGTCTTCTACTGGCTCAGAAACGAGACCTTTGGATGAGGATATCGTAATAGATACCGAGAAAGAGGCTAAAAGCACTAATTAAACAAGGGGACTGTCACATTTACTAGAATTTTGGATTAATTTCAACAAGGAACCACCGCCTTCACCCGAACCTCGGAGTGATTGCATCAATGGGCTCAGCTGGAAATTTTGAATAATAGTGTAGTACTACTAATTCTAACTGCTCATACAGGTACAAAGTTATTGAAATGGGCAAATGAGCGTAACAGAAAAAAAAAGTTGCGAACCCCATTGGGTATTTGTGAAGGGGACTGGACAAAGGGCAAGCTATCTGCCCGAATTTCTAAAAGTTCTGAATTAAGGACTCAAAATCAGTGGTGGATACGGGAATCGAGTTTTCACGTATTATATGAACTTAGCAAGCAAGTAGGAAAGCCAAATCACAGTGTAAAATATGAAAGGATGATGGTCCGATCACAGGAGGCAGGTACGAATTATCTCAGGAAGAGGGATAATAAATCTATCGAAACTGCTGCTCATTGGATTGTGGAGCCACAGGGTTTATATCACTAATAACCCGTATTTTAAAGGACTACCAGCGAATTCAGAGATATCCTCGTCATATAACAACCGTATTCTGTAGTACTGCCTCATCAGGGTCGATTTTAGTGTGTTCTGGGCTATGCCTTCACAACGACAAACTGTTGTCGGCTACTCGAGAAAAGTTTGGTTCACATGTCTTCTTTCCAGGGATTGAACATAACGCAACAGCTAAAAATAGCGGAAACGTTCTGGCATGGACAGGCTTTCCTCCTCCTTCTGTGGAAATATCTCGAACCTACTTCAAACCTACTCCTTCACTGTCAACGCAAAAGAAATCAGTGAAGAAAACTGAACTGGCTCAAAATATCACGATTTCGGGGTCGCGAACATGCCTTTCTGGAAGGGAGGGACATTGAAATCCTTTACTATTACCACCATCCCATTACCATTTGTGCTAAAGCTATAGCTTGCTGTAAACGATAAGAAAAAGACAAAAGAGTAGATAGAAGACGTGGTGCAGGCGTCCAAGACTCTGTAGTACTCAACGGATAAGGTAGTACTAGTACGTCGTTCCATGAGATCTAGCGTGTATAGCAAACATAACCATTGTGGCTAGAACCAGAAAGAGAGCAGGATAGCGCGAAGTAATCTCTACGACGTGCGAAATCATTCTTCCCTTCTTCTTCGCACGCTGCCGGTCACTTTTCTGGCAGATGGTGAGGTGGACAGGCAGCGCTCACGTCTATGTAAGAGAGGTGGCAGTGAGAATGCACAGAGACACACAGGGACTTTCCAGTGGAACTACTGTAGCCTTTAATGCTTTCTACCGCGATTAAACCGAAGACCGCCGCAGGAAAGTCTTGAAAAAGGCTGGTCAAGGTAGAGGCCGTAGCCTTGGACTGGAGAAGCTGTTGAAGTTCGAGAAGTACAACGATCAAAATGGACAAATCTGATTGATGATAAAGGTTCAGAAGTGGCAAGATCTGGCGTATAAGGAGGGCAGGAGACACTTTCTATACGAGTTCGGAAATTTTTTGACGAGGCAGTATGGCAACATGCGATCGAGAAAAGACGTGAAAAAGAGAAACAGTGTCGAGCTGCGGACGATTCAATCGAATAACGCTGGCCGAATTCTGCAGTTGAGAAACGTAAATTTCGGCGATCACGGTGGAGCCCACAGGAAGTACTTGAAAGTAAAACATTTTCCAGAAGTCCACCCACAACGCAACAGAACCTTTCTTGGATGTAGTCCATTTCTCTACTTTTGAAGGTGGTTCATTACGAGGCACCCGTGGGTCAGAATATGATGCCTCTTCTAAACGCATTACAGATATTTACGACAGCCGTCGAAGGATTATGCCTTCACAGAGATTTGTAATAGACTATAACTCACAAATAGCTTCGGTCGTCAGTTAAAGGTTGAAGTCATTGCGGAACACTTGCCTGTTTATATATTCTCCCAAAGTACAGGTTCGAGAATGGTCTATCATAATGTATCAAGAAATCCTTCGCAGTGACCCTCGCAAGAATCAAGAAAGGGCTTGAGAGTCCATCCAAAGCTTCAAGAATCAACCCCATAATTTCCTGGCTACTTCAGTAGGAATGCAAAAAAAGTCGCTGAGTGCAAATTCTGATTTAATCTGAGACAACCGTAAGAAGCCCTGCGCTGTCCACCGATCATGCTGGTATTTCTGTTCCTTATATTTTCTACGCTGATCGCTCTTGCTGCTGTGACACTAGATCATATGGGATCCTCCGAAAGTTCATATTTTCTCTCTCTTTTTCTTATCCTATATCTCTTTCTTTCTAAGGGCTTTCTACCTAAACTTTTCGGTATCAGGACTTCTAAAACTGGTTGAATGTTTTCTGGTCAACTTGTACAGCCCCAAATACCTTTTGTTGAGACAGATTCCGTTTAGGAGTTCAATTTTGAAGGTTTTAATTCAGGCATCCCATATGAGTCCATGAAGTCCGAATAAATCGCTTTAGGAAGGATGAGCCTAACACACTTGTTTTTTTTTTTCGTCGTTAAAGAAACCAAACAAAAGATAGAAAATAGCAGAGAAGAATCCTTTACGCGACGTAAAACTTCGTCACCCTTCAGATTCATAGGACATAGTTGAACCTTAACTATTTACGCCAGGAAAACCGCTGATGGATCACATTCCATCAAAAAAAAATGAAAAAGACAATCATGATTAGTAAACCTTACCTGCAGTTTGATCGGTATCTCATGGCTGTTCTGGAAGATGCAACCGTACTCCGGAGAGTTCCGTTTTCCTCGGTTAACAAAGCAAAAACTGGGTCATTTTGATGGAGTTTTCAAGAGGAGGATGACCACGAGCGACTAACCATAAATGCCTAAACGCGACGCTCTGCGACACTGACAATTCACATAAATGCTCTACATGACACATAAATATCGGATGCAAATGTCTACATGAAGACCAAAAAACCCTTCAAAAGTTCAGAAAACCCTATGAGATAGTATTTTGAAAGGCATTAGGCGGATGGCCCATGGCTCATTCAACATTAGTAGGCAAACAACGTTGAGAGGGGCTTCGAAGGCTACTCGAAAGGCTACTATGTAACTACCACTTTGCGAAACTTGATCGAAATCATCATATAGTAACCTCACTGAACCCTGTCAAGCCATAACCCTGTGCGATCTCCGCCCTAGCCTGAAGGAACCCCCTCATCACGTCTTCTCATTGATTTTTTTTTGCTATTTCCAGCCTTCAGAGCAGAGGATCTTCCTGATTACGTGAGTGATGATGAGCTGACTTTTTCTACTTACAAGATAGGGAGGTTTGCCAGTAACTTCTGAGATGGAATTTACGGAAGTCATATGGAGTCAAGCTAGTTTGAGTTCAGGGATTCCTTTAGCCTACCAATTTCTAGCTAATCCAGACCAGTAATGCAAGGGGTCTCGATGAAGTAAGGGAGAAGAAGGAATTCGAAAAAAGAGTAGTACGGGACGGATTATTCAAACAGCGCAAGTAAGGAAAAATAGAAGAAAAGTATTGAATCACATGAGAAGCCATGCTAATGATGATGCCAATGATCAGAAAGACAGAGAATGAAGGATTCACCAAGAATAATTCAAAATATAATTAAAACGATTAATAAAAAAGTCACAGGCCGTTGAGCGTCTTCACAGAACCATTGGTGGAGGGAACTGTCGGTAGCTGATTGATTGATATCAGCCGAAAACATTTCAGGGCGACCTACCAAAGAGTGATCTACATGCATCGAGATGTTTATAGGATATTTAAATTTGTTTATGCATATACACATATTGTCTTTAAGCAGGTACTGCGATGAGAGTCCTGTAAGGCTTTTCTTCCTACCCACATACTGGCCAGATCAGCCAAGCTCTTCATCTCCTACTTAAGCAGTCCCACCTGGGATCAACCAACACTTCGATCGTCACTCAATAAACTACGGATACAGTGGGGTTACGTTTTTTACGACTGAACAGTTGGAAAATAAAAGCGCCAATGCTGAATAATACGCCAGTGGCGAAACAGTTGATGGAAAGGAAAGAGCCTCATAGATTCAGTGCTCTTAACAACTCATTTCACACTGAGTGAGTTATGTTAAGGGACACGGTACAGTATTGCAGCACACGCAGTATGGCTGCTTTCATAGTCCGCCGGCCGGCCGATCAGCGCGCCGGAGCACTGTCGTAAAACGAACTAGTTCGTATGTAAAAAATCTACGTCTGTTGCCTTTTGTTTCACGGTTCTGGCCTGTTCTGGCCGTGAAATAAAATGCAACAGACATAGACCTCTTGCATACGAACTAATTCGTTTTACGTCAGTGCGCCCGCCCGGTCAGCGGACTATGTATGAAAGCAGTCTGTGGTTCACTCCCTAGCACCGCCTTTAGAAGTAAGTTTGACAAGCCCAGGCTGGAGTGTGGTCCCTATAGTGGAGTCGAGAAAGTGATGACCCATGATTTATCACCAAAATGTTTACAATGGGTGATAATCGGAAATATGAGGTATTTCTTATCCCAGGGATATTTAGACAATGACGGGCCCCTAGAGTTTGTTTCCTCTATTCATAGGAAACTCTGCTTCCCCTGTACTAGCCATAGGCCTTCCTAGCCTTTTCATGAATATTTTGCCCAGTTTAGGAGCTATTGCTTAATTTTGCTCACTCTGTTTTCGGAACCTCTCAAGTACTTCAAGACCGAGCCATAGATGCTGAGCCTGTATTCCGACCACTTCGATGTCGGTTCGTCATCAACCACCGACCTAAACTTTTTCATCAAAAAAAAAGCAATGCTATTACCCGATAGTCTTCTTTGTGTCAGGCTGCCCAGTATTACGATCCATTGCTTGGGCTCCACCGATCCTGATGAGAGTTCCACCTATCGCAGGGACCATCTTCCCCTCCTAGAATGTACTTAACAGCGCAGTGCTAATTACCTTTGATGTTGTCCCTAGTAACCTGGCTCCTGGTGAAACTCTTATCCGAATTGACAGAGCCTAAGCAAGGAATCGTAGTTGTTGGTCACTCTTTGAATGAGGGAAAACGAAGCGATGAGCCAGTAGTTGAACCGATACTCAGCTCTCACCGTTTATCAGTATTAATACATCACGAAAATGACACTTCTTTACAAAATCAAGGGGTTATTTCGAAAATTGCTTTACTTTGCTTTCTACACCATACATTCCAAGGAAATCGTAAAGTTATGTAACTAAACAGTTCAGTTCCAAGATCACAACACAAAAGGGTCAAGGGCATACACACAGTCGCTTTTACAAATTCTTTGTGGAAAATTGAGATGCGGATGACGTTGCCAAGTGGTGCCGTTCCTATACGAATAGTCTGAGTGCTCTACGGTTCGCTATACGACTAGACCAACTCGACCTTTCATTACCCACGGCTACTTACTCGATAATGAACACATCCATAAGGAAAAAGACACTGAGTGGTGCAACGGCGGCTGATTTCTGTATGTGATTGTATGAGTCATTTACACATTCAAATGCTACAACCGATTTGCGTGAAAGTTGAATGCAGTGGCGCATCCCGAAACTTTGTTTAACAAAGTCAAAAACTTGACATTTTGATCAAAAGAAATGATGTTAACCGTTAAATGATGTTGAAATGTCTAAATGACTATGAGAGTAGTTTTGCTTCAAAGAAACTGGGCCTGAAAGTGTTCCTATTGAGCGGGCACATGTAACAGACAAGGACCACGAGCTCTCAAATATAATTGACCATCAGTTTTCTTTTTTTATCTTTCATTCAACAGGCTGTCGTCAGGATCATATCCCTTTTTGAATGTGCCACGCATTCTACACCAAACCCAAATCATTGTGGTTTTCAGGCGCCTCTCTACACATACGTCCTGCGCAGGGCAGCCTGGTAGATAAGTCAGAGTCTTTCCCTTCTGGACGGACCTAGCAATTATCCCAGGTCCATAAAAGGCTTGGTTTGGTTAGGTGGATATACAGGACTCGATCAGTTCAATATACTTGTGGTGGTGGCGCCACATGACATCATTCCATCTCAGCGAGTAGATGCGGTCATCTGAAGACATGTTGAACTTATCATTCTGCATCTTGACATCAAAGCTAAGTATAAACTGATCATCACAGAGCTACTCTCGAAGCAAACTGGAAGTTGCCGCTAGCTATGTACACAGAAATCACAAAAGAATACAGTTCTACGTCATCGTTTGCACACGAATGGTTTTGTGGCGAGGCAGTAAACGTCCGTCCATTCCCCGCTTGACAGCATTTCTACACAGTTTTCGTCGTGACCGCCGTTGTCCGGTTGTCCTAAACATAAAGACTTAAGTGGGCTTCAATAATGTCTCTAAAAGACACAGTCACAATCTCGCTCACAGAGTGTTAGTTGTCTCGTACCAACCGTAACTAGATGTTCGGGGTAGTTCTTCGTTTTGCCTTCCCTAGGTTTCTAGGTGAGAACTTTCTCCAAAGGATTAGGAGCCTCCTGAGATTAGCGCATTAACGCCACCCCACCGGACGCTCAGTGTAGCCTTCCTGATCAAACCCAGATCCCACCTGAACAACTAAGGGGTACAAGACCATGTATGAATGTCCGTTGTGTAGATTCTTGTGTACGGAGGCCTGTACTAAATCCTAATCCTGATCATGCCTAAGTAAACTCACCTCTTTTAAAGTTTTTAAATACCACTGGAGTGCGATCGGTATTCACAAATATATTTTCCCGTTGTACATCGTTCACACCAATCCAAGCACTTCCACCTTGTAGAAGACCTTAGAAGGAGCCGGTTTTATTGAGTGAAGAAAGTATTCGATCATTTCAAGAATTAGATTCTCCAAAGACAGTTTGTAGATCCTGCATAGGCGAATAGGAAAGGATAGGAAATTATTGAAAAACCAACTTCGAACAAATTCGTTTTCCTTCATATCTGAGATTGACGTCAAATGACCACCCCAAGCAAGACAATCATCCTCAGCTTTGTACCATGAATTTCCGAGCTGTAAAAGAAATAATAGAATCGGTTCTATTTCCAAAACTACCAATAAGTTCATGGTGTGACTGCTTAGTCACTATAACTCCGAATAGGGTATACCGTAGCGAGATTTTCTCCAGACAATGTTCTCAGGCATGAAAACAATTGCTTTCACAAAAAGGTGCACTTGTCATCGAAGGCAGTACAAGCACCAAATTATCAAAAAACGCTCTCATTATAAACAATTAATACTGTACTATACCTTCATGTAAGCGTATTCATACGGACCACGTTTATGGACCCTTGCAGTGAACAAATCGAGACGCTTCTGAAAATAAAAACAAACAAACTCTCGAACAGTAAGTAAACAAGCAAAACCAATAAATCATCGAATTTCACCGTGAGTGTATGTGGCTGTAACGTCCCTGACTGTTTTCTGAGGCTTCAATCAATGTGTTGATATTGAGCCGTAGAAGCTACTAGGGGACGGGAATCCATAGAGCAAATGGAAAGACACCGCGACATGAGTGACGTGAGAAGGGTAGAGCCCACACACATATGGCACTATGGGTCTAGCTGCTAGAAAATCCTGCGGATGACAGCTTCAAGAAGACCCTTTCGAGCACAATCAGGAGAGAACGATTGTTTCAATAATTTCCATGACCTTTTCCACGTCACGTATTCGAAAAAAGGTTCGTAGAATCAGGTACATAGTGAAGGAGTAGTTAAGCTGGGGATAGAAAATATAAAAAAACATAGGCAAGGTTTGGGCAACACCAATGAAATTCAAAGTATTCTCGAATGTGGAGCAAAAGAAAAAATGAAGCAGGACCATTACCTGAGGCAACGATGCACCTCAAGTGGAAATACAACTTCTCTAGTAATGGAAGGCATAGAATCACAGAGAAAGTTACATTAGCTGAAAATACTAGCGAAACGGATCAATTACTGAGGTAGGAAAGGCTGCTTTCATAGTCCGCCGGCCGGCCGGCGTGCCGGCGTGCGTACCGGCGGAGGCAGTGCTAGGGGGGAGGAGGGAGGCAGACAGTGTAAGGCAAACAGTCCACGCCTCTTCGAAGGTTGTTTGTTTTCAACCCCTCGAAGGGGCGTGGACTGTTTGCCTATCTGTCTGCCTCCCTCCTCCCCGCTAGCACTGCCTCCGCCGGCACGCACGCCGGCACGCCAGCCGGCCGGCCGGCGGACTATGAAAGCAGCCAAAGGCGGGGCATCTTTGAAAACGACCATGAAATATGCCAAGATGTATTTTTATGAAGTAGCTCTTTATCGCAATAAACGGTAGCAGTATTGGATCGGTGTCGAAAAATATCCAAAAGGGAGTGTAAAAATAGGGAATGTAGGTGGCATTTATGAATAATAGATATAGAAATGTTTATTTTTACTTCCGATTAAGTTTCAAATAAGTTTTAAAGTGGGAGGGGGAGAGGGGGGGGGAAGGGTCTCAGTAATGGTAAGAAGAAAATAAAGTCACTAAAAATTTTTATAACCAAAATCTCTTGAAAACTCTACGTTTATGAGAAAATCCTGGGTTAAGAAGGGGCAGAACCATAATACACGACTTTAATTACAGGATTTTTTTGTTGATAAAAGATGAAATGTCAACAAAATCAGTAAACAGATCAGCATCACATATTCGTTGATAAAATAAACAAACAAATAGAAATGGAAACCATACCATCACTATTTTGAAATCCTTTTCATGTTTGTTTGACAGAAAAGAATAGCTCCGATCAGATCGGATCTGTGCTCTCCTCAGATCCTTTTCGAAACGACTCTGGAAACACAAACAAAAGATCATCTACTGTACCGTGCAATCGTACTCAATCATTCAGCTTATTAGCGGGCCAGATATGCGTAAGTTCAAGCCCACCGACCTACTCAGTAATGATTGAGATACGAACATAACTCTTTTGTCAATCAGAACCTTCAGGGTTAGCTATATTCTCTGGCGAATTGACATTTTGTAAGTCCTTAACAAAAATTCCCAAAGAATCGATGGATAAGAAGAAAAGATTTCTTATACAGCCAATCATACTTGAAAACTGTCGAACTTCCGTTTATACTCATCTTCTATTCGTTCTCGAATTTGATTTAGTTTCTCGTTCAACTGTCTAGTGAGGTCCGCTAGAGTTTTCTCCAATCCTGGTTGGCCTAAAACTTTCATAAGATCACTTCCATCACAAATCGACTATTACCTATCACAAAATCGAAGTGACTCGCGTGTGTAATCAAAGCAGTGAGTACCTGGTGCCTTTACTTCCAATGTAACAGTATAATTGTTATCAATCGGAGGAGGTGGAGTAGTGGAGAATTCAATGTAATTCTTCGAATATCCATAATGATCCGCCGTTCGAATACCTAAATTTGTATGACGTTAGCCAAATTATTACAAGTTGCCAGTTGGACCTCTATGCTGCTGCCTCCTACGGGTTTCCAATGGACCAAGCCGTATCATCAATAACTACATACGTACTGCTGTTATTCAAAAATTTGGAAATCCGTCAGCTTTTCCACATGGGACCAACCTTTCTGATTTATGCAGAATGAGATAATTTAAGTTGCGTTGCAATAACTTCTGCCGGCAAACTATTCCACTTGTCCTTTCCTGGGTTATGCAGAAATTCCCATTGAGAGGATCTGAACCCTCAAAGAGGAAGTGTAGCCACAGGTCGTCTCATGTTGAAAGCACTTCATGGGAACATGCCGATGATGAACTTGGCAAACGTTGCGGTCATTTTACACCGTAAAAACTGAACCGCTCAGGTTACATTTAAAGATTCGTGTAAATAGGAGATTGACTGGAAAACATTTAGTGCGTGGAAATTGGATAACAAAAACGCCGACTATAGAGTTTCCTACTAGAACCCGAGGAGCAGAAGGTATTCAGGTGGCAGCCGCATTTTCAAGTAAGCAGTCAATTGACGAAGAATCAGGAGAGGATGGGGCAACAGCTAATGAAGCTGTTGCTGTCCAGCGATCAAATAGGCCCGCTATTTGCTGGAATTTTTCATTCTTTTCGATCCATCCGAGTCGCACTAAAAAGCAATACTCTCAGCTTCCCCAGGGAATAAAAAAAGTTTAAGAGATAGTGTTTAATCTTGAGCAATTCCTTTTTGGGATGCCCCTTTCCATTTTTTCCACGAATCGTAGAGGCGTTTGATTGCGTACATACATATGTGGCCTACACTCGTAGTGAGCAGCTGAGCGCTGTGTACAAGCCAACGCTTTTATCCTCCCAGGCTATCGCTTTTATCCTCCCAGACGAGTTTCGTAGCCGATCCCGAAAGGAGGTAAAAGACGTGGTTGGCCTGCGCTAGTATCGAACAGGAAATCCATGACCAAAGCATGGGTGCGGTAGTGCCCCACCTGGCAATGCACCACCTACACCAACGAAAGAGAAAAGGCTAATTCAAAAATTGCCCGACTCGTGAAGCTTTGTGGAGAACAAGAACTTCTTTGAATACTTCGCGATGCTAAACTTCTTATAGAATATATGGCTAACTTCAAAAGGATAGGAATATTTTTTATCAAGTTTTCTACTCACCACGATTTTTTACGAAACGCTTGCACTGCGAAAGCTCAGCACGTAGACAGCGAATTTCTGCCGACCAGTTAAGACCAAAATCCGAACAGGCAGCCTCCTCTTGGGGAAACCGACCATTGACCAGAATAAGTACATGGAGAAACAGTAGAAGGGAATTTCGTAGCATAGCAATCTTACCTTCAAAGATTAACTACATTAAATAGTAAGAACATTCTCGGAAGAAAAAAATAGAGTGAGGTCTGTGTTGGATTTGCAAGAAGTGAATAGGTTAGGTGTGGGTTGAAACTGCTTACTGATCCGCCAGTGCGAAAGGTCCTAAAAAATTCACATAACGAGCTTAAGGAAATGAGGATCTGCATTGGAGCATGTTCTATGGAGTGTAAGAGTCGTGAGTAGGGCTAGCTCATATGTACCCTAGGACTTTAAAGAACAGACGTAACGACAATGTGTTGTGAGTGACAGAGATAGAAGAGTACATTACTAGATCAGCTGACAAATCAGCTGTTATATGATGCCCCACATTCATCATTGCGAAGGCGTGGTTCCGGTAGAGGCGTTCTTAGCGGACTCTGAACTCTAGATACAACTATGAAGGGACCTACTTTTGTTGCGGCGATGCCATGAAAGGTCCCCATTTCTTCTGAGCCCCTCATCAGCTCTTCCTCCATGGTGTTGATTAATCGTGAAATGTGCTTCACGCTAGACGACAAGGCAGCGACAAGGAACATTAACAATGGGATAGGGTGCTGACCAATTCGATATTGCCCCTCCCGATACTAACCCCTTACCTCAACGAGGGGCCGTCAGAACACAGGAATCACAATGTAGGAATCCTAGATGAGTGGGGCTTTATTTCGGCATTTAGGACTACTTTTCATCTCGAAAAAAAGAGTAAGACGTCAACGTTCTAGGTACATGTATGAGAATAGGATTTCTTGCATGCATGGCACATCTATTACCCAAGATAACCCAAACATCAGCAGAAAATCGACCAAGAGAAACAAAAGAAAGTTGGAACGCACCCGCATTTGGGGAAAACACCTACCGTGCCAAACAAAGGTATGTACGTGGGCCAGTGCTGAAGGGCAGAGGTACCACTTAATTGGTTCCGAAACAGAACCGGAATTGGGTCCCATTAAGACTCATCGAGTTTTCAATCATCGGTCTAAGCCAGTAACTACATAGTAAATCACTAAATTACCACTGCACACGACAATCACGAACTAAGAAGTCTCTAGAACTCGGAAAGGAAATGTTGTGCAGCCTATTTCGGAGTGAAACTGATTTACACCAAATATTTTGTACTTTCGACGTTGGGAACATCGATTAGTGATGGAGTAAGAGCTAGAAATAGTCCAGATAGAAGCAGTGAAACCTTTCCATCATAGAAAGCCCAAACAATCCATCATGATTTTCCACTTCTTAGTAATGTCGCTCTGACAACGAGTTGTAATGGCAAATCGCTTCGACAAACTTCCAACGATGTTTTAATTCACAACGATCTTAGCACACACGGATCGGTACCATCTTCTAAGGCCACATGGAAATTCCATTGAAGGATCCATCACTTGCGGAAGTAAACAAGCTCCATGAAACCTGTGGGCGGATGAAAAATTCCATAAAATTTCCGTTGGAAAGGTTGAAAATAGTTATTCAGAAGCTTAAATTTCTAAAAGTTTTTAAGTTCGTCAGCATGAAAGCCAGCTATCAACAATATTCATCTTTATTGAGGCTATTGGCAGGCCATGATAAGATTTATGATGGATATTCGGCGTACAAAGTGGAAATAATGATGATCAATACTGACTGAGAAAGAGTTTGGAAGGGATTGAAGGGTGTGAAGGGATGAACAAGGGGAAAACATTCCTCAGACTTAAGCTATTGAGCTGCAATGGGCACAATCGTAGACTAACATAAATCATCAGCCCAAAAAGGAGGTAAACAACTAAAAAATCATCTTTGATGAAAATCTGACGACTAGACAATTCTACGGCTGTCTAACTTTTTAGAAGTTTTACAGCGGGCAAGAAAAGAGAGGGTCCAAATAAAAATAATAAAAAATAATGTAACTGAAGGATTGATTCGATATGTTTTCTTACAATTCCGTTTCATTCTAGCTCTAAACAACACACAAGGTATGTCACGGCAATGTACCAGAGCCACCGGTCGGCGTGACGCCCTAGGTTGGTTTTCCGACTCCTGAAGCTTACGAAGCCTGTTAATATTATGAAGGCTCTTTATATTAAATGTATACATCCACCCATTTGCTGTACGACACGGAATAAGACATTTGACTAGATGGAAGATATGTGTTGTATGTCATGGCCGATGTCCTTTGCTAGTTGCCCTCATGAATTGCAAATGACAGGAACGTGACATCAAGTGAAGCTGAAAGAGACTACTAAAAGTCAAAGGATTTTGCTGACGGTTCGAAAGGGAATGGAAGAGCAGCAGAATGGAAATGCCTTCAGTGAAATGGAAAGATGGGGTGTTTTCGAAGCAGTGCGTGGGATAAAGGAGGTGGTCCGAAAAAGAGATTGATTGCAAAAATCGCGAAAAGCGGACAGGTACAAATATCTCCATATATCTGACTTCATAGGCAAAACTGCGATGGTTCCAAGGAACAATCTTACCATCTGAGTGAAACCAGTTAAGAAGCTCGAGGGAGTATTTATAAGCCTTCACCCCCTCCTTAGAACCACTGACATAAAAAATTTAAAAGAATTTAAAAGTTATTCATGACTAAAAAAATCTTAAGATATAGAAAGTCATGCATACAGAGATCATGGGCCACAGTGAAGTTAAGACGGTTCCAGGGCTTGTAGAGATATTCTGCAAGCTGGAAGCTAGTTAAAGTGATGAAGCATCCTAACAGTTGCCGAGAGGGATGAAAATGAATTGGTAAGGAAAGAGGAAAAACCTAGGATTCCTCTAAAACACATATATCACCTAAAAATTGATGGGTAAAGGAGGAAAAAAGGTTCGAGGCATTCCCAAGACTCATTTATCAATCTGGCGAATCGCGTCGAGTACCATGGAATCATCAATTTCCCAGCCACAATCTGATAAGATCAGCAACAAAACCTCTGCAGTGATTAATATCATTAATTAGAATTCCCCTATAGAAAAAATGAATTCATACAACAGGTGGATTGGCCACACCCTCCACATTCTTAAGCACACGGCTGTGATGTGTACTTGTAGAATGATGGCATGAGGCTAAATTTAGCCGCATCAACTCAGGCCTTTTGGATTTTGGTAGATTCATATATTTTGAGCTACGTATTTCCTATGCTTTAGGAAAAACTGAAATAGAAATAATTAGAAAAAATTAGAAATAGAAAAAAGAAAGAATTAGAAAAAATTAGAAATAGGAAATCCCCCTCTGACAACATAATTTTGTGAATAAATGATTTTGCATTTTTTTTTTGTCAGAAAGAGCGCCTTAAACAAAATGTACAGGGTGCGCCAAAAACATGGTAACAAAATAATTTGGCTACAGAAACAGCAGTCCATACTGATACATAGTGAATCTATGTGAACTAATTACTATGCACCGCATCTACGAAACGAACACACGGTCATCTTATACAACCGTTTCCTGTACTAATTATAGCTCAAAGACGCTTCGCCTACCATCGACGCTGACACGCAGAGTTTTTTAAAAAACTTCAGCTCGGGCTTTTTTCAATGAATTTTAAGGAGCAGCGAAAGTGGTGCGATTCGAAGCGCAGGCTTTCCTCTCCAGTATGGACTATATCCAGCTACCCATCACGCTGTGGTCCGGGATATTCGGAGGAGGATTGGGAGCCGGGACAAAGTCGCGAACATTTCTTCAGCACAAGTCTCGACCTTTTCCCAATCATGAGCAAGTGCGCCGTAGTTTTCAAATCGAATCCCTAGAAAAATCTTTGCCCTCAGCTGCAACCTTTCAGATAACCCCTTCGGAATAAATTTTGTACTTTTCTTGACCAAACAAGAAATACGTGGACCGAAAAGTGTTACCATGTTCATGGCGCACCCTGTAAATACTCATTTTAGCTGTTTACTTCACACGCTTCAATTTACGCTGAAAAATTATTCATACAAATTATATAGTAATATTATCTGATTCAGTTAAATTGTATTCCGCCAAGAATCAGTTCAATTTAAATGAAAAAAAAACTGATATTAAGGAGCAGAAATCGGCTCAAGCGGACGTAGGAGAGCCGTTTCCTGATCAGGTCCTAAGTTTGACCTGAATTCTATCTCAAACATAGAGCAGGAGCGGTACAAACTTCTGGGAATCACTTGCTTCGGCATATTTGTTTGTTCCATTTACCGCTTCAGATTCGTAAGGTTGCCAGTTTCTCATCTGCCGTAATATGTAGATAGGTACTCCATCCCAAAGCTTGGGAAGTTGTATCAGGGATCCTTGAAAACCCGTGGAAACCGTCAATATGACAACTACCTACTAATGAACTATTTTCCACCTGAATGCCGATGCGCGGCGTGAAGTTCTACCGGCAAAACATTAGTTCCGAATATAAAAATGAACGTTTTGCTATTGAGTGTACAAATATTGGGATGCGCCACGCGCTCGGAATCCAGTGAACATTGTTCGGGCGCGTAATTTGCCTATGCACTGACGTGTCCTACACTGACCAATGGGTAAGCACAATTCAGTCAGTTTTAATCTTCTTCATGTTTGTCAAGTGTATTCTACTAGAACTCCGTGCTACAATGACATTTCCAGACAGTAACACCACGTTCTTACCAAATTGAGCCTTTATCCGCTCCCTGGGAAGAGAGAAAAGCATATACTCGTAAGTGATAGAGAACAGCAATGAAACGAAGGCAATGCTTTTGGCCACAGACCAAAGGCTCCCCTACTGGAAATTAATCCTGCAGAAGCAATTCCAAATATTCATGATACGAAGTATACCAGACAATTACAATCGAGAGGTAATTTCGCATCGACCACGGAGGGTAGATCTCTTCACTACACAGGAACTCGTCCCGAACCTAGCAGCGCAAACCACGCCCCCTTCGCAAGAGTTTTTGCTTGCGAAATAGTCAGCTCATGGAGCTGTGCAAAAATTTTGTTGTTGACCATATTTAGGCACGGCAAACACTTTCTTATAGCACCACTAATCGGAGGAAACTACATATTTCGCGCTCCAAGGAACGAACAAACCTGTCGTCTCGGAAATAACATGTGAACTAGTCATGCTTGTGCTCCGTATTTCATATCAGGATTCTCCACCTTATAACATGGGCAATATGCAAAAGACGAAATTGCTGATTTTTGGTTCGTTCTTATCCCTGTTGCCCACTATTAGTAGCAGTTCGTTGGCTGTCGTACAGAGAAAGGAGGGTTAATGTCTCGTCAAAAAGCTGTAGGAGTAAAATACATGGCGTAGTCGTTGTGCGTAGGTGCCAGCAGTCGTAGGTGCCAGCTGTATGAACAACAAAATTGGGCTAAAAATGCTAAACATAAAATATTGAGCATTCCTTCCCGCGAAAAGAACTTCAATTCTGGCAAACAGACTGACTAGATGATTGATCCCAGAGCTTTCAACTCTCATGATGACTCCAACCCAGTTATGTAAGCTACCGCAAAGTATGGAGCAGTATAAGGCAGTGGACATCGGGACCTCACA